>JANAVB010038020.1:4046024-4733758 GCA_029216955.1 Iris pallida | reverse complement strand
TTCAAGTTGACTCCTTATACGCTTGATGATTGAGGCGCACCACGAGTGTCTTATGGGAGAAGCCGAGCTTGATGTCTTCATATTGCGACACAACCTTCTCGTTGGAGGAGAAAGTAGTCCCCAGCAGAGTCGCCAGCTTGTTTGCCATTAAAACAAAAAGAACAAACTTTTTGTATTGAATTTTGTGTCTAATTACAAACAGAACAAGTACAGTAGGACTTAGACGTAGTCCTAGGAGTACACTTTTGTTTTTATCTAGGAACTTGGCGATGGAGTGAGTGATAATACATTGACTACGTTGACGATCTGACGACGATCTTGAACTCTCTGAAGGTCTGGATTGCTCTGGAACGGGCAATGACTTGAAAAGGATTGAGACTCTTCTAAGTACTCTAGATGTTGATGCGGTTGAAGTAATCCAAAAGTGCGGAATGAACCATGGACCGGTTGAATAAAGGAATGATCCTTCTATTTATAGACAGCAGAATGATCTGCTTATGCGCGCATATATGTTATGCACCTAGAGAGCTTGCACGTAGGGACGCCACGTGGCTGGTGCTGTTGGGCGCATAGATGACGTACCCCAAAATTGGAGCTAAATCAGTTTGAGCTGTACTGTTAGCCTGCAGAGGAGCTGTCACATGGTAGTTTGGGATTCGGTTGTTGCTGAGATCTTGGGTGGTTAGTACCCATTCGTAGGCAGAACGGGGTCAAAGTGACACGTGGCATGTGTCTATGGCTCAAAGATCTCGGATTTGGTAGAGAGTGATATGTCAGGATGCGCCTAGGATCTGGCGCATGGGGGACTTGGTCTATGACTTTTAGGAGTCACAAGCAAGTCTGGGCGCATGCCTTTTGAGGCGCATGCAGAGCTTCGGGTACATGGCGGTGGAGGCGCATGCAAGGACTTATCTTCTGTCTTTTAGGATCAGGAGCAAGCCTGGTCGCATGGCTTTTGAGGTACATGCAGATCATTAGGCGCATGGCTATGGAGGTGCATGCGAGTGATCATTCGGCCACGTGGTAGGACACAGCTGTAACCGACAGAATAAGAAACGATGAAGCTGACGTCGGTTTCGTTATTTGTAAAAGCTGTCAACTGTTCTGTCGTCGGAAAGCGTGCTGCCAACTCTGTCACATAGCATTAAATGCTTGATGGGTAACGAGCCTGAGTGGACGCATCTCTGTGCATCACTGGGCACATCATTCTATGCTCCACTGGGCACATTATTCTGTGTTCCACTGGGCTCATTGATACGGGGCGCATGCTGCAGACGAGCGCATCTGCCGCGTGGCGCATACTCATTGGTCAGCCTTTGTCGATTTTTTGAGACATTAATGACTTCTTTGTTGCTGAATTTGAAGGGGCAGATTCATAACCATAAATGCAAGTTCATTGTACTGACTTCGGAAAAGTAACCACTTGCGCATAGGTTTTATTTGCCCTAGTCTATAAATAGCAGCGTAAAGAAAAGTTTGTTTCTCGTTTCACTTTCCTTCCTGAATGGAGCTAAAATCGATCGATCCTTCTTCTTGGCAAGACGCTGCACTGTGGGTTGCAGATCTCCTCGTTCGAAGAAGCTTTAACGACAAACTCCTTCAGAAGACTGAGATGCGCCGGGAGAGCTATGGACACAGCAACTTATGTTTGAACCCCTTGTCGACAGTATTTTTCTACGAGATGGCGTTGGGTGCCCGTTGCATCCAAAGATCGGGGTCATCGTGCCCCGACTTTCGTTATGCTGGAAGAGCCACCGGGTTTGGATTGATTGACAACCCACGTTCTGTTCAATAAATGCCTCATTAGCAGAAGCACTCGTGCGTTTGACGGTGAAGTGATTCGTTCTGATGAGGCAGGGTGATGCGCCTGAACTGGGATGTCAGAGTGATGCGCCTAGATTGATTTTAGGCTTTCTCCTTTGTAGTAGAGTTTTCTTTATAACAAAGAGTTTGGACATGTAATATACTCTCATATGCAATAAAAGTCCAATTTTTATATATCTCTTCCCTTTCTTGTCCCGAGTTTTCTATTTTGAATTCCTCTGCACATAACATTCTGTGGCGCATGACGCTTTAGGACGCATGCATTTTTGGAGCACATAAGGGTTTTAGTCCTTAATGCGCCCATAATTTCTATACTTCTACAGGAATGTCTGTAGTGCCCCGCTTCGCGAAGGTACTATATAAACAGAGAGATCGAATTGCTGGCTCTACAACAGAAGACGATTGATCTGGGTGAGTGGACAAAGACTCATTTTATAATTCGCTTATGCCTAATAAGAATCTGAGTTTTTGAATGAATGTTGTTGCTAATAACAAGAGAAAAGAGATGCTTTCATATATCTATCGTATGCTATCAAGTATGTTTCAATGCTTAATAATATTAAACTATTGCAAAAGATTGTATGCTGGATAGATTGTTATTGTACAAGAGTTGCCTGAAAATAAATGATACGGCTTGTCCGTTTAGAGAAAAGAATAGAGCTATTGGCTCGATTATATGAAAAAGAAGAGATAAGATGGAATGTCAGCTGATCAATCGATAAATTGTTAACAAGAAGAATTTAATTGATAGACTTTGCATTCATAGTGTCGGTCCGGACAACTTGTGCACAAGGATGTAATCTCTCGGTTCTAGGGCACTGTGATCGCTCGGCCTAGGAAAGAACTGGACACCCTAGGGCTAGAAGTCCCGACGATCAGGGGGTGTTAGTCAATTAGTGAGATGGGCTAGAATGTCCTAACTGCTAATAATAGGAATACCCATGGACCATCTTTTATATAGGCGTAGATTGGTGAAGAGCTGAACCCTGAGCCACAGCTGCTACTATGTGTGCATATCAGTACATAGCTGACCCGGAGAGTCACAACTGCTGGTATGTGCACATACTAGTGCAGAGCCGAACCTTGAGTCACAGCTGCCAATTAGATTGCATGAGTCACTAACTGTTTTGCTAAGAGGTATCAATGCAGAGACGAACATGAGAAATGTTGGTTATATATTATGTTTATGCTAATCCTTGTCTTGTGCAGGGATGGAACGTCGGCTAAGTTTCCTGAATATGAGTTGCTTAAAAGAATAATCTGTGGCAAGAATTGTTATGTCCCTTTCAAAGAAAACATCTGATAATCGTGCTTATAACTGACCCTGAGAATGTCTTGAATAAGATAAAAGAATACCAATACTTTGGTCCTTGAGAAATGATCATGGTTCATGAAATATGCTGCGCACATCATATGATATGAATATTTATCGTGTTTGGAAATGAACAGTCCCCTTGTATGCTTGAGATTAAATGATATAAACTGTGGCTTTTCAAAAGTGTTTTCAAAAGAGATGTAATCTGACTCTGAACTGCATGAAACGAACATAGGTAAAAAGTAGCAAGATCACATCCCAAGAAATGTTTTCTCACTAAATGAATTAGTGATCATTTCAGACAAATGTAGCCTTTGTTCACAATCACCAGTATGTTGATATATTGACCCATCATCAGTCTATCCATAGGTGCAAGATGAATCGAGATGGATAGTCCGAAGCGATAGCCCGAGCCTCATCCTCAGGAGCCAAAATTCAGAAGAGATGTCAAGAGATGGACATATGTTGCAAAGAGTTGGTTCTATATATAAAGGGATGTAATATATGAAACGGGATCCTTGTAATCTGTAATATTTCTGAGAGAATGTAAGCATTATATTAGAGAGAATTAAGAGCTTGTAATTTATTCAAATGAATATCAATAAAAGTATTTGTTTCTGCTACCTTGTGTTCAATTATATTCTGAAATATGTCCGCTGCTAAATCCAAATATATGCTATATGTTTCGCTGTATATTGTCTACCTTGTCTATTTTGTCATTGTACAGGTCTTGGCCTTGTGCAAGCACAACTTAGGCTTTCACGACATCACGCCCAAGCATGACGAACGGTCTCACAGAGTCCGAAGCGAGGATGAAAGGACTCTGCGAGATCGGGGCGTAACAATGTCCATGCCTATTTTGTGACCAGAGCCATGTTTGTAATCTCTGGATCTCTTATACCTAATCCCCCTTGTGCTTTTGGTTTAGTGAAGATCGGTCATGCACTAAAATGGATCTTTCTATTAGCATCAGAGCCTCCCCAACTGAATTGCCTTCGATGTTGGGGAAGTTTTTTGGTATGTTGCTTTGGCAGAAAGTAGGAAGAAAGATAATATATAGGAAGGGAAGAAAGAGTGGACTTGATAAGAGTGGTTCTTCTTGCGCACGGCATACATATACCCTTTCCACCAATTAACTTTAAGGAACTAGAAGCAATAAGTCTGGAGTGTGTGGAGACTCATTTTTTAGGTAGAAGAAGTTGGTGACCAAGGTACTTGTCATTAGTACCCATGAGTTTCACTTGAAGGATATCAATGAAGATATGGCAAATATAATCGTCCAGTTTATGAGAAAAGAAGAGGATTTTTTGAAGTTAACTTTTTGGCCGACCATATTTCGCAATATTTGATAATATATTTGATTTGGAGAATGTTTTAAATAGAACATTAACCAAGTAAGCAAATAGGAGAAGGAGATCAACAAAGAAAAATGTGAATATGAACAAGAGTTGTTACAAATTTATATAAGAGTCCATTTTTGTTCACCTACCAAAATTATGGTATTTGTTCACCCTCCAATAAAGAATTGACATGTGTCAAATCAATTAGTCAAAACCAATTTGAATGTTTACAAAACCACTTCCAAAGTAGTTTATGTTGAATGTCTTTGACACGTGTCAATTTTTGTTGGAGGGTGAACAAACATCATAGTTTTGGTGGGTGAACAAAACTTGACTTATTTATATATTGGCATATAGATTACTCCTCTCCATTATTGTGATATATAGAAAGGACTATAAAAAAAATTGAAATCAAAGATAACTTCACTAATAGATACTTGAAGTGATGTTGGCCATAACTTTATGGATATGAGCCAGAATACAAGTTGGTTGCTCTCGAAGCAGAGTAGTAACAGGGATTGAACTACAGAAGATTGCATTTGCTGTTAAGGAATGGGCAGTTGTATTGTCTTTCCTAGGCACGAAGACAATAGAAATATCACCCGCTCCTTCAATTGTTTCTCTGTCCGCTTCTATAACATGTCTCACACGCTAGAGGATATTTGTGTCCCTTGCGTTGATAGCTTCGATTAACGTCTTACAATCTCCTTCAATGATAACATTCGAAAGATTCACTCGTTTGCATAGATGGAGTCTTACGTTCAAAGCTATTCCTTCAGCTTCCAGTGGACTACCTCCTTCCTGAAAAGTTGTGATTGCAGAATGAAAGTTGTCGTTGCTATCACGTAAGATTGTAGCTGTCCCCATCTTCCTATCATGATATGCACCTTCAAAATTAATCTTTCCATTAAATGTAGGTGTGTCACCACCATATTCCAGAGCAAAGGTATTTTGGTAATATACAAAATTTGGATTACTTTTGAATTTTATTTAATTAATAATGTGCTAAGTGTCATATTAGATCTAACCTTAGAATTACCCTAATCTAGATGTTGATCATGAACCCAGAGGCTTAGTTAGTAGATTTGAACTAATTAACTAAGTTCTAAAATATCTAGATATTATGTTGAACCTAAGATATTTCTATATACCCTAATCAATTTGGGCCTTTAACTAAAAGGCTTGAAATTACATCTTGAGAAGGCCTTTAAACTAAATTGGACCTAACCTTAACCCTAGAATCACCTATGGCCGGCCAAGGATGTCCCCCCCTTCCACCTATATAAGTAATCATTAGCCCCCTCTACCCTCTTTTATTGCAAACCCTATAAGTTGTGTCTTCCCTAAATTTGTCCCATTTTACCAAATCAACTCCAAATTGAACCAAATCAATTGCAATACACTCCCCTTGAGTAGAGGAGGTCTCTCTTGGCTAGCTAGCAAGGATTAGGAGAAATTTGGCCATAGGAATTGGTGTGGGATCTATTCAAAGGATTTTTCATTGAGATTCCAACTCTCAATTGGTAAGGGCCTCTAAACCTATTAATTCCTAATTTCTCACCACAGATGTATTCATTTAGGGTCCTCCTAGCCCTAGGCTAAGTTTGGTTCGAAATTGAATCCATTTAGGTGCGTATCGGAGGAGTATCTGAGAGATTACTCAAGTGTTCAACAAAATACCCCTTAGAACTTTTTGTTTCCTGATTTCTGTATAAATTATATATATTTTTTAGCTAATTATGTGTAGATCACTATGGTTTGTGACTGAGCTAGATTTGGTAGGATTTGATGGGTGTTTTTGGTCGAAGGGATGCTCGGCCAGGGAATACACAGTGAAAAGTGTATCCCCTGCTGCCATGAGTCCAAATCTCCCTCAACACGACTCCATTTCATTTGATGGTGGCTGTTTTGGTTAGGGGCATTGACTGACATCTCATCTAGGTAGTTGGGCTCTATTTGATTGTGATTTCGATTAGTGGTATTAGCCATAGATCCTGTCCTGTGTGGTCGGGGCACACACACACACACACACACACCGCCACACACACACTACACTCACATTTTTGTCACTTAGACACTGGACACGTGATTGACACTTGACACACACCCCTTTGACACATCCATGGATACTTTGTTTGACACTCCTTTGACACATGCTTGACACATTTCTGACACTTAGCACCTTCACTCACTGCTCACACACACACACACAATTGTATTTCACACTATGGCACACTCTCTGTTGCACCCACACATATGCCCCCTTTCTATTCTGTTGCATCTATATAGATATATGTATGTAATATATATGTAGATATGGTTATATATGTTGTAGTATGATATTAAGTTTGGAGTTCATGGTTGTTAGATTTGTGGTTGAGTGTCAGGGTGGTGCTAGTTTCTGAATGTAGGTTGGTGTGTATCCCTGTGTTTGAGAGTGGTAGTAACAGTAGTATGCAGGGATGTATCAAGATGAGAGTATGTAGGTGATGTGAGTATGAGGTATTTACATACGTGAATATATATATATATATATATATATATATATATATATATATATCCAGGTTATAGTCATATAAATATTGCATTATATGTATATATGTGTGGGTGTTAGTAGATGAGTGAGGAAATTAATGAGTGTGTGTTCCTGTGTTTAGAATTGGTATTGGTGTCAGGTTCGGCCTTGCTGCTTGCCTTGCAAGTGCTGTAGCATGCAACATAGCAGCATTGCATTTGTAGTAAGAGTAGCAGCAAAGCATGCTGCAGCAGAGGCCAGGCAGCAGACTGCTGCATTGCATTGCAGCATCAGCAGCAGTATGGTGCAGTAGCAGCATAGGCAGGGCCAAATGGCCATTCCACATGTGAAGGAGTTAGGTGAAGGTTTGTCTATTGAGGAGATGAGAGAGTGAGGGTGTTGTGGTTGCATTAGTATAGGTAGGTTGGTTGCATTAGTATAGGTAGGTTGGTTGCATTAGTTCAGTTAAAGGGTGACGTGTATCTCATATTTCTGAGATATAGGGTGAGGTAAGGATAGTGAGGATATATATGGAATGTATATATATAGTGTTATATATATGTATTAGTTGTGAGATTTCTGAGTTAGGTGTGGGTTCAATCATGAGTTTAGATGTTAGTTTGTTTTGGAACAGGTACATAGATATATGGGTTATATATATATATATATATATATATATATATATATATATATATATATAAATAAAAAATAAATATATATATATATATATATATATTTTATATATATATATATATATATATATATATATATATATATATATATATATATATATATATATATATATATATTTTTTTTTATTTTTTATTTATATATATATATATATTAAAACAACCACCCGTTTTATTCATGAAAGCCAAAAGGCCGAGCATATACAAGTATACCATAAGGCGCAAAATACTGAAGCCTATACATGTATACTGTCAAAAGAGCAAAGAAAGGAAAATTCGGACGGCTAAACCGGAGAACATAGAGTGCTCCCGGAAGCCGAAAGGGCGCTGAAAGCGAGGCTAACTCCAGGCTTGCCAGAATTGCTCCGAGGAGTAGGAGCAACGGTTCCTGGTTTTAAGAATTTGGCGCGGACTTTGTGCGTCAGTTGATCAGGATTGAATTGGCGTCCCTCATACCTGAATTTGTTTCGGTTCTTCCAGATTACCCATATACCTGCGGCTGCAGCGATCTGATGGCTATGGGAGTCTCCCAGTAAGCTAGGAGATCGTTGAAGCCCCCGGGCTGATGCCTCTTTCAGCAGTGATGGGAGAGGTCATGCCAGATCATATTAGCAAGATCTCTGGAGAGTATGATATGTTCCGCAGTTTCTGGACTGTGAGAGGTGCAGCAGTGGCAGCTGGAAGCGAAGCTGTAACAAATGGAGGTGAGGGAATCGTCGGTCGGAAGCTTCCTCCGCTGAGCTTTCCAGATCAGGAAGGACCACTTGTTGGGAATGCACGGTTGCCAAAAAGGCACGATCAATGGGGCCTACGTGCCGCTGTCCCTAACCTCCCGCTTGGCAGAGGCCATCGAGAACTCACCTCCGATGTTGGGGGTCCAAATCCATTTATCTGGGAGATCAATGATCCTGAGGTCAGCAGAGGCAAGCTCTGACGCCGTCTCCTGCCCGATCCACTCTCCGATCTGCTCCCATCTCCATCCTGCCTCCGGGTCCCAAAGATCCCTGATCGTGCAATTAGGGGGGGCGTTCGGGGATAGCCGGTATATTCAATTGCTAATCCACCATTCAAGGCTAGAAGATGAATCTCCGGCTCCGAGACGCAGACGGATGAGGGGTTAGGCTAGGTGACAGCCATGGAGAATACGGTGCCAGGATGCAAAGGATCGACTGTTGGCTTCTGTTGTCGCTGGATGGGAGTGTTAGAAGCATCTGGCTCTCATGAACCGCGTCCAGATAGAAGTGTGAGATCGAAGCTTCCACCACAATTTTATGGAGCAGGCGTCCATGATATGAGATAATTTAGTAAACCCGAGGCCTCCCTCGTTCGTGGGTTTGGCCATTGTGTCCCAGCTGGCCCAGTGATGCTTATTCTTACCGTCTTGGTGACCCCAGAAGAAGTTGGCGAAGAGAGCCTCCAGGAAGGAGAGAACCTTCAACGACGGGGAGCAGACTGCCAGGATATAGATAGGAATGGAAGAAAGCACGTGCTTGATTAGGATCATCTTGCCGCCTGGAGATAGTATGGCATTGTGCCATCCTTTGATCTTTTTGCTGACCTTGGTAACTAGCCCGCCGAAGATGCCCGAATTCGATCTGCCGTAAACCAGAGGACAGCCCAGGTAGGAGAAATGAGGGTATGCGGTGGAGAAGGAGGTGAGATTGGAGAGTGTGGCTGAGTGGCACATGTCGGCTTTGTGGTGGGTGTAGATGACACTTTTGTCGTGGTTGATCTTCTGTTCGGAGCATCTGGAGTATTTCTCCAGGGTATAGCGGACCACCTCAACGGAACCGGTGTCCCCCGAAGAGAAGATAAGGACGTCGTCGGCGTAAGCCAGATGGGCGATAACTGGGCTGCCAGCGGTAGTGTGGAAGTGGTGGAATCTAGGGGTGTTGGCCATGTTGTTGAGGTTTCTACTGAGGGCTTCTGCGGCGATGATGAAGACTGTGGATGAAAGAAAATCTCCCTGTCGGACCCCTTAGCTAGATTTAAAGAATCCGTCTGCCTGCCCGTTGATGACAGTAGAGAACCATGAGTTGCTAATGGATTTGTAAATGATGTCTATCCAGGTTTCGGAGAAACCGAAGTTCCTGAGAACCCAGATCATGAATTGCCAGTCCATACGATCATAGGCCTTCTCCATATCAAGCTTGATGGCTATGTTGTCCCCTCTCGATGGGAATTTCATGCAAGTAATCATCACCTTGACAAGGAGAAAGTTGTTAGTGATGTTCCGTCCTGGGACGAAGCCACTTTGTTCCTCAGAGATAATCTTGGGTAGGAGGTGGAACATTTGGGTGGCGATTATCTTAGAGATAATTTTGTTAGCAAAGGTGCATAGGCTGATCGGACAAAAATCTTTGAAGGTCTCCAGATTATCTTTTTTTTTGGATGAGGATAAGGTTAGCTCGAGATAGAGATTTAGGGTAGCTAGCACCTTAAAAGAAAGCAGTCGCGGCTTCGATCACGTCAGTTTGGATGATGTTTTAGCAGGACCGAAAGAACACCCCGGAGAATCCGTCCGGTCCAGGGGCACTGTGTTCGTCCAGGGCCCAGATCGCGGACTTGACTTCGTTTGCGGATGGAGGGATAATGAGCTGCTCATTGTCCTGCTCGTCGATGATACAAGGGACCTTGGCCAGGAAGATTTCATCCTTGACCACAGTATCTTTGGTGAAGAGGTTTGAGTAGAAGTTGGCGGCGGCCGTCTGAATGCTCCGCTGATCTTTGAGTTGCGTGTCGTTCTCATCTGAAATTTGGTGTAGGGTGAGCTGATGCCTGCATCCCCTGACGCAGGCGTGGAAGAATGTCGTGTTGTTGTCACCTTCGGTATCCCATTTCATCCTGGCTTTCTGCTTCCAGAATTTCGTTTCCACTTTCATGCGGGATTTGTGGATGGCCTTGGTAAGGCTTAGCGTGGCTCGGGCCTCAGGGGAGCGGTCCACTGTGAACCTGGTTTCGACGCGCTTGACGTCGTCCTCCGCCACCTTAATCTCTTGGAAGATGTTGCCAAACGCGGATTTGCTCCAAGAGGTGAGGGCTGACCTAGTAGCCTTAAGCTTTACGACCATTCTGATGAGGGGGTCCGGGTTGTCCGTCGACTTCCAGGCGTCGGCAACAGTATTCTGGAATTGGGGGTTGTATCTCCAGAAATCTAGGAATCTGAAAGCTTTTTTGATGGGGTTGGGTTGTTGCTGACTTCAATGAGGAGAAGTGAGTGGTCAGATTTGGTAGAGTTGAAGTGGAAGGGGTTGGATATGTGGTTCATGTCTGACCACTTGTTGTCCACAAGTGCGCGGTCCAGGCGAAAGTATTAGCGGTGCTCTCCTTCTCGCATATTACACCAGGTGAAGGTGTTGCCGGAGTAGGGGAGGGGGTGTAAGTTAGCTTGGAACATGAAGGAATTGAAGTCGTTCATGGCTGGTCGGTGGGGGTGGGCGACCGCCCGACTTTTCCTTCGGGCTCGCGATCGTGTTAAAGTCCCCTAGACAGAGCCACGAAAGGCTGTCGATGGAGCTTCGGGTGTCTAAAAGGGTGTTCCAGAGCTGTTTACGCTCGGTGTGGTCGCAGCTGCCATGAATAACGGAGATGAGGGATCGGAAGGTGAGAGACGGGTGTTCCACCCAGCAGGAGAGCGCCTGGTCGGTGTCGAGGACGGTACCGAAGAGACAGTCGTCGGAGAAGAGGATCCAGATGTCGTGACACCCCGCAATGGCGTTCGAAAAGCCGAGCTGAAGTTGAATGGCTTTGAGTTTCCTCTGGGGGATTTTAGGTTCGATGATATATATATATATATATATATATATATATATATATATATATATATATATATATATATATATATATATATATATATATTAGGTTATGCATATGAATATAGGCATTGATACATATGGAGATTATATATATAGGGATATGAATAGGTAAAGGTTTTAGGTAATATATCCTATAACTATAATATAGGGTATGTAGTATATGTATGTATGTTTGAATCTTGGTTAAGATATGGTCTTGATACCACTTGTCACTAGTACCCTTCATGGTCTAACTTAACCAATACCCTAAGTATTGACTAATTTAACCATGTTGACCAATGGTTGACCAATTGACTCTTGACATAGAACTAGCCCAGTTGACCTAGTTTGACTAGATAGTTGACCAAACCCTAGATGTTGACTTGGGTTGACTGAAGTTTGACCAAGAGTTGATTTTGACCTAGATTGACCTAGAATCATGTAGATTATATTGTATACTTCAATCATTACATATTGGACACATTTTTACATGTATTGCTCTAAATAGGACATTGTGACTCCCGTTCGGATATCTGTTTACATCAGTCGCACAGGGTATCAGACGAGTACATTCTCTAATAGTTCTTTCATTTATTTGATGAATATTGTGATTCAGTTCTAGTATAGTTCTATTTGATTCTCTGTCACAATAAGTATTGGTATTCTGGATTCATTAACTCGAAATACATGTATTTGACTCATCTAGCCTCTATTACTCGAACCACTTACAAGAATTATCTACTCGAAACACCTACAAGTATTAAATGTACAAATCATACAAGAATCATCACTGTAATCAAGATAGTCGTCGCTGTTGGGCTCGTATACGATGTACCGTATTCAACAAGAACCACCAAACAAGAAAGATAGCCGTCGCCGCTTGGCCGAGAATGCGATGTGCCGTATTATTCGAATGAACAAGAAAGATAGCCGTCACTGCTTGGCCGAGCGTACGATGTGTCGTATTACTCGAATGAACAAGAAAGATAGCCGTCATCGCTTGGCCGAGCGTGCGATGTGTCGGATTACCCGAATGAACAAGAAAGATAGCCGTCGTCTCTTGGCTGAGCGTGCGATGTGCCGTATTACTCGAATAAACAAGAAAGAGAGCCATTGCCGCTTAGCCGAGCGTGCGATGTGCCGTATTACTCGAATGAACAAGAAAGATAGTCATTGCCACTTGGCCGAGCGTACGATGTGCCTTATTACTCGTCTAAACAAGAAAGATAGCCATCGTACGCTTGCCAAGTGTACGGTGTGCCGTATTTACTCGCTACTCGTTTTCATGACAAAAATAGAATCTCAAAACACACTGGACTAGTGTCGTGTACTAGAATAACATTATCTCATGTTTTACAGATTGGACTCGTATCACATTGTTCTAGTTAGCTGTCTCTTTTTACAGTCTTCATTGCCATGCTCTCTTGATTCACTGTATTTACTTTTCCTATTCTAAACTGTTGCTCTATTTCAATACAAGTCTCAAACTTTGCAAGTTCATCAATATAACTATCTATAACTGGTTTATAGTCTTTGTCACTTACTTAGGATTTTTAGATGAGGTGTGCTCGTTCCAATCCTAACTGGATATATTGACAAAATTTTACAGATGATGCATACCCTACCTGCTATGGATCCGGAGATGGTTTAGCTGCCTTTGGTCTCGATTCTTAGGAGTGATCGGGAGACTAGTTTAGTAGACTTGTATTAGATTCCGTGTTTAGAACTTGAATTGTAATAAGTGGAGATTTTGACATTGTATTTGAGATTGATTTCATATATTATTATTTTGTAGTTTATTTAGTTGTTGTTGAGTCTTATAGCTATCTAGACTTCTGTGATATCTTTTCGTGCTTTAGACTGTGACCATATCTTATACTTGTCTTACGTTCGGAGTTGAGATCTATGACAGGTACATTATATCATTGCGTGAGTTGTTAGTTAGCGACCTAGAACAGCGTTCTACCGTCAATCCTGCGGCGTAGGCTGGGCGATGTTACGCACTCGTGCCCCTACACCGGGTGTGGGTTGTGACAAGCTGGTATCCAGACTTCTGTCATTGGTGATGAAGAGATGAAGTTGTTGCATGGTTGGATATGTTTGTGGCATGCTCATATGAGTCCCATAGTCTTATATACATCTCGAAGATTTTGTCGCAGCACACCGGAACATGGTTGAATAGAAAATTTTTCCTCATCTTCCATATTGCCCAAATGAGACAGAGGGTAGATGTTATTGATGGCAGATCACCTGCAGAGAATAATCCTTTGAGTAGGCTTTGAAAGGTTGAGAGCGGACAAATTTGGGCATGCATGAGAGGAAGTCGACTCTAAACAGCACGTATAATTGGACAATGGAATAGTAAGTGATCTAAGTTTCAATATGTACCTGACATAGGTGGCATGTAGGATTGGCATCTTGAATCCTGTTGTGTATGTTCTCTCCCATTGCTAGAGAGTCGTTTAGAGCTCGCCAGGCAAACATTAGGACTCTTGGACAGATTTCATTTAGTTGCCAAAGCCTCTTCCAATAATTCAAAGTTGATTGATTGGAGGTCTGCCTGTTTGAAAATCTTTTTTCCAATATTAGTATGTATGCAGATTTCGCATTGAGAACTCCATTAGGTGTGTGAATCCAGAAAAGTATATCCGAATTAGTAGATGTTTAGAGAGGCATTTACAGGATAGCACTATCTTCGTCAGGTGAGAATAATGTTGTAATGAGATCAACTTTCCATGTTTTTGTATCAGTATTGATTAAATCACTAACCTTATCCACCTGCAGATGAGCTCCAGATCGGCCACGCACTCTAAAATTGGGATGAGTTGGCACACAAGGGCCTCTCCAGATACTGTTATGCTCACTTGTCCCCACTGACCAGTAGATGCTATTATGCAAGAATTCTCTATAGTGAAGGAAACCCTTCCATATGCAAGAAGAAGATGCCTTAATGTTTACAGTCCATACATCTGAATTTTGGAGATATTTGTCTTTCAAGAGAATAGCCCATTTAGCAGAAGGTTGAGTTAAAAATCTCCATGATAATTTAGTGACTAAGGCCAGGTTTGAAATCTCTGGGTCCCTGATACCCAGACCCCCTTGAGCTTTAGGCTTGAGAAAGTTGATCCAAGCAACAAAGTGTAGTTTATTCTTGTCCTCTGTACCACCCCCCACCAAAATTGTTGCTGTAATCGATTTAAGGCTCTGGAGACCATTTTTGGGATTAAATATGAAGTTAGATGGTACGTAGGAAGTGATAACAGAGTAGACTTGATTAAGTTCGTCCTGCCCGCATGGGAAATACATCTTCCTTTCCATCCCATTAGCTTAGATTTGGTAGCTTCAATAAGTTTACCATAAGTAGAAATCCTTGATTTGGGTAATAAAATTGATGCCTGAGATATTAATCCATTGGACCCATCAATTTGACATTAAGAATATCCAAAAAGACCTGTCTCATGAATATATCAAGACTGCTGGAGAAAAAGATGGATGATTTGTCATAACTTATTTTGTCCTGAACATGATTCAAATGACATGAGGGTATGTTTGATTTGAAGGATGTTTTTGATGTTACAGGAGCCGAGAAAAAGGAGATCAATTGTGAACAACAAATGATAGTAGACTCTACTGGAGTTTCTGGATAATTTGATGCCCTCATATAGGCTATTTCTCACGATTGTGGTAATATGATTAGAGAGTAGTTCTCCACACATAATAAAAATATAGGGAAAGAGAGAGGACATCCTTGTCGAATACCACGAGTAGGGAAAAAATTTGTGATGGGGAGCCATTAACAAGTATAGAAAATGAGACAATTTTGATGCATTCCATAATCAGGTCATGTGAATGCCTGACAATTCCAAAACCAAGAAGTGTTTGGCTAATAACTTCCCAACTCAATCTATCATATGCCTTGGTCATATCTATCTTTAGGGCAAAAGAACAGTGGTTATGATCAAACATCATGATGGAATGGAATGTTTTCTGGGCTATAATGATATTATCAGATATTTGGCGACCAGGAACAATGCATTTTGAAATGGGATAATGAGTTTGTTAAGAAAAGGTCGAATTCTATTAGCAATGATTTTTGGAATAATTTTGTAACTTATGTTACATAGCGAAATATGCCGATAGTCAACCAGAGAGAGAGGATTTTGATTTTTAGGAATGAGGACCAGAAAAGTATGATTTAGATTTTCTGGCATGGTTTGACATTGAAAGAATTTTTGAATGTAGGCAATTACCTCCACCTTTACTATATCCCAGGTAGATTGGTAGAACAGAGCAGAGAAGCCATCTGGGCCTCGAGCTTTGTGATGGTTCATATGTTTAATGGTATCCCATATCTCCTCTTCCGTAGGAATTCTGCTAATCGATTCACAATCCTGACCACCAATTTTGTGAAGATCATCTAGTACATAAGAAGGGACTAGTTCAGTGCTAATAGCTTCAAATAGGGCCTCGTAATGATGTATCAAGATGTTGGTTAAGTCTTCGTGGTCGAATACAGTATCTCTATTCACATTTTTCATGCTTGAAATAGAATTCTTTCTTCTGCGATTAGTGGCCATTGTGTGGAAGTACTTCGTATTCCTGTCTCCCTTTCTCAACCAAGATATTCTAGAATGTTGTTTCCAATAAAGTTCTTACTAGAGAAGCAACTTAGTATGAGTATCCTGGATTTTCTTTATCTGCATAAGCAATTCATCAGTGACTGGTTGATTCTGCAGCCATAGTAGTCTTTGTTCATAAGTCTTTATCTCCTCTGCCATGTTCCCTAATCTCTTACTCCCCCAGGCTTTTAGATTTGGCATAGGTTCTTGAGTTTTGAAGTGAAATAAAAGGCCTGATCAAGTTGGGACCATGCTTTTAATATGGTACTATGGTAATCATTCTCATAAGTCCAAGCAATTTTAAAGCGTGGGGGACGATACTTCTTCTTAATAGACAAATCAAGCTTTAAGAGGATAGGGTTGTGATCACTATTCAAACTGGGAAGATGGAGGACAACAGCCTTTGGGTAGAGCATTCTCCATGAGGGATCCGCAAGAGCTCGATCGAGTCTTCCAGCTACATTCATGCTGGCACACCGTCTATTAGACCATGTGAATGCTGGCCGAATATAACTGTTAGTCCCGGGGCTTGACCAAAGATAGAAAAACAGATGTAATCGAGATCTGAGATGTCACAAAAAACTTTGCAGTGATCAAACTCAAGATCTACGATGGTACAATAAAACAAATAGCCAAATTACAATCTGAAGGAGGGAAATAGAGAAGAGAAGATCTCTCATTCTTCCTTGCAAACGTGTTGCAATTGGGACAGAACGAGTTACAATAATCTGCAGAAAGATTAGATGAAGAACAGTTGCTAGGGTGTCAAAACACCGATGCTCAAAGAAAGATTTGCCCCACACGATCTGCTTCCAGGAACCAGCAAGTTGAAGAACTTGTGGAACGCTCGAAGTCACCTCTGTTCAGACTCCTCGGATGGACTTGCAATGGCGGCAGCAGCTCTCTCTCTCTTTCTCCTTTTCTGACTTGTATTTTTTGTAGTAGCCACAAAGGAGGCCAGAAGAGAGTATATATAGAGAGAGGGTGGAAACCCTAGCCGCCTCTTCAGTTATGGAAAGATTGAATCAAATCACAAAAAGATAGCAACGAATTAATTCTAATCCCACAAAGATAGGATCTGAATTAATCGATCGCATTGATTCATCCTTTCCATAACCGATTTGTAATCTACACTGTCAGCATAGCCCTCCATGCGGCAGCAGCAGCAACAACCTAGCCGCATGGACCGCTTGGTCCGCATGGACCGCTTGGGCCGTATGGACCGCATGAGCCGCATGGCTGCATGAGTCGCATGAGCCGCATGGACCGCATGGGCCGCATGAGCTGCATGGGCCGCATGAGCCGCATGGCCGCATGAACCGCATGAGCCGTATGAACCGCATGGGCCGCATGGTCGCATGGCCGTATGGGCCGCATGGCCGTATGAGGCCGTATATGAGCCGCAAGCCGCATAAGACCGCATGGCCGCATATAAGCCGCATGACTGCTGACGTGCTAAGTGCAAAGTGCGCCAACAAAATACCACATTATGCCTCATGAGCCCATGAGCCCGAGTCCGAGTCCGAGTCGCTAAGCCCCGTTGGGGCTTAGCTCCAAATGGAATTAATCCAAGAGAATGACAAAAGCATTAATGCTTAATCCTTGGAGCCTTATTCTTACCTCCTAGTACAATCACCCACATGGTTCCCTCCTTAGGGTCACCACCCCATGTGCATCTCTCAACAACACAACCAAGTATATATGTTGAGATAACTCATGGTGCATTTCCGATGTGGGACTATAATTTTACAAGGCATGTTGAGAGCAAGCTCTTTCCATGTAAAGAAAGCACCAATAATCCCCTACATATCATAACATATATATATGTGTCCAAGGTTGAGCGTTCTCCACAGTAACTGTCCATTTTGCATTAGGATAGATGTCGCTGACGACTTGAATCTTCCCGCATGGGTTAAATAACAATGTGATACAAGAATGGACTACGCCTTGAATTCTGCACCACAATTATAATTCACTCACAAAGTGTAGTTACGTGTGCTTCTGGCTGCACATTAAAGACCCTGTACCAGCCTGGTTTCAGTGTATAATTTTGGGCGTCTACAAGTTTACCCTCAAGAGACGGCCTGATATCTCTTTCCATACACTATAGGTGAGTTCTTTATTAAAGAGATATGGCATGAAGCCTTGCGCTTCCTTGCGGTGCTACGCCGCTATGACATGGCCTGAAGCCGAGGCATTACCCCTACCTGGGAACCTCATCGTAGTGTCATACTACTGTAGCATGAGGTCACAAGCCTCTCTGTAGTGCCAAACTATCCAGCATGAAGCCTAAGGCTTCCTTGCGGTGTTACGCCGCAACGACATGGCTTGCAATACCGAGGCTTTACCCCTACCTGGGTACCTCATCGTGGTGTCGTACCACTGTAACATGGGACCATCCTTCCCTTTGTAGTGCTGTCTACAACTCTTTAATTACGTCATACAGCATTAGGCTACTTGCCTATTTGCGGTGCTACGCCGCTATGACTTGGCTTGCAAAGCCGAGGCATTACCCCTACCTGGGAGCCTCATGGTGGAGTCATCCCACTGTAGCATGGAGTTTCACTCCTTGTAGTACTGCTCTACCGTGCTTCCTGTAAAGCACATCAGGCATTCACTCTGCCTGAGAACTCATTAAGGTGTTTAAGCCAACCTTCCACAGGATCTGTTTTTTCTGCAGAAAAAATACATAGTAGACAACAGTGGTTATGGGTCCGTATCCCTTCCATGTTCCAGAGAACAAGTACCCACTGTTACCTGATAGTTTTCCAGTCAGTGATCCTCTTTTGAACCAAAAGTTAGATGCCTAGTAGATTTTTCTTTGAACTAATAGCATAAAACTTTATGATAGGATTATAAAGACACACTATCAGAATGCCATCAAGCCCATTTTACAAGTTGTGTCATCGACCAACTGGCGCTTGAGGCCCTTTGTGAATGGATCTGCCAGGTTCTCCTGACTCTGAACATCAATCACTGCAATTACACCTCTTTTGATAAGATCGTGTACTGTCCTGTGCTTCAACCGCACAGTCCTCTTCTTCCCGTTGAAGAGGTCATTTGATGCCACCGCTGCAGTCGCCTGGTTGTCACAGTATATCGGTATTACCGGTATCTGAGCCCCAATCACTGGAAGATCATACATGAGCTTTTGAAGCCATTCTGTTCCATCTGCTGCAGTTTCAAGTGCATAGAATTCAGATTCATGGAGGAACGAGAGAGTATAGTCTGCTTCTTCGACTTTCACGATATAGCAGCTCCATCCAAGGAAAGACATATCCACCTGTGGATCTCTCGCTTTCTACCTCTGAACACCAGCTAGCATCACTGAAGCCTTCCACTACTGTCGGATATCCGTTGTAGTGCAGTGCATATGTCTGAGTCTTCTTGAGATATCTCATCACCCGCTTCACAGCTTTCCAGTGCTCAACCCCTGGGTTGCTTGTGAACCGACTCAGCATTCCTACAGCGAAAGCTATGTCAGGCCTTGTGGCAGTGGTTGCGTACATCAAACTTCCGATAACGCTAGAATACTCCAGCTGCCTGACGCTTTCCCTCGAGTTTGGCTTCAGCTTCTGATCACACCTGTACGGCGTATCGATCCCAGGAAGATCCTTATACCCATAGCGTATGAGCATCTTCTCAATGTAGTGAGATTGTGACAGCGCTACTCCAGTGTCTATCCGGATGATCTTTATGCCCAAGATGACATCTGCATCCCCCAAGTCCTTCATACTGAACTTGGTTGAGAGGAACTTCTTTGTCTCTGTGACACAGTCTATATCCGTACCTAGGATTAGCATGTCGTCCACGTACAGACAAACGATGACTCCTCTTCCATCAGCGAACTTTGTGTAAACACATTTGTCCGTCTTGCTGACTCTGTAACCGTTTGACCTAATAACTTTGTCAAACTTCTCATGCCACATCTTGGGAGCTTGCTTCAAACCATACAATAATTTCACCAACTTGCAGACTTTGTCTTCAAGACCTTTGACACAAATCCATCTGGCTGTTGCATGTAAATCTCTTCGGTCAGCTCCACATTCAGGAATGCTGTCTTTACACCCATCTGATGTATCACCAACTTATGTATAGCTGCTAGAGTGATTAACATCCTAATGGTGGTCATCCGAGCTACTGGAGCGTACGTGTCAAAGTAGTCTGTCCCCTGTTTCTGAGAAAATCTCTTGGCTACCAGCCTGGCCTTGAACTTGTCAATAGTTCCATCTGCCTTCATCTTCTTCTTGAAGATCCATTTACATCCGATGGGCTTTTCTCCTTCAGGTAGATCTACCAACACCCATGTGTTATTGGAGGTGATAGAGTCAAACTCGTCATTCACTGTCTCCTTCCAGAAGATAGCATCTCTGGTCTTCATCGTCTCATCATAGGTAAGCGAATCTGCTTCCACATGATAGGTGACAAAGTCATCTCCGAAATCTTTCGGTCTCCTCGCTCGCTTAGCTGACGGCTCTGCGAGTTCTGGTTCAAGAGTTGTTTCCTCAATAACAACTTCTTCTTGGACTACTGGTCCATATGAGATTTCAGTCTCATTTGCACCTACATCATTTTTCGGAATGTCCGAAAGAATAATATTTTTGACTTTTGCAAACTTGTCTTCAAAGTATTCAGCATCGCGAGATTCGATGATATGATTTGACTCAATATCAAGAAATCTCCTAGCATCACTCTTCTCGGCATACCCTAAGAAGATCGCCTTCGTAGTCCTTGTCCCTAGCTTCTGAATCTTCAGATCTGGGAGCTTCATATACGCCAGACACCCCCACACTGGAATGACATTCAAGTTTGGTCTGACTTTGAACCAGAGTTCATGAGGAGTTACGTCCGAAGTTGCATATGGCACTCTATTAAAGTGGCCGTTAATGCAGCTTCTCCCCAGTAGCATTTTGGAAGACCTGCAGTAAGCAGCATAGAATTCATCATTTCTGTTAATGTTCGGTTCTTCCTCTCTGCTACTCTGTTGGATTGAGGAGAATATGGAGCAGTAGTCTCGCATATGATTCTATGTTCTTTGCAGAATGAGACGAATTCATGAGACCTATACTTCCCACCTCGATCACTTCTCAACCTCTTGAGTTGTTGTCCAGTCTGCCGTTCAGCTTCGACCCTGAACTCTCTGAACTTCTCGAAGGCTTCGTCTTTAGACTTGAGCAAGTAGACGAACGCGTATTTTGAGAAGTCGTCGATGAAAGTTATGAAATACTTCATCCCTGCCTTCGTGGAGAAATATTTGAAGTCACAGATATCAGAGTGCACCAACTCCAGAAGATCTGTGCTTCGATTGACCCGATGAAAGGGTTTCCTTGTGATCTTCGTCTGAGCACACACTTCACACTTCTCCGCCTTACCCCCATATTTGGAGATAAGTCCTAGACTAGATATTTTGTTAATTCTTTTACAATGAACATGTCCTAGTCTATTATGCCACAACTCAAGAGAATAATCAGAAAATGCAACTGCATTAATGTCATCAAACTGGTTGACAAGCTGAATTTTAAACATTCCTTCGGTTTGATAAGCCTTTCCGAAGTATGTTCCTTTCTTGGACATCACCATCTGACCAGCATTGATGTCCATCCTCAAGCCTGCGTTGCAGAGCAGGCTCCCAGAGATCAGGTTCTTGGAAATTGTCGGAACATGCTTTACACCTTGAAGCGTCAGAGTGTTCCCAGAAGTGAGTTTCAGTTCCACGGTCCCGATCCCCAGAACTTTAGCTTGGGCCTGGTTCGCCATGACAACCTTCTCAGATATCGGCTGGTACATGACGAACCATTCCTTGCCAGAACAGACATGGCAAGTCGCACCAGTGTCTATCCACCAGTCAGAGTCAACCCCCACATTTGTGACCTGTGCGAACATAGCAACAAAGTTAGAAACCAATGAAATCTTATTAGGCTCACCTTTGTCTGATTGTTTAGGCTTAGATCTGCATTCACTCTTATAGTGACCTTTCTTGCCACAATTGTAACAAGTCACGTGGGACTTAGTCTTTTGTTGTTTGAATGAAGGACCCTTCACTTTTAGATTAGTGAAGTCCTTCTTCTTGGGATGAGAAGCCGCCTGCTTCTCCTTGGGATCTCTCGTCTATACAAGATTGGCTTTAGCCAACTGTTTGGACAGAGTGTCCACCTTCTGTTGGGAACGTATCTCGTCCGCAACATGGATCTCTTGAAGTAGATCTCCCAAGCTAATGTCTAGCTTCTTTCTGTGCATCCTTGCATAGAAGGTACTCCATCCAGCAGGAAGTTTTGAGACGATCCCTCCGACGATAAACTTGTCGGGAAGGGGCATCTCTTCGTCTTCCAGTTTCTGACGCAGCTTCAGAAATTCCTTCACCTGTGGCCGCATGGACTTTTCGTCCTCAAAGAGCAATTTATAATATTTTTCAACCACAAACATCTTGCTTCTGTTTCTGTCTTCTTCATACAGATTTTCTACAGACTCACATATGTCTCTGGCAAGTTCCTTCTTTGAATAGGATTCTGCCAGGGAGTCCTCCATAGCATTCAGGATGAGAAGCCTGCAAATGCTATTTTCCCTTCTCCACTTGGCCTGGAGTTTGGTAGCCGCATTGATGGCGGCAGTAGATCCAGTATCTGGAACAGAGGGTTCTACCTCCAACAGAACATGATCAACGTCTTTTAGTTGAAGAGTTAGGTACACCTTTCTCTTTCAGACTTGATAGTGCTCTCCATCGAACTTTTCCAACTTGCAGAAGTCCGATTGGAGGAGCGAAGCATTAATGTTTTCCATCTACATGGATCTTGCTTTGAGATTGTTAGTCCCGGGGCTTGATCAAAGATGAAAAAACAGATGCAATCGAGATCTGAGATGTCACACAAAAACTTTGCAGTGATCAAACTCAAGATCTACGATGGTACAATAAAATAAATAGCCAAATTACATTCTGAAGGAGGAAAATAGAGAAGAGAAGATCTCACGTTCTTCCTTGCAAACGTGTTGCAATTGGGACAGAACGAGTTACAATAATCTGGAGAAAGATTAGATGAAGAACAGTTGCTAGGGTGTCAAAACACCGATGCTCAAAGCAAGATTCGCCCCACACGATCTGCTTCCAGGAACCAGCAAGTTGAAGAACTTGTGGAACGCTCGAAGTCACCTCTGTTCAGACTCCTCGGATGGACTTACAATGGCTGCAGCAGCTCTCTCTCTTTCTCCTTTTCTGACTTGTATTTTTCGTAGTAGCCACAAAGGAGCCAGAAGAGAGTATATATAGAGAGAGGGTGGAAACCCTAGCCGCCTCTTCAGTTATGGAAAGATTGAATCAAATCACAAAAAGATAGCAACGAATTAATTCTAATCTCACAAAGATAGAATCTGAATTAATCGCATTGATTCATCCTTTCCATAACCGATTTATAATCTGCACTGTCAGCGTAGCCCTCCATGCGGCAGCAGCAGCAGCAACCTGGCCGCATGGACCGCTTGGGCCGCATGGACCACATGAGCCGCATGGCTGCATGAGCCGCATGAGCCGCATGGACCGCATGGACCGCATGAGCCGTATGGGTCGCATGAGCCGTATGGGTCGCATGAGCCGCATGGCCGCATGAACCGCATGAGCCGTATGAACCGCATGGGCCGCATGGACCGCATGGCCGCATGGCCGCATGGGCCGCATGGCCGCATGAGGCCGCATATGAGCCGCAAGCCGCATAAGACCGCATGGCCGCATATAAGCCGCATGACTGCTGACGTGCTAAGTGCAAAGTGCGCCAACAAAATACCACATTATGCCTCATGAGCCCATGAGCCCGAGTCCGAGTCCGAGTCGCTAAGCCCCGTTGGGGCTTAGCTCCAAATGGAATTAATCCAAGAGAATGACAAAAGCATTAATGCTTAATCCTTGGAGCCTTATTCTTACCTCCTAGTACAATCACCCACATGGTTCCCTCCTTAGGGTCACCACCCCATATGCATCTCTCAACAACACAACCAAGTATATATGTTGAGATAACTCATGGTGCATTTCCGATGTGGGACTATAATTTTACAAGGCATGTTGAGAGCAAGCTCTCTCCATGTAAAGAAAGCACCAATAATCCCCCACATATCACAACATATATATATGTGTCCAAGGTTGAGCGTTCTCCACAGTAACTGTCCATTTTGCATTAGGATAGATGTCGCTGACGACTTGAATCTTTCCGCATGGGTTAAATAACAATGTGATATAAGAATGGACTACGCCTTGAATTCTGCACCACAATTATAATTCTTTCCACTCACAAAGTGTAGTTACGTGTGCTTCTGGCTGCACATTAAAAGTCCTGTGCCAGCCTGGTTTCAGTGTATAATTTTGGGCGTCTACAAGTTTACCCTCAAGAGACGGCCTGATATATCTTTCCATACACTATAGGTGAGTTCTTTATTAAAGAGATATGGCATGAAGCCTTGCGCTTCCTTGTGGGGCTACGCCGCTATGACATGGCCTAAAGCCGAGGCATTACCCCTACCTGGGAACCTCATCGTAGTGCCATACTACTGTAGCATGAGGTCACAAGCCTCTTTGTAGTGCCAAACTATCCAGCATGAAGCCTAAGGCTTCCTTGCGGTGTTACGCCGCAACGACATGGCTTGCAATACCGAGGCTTTACCCCTACCTGGGTACCTCATCGTGGTGTCGTGCCACTGTAACATGGGGCCATCCTCCCCTTTGTAGTGCTGTCTACAACTCTTTAATTACGTCATACAGCATTAGGCTACCTGCCTATTTGCGGTGCTACGCCGCTATGACTTGGCTTGCAAAGCCGAGGCATTACCCCTACCTGGGAGCCTCATGGTGGAGTCATCCCACTGTAGCATGGAGTTTCACTCCTTGTAGTGCTGCTCTACCGTGCTTCCTGTAAAGCACACCAGGCATTCACTCTGCCTGAGAACTCATTAAGGCGTTTAAGCCAACCTTCCACAGGATCTGTTTTTTTTTCTGCAGAAAAAATACATAGTAGACAACAGTGGTTATGGGTCCGTATCCCTTCCATGTTCCAGAGAACAAGTACCCACTGTTACCTGATAGTTTCCCAGTTAGTGATCCTCTTTTGAACCAAAAGTTAGATGCCTAGTAGATTTCTCTTTGAACTAATAGCATAAAACTTTATGGTAGGATTATAAAGACATACTATCAGAATGCCATTAAGCCCATTTTACAAGCTGTGTCATCGACCAACTGGCGCTTGAGGCCCTTTGTGAACGTATCTGCCAGGTTCTCCTGACTCCGAACATCAATCACTGCAATTACACCACTTTTGATAAGATCGTGTACTGTCCTGTACTTCAACCGCACAGTCCTCTTCTTCCCGTTGAAGAGGTCATTTGATGCCACCGCCGCAGTCGCCTGGTTGTCACAGTATATCGGTATTGCCGGTATCTGAGCCCCAATCACTGGAAGATCATACATGAGCTTCCGAAGCCATTCTGCTTCATCTGCTGCAGTTTCAAGTGCATAGAATTCAGATTCCATGGAGGAACGAGAGAGTATGGTCTGCTTCTTCGACTTTCACGATATAGCAGCTCCATCCAAGGAAAAGACATATCCACCTGTGGATCTCTTGCTTTCCACCTCTGAACACCAGCTAGCATCACTGAAGCCTTCTACTACTGTCGGATACCCGTTGTAGTGCAGTGCATATGTCTGAGTCTTCTTGAGATATCTCATCACCCGCTTCACAGCTTTCCAGTGCTCAACCCCTGGGTTGCTTGTGAACCGACTCAGCATTCCCACAGCGAAAGCTATGTCAGGCCTTGTGGCAGTGGTTGCGTACATCAAACTTCCGATAACGCTAGAATACTCCAGCTGCCTGACGCTTTCCCTCGAGTTTGGCTTCAGCTTCTGATCACACCTGTACGGCGTATCGATCCCTGGAAGATCCTTATACCCATAGCGTGTGAGCATCTTCTCAATGTAGTGAGATTGTGACAGCGCTACTCCAGTGTCTATCCGGATGATCTTTATGCCCAAGATGACATCTGCATCCCCCAAGTCCTTCATACTGAACTTGGTTGAGAGGAACTTCTTTGTCTCTGTGACACAGCCTATATCCGTACCTAGGATTAGCATGCCGTCCACGTACAGACAAACGATGACTCCTCTTCCATCAGCGAACTTTGTGTAAACACATTTGTCCGTCTTACTGACTCTGTAACCGTTTGACCTAATAACTTTGTCAAACTTTTCATGCCACATCTTGGGAGCTTGCTTCAAACCATACAATGATTTCACCAACTTGCAGACTTTGTCTTCAAGACCTTTGACACAAATCCATCTGGCTGTTGCATGTAAATCTCTTCGGTCAGCTCCCCATTCAGGAATGCTGTCTTTACATCCATCTGATGTATCACCAACTTATGTATAGCTGCTAGAGCGATTAACATCCTGATGGTGGTCATCCAAGCTACTGGAGCGTACGTGTCAAAGTAGTCTATCCCCTGTTTCTGAGAAAATCCCTTGGCTACCAGCCTGGCCTTGAACTTGTCAATAGTTCCATCTGCCTTCATCTTCTTCTTGAAGATTCATTTACATCCGATGGGCTTTTCTCCTTCAGGTAGATCTACCAACACCCATGTGTTATTGGAGGTGATAGAGTCAAACTCGTCATTCACTGTCTCCTTCCAGAAGATAGCATCTCTAGTCTTCATCGTCTTATCATAGGTAAGCGGATCTGCTTCCACATGATAGGTGACAAAGTCATCTCCGAAATCTTTCGGTCTCCTCGCTCGCTTAGCTGACAGCTCTGCGAGTTCTGGTTCAAGAGTTGTTTCCTCAATAACAACTTCTTCTTGGACTACTGGTCCATATGAGATTTCAGACTCATTTGCACCTACATCATTTTTCGGAATGTCCGAAAGAATAATATTTTTGACTTTTGCAAACTTGTCTTCAAAGTATTCAGCATCGCGAGATTCAATGATATGATTTGACTCAATATCAAGAAATCTCCTAGCATCACTCTTCTCAGCATACCCCAAGAAGATCGCCTTCGTAGTCCTTGTCCCTAGCTTCTGAATCTTCAGATCTGGGAGCTTCACATACGCCAGACACCCCCACACTCGAATGACATTCAAGTTTGGTCTGACTTTGAACCAGAGTTCATGAGGAGTTACGTCCGAAGTTGCATATGGCACTCTATTAAAGTGGCCGTTAATGCAGCTTCTTCCCAGTAGCATTTTGGAAGACCTGCAGTAAGCAGCATAAAATTCATCATTTCTGTTAATGTTCGGTTCTTCCTCTCTGCTACTCCGTTGGATTGAGGAGAATATGGAGCAGTAGTCTCGCATATGATTCCATGTTCTTTGCAGAATGATACGAATTCATGAGACCTGTACTCCCCACCTCGATCACTTCTCAACCTCTTGAGTTGTTGTCCAGTCTGCCGTTCAGCTTCGGCCCTAAACTCTCTGAACTTCTCGAATGCTTCGTCTTTAGACTTGAGCAAGTAGACGAACGCGTATTTTGAGAAGTCGTCGATGAAGGTTATGAAATACTTCATCCCTGCCTTCGTGGAGAAATATTTGAAGTCACAGATATCAGAGTGCACCAACTCCAGAAGATCTGTGCTTCGATTGACCCGATGAAAGGGTTTTCTTGTGATCTTCGTCTGAGCACACACTTCACACTTCTCCGCCTTACCCCCATATTTGGAGATAAGTCCTAGACTAGACATTTTGTTAATTCTTTTACAATGAACATGTCCTAGTCTATTATGCCACAACTCAAGAGAATAATCAGAAAATACAACTGCATTAATGTCATCAAACTGGTTGACAAGCTAAATTTTAAACATTCCTTCGGTTTGATAAGCCTTCCCGAAGTATGTTCCTTTCTTGGACATCACCATCTGACCAGCATTGATGTCCATCCTCAAGCCTGCGTTGCAGAGCAGGCTCCCAGAGATCAGGTTCTTGGCAATCGTCAGAACATGCTTTACACCTTGAAGCGTCAGAGTGTTCCCAGAAGTGAGTTTCAGTTCCACGGTCCCGATCCCCAGAACTTCAGCTTGGGCCTGGTTCGCCATGACAACCTTCTCAGATATCGGCTGGTACGTGACGAACCATTCCTTGCCAGAACAGACATGGTAAGTCGCTCCAGTGTCTATCCACCAGTCAGAGTCAACCCCCACATTTGTGACCTGTGCGATCATAGCAACAAAGTTAGAAACCAATGAAATCTTATTAGGCTCATCTTTGTCTGATTGTTTAGGCTTAGATCTGCATTCACTCTTGTAGTGGCCTTTCTTGCCACAATTGTAACAAGTCACGTGGGACTTAGTCTTTTGTTGCTTGAATGAAGGACCCTTCACTTTTAGATTAGTGAAGTCCTTCTTCTTGGGATGAGAAGCCGCCTGCTTCCCCTTGGGATCCTCGTCTGCACAAGATTGGCTTTAGCCAACTGTTTGGACAGAGTGTCCACCTTCTGTTGGGAACGCATCTCGTCCTCAACATGGATCTCTTGAAGTAGATCTCCCAAGCTAATGTCTAGCTTCTTTCTGTGCATCCTTGCATAGAAGGTACTCCATCCAGCAGGAAGTTTTGAGACGATCCCTCCGACGACAAACTTGTCGGGAAGGGGCATCTTTTCGTCTTCCAGTTTCTGACGCAGCTTCAGAAATTCCTTCACCTGTGGCCGCATGGACTTTTCGTCCTCAAAGAGCAATTTATAATATTTTTCAACCATAAACATCTTGCTTCTGTTTCTGTCTTCTTCATACAGATTTTCCACAGACTCACATATGTCTCTGGCAAGTTCCTTCTTTGAATAGGATTCTGCCAGGGAGTCCTCCATAGCATTCAGGATGAGAAGCCTGCAAATGCTATTTTCCCTTCTCCACTTGGCCTGGAGTTTGGTAGCCGTATTGATGGCGGCAGTAGATCCAGTGTCTGGAACAGAGGGTTCTACCTCCAACAGAACATGATCAACGTCTTTTAGTTGAAGAGTTAGGTACACCTTTCTCTTCCAGACTTGATAGTGCTCTCCATCGAACTTTTTCAACTTGCAGAAGTCCGATTGGAGGAGCGAAGCATTAATGTTTTCCATCTACACGGATCTTGCTTTGAGATTGTTAGTCCCGGGGCTTGATCAAAGATGAAAAAACAGATGCAATCGAGATCTGAGATGTCACACAAAAATTTTGCAGTGATCAAACTCAAGATCTACGATGGTACAATAAAATAAATAGCCAAATTATATTCTGAAGGAGGAAAATAGAGAAGAGAAGATCTCACGTTCTTTCTTGCAAACGTGTTGCAATTAGGACAGAACGAGTTACAATAATCTGGAGAAAGATTAGATGAAGAACAGTTGCTGGGGTGTCAAAACACCGATGCTCAAAGCAAGATTCGCCCCACACGATCTGCTTCCAGGAACCAGCAAGTTGAAGAACTTGTGGAACGCTCGAAGTCACCTCTGTTCAGACTCCTCGGATGGACTTGCAATGGCTGCAGCAGCTCTCTCTTTCTCCTTTTCTGACTTGTATTTTTCGTAGTAGCCACAAAGGAGGCCAGAAGAGAGTATATATAGAGAGAGGGTAGAAACCCTAGCCGCCTCTTCAGTTATGGAAAGATTGAATCAAATCACAAAAAGATAGCAACGAATTAATTCTAATCCCACAAAGATAGGATCTGAATTAATCGTATTGATTCATCCTTTCCATAACTGATTTGTAATCTGCACTGTCAGCGTAGCCCTCCATGCAGCAGCAGCAGCAGCAACCTGGCCGCATGGACCGCTTGGGCCGCATGGACCGCATGAGCAGCATGAGCCGCATGGCCGCATGAACCGCATGGCCGCATGAGCCGCATGGCCGCATGGACCGTATGGACCGCATGGGCCGCATGGGCCGCATGAGCCGCATGAACCGCATGAACCGTATGAACCGCATGAACCGTATGAACCGCATGGGCCGCATGGCCGCATGGCCGTATGGGTCGTATGAGGCCGCATATGAGCCGCATGCCGCATAAGACCGCATGGCCGCATATGAGCCGCATAACTGCTGACGTGCTAAGTGCAAAGTGCGCCAATAAAATGCCACATTACGCCTCATGAGCCCATGAGCCCGAGCCCAAGCCCGAGTCCGAGTCCGAGTCACTAAGCCCCGTTGGGGCTTAGCTCCAAATGGAATTAATCCAAGAGAATGACAAAAGCATTAATGCTTGATCCTTGGAGCCTTATTCTTACCTCCTAGTATAATCACCCACATGGTTCCCTCCTTAGGGTCACCACCCCATGTGCATCTCTCAACAACACAACCAAGTATATATGTTGAGATAACTCATGGTGCATTTCCGATGTGGGACTATAATTTTACAAGGCATGTTGAGAGCAAGCTCTCTCCATGTAAAGAAAGCACCAACAATTACCAAGGTCTAATGCTCCTGAAAGATTATGCCAATCAATAAAATGTTTGTGGTGAAGGTAGTTGAAACTGTTACCCCCAAGTTTCTCTCCAGCATTAACAATAGCGTTACAATCCCCAATGCATAGCCATCTCAGAGTAGAGCTAGGTCCAGTAGTTGTCGCCAGAAATGTTGTCTACTCACCATATTAGGTGGACCATATGTGCAGAGCAGGTTCCAAGCAGGATTGATGGAATCCTTTTCAATAGCCAGGTGAATGCAGTTGTTGGATGTGGATATGACTTTCAACTTCAACTCAGACTTCCGTAATACAAGTAATCCCCCTGAATGACCCATAACTGAGACAACAATGCTATGTTCAAATCCCAGTGTTTGGGTAAGAGATGTTGCAGCATCCGATGAGCATCTAGTTTCTGAAAGGAAGGTGATAAGCGGTCTTGTCGACCGGAGAAATGATTGCAAGGATCAAATTGTCGGGACATTTCTCGAACACCGACAATTCCATGAGAGCATCATTTGTTATGCAGCTGTTTGTGGCCAGCCGCTGCCATTTTTCGACCATGGTGAGAGTATGTTTCTTAAGAAGACGATCACATCCTTTCTCAAGGTCACTGTCCTCCCTATCTGATGAAGATCGTTTCAAAAGATTACAATTGGAGTTGCAGTACTTATCCCCATGAGTCGTGTCCGGGAATATCTACTTCAGTGAGTTGCACTCATGTGGCTTTGATGATGTAGGGTTTAGGATGGGATAGTATTGGGATATTGTTGTTAGAAGAGAAGTAAATGAGGTTGGAGATGAGTTGGTTGTCTGGTTGGCACTATAATTGATATGGTTAGCCGAAGAGGAATTTGGAGATATGAATGTTTTGTTGGAGTTTTGGCCTTTCTTTTAGAAACTTTAGTCCCACATCGGATAGGCCAAAGAGTTTGTATCTCTATATATTAGCTTTGCTATTATTGGAGATGCACATGTGGTGTGGAGGTGTACATGGGTTTGCCATGTGGGGTTATTTTTCTAATGGGAAAAGGCTAAAATCAACAATAAAAGCATTCATGCTTTTTGCTCTTGAGAAATTTATTTCCATAGGAGCTAAGCCCCGTAGGGGCTTAGCGACTCGGGCTCGGACTCGGGCTCATGGGCTCATGAGGCGTTTTATTGGCGCACTTGTTCGGGGTGGTTATTACCACGTCCCTAACTTTGTGGCAACCGACCAGTTGCTGCAGAGCCTATATAAGACATCCTCTCTCTCAAGGCTCATTACAGAATAGAAAAGAGAAGCCACCAGAAAGTTTACGAAGTGTTCTTTAGCACAAGTAAACAGATAATTCAGACGTGTTCTTTAACACAGTTCTGATCTGCAGCCTTCGAGAAAGAGAGAAAAGGCACCGCACCAGCTTTGCACGGGAGTTTGTGTCCGTCCGAGGAGTCAGAAGAGCAGGAGTGTTCCAAGTTCTCCGACGAACTTGCTGGTTCCTGGAAGCTGTTCGTGTAGGGCGAATAAAGCTTTGAGCAACGGTGATCATTCACCCCAGCAGGCCATCTTCCATCTTTCGCCTGTCATCTTCTTTGCTACTGTGATTACGAAATCTATTTAGATTCTCGTAATATCGTAACGATATCTTTTTAGATATTCGTTATACTTACGCAACCTTCCTAGAAGTGTTGCGTTGGAATATTGTTTTTACAATTATTTCATATTCTCAGTTTTCCATCGAAAAATTGTGCCCCGGCACCAACATGTTTGAGGATGGTAGATGTAAGCGTATGTGACATTGAATTGATGGATGGAAGAGGAGCAAATTTTAGAGCCATTTTCTCAGCTGGGCGAGAAATAGCTGCGTAGTAATGTCGAAGCTCAGGGTTATTTGAAGTAGGCGGGTTATTTTCCTTGTCATTGGTGGCTGTCAGGTTCAATGTAGGTAATTTGGATTTGACATTATTGAAAATTAAATATGGGAGTTATTAAATATGGAACTATTGAAAACGGTTGAAGTGGTGGAGGACGATTTGTTGACGAGGCGGTTATGTTTGCAGAGGCATGGGGATACTCACCGGCAACTGTCACCGAAGATTTGATACTGTAGTCATCTTCAGGTGTTGGTAGACATGGTTGTGGCAATAAGGAGTTGTCATTAGAGATGCAGTCCTTTGGTAGAAGTATGTTGTCAACAGCCATAAAGCTTGGAACAGGCAAAGTACCTTCCACAGAAGAAATCTTCTTCTTCGTTGATTGTTCTTCATTTGAAGATCCCAATGGCTTGGAAGAACCAGGTTTGTCTTTGGAGCCACCACTGTTGGAGTCAGTCCTCACTCTGGCTTTGAATCTCGCAGAATGGTTGGCACAAATTGAGAGATCTAGACGTTTGGATAGAAGTGATTGAATGCGATTTTTCTCATCTGGAGTCCAGGACTCGTCTATCATATCTCTATGAATGTTTAATGCTCCTTGCACTGTTGTATTCCATGTCCAAGACGGCCACAGAATTGGCAGAATTTCATAAGCCTCTCGTACCTCAAATAAATGATACAATCAGTGTTGTTACCCATGGGCGCTTTTAATCTTCGAATTAGCGGGGCTGATATATCAAATTTGACCTTGCGAATGAACTAGGAAAAGTTTAACATTATCTTTTCTTTTGTCATCGCATAGTAGAATGCACAAGTACATGGATGTGAACATGATACTGTTCTATGACCTTTGGATATGGGATGTGCTTCTTTTTTTATTTTAAATTTCTTCATGTCTTACCTAGTCTGTAGAAATGTTCATTTGCAAGTTTCTGTCATTGTAGTTCCATTAGACATGTGTATAATTTAGGAAATTGTGTTTTGACATGTTAAGTATAATTTAGGAAATTGTGTTTAGTAAATTACATTTTGTTCTTTGGTTTTGTTATTTACTTTATTCTATTTTCTGTCTATGTTTAATATTGTTGTTGTTTGAAATTTCTATCTCATATTCAATTTTATGTCTATGTTTAAGATAAGCTAGTATTGAAGTTTTGTTGTCTAATTAGTATGTTTCTTTGTCTCTTCTCCGATCTTCTGTAATTAATAGTTGGAATTATGGTGTGCCATGGTGCAGCGAGGAGTGGAGGAAGGTGACACATGTATTTGTGTTGAGCAAAATTCAAGTGGACGAAGGTCAAACCCTTTTCAATATTTCTTCAAAAATACTGAGTTTTGAGGGTTGTACGTTGACAATTTTGAAGGATGTCAACAGTTCGTGCTGATGAAGCCAAAGGAAGCTACATAGTAAGTTTTGAGGGTGCCCTTGAAAAAGGAAAAATTAAGATGTATATATGTATTTGGACATATTTTTGAAAAAAAATATAATTAAGATGGTGATATTACGTACATTTGGAATAAGATATTTTAATTCAAAAGTAATGTTTCAATTGTTTGTTTAATTTACGTTGTTTGGTTCTAAATAAATGTTTTATGAAACGATCAGTATTGACCATTGCTTTTTATAACACTTTAATATGTGATATATATGTATGTGATCCATAACAGTTAAAAAAGCGTTATATACACATTTCCTATTTATAATGATTTGAAAAGAATGTGTTATTATATATGGTCATATTTATAACGTTTTAGAAAATTAGTGTTATATATAGGTGCATTATTTATAACGTTTTCATGACAAAAGTGTTATATATGAAAAGACAATTTATATCGGTTTTAGAAAACATTTATAACACTGATTTTTATCATGGTCAAGATCTTACAAAAGAGCGTTATAAAGTCATTTATGATGGTTTTTAGCCGTCATAAAAAGGTATTTTTGTTCTAGTCTTTGCAGAGGCATGGGGATACTCACCGGTAACTGTCACCGGAGATTTGATACTGCAGTCATCTTTAGCTGTTGATAGACATGGTTGTGGCAATAAGGAGTTGTTATTAGAGATGCAGTCCTTTGGTAGAAGTATGTTGTTAACAACCATAATTCTTGGAACAGGCAAAGTATCTTCCACATCTTCTTCTTCGTTGATTGTTCTTCATTTGACGATCCCAATGGCTTGGAAGAACCAGGTTTGTGTTTGGAGCCACCACTATTGGAGTCAGTCCTCACTCTGGCTTTGAATCTCACAGAATGGTTGGCACAAATTGAGTGATCTAGACGTTTGGACAGAAGTGATTGAGTATGATTTTTCTCATCTGGAGTCCAGGACTCGTCTATCATCTCTATGAATGTTTGATGCTCCTTGCACTTTTGTATTCCATGTCCAAGACGGCCACAGAATTGGCAAGCCTCTCCTATCTCAAATAAACGATACAATCAGTGTTGTTACCCATGGGCGCTTTTAATCTCCGAACTTGCGGGGCTGATATATCAAATCTGACCTTGACCCTGGCAAATAGGCTCCAATTGCTTGCTTCATTGGTTGAAGGTGGTTCCACCGTGCCAATTCTGACGCCAGAGTCGTAATATAATTGATGGTGAGGAGATTCAAAGGAAGGCCATGAAACTGAATCCAGAATTCAGTTTCAGAAAAGGAATATTCATTGGGGAGTTTATTTGGGAGGCATCTTTCAAGAAGCAACAAATGCTTATTGATTTTCCATGGACCATTGTCCACTATGAACTCAGGGTCTTCCAACAGAGCAAATTTTTGCCGAGTACGACCTTTCATAGTATTCTGCAATTTTGGTTCCACCTTTGGATTTTCAGATCTTGGGTATAGTAGAGATGATGACATTAGGAGGGTATGGTTTGTGGCTGAGGGGTTTGAAGAAGATGATTTTTCTCCTGTCGGCTTGAGGATTCGAGAATGGCGAACACGGTTGGGGGTTATCCACAGAAGCAGTGGAGGAGAGGAGGGATCCTAGTTTCTCCAAGACTTGATGGTAGGATGAGTGTGAAGAGGATGTCATGCTTCATGGGTGGATGGAGATCAGAATAAGTTTCTGTAGGAAGAATGGGGGAAGATGGTGATAGAGGTATGTTCAAAGGAGAGAATCGCCTAACAGAGAAGGCGAGGCTATTGACTGCGTAAAACTTGCAATAATTTCTTTCCCGACTACTGACAGTTGAGACGTTCACAAGCACATGCCAATCGCCTTATCTCTAATATCCAACCAACCGAGGCCTTCGTCCACAACATTTTCCGTGCAGTAGCTGCGCACCAATCCCAATTTTTGGATAAATATCAACCCAAGTGTACAGGACTTGCATCGCCATGGCCATCTCCACAACCTTGAACTTTGTCTTAACCTTCTGTATCTCCACCGTGCCCTTTCTACTCTTCGTACGATGGCTGAGGAAAGGAGGGAGGTCCCTTCCTCCTGGTCCATTCGGCCTGCCGCTGCTCGGAAACCTTCCCTTCCTGAGCCCCGACCTCCATCGTTGCTTCGCAGATCTGTCCCGCACCTATGGACCAGTCATGACCATCCGCCTCGGCTGCAGACCCTGCGTAGTCCTCAGCTCTTCCTCGGTTGCCCGTGAGGCACTCAAGGACAATGACCTTGTTGGTGTTTTTGCCTTTGGACTAGAAAAGATAGTCCCACATCGGCTACACCAAATGGTGAGTATCTCAATATAATGCATTGCTTGTGTTGAGGTGTGCACATGAGGTGTAGTGGGGCACAAGTTTGTGCCATGTGGAAGTATTTTCCTAGAAGGAAAAAGGATTAAATCCAACAAGGATGCAAGTTAATTTTTGTTGTGCGGACTCGGACTCGGACGCGGACTCCAAGATGTCTCGTGCATGCACGGGAGGGTTCGGGGGGTAGGCGTGGACTGGCACACTTCTATGCTGATTGTGGGATGATCTAAAATATCAAACTCTATTTTTGAGTATTGGTATTTTAGTCCCACATCGGATAGGAGAAGAGGTGAAGTCTCAACTCCACTCTATAAATAGAGCCCCTTGGCCTCCTTTGAAAGATGCACCAAGAAGAGAGTTGAGGGAGTCTGTTAAGTCCAGGAAGCCCGTTCAAGTCTCAAATATTGACTTACGAGCGTTCCAGAAGTTCTCCTGAACTTGCTGGTTCCTGGGAGCTTATCCGTACTGCGGGTATAGCTTTGAGCGCCGGTGTTCAACACCCCAGCGAGATCCGCTCTTCTTCTTCCTTCCTCTTTCTGTTGCCTTCGAGAATCTGAGACTCAACTGTTGTTGATCATCTCTTGTTGCCTTCGAGAAACCGCTATTGCAAACGCGATTCGATTTTTTTTTAATCGTTTAGGCTACGCAATCAGCATTATTTGCATCTCTTTTTTAGGGATTGCAACTGCATTATTTGCATCTCTTTTTTAGGGATTGCAACTGCATTCTTTGCATCTCTTCTTAGGGATTGCAACTGAGTTTTTCCATCGATTGTTTGCAAATAGACTAACAATCTCAAAGCTATACGATTCGATGGAAAACACTCGTGCTTCGCTTGTCGATACCGGCTTTAACAAGTTGGAGAAATTCGACGGCGAACACTTCCAGATCTGGAAGCGAAAGGTGACTCTGAACCTTCAACTCGTGGATGTTGATCACGTGTTGGATGAGGAAGAACCAATCGTTCCAGCAACAGGATCTGCTGCTGTTCTGGCCGCTGCTACGAGCAAGCAGACGAAGTGGAAAAAGGATAACAGCATATGCAGGCTGCTGATCCTGAATTCCATGGAAGACTCTCTGGCCGAGTCCTACACAAAGAGGACTTCTGCCAAAGAGATCTGGGAGTCCGTGGGGAAGCTGTATGACGACGACGAGGCCCGGTCGAAGATGTTCATGGTTGAAAAATACCACAAATGGGTCTTTGAAGACGAGAAGACCATGCTGCCCCAAGTGAAAGAGTTCCTGAAGCTGCGCCAGAAACTGGAGGACGATAGCATGCCCCTCGTCGATAAGTTCGTCGTTGGAGGGATCATGGCAAAACTTCCTCCAGGATGGAGCAACATCTATGCAAGGATGCATAGGAAGAAGATGGAGATTAGCCTGGATAATCTCCTCAGCGAGATTCATGTTGAGGACGAGATGCGCTCTCAACAGAAGTTGGACACCCTGTCCAAGCAACTAGCAACGGCGAATCTGGTTCAAGCCACCAGAGAGAACAAAGGGAAGCAGGCGGCTTCTCACCACAAGAAGAAGGACTTCTCGAATCTGAAAGTGAAGGGTCCAAGATTCAAGCAACAGAAGTCCAAGTCCCATATGACTTGCTTCAACTGTGGCAAGAATGGTCACTATAAAAGTGAATGCAAGTCCAAGCCCAAAGAGCAAGGTGAGCCTAACAAGGTTTCTTTGGTTACTAATCAGGTTGCCATGATAGCACAGGTTGCAACTGTGGGGGCAGACTTGGACTGGTGGATAGACACTGGCACGACATGTCATGTCTGTTCAGACAAGGACTGGTTCGTCTCCTATGAGCCTACTTCCGAGAAAGTCATGATGGCGAACCAGGCACAAGCTGAAGTACTGGGGATCGGGACGGTGGAGCTGAAGCTTACATCGGGGAACATTCTGACGCTTCAAGGTGTGAAGCATGTTCCTGCAATCGCAAAGAACCTGATCTCTGGGAGCCTGCTCTGCAACGCAGGCTTGAGGATGGACATCAATGCTGGCCAAATGGTGATGTCCAAGAAGGGTACTTTCTTCGGAAAAGCTTTTCAGACTGAAGGAATGTACAAAATTCAGCTTGTTGTAACCCAGCATAATAATGTCAATGCTATCACTAGTTTGAATTACTCTCTTGAGTTGTGGCATAATAGACTAGGACATGTTCATTGTAAGCGAATAAACAAAATGTCTAGTCTAGGACTTATCTCCAAGTGTGGGGGTAAGGTAGAGAAATGTGAGATATGTGCTCAGACGAAGATCACTAGGAAACCCTTCCACAGGGTCCATCGAAGCACAGATCTTCTGGAGTTGGTTCACTCAGATATCTGTGACTTCAAACAATTCTCTACAAAGGCCGGGATGAAGTATTTCATTACTTTCATCGATGACTTCTCCAAGTATGCCTTCGTCTATTTACTCAAATCTAAAGACGAAGCATTCGAGAAGTTCAAGGAGTTCAGGGCCGAGGCTGAACGGCAAACTGGACAACAACTCAAGAGGCTGAGGAGTGATCAAGGTGGGGAATATAGGTCTCATGAATTCTCATCATTCTGCAAAGAACATGGAATCATCAACGAGACGACGGCTCCGTATTCTCTACAATCCAACGGAGTAGCAGAAAGGAAGAACAGAACGTTGACAGAGATGATGAATTCTATGCTGTTGACTGCGGGTCTCCCAAAGTGCTATTGGGGAGAAGCTGCATTAACGGCCACTTTCATTCTGAACAGAGTGCCGTATGCAACTTTCGACATAACTCCTCATGAACTCTGGTTCAAAGTCAGACCCAACCTGAATGTCATTCGAGTGTGGGGGTGCCTGGCTTATGTGAAGCTCCCGGATCTAAAGATTCAGAAGCTGGGGACAAGGACTACTAAGGCGATCTTCCTGGGGTATGCCGAGAAGAGTGATGCTCGGAGATTCCTTGATATCGAGTCAAATTATATCATCGAATCTCGCGATGCTGAATATTTTGAAGAAAAGTTTGCAAGGCACAAGAACATTGTTCTCGCGGACATTCCGGAGAATAATGAGGGTGCGGAGCAGACAGAGATCTTTATCGAACCAGTAGTCCAAGATGGAGTTGTTGTCGAGGAGACACCAGCTGAACCAGAACTCGCTGAGCCGTCAACTAAGCGAGCGAGGAGGCCGAAAGACTTCGGAGATGACTTCGTCACCTATCATGTGGAAGCAGATCCGCTTACCTATGATGAGGCGATGAAGACCAGAGATGCTATATTCTGGAAGGAGGCGATTGACAACGAGATTGACTCAATCACCTCCAATAACACATGGGTATTGGTCGACCTACCAGAAGGAGCAAGACCCATCGGATGCAAATGGATCTTCAAGAAGAAGATAAAAGCAGATGGAACCATTGACAAGTTCAAGGCCAGGCTAGTGGCCAAAGGGTTTGCTCAGAAGCAGGGGATCGACTACTTTGACACTTATGCTCCAGTAGCTCGGATGACAACTATCAGATTGTTAATTGCTTTAGCAGCAATACACAAGCTGGTGATACATCAGATGGATGTGAAAACGGCATTCCTTTATGGCGAGCTGACCGAAGAGATCTACATACAACAACCAGAAGGTTTTGTCGTCAGAGGTCTGGAAGACAAAGTCTGCAAGTTGATGAAGTCTATGTATGGTTTGAAGCAAGCTCCCAAAATGTGGCATAAGAAGTTTGACAAGGTGATAAGGTCAAATGGCTACAGGGTCAGTGAAACAGACAAGTGTATCTATACGAAGTTTGCTGACGGAAGAGGAGTAATCGTTTGTCTATACGTGGACGACATGCTAATCCTAGGTACGGATTTAAGCTGCGTCACAGAGACAAAGAAATTCCTCTCGACCAAGTTCAGTATGAAGGACTTGGGGGATGCCGACGTAATCTTGGGGCTCAAGATCATCCGGACAGGCACTGGAATAGCGTTGTCACAGTCTCATTACATTGAGAAGATGCTCTCTCGCTACGGGTATCAAGATCTTCCTATTATTGATACACCGTACAGGAGTGATCTGAAACTGGAGCCAAATTCGAAGGAGAGCGTCAGGCAGTTGGAGTACGCTAGCGTCATCGGAAGTTTGATGTACGCTACTACTGCCACAAGGCCTGACATAGCCTTTGCAGTGGGAATGTTGAGTCGATTTACGAGCAATCCAGGCGTAAAGCATTGGAAAGCTGTGAAGCGTGTTATGAGATATCTCAAGAAGACTCAGACATATGCACTATACTACAGCGGAGATCCGTCAGTAGTGGAAGGCTTCAGTGATGCTAGCTGGTGTTCAGAGGTGGAGAGCGAATATTCCACAGGTGGATATGTGTTCGCCATGGGTGGAGCTGCTATATCGTGGAAGTCGAAGAAGCAGACTATGTTATCTCGCTCCTCCATGGAATCTGAATTCTTTGCATTGGACGCTGCAGCAGATGAAGCAGAGTGGCTTCGGGAGCTCATGTATGACCTTCCAATGGTTGGGGCTCAGATACCGGCGATTCCGATATACTGTGACAACCAGGCGGCAGCAGCAGTGGCATCAAATAAACTCTTCAACGGGAAGAAGAGGACTGTGCGGTTGAAGCACAGAGCAGTGAACGATCTCATAAAAAGGGGCGTCATTGCAGTGATCGATGTTCGGAGTCAGGAAAACCTGGCGGATCCGTTCACGAAGGGTCTCAAGCGTCAGCTGGTCGAGGACACAGCAAGGAAGATGGGCTTGAAGGCATTCTAATATTGTGTCATTATAATCCTATCAATAAATTTTATGTTATTGGTTCAAAGAGAAATCTACCAGATATCTAATTTTTTGATTCAAGGGAGGACTATTGACTGGAAAAATATTAGTTAACAGTGGGCACTTGTTCTGCGGAACATGTAAGGGTTTCGGACCCAGAACCACTGTTGTCTACTATGAATTTTCTACGAAAAATTGATCCTGTGAGAAGGATGGCATAATGCCTTAATGAGTTCTCAGACTGAGTGAAGGTCTGTTATGCTTTACAGGAAGCATGGTGGCACAACAACCACAAAGGAGTGTTACAACTCCATGCTACAGTGGGGTGACTCCACCATGAGGTTCCCAGGTAGGGGTAATGCCTCGGCTTTGTTAGCCAAGTTACAGGCGGCGTAGCACCGCATATAGGCAGGTAGCCTAATGTTGCATAATCGTAATAAAGAGATGTAGGCAGCACTACAAAGAGGCCGGTGTCCTCATGTTACAGTGGCATGACACCACGATGAGGTACCCAGGTAGGGGTAAAGCCTCGGCTTTGCAAGCCATGTCATAGTGGCGTAACACCACAAGGGAGCGCAAGGCTTCATGCTGGGTAGTTTGGCACTACAAAGAGGCTTGAGACCTCATGCTACAGTAGTATGACACTACAATGAGGTTCCCAGGTAGGGGTAATGCCTTGGCTTTGTCAGCCATGTCATAGCGGCGTAGCACCGCAAAGAAGCGCAATGCTTCATGCCAATGACTCTTTATATAGAACTCACCTATAGTGTATGGACAGAGATATCAGGCCGTCTCTTGAGGGTAAACTTGTAGACGCCCAAAAATTATACACTGAAACCAGGCTGGCACAAGGCCTTCAATGTGCAGCCAGAAGCACAGTTGATGTCACTATGTGAGTAGGAAGAATTGCAGTTATGGTGCAGAATTCAAGGCTTAGTCCATTCTTGTATCATGCTGTTATTTAACCTATGCGGGAAGATTCAAGTCGTAGCGACATCTCTCCTAATGCATGATGGACAATCACTGTGGGGAACGCTCAACCCATATATTGAGATATGTGGGGGATTGTTGGTGTTTTTGCCTTTGGACTAGAAAAGATAGTCCCACATCGGCTACACCAAATGGTGAGTATCTCAATATAATGCATTGCTTGTGTTGAGGTGTGCACATGAGGTGTAGTGGGGCACAAGTTTGTGCCATGTGGAAGTATTTTCCTAGAAGGAAAAAGGATTAAATCCAACAAGGATGCAAGTTAATTTTTGTTGTGCGGACTCGGACTCGGACGCGGACTCCAAGATGTCTCGTGCATGCACGGGAGGGTTCGGGGGGTAGGCGTGGACTGGCACACTTCTATGCTGATTGTGGGATGATCTAAAATATCAAACTCTATTTTTGAGTATTGGTATTTTAGTCCCACATCGGATAGGAGAAGAGGTGAAGTCTCAACTCCACTCTATAAATAGAGCCCCTTGGCCTCCTTTGAAAGATGCACCAAGAAGAGAGTTGAGGGAGTCTGTTAAGTCCAGGAAGCCCGTTCAAGTCTCAAATATTGACTTACGAGCGTTCCAGAAGTTCTCCTGAACTTGCTGGTTCCTGGGAGCTTATCCGTACTGCGGGTATAGCTTTGAGCGCCGGTGTTCAACACCCCAGCGAGATCCGCTCTTCTTCTTCCTTCCTCTTTTTGTTGCCTTCGAGAATCTGAGACTCAACTGTTGTTGATCATCTCTTGTTGCCTTCGAGAAACCGCTATTGCAAACGCGATTCGATTTTTTTTAATCGTTTAGGCTACGCAATCAGCATTATTTGCATCTCTTTTTTAGGGATTGCAACTGCATTATTTGCATCTCTTTTTTAGGGATTGCAACTGCATTCTTTGCATCTCTTCTTAGGGATTGCAACTGAGTTTTTCCATCGATTGTTTGCAAATAGACTAACAGACCTTACCTTCGCCAGCCACGACGTTCCAGCTGCCGCTCTTGCAGCCCTCGAAGGCACAGATTTACTATGGAACCCGTACGGCCCCGTCTGGCGCATGCTGCGCAAGATCAGCGTTCGCGAGTTGCTCAGCGCATCCAGCCTCGAAGACGTCCGGCCGCTACGACGAAGAGAGGTGCAGAGGATGGTGGAGACGATCCGTGCGAAGGAAGGAAGCGTGGTCGAGGTTAGAGAGCTTGTTTTCCTGACTACACTGAGTGTGATGTTCGGCATGCTTTGGGGAGGGGCAGTGGACGATGAGGGTGTGGGGAAAGAATTCAAGGAGGCCATGGACGGCATGACAGAATGTCTTGGAAAAGCCAACGTTTCTGACTTCTTTCCGATACTCGCGCCTTTAGATATTCAGGGACTTGCCAAGCAGTTCGTGAGGTTCAGGGACTGTTATTTTCGCGTATTCGACTCAATATTAGAAGATAGGAGGAAGAAGATGGATGCTGGTGAAGGAGGAGGAGACAGACCAAGAGATTTCTTGCAGGTGATGCTGGAGCTGCTGGATAAAGGAGGAGACTCACAGGTGCCATTGAAGATCGACCATGTAAAGGGTGTTTTCTTGGTAAGTTAAAATCAAATTTTATTCACAGCATATATATGAATAACACGTAGTTCATCAAGCTATATATGCCTAGGTAGTTGAGAAAACCAATCATTCACTTCTTGACTTGGAAAGCATGCAGGGATGCAACCAGGATCCAATCCATGATGAAGGAACGAAACATGAACACATCTTTTCCGCAAACAATTCAAGTATTTAGTGCATGCTATTGAATCCTGGTTGCAAAAGTTAGAGCAGCCAATTTCTTTTTTTTTTTAGATATCACAATGTTTCTATATCCCTGATGAATTTGATCTCATCAGCTTTTGTTTGTTATCATCCCAGCCTCAATCACCTTCAACTTCACCCCCTTGCCCTTGGCTCAAAATATTCTAAAGAAGCAACAACCTGCTGCTCTTTTTTTTTTTTTTGTTTCTCAAACCATCACCTCCTCCTAACTGTGGTACATAAAAACATGCAAATAATTGATATGCCTTTAAAAATAATTCTATTGTTATTGAAAATATCATTAATGTGTTTTTCCATTTTTTGATAGGATTTAGTAGCTGCAGGAACTGACACTACTTCAGCCACAGTGGAGTGGGCGATTGCTGAGATTTTAAACCACCCTGATATAATGAAAAAAGTGCAAGACGAGCTCGATGAGGTAGTGGGAAAGAATAGGTGTGTTGAAGAGTCTGACATCCCTAGACTGCTCTATCTTAATGCTGTCATGAAAGAGGTATTCCGTCTTCATCCAGTTATCCCACTCTTAATTCCTTACAGTCCAAGCTCTTCTTGTACCGTGGGTGGTTTTAACATCCCTAAAGGCACAAAGGTATTCATTAATATCTGGGCAATTCATAGAGAACCTTCAGTTTGGAAAGATGCCCTAAGGTTTGAGCCAGAAAGGTTTCTCAGTGGGAACGACAAGTACGATTACAGTGGCAATAACTTCAACTATCTCACATTCGGATCTGGCAGGAGGATTTGCCCCGGGATATCTTTAGGAGAGAAGATGGTAATGTATTTGTTGGCCTCGCTTTTACATTCTTTTGAGTGGCGATTGCCAAAGGGAACAAAAATGAACCTGAAAGAACACTTTGGGATCGTCTTAAATAAGGAGGAACCTCTTGTTGCCATCCCGTCATGCAGATTGAGCAATACTGTATTTTCAGCCTGAATATGGTTTTAGTAGTAGCAAAATCATCAAGATGGTCGAGGTTGCAATTTCATAAATATAGTTTGCAATATTTCGCTGTTGGACTCTCACATATCATACCACATTTACTATATTTGTTATAATTCTCTCAGACTGGCAATATATGAAATACAAATTCTTAATTGATTAGGTTAGTACATAAGTTATATGATTGTTGAAATTTCGACTTTGTATTTGTAGTGACAAGGTGATACTATTATTGCAAGTACATCAAGATTTAAGAGATAGATTTAAGATCTCATATTTCATATAAGTGAAGTTCAAGTCATCAACTCACTACAAAAATATACTAAATAGCGATGACAAGATACATCGCCTAAGTGTCGCTAAATCAAATACTGACGGATTTGCAAACGGAAAAGGGCATCGAGAATGACACGTCGATGTCGAACCGGGCGTCGCAAACACTAGTACAAAAGGTCACAAAGGCCACGGTTTTGGTTTGACAGCTTAGCCACGGTTAAGGTTATTGATGTGGCTCATAGATAAAATTACAGTGTTGTTTCAGCCACATTTTAATTCAATAACCATGTCGATTACGAACCACCAATAACCGATTCAGCCACGCTTTAACTCAATTACCATATCCATTCATGTCTATTATGAACCACGGTCAAACAGTGTAGCCAAAGGGCACCAATTTGTCATGGATTTTTGTCTAAACTGTGGCTTTATTTTGTGATGGTGATTGTCTGTGGCGACAGACGAATATATGGCCACATGAAACAATTGTTTATGTGTCTAAAGTGTAGGGTGGCATTAGACACATCAATTCACCGTGGCGGAAAGCTAATTTATATAGCCACTAAGATTGTTTTGCGTGTCCAAAGTATAGGGTTCATTAGACACATCAATTCACCGAAGCAGAAAGATAATTTATATAACCAAATGATTGTTTTGCGTGTCCAAAGTGTAGGGTTCATTAGACACATCGATTTAGCGAGACACAAAGTGAATATATTGCCATTTGAGGATATTAAGAAATAGACACAGGTGTTCAACATGGCAAAAGATGGATATATAGCTACAGGAGTTATCTTATTTCAGGACACATGAAATGGTCACATGAAGATCTGTTTACCGTGTCCAAAGTGTAATGTTCATTAGACACGTGAATTCTCCGAGGCAGAAAGCGAATATATATAGCCACGTGGGAATATTAAGAAATAGACACAGGCGTTCAACATGGCAAAAGATGGATATATAGCCATGGGAGTTATCTTATTCCAGGGCACATGAAATGGCCACATGAAGATCTATTTACCTTGTCCAAAGTGTAATATTCATTAGACACGTGAATTCTCCGAGGCGGAAAGCGAATATATAGCCACGTGGGGATTTTAAGAAATAGACACAGGTGTTCAACATGCCAAAAGATTGATATATGGCCACGTGACTTACCTTATTTTAGGGAACATTATATGGCCACATGAAGATCTGTTTACCGTGTCCAAAGTTTTGGGTTCATTAGACACGTCAATTCTCCGAAGCGGAAAGCGAATGTATACAGCCACATGAGGATATTTAGAAATAGACACAATTATTTACCATGGCAAAAGATTGATATATGGCTACGTGACTTACCTTATTTAAGGGAACACTATATAGCCACGTGAAGATCTGTTTACCGTGTCCAAAGTTTTGGTTTTATTAGACACGTCAATTCTCCGAAACGGAAAGCGAGTGTATACAGCCACATGAGGATATTTAGAAATAGACACAATTGTTTACCATGGTAACAGAGGGATACATGGCCACGTGAGTATATAACTACAAAAAAATGTTTATCAAACACCTTACACAAAGAGTCCAATTTAGGAAAGCACTTCTTGAGAAATGCTGTTAAAATGCACATCTAAAGCAGTTGTTAAAACATCATGTTGAGACTTGAAGTGATTTTATTGAATGGAGTAACAACATATATATAGGAGAGGCTAGCCTCCTCTCCTATCATTCTAGCCAATGTGGGACTAAAGCCCAATAAAACTATATATATATATCAACACTCCCCCTCAAGATGGGCGAAAGATATTCACTAAGCCCATCTTGTCACATCCTCTCATCATGTTGATAGAACTAAGCCCCTTTGTCAGTCCGTCTGCTACCTGATCTTTGGTTGGAACATAGCCCAGCTCTAGTTCTCCTTTATCCAGTTTCTCTTTGATGAAGAATCTGTCAATCTCAATATGTTTGGTCCTGTCATGCTGCACTGGATTGTTGGCAATATTAATAGCTGACTGGTTGTCACACCATAGCTTCATCTTTGTTCCCTGGTCCAGCTTTAGCTCCGTCAGCATATTCTTCAACCACAATAGTTCTGTGACTCCCAAGGCCATCGCTCTATACTCTGCTTCAGCTGTTGATCTGGCCACTACTGACTGCTTCTTACTCCTCCAAGAGACCAAGTTGCCTCCTACAAATATGCAGTATCCCGATGTGGATCTCCTGTCGTCAGCACAGCTAGCCCAGTCAGAATCACAATAGCCCTCAATGCCTACATGATTATTTCTTCTAAAGATCAGTCCCTTCCCGGGGGCTCCCTTCAAGTACCTCAGAATCTGGTACACTGCGTCCATGTGACCCTTTCGGGGGTCATGCATGTAGCGGCTTACTATACTTACCGCAAAGCTGATATCAGGTCGAGTGTGGCTTAAGTAGATTAACTTGCCCACCAATCTCTGATATCTATCCCGGTCAACTGGTTCTCCAGCTTCAGCATCCAGTTTAAACTTCTGGTCTATCGGTGTCGTAGCTGGTTTACATCCCATCATCCCTGTTTCCGTAAGCAGGTCCAGTGCGTACTTCCTTTGAGAAAGAACGATTCCCTCATTATCTCGAGCAATCTCAATCCCAAGGAAGTATCGAAGGGGGCCAAGATCTTTCACCTCGAACTCCTTGCCAAGTTTTACTTTGAGTTGGGCGATCTCCTGCTCATCATTGCCTGTGATAATCATATCATCTACATATACTGCAAGCATGGTGATATGGCCTCCACTCCGTCTGAAGAAGACAGTGTGATCAGCATTGATCTGCTGATATCCCATCCCTATCATTGCTCTCCTGAACCTGTCAAACCATGCCCGAGGAGACTGCTTCAGTCCATAGAGAGACTTCTTCAGTCTGCAGACCTTGCCTTCTGTCTGTTTTGTGCCGAATCCTGGTGGTATCTCCATGTACACCTCCTCTACTAGATCTCCATGAAGAAATGCATTCTTCACATCCAGTTGGTGTAGCTTCCACCCTCCATTGGCTGCCAGGGAGATCAAGGTCCTGACAGTGCTCATCTTCGCCACTGGTGCAAAGGTCTCGTCATAGTCGATGCCGTACGTCTGACTGTATCCTTTTGCCACCAGTCGAGCTTTATAGCGCTCAACCTGTCCATCTGGATTCTGTTTCACAGTAAAAACCCATTTACATCCAACTGCTCTTTTCCCTTCTGGCAGTCTCACCAGCTCCCAAGTGTGGTTCTTCTCAAGAGCTCCCAACTCCTCGTGCATTGCCGCTTTCCACTTTGGATCGTTCTTGGCAACCTGCCAATTGTTAGGTACAGTAATACTATCCAAAGATGCTATAAATGCTCCATGAGAAGAAGATATATGATCATAAGAAACAAACTTAGCAAGATCCCAACCATATCTGTCCGGAGGATTTCCCGCATTGCTGCGAGTAGTCCTTCGTGTAGGTAGTGGTATGGGAGGAACGATATCACCTGAGGAGGGTGGTGGTGTAGATGAGGAGGATGGTGGTGTAGATGAGGAGGATGGTGGTATAGGTGTCTCAGGAGTTGGGATAGGCGCAGGCAAGGGACTTGGCACTGACACTGTAGGTACTGGTCCTGTAGTCTGCTTGTTGTTTCTCCTGTTGTAGGTCAGTAACTCCCCCTGAGCCGTAGGTGTAACACTTCTCGTCTCCTCCCTCTGTTCCGCTTCACCTTCATGTTCCTCCTCAACCGTGTCTCTATGCCAAACTTCTAAATCGGTTACCACCAGGTTCTCCAAGTTCTCTATCTCCCCCTCTCGCCTTATACTTGTAGTATGAGGCGTGTTATACGAAGTTCCATCCTGGCGGTAATATGGCTCATGCTCCCGGAAGTGGACGTCCATACTAACAAATTTCTTCTCCTCTACTGGACTCCAGCATACATACCCCTTCTGAGTTGCTGAGTAGCCCACGAAGATGCACTTGACTGCTCTAGGGTCAAGTTTTCCAACGAATGGTCTGTTGTCCTTCACAAAACACACACATCCAAACACCTTTAGTGGAAGTATTCCACTATTATTACCTTGTAATACTTCACATGGAGACTTCCATCCCAGGACTTTTGAAGGCATCCTGTTTATAAGTTGAGCTGCTGTCAACACCGCATATCCCCATAGGTGTTGTGGGACATTCATGTCGATCATCATACTTCTTGCGGTCTCCAGAAGATGTCGGTTCTTCCTTTCTGCTACTCCATTTTGTGCTGGTGTATATGCACAAGAGGTCTGATGCTGTATTCCATGTGCTGACAAGTACTCTGCAAGTGTCCTATTGGTATACTCCGTCCCATTGTCAGATCTCAGTATCTTCACCACTGCATTATACTGAGTCTGGACATATTTATGAAAGTCCCGAAAATAAGCAAATACATCACTTTTGTTCTTCATCAAATACAGCCAGGTGACACGAGATGCACAATCGATAAACGAAACAAAATACTTATACCCATTCATAGTGTTAGTAGCACATGGGCCCCAAACATCAGAATGAACTACCTCAAAGACTGAAGAACTCTTATGACCATTTCCAACATATGAACTCCTAGTAAGTTTTTCTAACTCACATGCATCACATACTAATTTCCTTTTATTTGATTTTGCATACATATCTGGATACAACTTATTTAGAGTATCAAAGGAAGAATGCCCCATCCTCCTATGATGAAGTATCAAAGTGTCTTCAGTCTTCTGCTGCAGCTCCTCCATTCCAGCCTTCTCTGCCATAGACACCAATGCTGAGTCCAGTCCGTCTTGATCTAGGTACCACAGTCCATCATGCCAAGTGCCAGTCCCAAGTCTTCGTCCCGTCCCTTTCTCCTGGAAGATCACCTTAGGAATATCAAAAGAAACAATGCATTTTAGTTGGAGAATTATAGAACTAATAGACAAGAGACTGACTGGGAAGGATGGAGCATGCAAAACATTGGATAACCTTACTGAACCCGTACAATTAACAGTACCCTTACCGACCACTGGTTGGAAAGTACCATCCGCAGTCTGAATGGTGTCTGTCGATGCTAGGTGAGTGTACGAGGAAAACTTACTAGCATTTCCGGTCACATGCCGAGATGCTCCTGAGTCGATAATCCAGTCTGACATTTTAAGGGAAGACATAGATGCAAGAGCGTGAGACTCGTCAGTACCTTCTGATGGATGGGCATACATAGCGGCGTTGAAGAATGGAGTGGATGCCTCCTCTGCTACGCTCCTCCTGTCTCCTTCGATTGACGCTTTTTGCTTTCTCTCCAGCAGATCCAGTAGCGCCTGATCCTCCTCAGTAAAGGCGCCGCCAGCTCCTCCATTCCCATCTGCCACCAGCAGGTTTGCCCGATAGCCTCCTCGACCGCCTCGTCGGCCTCCTCGACCACGTCCACGTCCAGCATATCCTCGTCCACGTCCACCACCTGAGTCTCCCTCCTTAGGTGGTTTGGTACAAGCATATCGATGGTGGCCCATCTCCCCACAGTTGTAGCACTGCCGATTCTGTTGCCAGAGCTCTCCCTTGGATCCTGTATCCCTCGAACCGGTAGCTGCTAGTGCTGACTTCACTTCGGGTAAAGCACCTGTCGATGATGCGCCTGTCCCTGTCTGTAATCTGATCCGCGTCTCCTCCTGAATCATGGCTGAGATAGCCTCCTCGAGACTAGGGATCGCTGGCTGGGCGAGGAGTAAGGCTGTTCTCTGTGTGAATGCTGCAGTCAGTCCCTTAAGGAATTTTATCGTCCTCTCCTGCAGACACACCTGTCTCTCCTTGCACTTTGGGTCCCCGCAGCTTGCCCGTTTGGAATGGTGATCATAATCCAGCCAGAGGCGTTCCAACTCCGTAGCGTACTCCTGCACCGTCTTCTCGCCTTGTACGGTGTCGTCGATCTCCCCTTTTATCTGGAAGATCCGTAGATTGTTACCTATGCCATCATAGGTTCTTCTCAATTTCTCCCATACGTCTTTCACCATCTCAATGCCATCTACTGTGGAAGCAATAGACTGGACTAAGGAGTTGAGAAGCCAGATATAAATCACCATATGAGTGGATTTCCACTCGTCGCGTTCTGTCGAGCCCTCTTCCGGCTCTGTCTTCTCGCCTGTCAAGAATCCCTCCAGGTTCTTACCTGCAAGGGTTCTTCTCACCCGCCGTGACCAACTCAAATAGGTGGCTGGTCCATCCAACTTCAGATCGATGGAGGGTAGTTCTAACTTTGGCGGTGCTCGTGTCGTGCTTTCACCAGCCGACACCTTTATCAACTTCAGCAATGTCGCCACATCGTCAGCATCCAGCTTCTTGAGAATCTCCTCCATCGATGCTTCTTCTCGATCACTTCACACTTGCTCCACGACTCACGCTCGTCCTTGCCGTCCTCTCCTAAATCCGAATATGTCTGATTTCATCGGATCTAGGGATTATAGGCATCTCCTTGAGATTGATCTCAAGAACGAGCGTGAATCTTGTACCCGCAATAGCGGTACAATGAATCCTGCAGCCGTAAAAACGGTACAGAAACGAGCGTGAATCTTGTACCCGCAATAGCGGTACAATGAATCCTGCAGCCGTAAAAACGGCAGCAGCAGCAGCAGTTGCAGCCGCAACAGCGGTACAGCAACGGCAGCAGCGCGGCAGCGGCGGCGGCGGCGCGGCAGCTGCAGCAGCAGCGGGGCGGCGCTGCGGCGGCGGCGGCGCGGCAGCAGCTGCAGCGGCAGCGGGCGGCAGCAGCTGCAGCGGCAGCGGGCGGCAGCGGCGGCGTAGAAGGGGGATTAGGGTTAGGGTTTGTGTGGAGGAGGGGTCTCTAACGGTATGCTAAGCAATTTTAGGCTCTGATACCATGTTGAGACTTGAAGTGATTTTATTGAATGGAGTAACAACATATATATAGGAGAGGCTAGCCTCCTCTCCTATCATTCTAGCCAATGTGGGACTAAAGCCCAATAACACTATATATATATATCAACACATCACTTTGTTGATTTGCATCTCATGTTGTTATTTAATTCCATTTTTTGTGAGTTCTGTTGAGCCACAACAAAATTGAGGTTAAATTTTAGGCTAAGCTAGTTAATTTTATATGAAATCATTAGCCATTTTTCTCAAAACTCTTAAAAATGGATCAATACATGATTAGGCCCCAGATTTTTTTTTATAAACTTCCCAATTAACTGATTTGTTTGTCCATGGATCGGATCAAACTATGTGGCGATTCAGGTGTTTTGGATGAGAGCTCTGAAGAATATTAGTAGCCTTCATTGCCAATGATGTGAGGATTGCTGCTGCAAAATAATTACTGATGAAAACCTCTTTCCACTGAAAAGTATGAATTTTGATCGCGAACTAATGTTGACAAGAGGCTTATGCTTACCTAGATCTGTAGATACTATTTGGTTTAAATGGTTTAATAGATTTTAAAACTGGCTTTTTAACAAAACAAAAAGTAGCAAGTTATTCCTGCTTGCAGATATGAATAGTTTCTACTTAAACCAAGCTGTATTCACTTTGGTAACTGCAATAGAGTAACTAAAAAGTGGAAATTATTTTCATTTCCATTTTGATTTTCATGCTGCCCTGCCCTTTGTAACACCTCACCTCCAGCACACATACACACAAAAAAAGGCAAAGGTATATCCTTGTTTTGCCAGATTGGCTGGTAAAGGCGAACGGTGTACCAAACACTGAAATTGATTACTCAACTGAGAAGCCGGCAAAGTAAATCAATAAATTAAATACTTATCTGCATTAGTACAACATTGCAGCGTAGTCAAAATTGATCCAGCCTGGAGCTGGAAAACTTGTACATTTGTGTTACATGTTGAAGATTTGAACAGGCCAAGTGCACTTCCGGCCATCAGCATCGATCCCAGCTGTCTCCATCGATATGTCTATGCTGCAATGCTGTGAAGACCGGACGATGCTGATCCTGGACTTGATTTTAATAACAGGGCACTCCTTGGTGCCCACAACGCCGGCTGGATCGGCAGAAAGTTTAGTTGATGTGGTCATTGTGATCGGTTCTTGAAATGTTAAGATTGTCTAACACCAGTGAGTTTTCGTAGTGTACGGCGAAGTGGAGAGGATAATCGACTTCTCTTTGCAGAACCTGCTAGTGAAACCTGTCTCGAACCATAGGGTAAGCCCGTGGCACCAGCATATCTTGGATTTTCCATCTAAAGCATCCTCAGGAAGGCCGGACTTCAGTTCCAATTCGGTGGTTGCGGTGAAATCAATTTCATCTGGCTTCATTGTTGCCAAATCAAGGGACTGAAATGCAAAAGAAACAATAAAATGATTAAGCTCGCTTAGGTCTAGAATTTATCTCTATTTGTGAAACGATCCTAAAAACTGGTCCTATCAAGCTTACTGATTCAACTTCCATATGGTCCAACAATCAACATAAATATGATCAATCAAATAATGAGTGAATGCTGATACATGTATGCACATAATATAACTTAAATATATAAATTTTAATTTGAAGCTAAAAAAAAATACTCTCTCCTTGCTGTTCGGACGTATAAGGCATATTATCCACTCCAAATGAAGACAGTTTCTTGCGAGGATGCTGTTCAAAGCAAAAAACACATAAATGTTGCTCTACAGAACTTACATTGGTAGCTGGACAACTGGCTAAGAACTACAAGAGTAAATGTGAACAAGGTAAAGTAACTCACATGAAGTGCAGCGGTATCCGTCACAATGTCTCTACTGTCCAGAACATCAACAATGGGCAAATGAGCTGCATTCTCCATAACTTCTTTGCCAATGGAAGACATGTCAAATCCATACACATCTTCCCAAAATGGTAGGCTGGTTCCACCTCTTCCAAATCCAGCAACGAACTAGATTAGAGCAAAAAACAAGTGTTAGCTAGATAGGGAGGTAGAAACATTAATAGTCATTTTCAATCGACATAAATGTCTTACAATAGTTACAATATCTGGGAGGATGGCTCCACCAGGTTTTAACCAATGATCGCGAGCACAGAAAACTGAGCTGAGCATTGATTCATACAGTATGCAATAACCCATCCACTCGCTCACTAAAATAATTATCTCAGATTGCTAAATATTTTACTAACATAATAGTTGTTGAGAACTAATAAGGGATTTAGTCCCACATTGGAAAAATGTAGTATGAAGAGGAGCTAGACTCCCTATAAGTAGTGGAGTAGCCAATCAATAAATATACAACAATTATTCTCTACATAGTATTAGAACCATAACCAAAAAAAAAAAAAAAATATTTCCAACCCGCCCAAAGCCAACCCCCCTGCCCCGACGCCCCCCTTGCCCCGACGTCCACCCACCCCGGCCCCGACGCCGACGCCCCCCTGCCGCCGACGACACCCCCCTTGCTGCCCCCCTCCGCCCCAAGCCGACGCCCCCTGCCCCCGATGCCCACCGCCGCCCCCCTGCTGTCCCCGCCTCCTCCCTGCTGACCTCGACGCCCCCCCCCCCCGCCCCCACCCAACGACGTCACCCCCCCTCTCTTCCGACCACATATGCGGCCGACCCCCCCCAAACCCTAATTTGCAAGCGCGATTATGTGGATGATTATTCGAAGACGGATGGCTGTCAAATACTTTATTTGCACCTTCTGTTTCTAGATTACGTCTTCCGGAACTACAAATGCTTTATTTGTATTCCGTTCTCGATCTGCAAATTAGGATCTACATGCGTGCGCCAATGTTGGCCACGTTAGCAGCGCATTCGTAAGGTCTCTGTTGGAGACTTTACATAACGACGACGACGAATCACAGTTGAAGACGTTATGGATTCGATCAGTGGTAAACTGACAGCAGAAGAGATGAAGGCCTTGGTTGATGATATTTTATCGAAAAGATTAACCGAGGCAACCTGACGTGTGATCCATACTGATGTGGATCCGTCATCCTACAAAATGGGGAAGCTGGACAAGCTGGAGACGAAGTTGGAAGGCACGTCCAACTACTTGAAATGGACACGGCAGGCACTGCGGACGCTCAAGGGACGAGGCTTGGTTGGCTATGTCAATGGCTAAACTAAGGCGCCAGATGATCCCTGTAGAAGCATGAAATTTCAGGACCAGAAATCCTATGCGCCAAATCCTACATGCGCCAGAGCTCGGACAAAGGACTTCACACAGCAAAAACAACAAATATAGACATTGAAAGAGGACTTTTTATTACATATAAAAGTCTATTACATGTCTAGAAAAGGTTGTACAAAGGAGAACTTCTACAAAAAGAAAAGACCCTAAGTCTACAGCCAGGCGCGGCGATCACCATGCGCCCTCAGCAGGGCGCATCCCACCATGCGCCCTCAGCAGGATGCATCCTTTCAGCAGCTCAGTTATGTGCATCATCAGTTATGTGCATCCCTTCGACAGCTCAGTTATGTGCATCCCTTCAGCAGTCCAGTTATGTACCGCTCTTCCAGCCAGGCTCACCGCCGTCTAAATGCTTCGACTAATGAAGCATTTATTGAGCAGAACGAGGGTGGCAATCAACCCTCTAGCTGGAGGAAGAGCTCCCCAAACCGAGGAAGAGAAGAGCACCGCAAGCCAACCTGTGGCCAGGGGAGGCTTCGAAAGAGCCTCCAAAGGCGAAGGAAGACCGTAATCGAAACCGCGGCTAAAGGAGCAGCTTTCAACACAACCAGAGTGGGCGACACCCACTTTGAAGGAAGAAAGAGCCCCCAAAGCCGCAGCACCGCCATTCTGACCTGCGGCTCTTCCAGAATAACGGAGACGAGGTTCGAGCATCCCTATCTTTGGATGCAACAGGCACCTTCTGCCTGCCTCAGAAGCCCTCGACTCCGACTTTTGGATGTAACAGTCACCTTCAAGTGCATCAATGAAGATATTGCGTCGCATCTTCACCCTCGGGAGCATCTCATCAACAGAATGGATCTGAGTAAACAAGTTCATGTCGGAAGAACGTGAGAGAACGAGAAGCAAACTCTCTCCATGCCACTATTTATAGGCCGGGCAAATCAAACCCATGCGCCAAGTGGATGGCTCTCCGAATTTCGTGCAATGAATTTGCATTTAATGGATGAACCGGACACTTCAAATTCAGCCAGTCAAAACGGCTATTTAAAGCACTCGAAGAACGTAACAGTCGCACCATTAAAGACGTGTCACGAAGCGGATGCGCCGGCCAGACAGCGCATCACATAGATGCGCCCTTCAAACATCAAAGCGCATCACACAGACGCACCCTTCAGCACCAAGCGCCTCACAGGGATGCGCCCCCATGCGTCCCCATACGCCTAGTGGAACGCCGATCGATGCGCCCACTCAGCTGTCCATCAAATATCAAAAATATTAAATATTGAAGTATGACAGAGTGGGCAGCACGCTTCCCGAAGACTGGACAGTTGACAGCTTTTTCAGAAAACGAAGAGTCGCCAACGTCAGCATCATCATTACTTTTCTCCGACGGTTACTGCCACGTGGCCGTCCAATCATCTCGCATGCGCCTCCGCAGCCATGCACCTAAATCTGCATGCGCCTCAAAAGCCATGCGTCCCAAACTTTTTTCTGATCCCAAAAGACAGAAGTAAAGTCACTACTGAAGCTTCGCATGCGCCTAAAAAGCCATGCGTTCTGAATGGTTCGTGACTCCCAAAAGGTTACGAGCCAAAGTCTCTTCATGCGCCCAATCCCAGGCGTATCCTACTAGATCATTCTCCATCAAATCCGAGATCTCCGAGCCATGGGTCGATAACACGTGTCCTTTGACTCGATTCACCCAAAATCTCAGCAACAGAAAGATCTTCTTCCCTGCTACGTGCCTGCTCACAACAGCAGCATGAAGAATTCAACCCCTCAATCAGGGCGCATCGACCATGCGCCTCTATCAGCAATCACCACGTGGCGTCCCCGCGTCCAGGCGCATCCTACATATGCACGCATGAGCAGCCAGCCTGCAAAGCTATAAATAGAGGGATCATTTCCTTCTCACCCACGAACGAACACACACAGAGGCAAACATACATCGACAGACAGAGACTTTGCACCGCCAGAGAGACAGATACAGACACTCAACGTCTTCCTCCTCTCAACAAGCTCCAGTGTAACACCCAGTTTTCCAGAAGAGGGTAATTTTGAAAATTTGTAATTATAATTATTAATTAATGATATTTATTTCATATTAGAATTTTTAGTAATTTTTAATTAATTTTAAACTATTTAAATTTATGACTTATGATTTTGGTATTGTGCTAGTGATTAGTAGATACTGCCTACCCTAGAGCCTAGCCATATGATTAGGGTATTTTAACATTTTTAAGGTTATTTGGATTTATTATAATTTATTTAAATTTATGGGAATTTTTAGGAATTATTTTGGAATTGTTTAGATTAGGTTGACTTTGACTAGTCTTGACCCTTGTAGACAAACCTAGGAACTAACCCTAGTTAGTTGGACTTGGTTAGGCTAAGTGACTCTAGTCTAACCTAGCATGACTTAAGTTAGTGGATTTAGATTCATTAGAAATTGACTTAAGAAATTAGAAATTAAATGGGTTGAGAAATGACTTGTGGTTTCACAAGTCATTTTGTGACTTAACCTAATAGGACTAGCCAACCTAGTTCAAACCCTAACCTAGTTTGGTCATAGCTAATTTTGTTAGCCATTTGGAGAATTAGATGGGTTGGATTATGGTTTAAGTCATGTTAGTTAAGTTTAGTGAGTTTGTTTAAGACTAGGAAACAACCCTTTGTTCTAGGCCATCTATTTCCCTTGATACAATCCTAGCCATAGGATGAAACCTAAAAACCCTAATCCTAACTATTATGACCAGCCAAGAGACTTCCCCCTTGCCTATATAATGTCTCTATGGGGATTTGTGCCTCCTTCTTCAATAGTTCTTCATTTCTTAAGGAAATAGGTAAGCCTTCATAAATTCCTTCCTAGTTTAATCAATAGGACTCCTTTTTGATTGGAATTTCTTCCATTAGAATCTAATCATTGTTCTCTTGCTGTTTGTGGTGTTCAACCTCAGCTTTGGGGCAATTTGGAGAAGTTTGCTAGCAAGAGGAAACCCCCCTTTGAGGCTTTTCTTGCATTTTTGACACCAATAGGTAAATCATTGTAAACACCATTAAAATTCTAGTTTCTTTGCATGTAGACCTAGCCCTAAGTGTTCTGGTCCTGTAGGTATTCCTAGACCTAGGTTTTGTGTCCATTTTGTGTCCTAAATGGACACGTATCAGCCTATAGACATAGGTGTTTGATGAAATATCCCAAAGGACATTTCGACCTGATTTTAGGAAACTTTTTGAATAAAAATTTAGGGTTTGTTGTCGCTTATCATTTTCTGTAGGACTGAGCTTGTGATTGTGTCGTGTCGTGTCGAGATCTGGACACGAACACGCTGTTCTGACACAGTGCACATTGTCCTGCTGCTCGGAGGCAATTGCTCCCTGTACACGACACGTGGACACCTAGGAATTGACACAGCCCTAGGGGCAAACACTGACACGAGGCTCGCAAAGTTTCACGAGTCCTCGTGTCGTGTCGGACACGTTATTCCGTGTGCACGGAGAAAACACTGATGCGTGCGTGGGCTGTGTGTATGTTCTGATGATTGAATCGTTTTTGAATGATTTTAAATTATGTTTAATGTTTAGTTAGACCCTAAATATCATGTTAATCTCTGTTAGGATAGGTTTACATAATCGTTTGGGTTTAATGATTGTGTTAGCTCGATTTTTGGGTCGAACAGTGCATTTTTCTGATACTGTGTGATACTGGTTAATTCCCAGTTTTTCCCAACCTAGTTTAATACTCTTGTGATATGTTTTCAATTGGTTTTTGATCCCCACATGTTTCATTTTACGTTAGCTAAGTGTTCATTCAAAATTTGGGATTTGTATGTTGTATTTTGGATTTTGGTATTCGATTTGAGTGGTTTCACTGTTGTGAACTTAATGTTCTTCCTGTTTATGAGAACTGATTTCATTCCTCTCTGAACTGGTAGGATATCCAGTATTTAATTCTCTGTTTTCCAGTTTCATTGCAACCTGAGAATAGGATGTGAGTTGGTATTGTTTGTTTGTAAATTGACTTCTTTTCCTTTTGCAATGAAAACCTGAGAAATGGGACATTGGGTTGAAATCCCAGTTCCTTGAATAAACCTGAGTTTGTGAAATTCGAAACTGAGATTTGTTTCCAGTTTCACATTGACTTGAGTTCCTCCTCACTTGATTTCAAGTTGCTTATAATAACCTGAGATGGGACTTAGTTCCCAGTTTTTATGTGAACTTGAGAATGGCTTTTGTAAAACCTGAGAATGAGTTCAATATAATTAGACTGAAATGAAAACCTATAACCTGGGAATTGATTCCCTTGCATTTTCGAAATATGGGTTAACCTGAGATTGTTGATTCACTGTGAAGAGTGGCCTGAACTGATTTTTCCTCTTCTTTGATTTCAATATTGTTCTTAAAACCTGAGTTTTCCTCCTCCCAACTTTTGAACTGAAATGAAATCCTCTACCTGAGTTACCTTATATTTTAAATTGCAATGTTGTTCTTCTTTTAACTGATATGGATGTTGTTTTAAACTGTGATTGAATGTTCAATATTATACCTGAGTATTCCCCTTCATTTCGAAAACAAAACCTGAGTTTAGTTCCTGTAAAACCTGAGTAATAATTCCATAACTGAGATGTTGAATTGGTGAATGGCCTTTACTAAAAACCTGGGATTCATCTCCTTAAAACCTGAGAATGTATAAACTGTTTTCTTTCCATATGACTGAACTGATATTTATATGTATGTTGTTTCCTGTAAATCTGGGTGTTTGAATATGGGTTGAACCTGGAAAGGGTTGAGCATTCACTGTTTACTGTTTCCTGAGATTTCTCAATGATAACTGAGATTTGTTTCCTTCTTCTAAATGTGTTCCCTATTAATACACATACCTGAGATTCATTGCTAACTGGATATTGCCTAATGTGATTCCCTGATCAGAGATGGGCATCCACTGACTTCCTACACACCATGACACATGAGCACAAGCTCTTCACTGATTTCCTATTCCTATTGCACACAACTGTTTCCTGTTTTCTTATATATTTCCCTGTGTTCAGGTATTACCCTCACACCCACATAGGTCTACACACCCTCACTCTCTTCACACACACACACAGGGTTCCTTAGCACACTGTTTGTACTCACATGTATATGCCACACACACACACTAGTATTCATGTGTTCCCTCTTTCTTATCCTATGTATATATATATATGGTTGAGACATATATATATATATATATATATATATATAGATATATATAGGTTCCTATAGATAAATGTGTGTTAATGTGTATATAGGATATAATGTACTATTTGTTATGATACAATGTATGGGTAATATTGTATTATATATTATGATATGGGTGAGATTGTAGAGTGACTATAGGGTAGATGTATTCTTAATAGATTATATTAATATAGTATTTTGTGTATTATTAGATATAGTCAATGTCATGTGATTTTGGTATGGTTAGGCATGGTATGCCTAGTTGGAACCTAGATTAGACTAGTTTGACTTAGGTTTGACTTGGTTGACCTAGTTTGACTTCTAGGGTTGACCAGAGTTGACCAAGAGTTGACTTTGGCCTAGATTGACCTAGATTCATGTAGAACGCATTGTAGTGCATATTATTTACCATTCTGGACTCGTTGTGACTTGTGCTGTTCTAATAGGAGCCAGACACCACTTCTCGGACAGTATTTTCATCTCGGACTTTCAGTTAGCAGGCGAGTACATTCTCTGATCATTTCATATCCTGCTTAGAATTATTTTCCTGCATTAAATTACTTTAATTGATACTGGCACGTTGGTCACACGGATTAGTACAATATGGATCCCACCCTGAGATGTTATCCCTTCAAGGAGCATCGGGTACTCTATGTTCTGTGCGTTTCACTTACATAGCGTATCATATGCTTCTTTGGTTCTTTGATCACTTGTGACATATACCCATATGATCACAGAGTCTTCTTTGAATCCTTATCCCATTTGTGGGACTACTATGTATCACCTTCAGGGTCTATCACCTTCGGGGTCTATCACCTTCGGGGGCTTATCACCTTCGGGGTCTACTACCCTTCGGGGGCTGTTACATAGAATCATAACATAACCTGGTTGGATCCTTGTGTATTAGTTGGGGGTACGGGAGAGTATAAATAGCCATGTGAACAATTTCCAAAGTAGAATAGCCATGTACGCCTCTTTAGTATAGCCATGTACAAATCAAGCCGTTCACATGTCAACTTTGTGCTCTAAATCACTAGTCACTGGTAGCTCTTTATTTATAGTAGATATTTCTATTACAGTTCTCTCTCTGTTTACTTACTGCATTTCTTCAGTATCTATATCTTACTTTACTGCATGATTATATTTTCTAACCTGCTATGAACTGTTGAGATGTACTGTACTCGCTCCTATCCTGACTGGACCTGTTGAAAATATTACAGAGGACGAGGAGGAGGCCTGGGAGGATGCCTTCCATGGGACAGCTCTAGCTGAGGACATCACCCCACTGCCTAGACTAGTTTAGTTAGGCCTTATCTTATTTTCATGTTGTCTTGAGACATGTTTAGCTAGACTTACTCTGAGTTGTATATATTCTTTCATTCTGTATCTGAGACCTTGTACTGCTGGATATTGCTGGGATTATCTTAGACTGCTTTTCATCTATTTGTTTTCTTGAGTTCTATTTCATATCGTGCTATCTCTTCCTTAGTTGTGATTGAGTTTTATTGCTATGTCACCCCCATTCGGGGAGTATAAACTGTTTAGATATATATATTGTTAGATGTTGTGACCTAGGACAGCGTTCTACCGCCGACGCTGCGGCGTAGGCTGGGCGTTGTTACGTTCTCGTACCCTCACAGTGGGTGCGGGTCGTGACATCCAGCACCCAGAGCAATCCAAACCTTCAGAGAACCAATAACCGTCGTCAGATCGTCAACGGAGTCAACGCATTACCACTCGCTCCATCGGCACAAGGGACCCAGATAAATAAAAGTGTACTCCTAGGACTACATCTAAGTCCTATATTGTAACACTGTTCTGTTTGTATTGAAATTTGCAATCAAAAGATTTTAATGGCAAACAAGCTGGCGACTCTGCTGGGGACCTCTTTCTCCTCCACCGAGAAAGCTGTGTCGCAATCCGACGATGTGAAGGTGGGCTCCTCCCACAAGACGCTGGTCGTACGCCTCAATCAACAGGCGTATGAGGAGTTCATCTCTGAAGGAAGTGCGAGTCCTTCGAAGCGGCTGCCAAAGTCGAAGAAGATCCGCCGAGTCTGGGTGCGCAAGGTCGACACCTCTGGCACCACCACCGAAGGGGATGCGCCAATCCAGCCTTCCCTTCCTGCTGACGTCCTCAGCAACCAAGATGCGCCCGCCGGTGTAGCGCATCTCTCGGGAAAACGTGCGGCTGACCACATTCCCCAGCCATCTCCCTCTCAGGCGAGGAAGATGCGTCGACGGAGCAGGGGTGCAGCCAATGCCCCGCGCATCATCTCTGATGCGCCACAGAAGGTCTCTGTCTTTGACAGACTCACTCGCTGTAGTGGCGAGAAGAATTTGGATTCTGAGTACTACGCGCCCCAGCGGCCTGGTACGAAGAAGTCCAAGGCAGCACGGGCCATGCGCCCCAAACGTGTTATGCCAGCAGCAAGCCAGAAGCATGCGCTCACAATCATGCGCGCTGCTGATGGTAAGCTGTATAAGGTCGACTCAGGTGCTTCAGCACCCAGAGCAATCCAAACCTTCAGAGAACCGAAAACCGTCGTCAGATCGTCAACGGAGTCAACGCATTACCACTCGCTCCATCGGCACAAGGGACCCAGATAAACAAAAGTGTACTCCTAGGACTATATCTAAGTCCTATATTGTAACACTGTTCTGTTTGTATTGAAATTTGTAATCAAAAGATTTTAATGGCAAACAAGCTGGCGACTCTGCTGGGGACCTCTTTCTCCTCTACCGAGAAAGCTGTGTCGCAATCCGACGATGTGAAGGTGGGCTCCTCCCACAAGACGCTGGTCGTACGCCTCAATCAACAGGCGTATGAGGAGTTCATCTCTGAAGGAAGTGCGAGTCCTTCGAAGCGGCTGCCAAAGCCGAAGAAGACCCGACGAGTCTGGGTGCGCAAGGTCGACGCCTCTGGCACCACCACCGAAGGGGATGCGCCAATCCAGCCCTCCCTTCCCGCTGACGTCCTCAGCAACCAAGATGCGCCCGCCGGTGCAGCGTATCTCTCGGAAAAACGTGCGGCTAACCACATTCCCCAGCCATCTCCCTCTCAGGCGAGGAAGATGTGTCGACGGAGCAGGGGCGCAGCCAATGCCCCACGCATCATCTCTGATGCGCCACAGAAGGTCTCTGTCTTTGACAGACTCACTCGCTGTAGTGGCGAGGAGAATTTAGATTCTGAGTACTATGCGCCCCAGCGGCCTGGTACGAAGAAGTCCAAGGCAGCACGGGCCATGCCCCCCAAACGTGTTATGCCAGCAGCAAGCCAGAAGTATGCGCTCACAATCATGCGCGCTGCTGATGGTAAGCTGTATAAGGTCGACTCAGGTGCTTCTGCGCCAGAGACGAGCCGACCTTCAAAGTCCTTGTCTCACTTGGGCGCGTCTATTGCGTGCACAACTAAGTCGAGTAAGGCAAATCCAGTGGTCTTGAACTCCCGCACCTCCTCTGGTTGTGCGTCTAAGGTCCGTTCAAGTCACTTCAAATGTTGTTCCCCCACTACTGATCGGGACGCCTGTTTGGTGTTAGATCAGGGGGGGCAGCATTCACTTGACCACCCCGGCGCTTGGCCTTGCCATGCGCCTGAAGGGTGTACGAAGGTGGCACTCTCCTCCAACGATCTGCGCAACGTGATCACTCACAAGCGCCGATCAGGAGAGTCGATTGACAAGCACGATGCGCCCCTCACAGGGCACACTTGTGCTGTGGTCACCATCAACTGCTATTGCAAGACGGCAGTCCCACCAAGGCAGTCAGTATTCCAGCGGCTGCAATTATCGACACCCCTCCGACGTCGCCTCGGGAAGAAGGTGTCAACAAAAGAAGAGCCAAGGGTTGCTTCATGCAACGTGATCTCTAACTCCTCGTCAGTCCGAAAGACGACTGGCAACTCCTCGTCCTCGTCCAAGAGCCAGCCGAGGAAAACCAAGGCAAGTGTCTCGTCCTCCGGAGTGTTTCAAGGCACTCGGGCGAGAAAGAAGATCTTGGAGGAAACTGGGGGTAGTCAGACCCTTGTCGAGCCTCCTTCCGAAGACGAAGATGTCTTCCAAAGTACAGCTGAGGCCGATCTTCTCGAAGTCAGCCTCCCGGACATGGCTGAGGGTCATCTAGCCCCTGTCCTTCAAGATGAGGGTGTCCCCCAAAATACAGCCGGGGGTAGTCTAGCCCCCACGGATCTGAGTCTCGGAGACGAAGAAGTCCTTCAAGACGGAACCAAGGGTAATCAGGCCCTTGCAGATGCTCCCGTCGAGAATGTTCTCCAAAACATAGCCGGGGGTGGCCAGGACGAAGCTCCAAGAGAGGCAACTCCCCTACAAGAGAGTGAAGCCGAGAGCGAAGCCTCAACCGATCCATCCACTTCCAGCCGTGTCATGACAGTATACATGGCTGGGGGTGATTCCGAGTCTGATGCACCGCCACCAGACCTCGTCCATCGCATGGACACATTAGAAGGAGGACTCAAAACCCTCTCTGCCTCCATGCAAATACTGACTCAAGCAGTGTTTGAGATACGGTCTGCTTTGGCCAAGACACCTTCTACTGGTCCCGACCCAGGGGCCAATGGAGAATCAAGTGTACCCCTTCAACGGGTATCCTTGGATACGGATCGCCGAGAAGTACCTCGGACATCGGAGCCCTCAAATGCTCAACTGCAGGTGGTACCACCTTCCCCGACTCCCAGCTCCACGGAAGACGTGGTCGAGATGATCAGGGACTTGCGCGAGCGCTTTGAGTCCAAGACGAGACAAGAGGAGCGCCAAAAGATGGGGATTCCCCAACCTTATCCCCTCGAGTGGAACAAAGTGGTTTATCCCCCTAAGTATAAACCACAAACACTGATGCCATACGACAGGAAGGACTCTCCTCGTCGCTATCTGACGTACTTCTAGTCTCAGACGGGACATCTTCCGAAGGAGGACGCGCTACTCACCAGCATATTTGTCGGGGCACTGAAGGGAGTGGCGTACGACTGGTACTGCAGCCTCCCCGATAATTCCATATCCTCCTTCGACGACCTGACGCGCCTTTTTCTCGACCGTTTCTACGATGGCGGAAAGGACATGACAATGGCGTCCCTTATAGAGATACGCCAGAAGGAGAAGGAAACAGTTCGAGTGTTTATCGAACGCTTCCGACAGGCCTGCTTCAGACTGCCCCCGGGCATGCCAGAACATGTACTTCTATCCTCCTGCAGCATGAACATGCTGCATGCAGTCAAACTCTGGCTCAACTCTACTCCTCCTCCCGACTGGAGCTCCTTGATCATTGAAGCAGAAGCCACGGAAAAGAAGGCGGCCAATGCTCGTCTTCTGGGAGTCAGTTTCCCTCCCTTTGAGGACAAGGGGAAACGGCCTGCAGCCAACAACCCCGGACGAGAGACAAAGGGGAAACAGACGTTGACTGTCAATGCCTCAAAAGGTGCGTCAGCACCTACTCAGAAGCCTCCACTTGCACCAAGGCCAAAGGAGGTTTATTCGTTCAACGACGAAGACACCCTGCAACTCTTTGAGATACAGAAGCAGGGTGACAAGATCAAGCTGCCGGACCCGAAGCGTCCCGACGAGGTTGGGAAAGTGGACAACCCGAGGTACTGTCACTACCATCGGTTTGTCGGACACCCAACCAAGGACTGCTATGTCCTCAAGAATTACATCCAGCGCATGATCAATGCGGATGTAATCTCCGTCGACTACGAGGAGAAGACGGTGTCAGCCAACATGGTTTCACTCCAGTTCGGCACCATGCCGCCAACTACAACACAAGATGGCGTCGTCTCCATCCCTAAGGCGACAATGGAGGTGGTTAACTTACCACCTACTCGTGACAACGTGAGTGGACTCATCCCACTTACCACATCTCGGGAAGAGATCCTATGGGTTTACCCTGATCTTGTCTCAGAGGTGACTCAACCGGAGGTACGCCCTACCTCCAAATCCAAAGGCAGGAAGATCAAGTCTTGCCGCATGGTCTCTTCCTCAGCGGAAGAGGCACTTCCTGTACAGACGCGTTCACAACAGAACGCCCAACCCGACGAAGCTGCCGTCGAGGTGGTGTCTCCCTGCACCGTCCCTGCTGTCCAGGAGGAGGGCCCGTCTAAGCCCCCAGCAGCCAATAAACAAAAGCAGATAGAAGCCCGCTTCGATAGGCCTCTGCGAAAGGAGAATGCTTCGGGGCTAGCCAAGCCCCACAACTTCGACATACTGGCACAACTGGCCAGTACTCCTGCCCGCATTTCTCTGTTTGAGCTTCTTCGTCTTTCCAAAGACACTCGCGAAGCTCTCTGTGAAGCCCTGAAGGATGCTGAGTCCTTCATTAGTCAGGTCAAGCAGCCTAAAGATCTCCCAACTGCATGCACGCACTGCCACTGTGCGGATGAGGTTGTCTCCAATATAACCTTCACCCAACGGACATGCTGCTCAAGCACAATCGACCCAACAGGCCGCTGTATTATACAGGGTATATCGGTTCAGTCAAGGTGTAGCAGATTCAGATCGATCCGGGGTCTTTCCTCAGCATCATCCCGAAGATGCTGCTCTCAACACTGGGGATCCCAATGTACCGACTGGCGCCCTCCAACACAACAATCAGTGGCTTCAATGCTAGCAAAAGCGAGCCACTGGACAAGATACGACTAAAGTGCCATGTCGATAACCTCAGAACTGAGGTGACTTGTTATGTCGTGGACGCCGACGTCAACTACAACCTCCTGTTGGGTCGTCCATGGCTGCATGAGTACATGGTGGTGTCATCCACGCTCCACCAATGTATGAAGTACGTGTCCACCAACAACGTCATCCGGACGGAGTTCGCGGACATCGACCCTTTCAAAGGGATTGAAGCCTACTTCACCGATTCCGACCTGTACAAGTCACCTGACGAGGAGGAAGCCAATGATGCTGACGATGAGGCAGAAACGGCAGCAGAGCCGGACATGGAGCCTGAGGTCACTCCCGACGCTCCTTTGAAGATCCGACTCAAAGGCAAACCGCCGCAGAAGTTGCCTTCCATGAGCATTAAGCTGCCAGGGAAAGCACCAGCTGCTCCTGAAGCTCCCCTGAAGATACGGCTCAAGGGAAAGCCGCCTCAAACATCGGCTCCCCTTGTAGCAAAACTACAGGGGAAGGCGCCAATCACCGGAGGCACAGTGGAGGCACCTCTGAAGGTGCGTCTTAAAGGCAAGCCGCCGCCATCCAAGCTGCCAGAAAAGGCCCGCATAGTCCTCTCGGGCTCCAAGACCAACGTTGTGGTCGACTCTTCCAATCCTACTCCAGTACTCACAGATGAAGAGCTAGGGGAATATATCTCTGCTGATGTAGATGCACCCTCTCTGGACAATGTAATCCCGCGGGATAAAATCTCGTATTTCATCAATAATAGAGTGTCTTTTAATTATTCTAGTCTTCCACATTGGAATGCCATGTATACATTAGATAACGCTCTACGGTCGTTGCAAACACAAATAACGACCGTCCATCATGTAAATCGAGTAGTCCTGTCCCAAGGGGTCTGTTTCATAGTCCCGCCATGGAGTCGAGACGAAGAATCCATCATCTTCGGCAAAGTTGAGCGTCATCAAGACCTTCCGCCACTCGAGCCAGCACCAGATACCGGCAGAATACAAGTCTATCGGTACACGGACAAGGCAAAGTACCTCATCCAAAAGATGGATTACGACCTAAAAAGCAACAAAGGCCTGAACTACGGCAAGGGTCGACGTCTCCCTCTCCGGCTTCCAACACCTAAAGGAAAGCCGCAGGACTACTACAATAGAACTCGACGAGGGGTAGGCTATGTCACGCCACCGTCAACTCCAGAGAGTTCGGACGCAGGAGAAGCAGAACATTCCCATTCATCTGAAGTATCAACTTGGGATTCCGATACCAGTATCGGCTCAGTCTTCAAGAGAGTGCTGTCAGCCAACATGACGTCTGCGCAATCTCAAGAAGATGAAGGCGAAGACCAAACGCCAGAATTCTTCGAAGAAGAACCTTGGGCTCAACGCCTGGAAGAACAGTGGGAGTCTCGTTTCGAATTACGTGAACCTCCCACCGAAGACGAAGTCGAGCAGATTGACCTTGGGGACGGATCTTCTTCCAAACCCATCTTCATCAGCAAAAGCCTAAAAGGAGAAGACCGAGAATCTTTAATCCAGCTGGCTAAAGAGTATATCGATGTCTTCGCCTGGAGCAACGAAGATATGCCAGGACTTGATCCCCAGATCGCGATACATAGGCTCAACATCTTACCTGATGCCAAGCCTATCAAACAACAACATCGACGTTTTCGTCCGGACATCATGAACGCCATCGATCAGGAGGTGGACAAACTCTTGACCAGCGGCTTCATCCGTGAAGAACAGCACCCGGATTGGGTAGCCAATGTCGTCCCTGTCACCAAGAAGAATGGAAAAATACGAGTTTGTATCGACTTCAGGGATCTCAACTCTGCTTGCCCGAAGGACGAATTTCTACTCCCAATCACCGACGTGATGATCGACAACACATGTGGCTTCGAACGCAGTCTTTCATGGACGGGTATTCGGGCTACAACCAGATCAAGATGTTCCCCGATGACGCAAAACACACGTCATTCAGGACTCCAAAGGGCATTTTCTGCTACACAGTGATGCCCTTCGGCTTGAAGAACGCTGGTGCAACATACCAACGAGCTATGAGCACCATTTTCCGGCAGCATCTTCGCAAGACCGTCGAATGCTATGTTGACGACATCGCAGTTAAGAGCCGTCTCAAAGGAGATCACCTGCAAGACCTCAAGACAGTCTTCAATCTCATGCGGGCGCATCAACTCAAGATGAACCCCGCTAAATCCTTCCTAGGGGTTTCTAGCGAAAAGTTCTTAGGTTTTATTATCACGGCGAAAGGCATTCATGTCGATCCCGAGAAGACCAAAGCCATCCTCAACATGGACCCTCCGAAGAACCTTCGAGAACTTCGAGGCCTGCAGGGGCGTCTGGCATATATCCGGAGGTTCATAGCAAACCTTTCCGAAAAATGTCAACCCTTCACTCAGCTCATGAAGAAGGGAGTCTCTTACGTCTGGACAGAGGAATGCCAAAAGGCTTTCGACGACATCAAGGCTTATCTGATGAGCCCGCCAGTCCTGGTGGCACCAGTCGCCGGCAAACCATTTCTCCTCTATGTCCGTGCCATGGATCATTCCCTCGGTGCTCTGCTAGCTCAGAACAGCGATACAGGCTATGAGCAAGCAATCTACTACCTCAGTCGAACTCTGATCGGGGCCGAACACCGGTACAATCCCGTTGAAAAGGAGTGCTTAGCTTTGGTATTTGCCATCCAAAAGACTCGTCATTATGTCTCGGGGCAGACAATTTATGTCATTTCTCGAGTCAATCCGCTCAGAGTCCTCATGACGAAGCCAGGATCATTAAACTCCCGGCTTGCCACATGGACGATCTTGCTAACGCCATATAACATGGTGTTTGTCCCACAAAAAGCTGCTACGGGTCAAGCTCTGGCTGACTTTTTAGCTGCACATCCCATTCCAGAGTCCTCAAGACTCTATAAAGACATCCCGGATGAAGTCCAAGAATCAAACGTCACTGAAGAAAGCTCCGTCTGGCGGATGTTCTTCGATGGCGCTTTAAGAACAGACCCCAAAGGGCAAATTATCGTAGGAGTGGGGGTAGTCTTGGTCTCTCCCGATCAGCTGGTCATCCAGCGTGCTTACTTCCTTTCGAAGCCGTGCTCCAACAATGTTGCCGAGTACAACGCGCTCATTATGGGACTCCAGCTGGCGTAACAGCTGGGGGTGGATCATCTGGAAGCCTACGGTGACTCAAAACTCGTCGTAAACCAGATCAAAGGGCAGTACGAGGTTCGCCATGAAGATCTGATCCCCTACCATGAAGTTGCATTGAACATCATTTCAACCTTTACCGGGTTCTTCATCGAACACGTACCTCGTCTACAAAATCTGGAGGCTGATGCTCTGGCTGGCCTCGCAGCCTCCTTGGCAGCCCCCTTCGGGACTCAACACTACGTCACGGTAGTTGGTCGAGACTTGGTCTGTCCCAAAAACAACCTGTGCTCACGAGTAGTCCATGCTATGTCAACAAGCGCTGGTGTTAATGTCCGAGACTGGAGATTCCCGTTCATCGACTTCGCTGTCGACGGAATTCTCCCAGAGGACCCGAAAGAAGCCATCTCAGTCAGGAGACGCTCTTTTCGATTCTACTACGATACAACCACTAAAATGCTGTACCGACGCTCCTACGATGGACTTCTCCTTTGATGTTTGTCCAACGAAGAAGCAGCCGAAGCCCTTCGAGAAGCTCACGATGGAACCTGCGGGGCCCATCAACCTGGCCCTAAGTTGCAGGACCGACTGCGATGCATGGGCTACTACTGGCCAACCATGGCCGCTGACGCTGTCGACTATGCTAAGAAGTGCCATGCGTGCCAGCTTCACGCGGACTTCATCCATACACCGTCAGAACCACTACATCCTACAGTCGCCTCCTGGACCTTCGAGGCTTGGGGCATGGACATTGTAGGACCGATCACCCCTCCTTCATTGAGAGGACACCGCTTCATCCTAGCCATCACCGACTACTTCTCCAAGTGGGCAGAAGCAGTCCTGCTGGCAGAAGTAAAGAGCTCCAGGGTGATCAGCTTCATCAAACACCACGTCATCTACCGTTTCGGAGTACCTCGGAGGATCATCCACGATAATGGTCCTCAGTTCATAAGCCATGCTTTCAGCAGATTCTGTGACAAGAATCGCATTCAAAACGTGGCATCAACCGCTTACAATCCGGCAGCAAACGGATTGGCCGAGGCGTTCAACAAGACTATCGTCAGGCTACTCAAAAAGGTCGTATCATCCAACAAATACGACTGGGACAAAAAGCTCGGCGAATGCCTTTGGGCTTACCGCACAACTGTACGGACCCCGACAGGCAACACACCATTCTCCTTGGTATACGGGAGCGAAGCGGTACTGCCTCTCGAGATCCAGATACCCTCACTCCACGTAGCAATCACAAACCAACTCACAGAAGAGGACAATCAACGTCGTCGTTTGCGGGAATTGGAGGCACTTGACGAAAAGCGTCTCCTAGCTCAATAACGCATCGAACTCTACCAAGCCCGTATATCACAGGCTTTCAACAGAAAGGTCAAGCAGAGGACTTTTCAAGTAGGCGACCTGGTTCTGGCAGTCAGGAGGCCGATGGTGTTGACTCACAAAACACCAGGAAAGTTCGAGCCCAAGTGGGAAGGACCTTTCATCATAGAGACGGTATACTCAAACGGTGCTTACCGCCTCGCCAAACCCAATGGGGACTTGTTCATGATGTCCATCAACGGCAAGTTCCTGAAGAAGTACTACTCTTGACATCTTTCAGACATGTACTTCCACAAGGGGATCTGTGGACCCAACCATCAGGGCTCACATACAATTCCCTTCCACAAAATCATACGCTTCCGGAACCCAGCTATTCCGTGGCCTCCTCCAGTAGAAGGACAACCACGTCCACATCACCTCTGAGTTGTCCCCCCTACATCCCACAAAGCGGAATCTTACATTCCATAAGACTACGCTACCCACCATATTTACCATGTCCACATTAACTCTGAGTAAACATCCCGTACAGACAACCCCCGCATTGCCGTACATTAATCGCGGAACTTCCACGTCCACATTACCTCTGAGTAGTTCCGCGTATCCTCCAGAATCACTCCTACCACGTCCATAACACCTCTGAGTAGGAAGATTCTATCATTTTGAATCCCATATTTGCCATGTCCATATTACCTCTGAGCAAACATGTTGGTTCTCTCAAACTTATTATCTGTACCTAAAAACTAAGGTGCGCAAAAGATAATAGGTCCACACAAATCATCAAGTTCATGACAGCAAAAATGAACACATCACAGAAGATTGTGTATTTCTTTATTTCTAAAAAAAGGAGAGTAAAGGATTACACCATCCCCAGTTGCAAATACATAAAAAGAAGAGACTACAATCCCTAAACATCCCCAGGATTGGCTGAAAGCTCTTCAATCCGATGCCTCAAGTCTGCCGCCCGAGTCTCCACAGTCGCCAAGACTCGACGTTCAGCTTCTTGACGCATCGCTTCAATGGCCTCAGGAGAAGTGTCATTCTCATGCTTCTCATCCAACTACTGCCGCTGCTGAGCCAAAGTAAGAGCCCGGTAGGTGAAAGCTGCCTCCTCCTTCTTGAATGCTACGTGTTCAGTCTGGACACGTTCGGCGTCTAATAGAAGTCGGGACCGTTGGTCCTCAAGACGGTGGATCTGGGCATCAATCTCCGCAATACTAGGTTCCAACACAGCTCGTGCCTCCACCGTCTCCCGTGTAGACTGAGACAACCGCTCCACTACAGCTTCAGTCTCAGCCACTTCGCGTTCCCAGACACTCACGGTGGCCTGGTAAGAAGACTCAGTCTCGGCGATCAGCTTCTCCTTCTCCACATCTATCAGGACAGAGAGGTTGTTTTGCTGGATGCGCTGCAGTTCGGAAAGCCGCTGGTCCAACTCAACCACTGAGGCTTCTAGAATGTCGGCCATATGATCATGGCCCTGATGAAGACGAATCAGGTTGATATGAGGCATTGTCAGAGTTCTTGCCGTCGCAAAACTCCCATTGGCGTCCATCACGGCCGATACACCCCTCTGCAGTATTTTATGTACTGCCTCGATGATGAATTTCACATATTCATCTGCATCCGCTAGCACCTGCGACGTCATAGCAGGAGTCGGAGGAGCTGCTTTAGCAGACGGACCGCAAGAAGGCCTGCCTGCCTCAATCCGCGAGGCTGGACCCTCGGTATCGATAGGCTCTTCATCAATAGGGGCTTGACTACTAGTCCGAGGAGCCAAAGGAACAGAAGAAGCTGAGACAGGCGTCGAGATAGTACCCCAAGTGGAAGGAGCAACGGAGGGTTCCATCAAACCCTTACCCCTCTCAAACTCGGAAGAACCACCGACGTCAGTGGCCACCTCATCAGCCCCCAATGTGCTATCAGCAGCCAGTACCTCCCCTGGCAGAACGGAAAGATTAACACTTATCTCCTGACTCGCCCCTGAAGTCAGGACTGGCAGCCGAGTCTCACTTTCCTCATCAAATCCCTCTACAGAGACAGGATCTGTCGCTACCTCCTGATCGGTAGCCACCTCAGCTTCCGCTGCTGAGTCTGGGGTAGGGCTCGGCAATGCCGCAGCCGACCTCCCCTCATCATGACAAGGAGGGGAATCAACCCTCTCCTCTGTTCCAACCACATCTGTTGCCCCCGCAATAAACTCTTGCAACTCTGGAGCTACGTCATCTAAAGACGACGAACTCCACTCCACTTCATTATCGCGAAGCCCCGTGTCCGCTGGACCCTCAACGTCCAAGGCCCCCACGGCAGCTTGTACCATCCCGGAAGTTGCTGCAACCTCCGCGTCTCTTCCGACAAAGTCTGGAGATAGTGGAACCTCCGCAGGAACGTCTTCAGGATTCTCCTCCATTGGGGACATTACCATCGGAGGAATGCGCTCGTCAGAAGAGCTTGCCACCTCCTTTGGTTTATTGACATCCGGTTTCGAAATACGGGTCTTCTTCTTCGACGATCCCTACAAGAAGAAAAGCACAGGTCACCAAAATGACAAGATGAGCCAAAATTACGGAGGACTCTTTTACCTCAGCAGGAACTGATTCCACTTGCGTTACAGACGGCACTCCCGTAGCCTTTGGAGTCGTCGTTTTTCTTGGCCTTTTTGGTACAGACGAACCGGCTTCTGCGTCGGCCCGTCTCTTTCCGACATAGGGATCTCTCACTGATGCTGTAGCAGCAGCTCGATATCCCGCCAATTCTGGTGGACGATATGACCGAGCCGCTATCAACATATTTGCCGTGGCCTCCAGCTGAGTTCCAATGATGAAACTAGTCTCCCTATCATAACCAGGAGATACAGTATTTATGGCACAATACAGCTTAGCTGCCGAATACAGGATCTGTGGCCGAGGGTTGCGAACTGGCATAGTAAAATAAACACCAGTGCACTCGGCATTGTAATATTGCCATCCCCGGGCTCCATCCAGCAAACTCTCGATAAACCCCAGACTGTTACTGGGATTCCGTAACATTAGCTGGGTATAGCCAAACTGGCGAGCGAACCGGCTGGACAGATATGGCTCCAGATAACACCTATTTTGGTTCCGGTAGACCAAGTGAGAAGGTCGAATACTTTGCAACCAACGAAAACCCCATTTCGGCAGAGTAATCGCATCTTCACCTGAGTCGTCTAAATCTTAGTCAGCCTCGAAATCTTTAAAGATAGGGCCGACCTTGACAATCTTCCACCCCTGAAGGTAGGACAAAACTCTCCTGCAAACGGGGACGCCAGTGTGTAACCACTTCCTCTTGTAGAAGCGGTGGATAAAGGCATCACCTTCAACATGATCCTCCTCCTGACCTGGATTCATCACGTTCGGATGATACAGAATCAACCACCCCATAAGATAATGGAATAGCAGTTCGGCCCGGGGAAAATTGTCGTTTCTACCTCTCCCATGGATCACATCATCAGCAAAGGTCCTCAAAGCCCGCAACAGGTTACACACCATTGCGGGGAGGAGAGCTAGAGGACGACCAAAGACCAATTTCACGACGGGCAAAATGAGGTTCCGGTGTACCCTCTCCACAGCACCAGATCCGCCCGCAAACACACAATCCCGGAGCCATATCATCAAGTATGCCGTTAACACCGCCTTAGACGACATCCGGTGCGCACAGTGCCAGAAGCAGCTATACGCATTCTTGCCACTCTCATTTGAACGGGGGGCCCTCTCATCTAGCCGGCTCATTTCGGAAGTTACTTCCGCGGGTTTCAGCCCTTGCGGAGTCATAAATCGGATCTTCGAGGAATCCGCCAGATCCTGCTTGAAGACGTAATCCCTCCAAGCAGTCACATGAGGCTGAGTCCTGCCTTTGTCCTTCCATTGCATCAGATAATGATGGCTCGCCACCTCTTTGAAAACATCCATCATCTCCGGGTCCTTATTTTCCAAAACAAGGATCTCTTCATTCGATGGAAAATATTCCTCGTACGGTTCCGAGCCCCAAGGAAGCTTGGACACTTCGTACATCTCATGGAGAGCCAACCCCAACTCCCCCACCGGAGTAAAGAAGGTGCCAGTCTGGGCATTGAACAATTCCAAGAGTGCAAGGAACATAGGCTTATTGAGATCCACGCCAGCCTGCGTGGCACGAATAGCGGCCGTCAGCCCAATCTTCTTAAGCTCAGCCTTGAACTTCGAAAGCACCCAAATGGTCAACTCGTCCCACTTCGGCATGTGGTGACACCAACCTTCAACCCTAAAGCCACCTTTCGGATACATGACTCTCGATGTTAGCATCCGATTTGCAAAGGTCGAAGCACTGAAGGCAAAGGTGTCATTAGGGACCTCACTATAGAGGCTCCCAGGACGCAGAGTTCGGCAACTAAACGAGGAACCGGCTCGCGAAGCGGCCAAGGTCTCCCTCTGATTCGAGGTAGCATGAATTGAAAGAGTACCTCCCAATGCCTCTCCTTGAGAAGGAGTAAGTTCCCAGGGCATCCTTCTCTTGGAAGCTAAACGGTAGAAGGCCGTCAGCGGCAACTGGCGGTCAAGTTGCCGCATGTACAGAACCATGCCTTTTGCAGAAAAAAACCAGTCTTCTTTGATCTTCAGTACCTTCGCCTCGGAAGAGATCAGTCGGTCACCGAACAAAAAGGCAGGTTTTAAGAAAGTCACATCCTCGGATTCAGCAGATTTTAGCTTACCGCTCTCCATCATACTCTGGAGGAAAATAGGCAACTGATTCTGGATCTGCAGCATTTTCTCAGGAGGTTGATTCTGTAAGATAGCATCCTTCGTAGGGTTGATAACCGCCTCATCAAAATCAACTCATTTGACAAAGAGAAGCATCCAGAAGGACTTCATTCAGCAAAGGGATTGTCATCAACACTAACACAACAAAAACAAAAGTCAGGCAAAAAGCTGTAAGAAGACAAAGTGTGTCAAGCAACCTGGCGCATCATCAGGGTGAAAACCCGTGCGCCTCAGCTTCGGTGCATCATCAGGGTAAAAACCCATGTGCATCAGCAGTGAGGCTTCGGCGCATCTTCAGGGCTTAAACCCATGCGCGTCAGCAGTTAAACCTCGATGCATAATAGAGGCCTAAACCCATGCACGTCGGCGGGATAAAACCTCGGCGCATCATCAGGACAAAAGTCCATGCGCGTCGGCAGCAGAAGAGTTAGGGCACGCCGTATGACCCAAAGCTCGTCTGAACAAAAAGCAGTAGAAAAGACGACACCCACCCGTCACCACGGGCCGAACGTCAGCCGGAGTCACAATGGTGACAGGAGCATCTTCTTCGGCAAACTTCGCCGGCTACTTTCCCTTGCCACCGCCGCGAGGAGTTTTGGGAGCCATTTCTTAAAAGGAGAAAATTAGGGTTTTTGTGAAGAAGAAACTCTAAAAGCAAAGGCAAGGAGAGGAAGAACTCTCTCTCTCCATCTCACGCCTATTTATAGGCACGGTCACACGCGTGAATCGATGAAGTGTGACCTCAGCCGTCGTCTCGGGTTCTGTGAGGAGATAACTGCAAATAAATCCAAAAAGATCATCATTAATCTTTTTGGTTATCGAGGCGTTATCATTTGCATTAACTGAGAGGAGTATGCGCCCCATCACTGATGCACGGATGCACCCGAACAGACATGCGTCCCAACAGTCATGTGCCTCGACCGCCATGTTTCTTATTCAAAGTATTCCAAAACTTGTCCAAAAGTTTTGAAAACTTTGAAGGGGGTCTTGTAGAAGCAAAGAATTTCAGGACCAGAAATCCTATGTGTCACGACCCGCTACCCAAATTGTTGGGCCAGGCCGAGGCATGCCCAGCCTACGTTGAGATTAAACGTAGTAAGCTGTTCTAAAGACAACAGGATAAGACTAAATGTGCTAACAGTTCTATAAGTGAAGAAGAATCATAAATGCTCCAAACACAAAAGTCGTCGTATATAGTAAGATGTCCAAGTACAAGTGAACTGAAATGTAAAACTGGATACATGTCCAATTACAAAAAGATATAGTCTAATACATGTCTACTCTCAAAAGTCTAAGTAAACAAAAGACAACTAGGCAAGGTTCTCCGCAGGAACATCCTCGTAAAGCAGAGCCGGGTCCTCGGCAATAACCCGATAATATGTGTCACAGAGTAACTCCTCCTCAGTAAGGACACCTACAACGTTATCCTGTCAGGACGGGAGCAAGTACTGAATCTAGCAAACTAGCATATGAAACATGAAAATGAACATGAGAGGAATAACTGGAAAGCATGGCATCACACAGTCTATCATGGCAAGGACACATATGTCATAGAGACAGATGTATATGTAATGTTTAAAACTGTAGCAGGTACGTGATCGGTCAATAGATGTACAATGTACTGAGGCACAATGTAAATAAAATATACATACATACAAGTGAAAATAAGCGATATATGTACATACGTACAAATACAGCTGGTGCACCTACGACAAGGTATACATAAAATGTCAACCTTGCTCGGTACGTACGTACGAGTAAGGGGGCATGATCACGTACGCTACTAACAGTTTCCCCATAACCCATATTATAATCATGTGAGAGATACATCAAGACTGTTCTAAGTATGGTAGTAATTGAAAGTACAACATGTAGAGATCTAACTTGCTACCCCAAGGATCAGCATTTAACATTGTGGGGTTTGCAGTTCATTTATGTGACAATATGTAAAGCTCGTAGAAAGTACTTGCCTCTAGCAAAGCAAAACAAAACAAGCTACGATAACAGTGCTATGGATGTCCGGTAACTCGTCACTGTAGAAGTAAATACAATAACTTAGTTTTTTTACACTAAGCTAAAACACTAGGACACTAATTGGTGAAATACGACTTGTGACTGGGCACCTAGCCAAAATGATGACTTTGGCATAGGAGACCAATGTGGGGTGACACACTACTTTAACTAACTTTCTAGGGTCTTTACACTAGTGAGGGATGGGGTTCAACACGGCTAAAACTCCAAATAACAAAAAGCTACAAGTCGTAATTAATCAATAAATAAATCAAAAGACCATTGTGTTCTAACAATTTTAGAGATAGACAAAAAGCCTAGTTTTTCTTAAAGTACAGTACCAAAGTGATCCTTGTTAATCATAGAAATTTATTATAATTTTTCTGGAATTTATTAACCAGTACAAATATTTTATAAAAATCAGTTTTCCTAAGTACACAGAAAATGAGTTTTGGTTTCATATGCCAAACTAGTGGCAAAACAGTAAATTAAATACTACAAAAATTATACTAAATTAGCTAACTTAACATAGTATCTAAAAACTATTTTTCCATAATTTTAGCAGTACTTTAAGTATTTTTAGAAAATCAAAAACAGTATTGCACACAATAATTAATTATCTGCGTATTTTGTCCATGTATATAATTTGAACCAAAGTTCAAATACAGGACCCAAGGCCATGAATCAAGTCCAATATGACTTGTACAGGTCTTGAATGTGTGAAAACACATTTGAGCCCAAATATCCATGCTAGGCTTGGACACCAAATGGTTGCAGTAATTTAAATACAATAAAAAATACAATTTGGTAATAGTCAAAATAAATATTATTATTTTAATATGGTAAAGTTATGCATAGTACTATAAAAGTATGAACGTTATTTTATAAAGATAATTTACACTAAGCTAAGTAATATACATATATAAAATAATATATATATAATTATAGGGGTATTTACATAATGGATATATATATGTAAAAATTACATATATATATATATATATATATATATATATATATATATATATATATATATATATATATATATATATATTTTTTTTTTTTTATGTGTATATTTATGTGTATATATATTTATGTGTATATATATATATATTTTTTTTAGTGTATATATATATATATATATATATATATATATATATATATATATATATATATATATATATATATATATATATATATATAAGAAAATACTCAACTATATAATATATATATATATACAAGAATAATGTATACATATACATATAATAGTATATATATAATAATATATATACACAAGAAAATATATATATACATAAATATATATGTATACATAATACATACATATATATATATACATATACATACATAGAATAATGAAGTATATATATATAAAAAAAAAGCAAATATATATACATAAATATAGTATATATATTAATACATATATATATACAAATATATGTACATACATATATATATAAATAGATATATATATAATAAAAAAAAGGAAAAAGGAAAAGAAAAAGAAAAGGAAAAAGAAAACAGCAGTGGCAGGGCTCGAACCCGAGCCAACACAGCGCGCGCACGGGGGGGGGGGGGGGGGGGTTAGGTCGAGTCGGGCTGGCCAGGGGGTCAGTCCGTTGGCTTTGTTAAGGGATAGGGTTTTGATTCATTTATTTAGTTTAGATTAGCATTTATATAAAAAAAATAAAAACTGTCCTGTGTCCTGACAGTTAAGGACACAGGTATCAACGTGTACTTGCTTAGCACGATACGTACGACACGAGTCTTACGTGTCCTTGTCCACGTTCGTGTTCGCCAGGACACGGCGAACACTTCCGACCCAACACGAGACACGCACGACACAAGGGAACACTGACACTCACGTGTCCGGTTGATCGGGGGGGTTTCGAGTGCTCGACGGCGGAGAAGGCGTCGAGACGGCGGCGCTCCGGTGGCGCTGCCTCCAGCTCGGCAAGGCGAAGCGGATGGCGGTGGTGGCGACCGTCGACGACGAGTGGTGAGGCGGTGGTGGTGCATCGCCGGGGTTAGGGTTTTGTCTAGGGTTTGGTGGAAGGACGGGGGCTATGGCGGTCGTTGGTGGTCGGGGGGTGGGGTAGCTAGGTCGGGGGGGTCGCTGGGGTTTAAATAGGGGGAATCGAGGCGGTCGGGTAGCCGGAAAAGGCGGGGGCAGGGCGGCGAGTCGGTCGGGACAGCGGAGTGGGTCAACGGGGTGGGTGAGAGCCAGAGGAGAGAGAGAGTGTCGTGTGGAGGGGGGGGGGTTTGATAGTTAGCACAAAAGCCCCTCTAGTTTAGGAATTGCATAATAGAATTATTAGTGAGAAAATGCAAAACAGAATTTGCATTTCCTAATTAAAAACATTTCTTTAATTACAAACTGATATAAAATATTTCTAATAATTGCAAAACACTATTAAAACAATTCAAAAAAATTCATAATGCTATTAAAACATTTAAATAAATTACAAAATGATATTTTTTTGTATTTAAAACTCATTAAAAATTCATTTAAAAATTCTAGGAAATTCCTAAAATTATATTAAATTATTTTAAAACCAATAATGTCATTTATTAATTAATTAACACTAGTTTAATAATTTTTGAAAATCAGGGGTTGACAAGTCTTCCCTCCTTGAAAAATTTCGTCCTCGAAATTCACAAGGATTGAAGACCCTACAATATTCTAACATAGCAAGCAAATGCAACAAAATGACTAAGGCTGCGATCGAAACTAACCTCTAAGGTATCAAGCGGGAACGGGTGGTTCCCTCGCAGCGGTTGGATCGAACAAGTAAGGGTATCTCTCCCTCATGTCCGACTCCCTCTCCCAAGTAGATTCACCTGGGGAGTGACGGCTCCAAGCTACTCGTACTAGGGGTATAACCTTGTTCCTCAGCCTCTTCTCTCTCCTGTCTAATATCTCCACTGGCTGCTCAGAAACTGTAAGGCTCGGTCCGACCTCCAACTCTGAGTGATCTAGCACATGACTGGGGTCTGGAACATATCTCCTCAGCTGAGATACGTGAAAGACATCGTGAACTCCTGCTAGATTGGGTGGAAGTGCAACCCTGTAAGCTACCTCTCCGATCCTGCCAAGTACCTCGAATGGCCCGATGTATCTGGGGCTCAGCTTCCCTCCTCGTCCGAACCGGATCGTCCCTCGAGTAGGTGATATCTTCACTAGCACCATATCACCGTCTGCGAACTCCATCGGCCTGCGACTAGCATCAGCCCAGTGTTTCTGCCTATCCTGAGCTACTCTGAGCCTGTCTCTGATCATCCCGACTTTCTCTGCTGCATCCGTGATCATCTCTGGCCCAAGCATAACTCTGTCTCCGACATCATCCCAAAAGAGCGGTGTGCGGCATCGTCGTCCATATAGCGCCTCGAAAGGAGACATACCAATACTGGCCTGGTAGCTGTTGTTGTATGAAAACTCTACCAAGTGCAGATGGCTCTCCCATGATCCTCCGAAGTCCAGCACGTAGGTCCTCAGCATATCCTCCAGTGTCTGTATCGTCCTCTCGGACTGCCCATCTGTCTGCGGGTGGTACGCCGTACTGAACTTGAGCCTACTGCCCAACTTCTCCTGCAAGCTCCTCCAGTAGTGGGATGTAAATCTGCTGTCTCTGTCTGACACGATGCTCACCGGTACTCCCTGTAGGCGAACTATCTGCTGCATGTATAGCTCCGCCAACTTCTCGGTGGAAACCTTGAAGGGTATGAAGTACGCACACTTCGTCAGCCTGTCTACGATGACCCAAATGGCATCCTTCCCTCCTTGGGAACGAGGAAGCCCTGAAACGAAGTCCATCGTAATATGTTCCCACTTCCACTCGGGAATGGGTAACGGCTGCAACAACCAGCTGGCCTCTGGCGCTCCGCCTTGACCTGCTGGCAAACTAGGCATCTCGAAATGAAACGTGATACATCCCTCTTCATCCCGTGCCACCAAAGATGTTCCCGCAAGTCACGGTACATCTTGTTAGCACCAGGGTGAATAGAATATCTCGATCTGTGCGCCTCCTGCAAGACTGCCTCTACCAGCTCTCCCTTCGGCACGCACAATCGGCTGCCATGCCTTAGGGATCCATCCTCTGCTATAGTGAAGTCATCTAGCAATCCAGCTAACGCCTGGGGTCGAAGTCTGCGAAGGCTCTCATCTGTAGACTGTGCCTCCCGGATCTGCTCCATCAAACCTGACTGAATGTCAAGCGCCATCATCTGTATCACTGATCCTGGCCGAACTAGCTCGATACCGAGCTTCTCCAGATCCTCCCGCAAATACCGATCAATCATCAGGTACCATGCCATCGGATGCCTGCTCAGCGTATCCGCCACCACATTTACCTTCCCGGGGTGATACTGTAAATCGATGTCGAAGTCCTTCATCAACTCCAACCATCGCCTTTGCCTCATGTTCAGCTCTTTCTGCGTGAACACATACTTCAAGCTTTTGTGGTCAGTAAAGATTTCCACACGCTCTTCGTATAAGTAATGTTTTCATAACTTGAGTGCAAAGATCACCGCAGCTAACTCGAGGTCATGGGTAGGATAATTCCTCTCATGAGTCCGCAATTGCCTAGATGCATAAGCAATTACTTTCCCATGCTGCTGTAGGACACATCCTAGCCCCTTCCCAGAAGCATCACTGTAAATGGTGAAACCTCCAGAACCTGAAGGTAAAGTCAGAACTGGAGCGGTCGTCAGCCTCCTCTTCAGCTCCTCAAATGCTGTCTGGCAGTCCTCTGACCAAATGTACTCTGCGTCCTTCCGCGTCAGCTTCGTCATGGGTTCCGCTATCCTAGCAAAGTCCTGGACGAACTTTCTATAATAGCCTGCTAAACCCAGAAAACTCCTGATCTCTGAAACTGACGTCGGAGCCTTCCACGTCTCAACTGCAGCAATCTTCCTGGGATCCACCGAGATTCCATCTCCAGTGACTACATGGCCGAGAAACTCCACTCGGTCTAAAAAGAACTCGTACTTCGGCAATTTGGCAAACAATCTCTCCTGCCTCAGAATCCCCAAAACTATCCGCAAGTGCTCTGCATGCTCCTCCGACGTCTTCGAGTATATCAGGATGTCGTCGATAAATACTACGACGAACTTATCCAGATACTGGTGAAATGTCTTATTCATCAAGTTCATAAAGACAGCTGGCGCATTTGTGAGACCAAATGACATCACCAGAAACTCGTACTGCCCGTACTTTGTGTTGAACGCCGTCTTCTGGATGTCTGCTGGCCTAACCTTCACCTGGTGGTACCCGGATCTCAAGTCTATCCTGGAAAACACCTTCGCCCCGCTCAACTGGTCGAACAAATCATCTATCCTGGACAGAGGATATTTGTTCTTGATAGTGATGGCATTCAAAGCCCGGTAGTCAATACACAACCGGACTGTACCATCCTTCTTAGGCACAAAGAGCACTGGCGCTCCCCATGGAGAAGCACTGGATCGAATGAAACCCTTTTTCAACAGGTCATCAATCTGCTCTTTCATCTCTATGGCCTCCTTGGGATTCACTCTATAGCAAGCCCGGGATACTGGTGATGAACCCGGCACTAAATCTATAGTGAACTCCATATCTCTGTCAGGCGAAAGTCCTAGAAGATCTTCTGGGAATACATCCATAAACTCCCTAATGATAGGGTGTGGCGGTGCTGCGTCCCCGACTGTCGCACAACAGTTCGGCTCTAGGCTGATCTCCGGCCATGTCCTCCTGACACTGAATGGTGCTGTGCCTGGGGGACTGAACAAAATACTACCCTCATGGCAATCTATAGATGCATGGGCATAGCTAAGCCAGTCCATCCCCAATATGATATCATAACCGGGGAGTGGCATCACAAAGAATCGCCCCCTGAACTCTCTCCCAGCTATAAAAATAGAACATCTATAGATAGATCTAATAGGCACTGGTCCTCCTCCCGTCATCACTCTACTAATCTCCGCAGTAGGTGTAGCTACTAGATGATGTTTATGCATAAACTCTAATGATAGGAAGCTATGAGATGCACCAGAATCAAACAAACATACAGCTAGAAAAGTATGCAAATAAACATGACCTGTGATGACGTCAGCTAAGTAATCCGGCTCCGAAACCTGCTCCGGCTCCGGCTCAATGGCTAGACTATAAACCCTCCCCTGAGGTCCCTTCTGCTGCTGCAGATGCTGCCCGAACCTCTGCTGCTGAGTCGGGAGCGGTCCTCTAGTCTTCGCTACTGGGCATTCCCGTATTATGTGGGTGGCAGACCCACAAACTAAGCACTGCTTCAGCCTCTTTCTGCAGATGAAGTACTCGTACCCTGGTCTTCCGCAGAAAGAACATATAGCTCCCTTCTGCTGCTGTCGGGGTCCCGGGGCTCGAACTGGCGGGGTCGGGTGATGTGGTGTAGGGGGACGGTAAGTCTGCTGGGGTGGCGTCGGTGCTCTCTGCTGGAAAGTCTGACGCTTGGACGGTCCCTCATGATGTACAGAAGCCGGCCTCTTGCATGACAGAAGACGCTCCTTAATACTCCGGGCCAACTCTAGGCTCTGGTAGTAGTCAGTCGTACCGTTCGCCAATATAAGAATGCCAATGTCTGGAACTAGACCATGGCAAAACCTACGGGTCATCTCCTCTGGATCAGCAACCAGACTAGGAGCGAAACGGCTCAGGCGACTAAACTCTGCCGCATACTCATCAACAGAACGGTTCCCCTGCTGGATGTTCTGGAATCGTAGCCCCATGGCTACTCTAGCAGTGGTCGAGAAGAATTTCTTCTTGAACTGGGTCTTGAACTGGTCCCAGGTGGCTCTACCTCTCGCGAACAACGGCTCATTCCGGAACCAGACTCCTGCTAAGTCTATCAGCAGAAATCCCGCTGCCTCGACATGGAGGTCATCCGGCATCCTAACTCCCAGAAGCTTCCTCTCTACTGAATCTAGCCAGTCATCAGCTACTACTATGCCCTCAGTCCCGGAGAACTCCTTGGGATTCAGACCCATGAAGTCCTTGATCGTCCCCGTTCTCTGCCGTGGCTCTACATGTGGTGGGACCACGGAACGTCCCTCAGAACGCTCCATGCTCTGGCGGAGTAGGGTAGTCTGCTCCTGATGGGTTGTTAGGAACTCCTGAATCAGTGTGAGCAGTTGGGTCCCGTCGAGTGTGACGGAAGCCTGGGTGGGTATAGTGATAGGGGGCGGTGGAAGTATCGGGGCCTGCTGGGACTGGGATGTGGAATGTGGTATCTGGGTCTGTGGATCTGTGGAGTGGGGGAATGTGGTAGGTGGAGGTGTATCAGTCAACTGGTCAGCTGACTGGATATGGAGGGCCCCATTCTCGGGGGTAACATACTGGGATGAACGAGTAAGCACCATCTAAATTACACATAAAAAGACTTATAAGGACTTGTTTAAAGTAAGCAATCATATGCAAGAAAATCTAATTATAATAGCAAACATGTGATGTATTTCCTATGTTGTAATCCTAGCATTCCTCTAAGTGTTCTAAGCGTCTTTCCTAATGTTGTCTAATTACCTTAAGTTCCTAATTACAGGCATGCTTGGTACAATAACGTAACCAAACAGTTTAGTCAGGACCTACATGGGCCACCACTAAAAACATGTCACGAACCGCTACCCAAATTGTTGGGCCAGGCCGAGGCATGCCCAGCCTACGTTGAGATAAAACGTAGTAAGCTGTTCTAAAGACAACATGATAAGACTAAATGTGCTAACAGTTCTATAAGTGAAGAAGAATCATAAATGCTCCAAACACAAAAGTCGTCGTATATAGTAAGATGTCCAAATACAAGTGAACTGAAATGTAAAACTGGATACATGTCCAGTTACAAAAAGATATAGTCTAATACATGTCTACTCTCAAAAGTCTAAGTAAACAAAAGACAACTAGGCAAGGTTCCCCGTAGGAACATCCTCGTAAAGCAGAGCCGGGTCCTCGGCAGTAACCCCGTAATATGTGTCGCAGAGTAACTCCTCCTCAGTAAGGACACCTACAACGTTATCCTGTCAGGACGGGAGCAAGTACTGAATCTAGCAAACTAGCATATGAAACATGAAAATGAACATGAGAGGAATAACTGGAAAGCATGGCATCACACAGTCTATCATGGCAAGGACACATATGTCATAGAGACAGATGTATATGTAATGTTTAAAACTGTAGCAGGTACGTGATCGGTCAATAGATGTACAATGTACTGAGGCACAATGTAAATAAAATGTACATACGTACAAGTGAAAACAAGCGATAGATGTACATACGTACAAATACAGCTGGTGCGCCTACGACAAGGTATACATAAAATGTCAACCTTGCTCAGTACGTACGTACGAGTAAGGGGGCATGATCACGTACGCTACTAACAGTTTCCCCATAACCCATATTCTAATCATGTGAGAGATACATCAAGACTGTTCTAAGCATGGTAGTAATTGAAAGTACAACATGTAGAGATCTAACTTGCTACCCCAAGGATCAGCATTTAACATTGTGGGGTTTGCAGTTCATTTATGTGACAATATGTAAAGCTCGTAGAAAGTACTTGCCTCTAGCAAAGCAAAATAAAACAAGCTACGATAACAGTACTATGGATGTCCGGTAACTCGTCAATGTAGAAGTAAATACAATAACTTAGTTTTTTTACACTAAGCTAAAATACTAGGACACTAATTGGTGAAATACGACTTGTGACTGGGCACCTAGCCAAAATGATGACTTTGGCATAGGAGACCAATGTGGGGTGACACACTACTTTAACTAACTTTCTAGGGTCTTTACACTAGTGAGGGATGGGGTTCAACACGGCTAAAACTCCAAATAACACAAAAAGCTACAAGTCGTAATTAATCAATAAATAAATCAAAAGACCATTGTGTTCTAACAATTTTAGAAATAGACAAAAAGCCTAGTTTTTCTTAAAGTAAAGTACCAAAGTGATCCTTGTTAATCATAGAAATTTATTATAATTTTTCTGGAATTTATTAACCAGTACAAATATTTTATAAAAATCAGTTTTCCTACGTACACAGAAAATAAGTTTTGGTTTCATATGCCAAACTAGTGGCAAAACAGTAAATTAAATACTACAAAAATTATACTAAATTAGCTAACTTAACATAGTATCTAAAAACTATTTTTTCATAATTTTAGCAGTACTTTAAGTATTTTTAGAAAATCAAAAACAGCATTGCACACAATAATTAATTATCTGCATATTTTGTCCATGTATATAATTTGAACCAAAGTTCAAATACAGGACCCAAGGCCATGAATCAAGTCCAATATGACTTGTACAGGTCTTGAATGTGTGAAAACACATTTGAGCCCAAATACCCATGCTAGGCTTGGACACCAAATGGTTGCAGTAATTTAAATACAATAAAAAATACAATTTGGTAATAGTCAAAATAAATATTATTATTTTAATATGGTAAAGTTATGCATAGTACTATAAAAGTATGAACGTTATTTTATAAAGATAATTTACACTAAGCTAAGTAATATACATATATAAAATAATATATATATATATAATTATAGGGGTATTTACATAATGGATATATATATGTAAAAATTACATATATATATATATATATATATATATTTTTTTTTTTTTTGTGTAAAAATTACATATATATATATATATATATATATATATATATATATATATATATATATATATATATATATATATATAAGAAAATACTCAACTATATAATATATATATATATATATATACAAGAATAATGTATACATATACATATAATAGTATATATATAATAATATATATACACAAGAAAATATATATATACATAAATATATATGTATACATAATACATACATATATATATACATATACATACATAGAATAATGAAGTATATATATATATAAAAACAACAAATATATATACATAAATATAGTATATATATTAATACATATATATATACAAATATATGTATATACATATATATATAAATAGATATATATATAATAGAAAAAGAAAAAGGAAAAAGGAAAAGAAAAAGAAAAGGAAAAAGAAAACAGCAGTGGCAGGGCTCGAACCCGAGCCAACACAGCGCGCGCGCGGGGGGGGGGGGGGGGGGGGGGGGGGTTTAGGTCGAGTCGGGCTGGCCAGGGGGTCAGCCCGTTGGCTTTGTTAAGGGTTAGGGTTTTGATTCATTTATTTAGTTTAGATTAGCATTTATATAAAAAAATAAAAACTGTCCTGTGTCCTGACAGTTAAGGACACAGGTATCAACGTGTCCTTGCTTAGCACGATACGTACGACACGAGTCTTACGTGTCCTTGTCCACGTTCGTGTTCGCCAGGACACGGCGAACACTTCCGACCCAACACGAGACACGCACGACACAAGGGAACACTGACACTCACGTGTCCGGTTGATCGGGGGGGGGGGGGGGGGTTCGAGTGCTTGACGGCGAAGAAGGCGTCGAGACGGCGGCGCTCCAGTGGCGCTGTCTCCAGCTCGGCAAGGCGAAGCGGATGGCGGTGGTGGCGACCGTCGACGACGATTGGTGAGGCGGTGGTGGCGCGTCGCCGGGGTTAGGGTTTTGTCTAGGGTTTGGTAGAAGGACGGGGGCTATGGCGGTCGTTGGTGGTCGGGGGGTGTGGTAGCTAGGTCGGGGGGGTCGCTGGGGTTTAAATAGGGGGGAATCGAGGCGGTCGGGCAGCCGAAAAAGGCGGGGGCAGGGCGGCGAGTCGGTCGGGGCAGCGGAGTGGGTCAACGGGGTGGGTGAGAGCCAGAGGAGAGAGAGAGTGTCGTGTGGGGGGAGGGGTGGGGGGGTTTGATAGTTAGCACAAAAGCCCCTCTAGTTTAGGAATTGCATAATAGAATTATTAGTGAGAAAATGCAAAACAGAATTTGCATTTCCTAATTAAAAACATTTCTTTAATTACAAACTGATATAAAATATTTCTAATAATTGCAAAACACTATTAAAACAATTCAGAAAATTACAAAATGCTATTAAAACATTTAAATAAATTACAAAATGATATTTTTTTGTATTTAAAACTCATTAAAAATTCATTTAAAAATTCTAGGAAATTCCTAAAATCATATTAAATTATTTTAAAACCAATAATGACATTTATTAATTAATTAACATTAGTTTAATAATTTTTGAAAATCAGGGGTTGACACTATGCGCCAAACCCTACATGCGCCAGAGCTCAGACAAAGTACTTCACACAGCAAAAACAACAAATATAGACATTGAAAGAGGACTTTTTATTACATATAAAAGTCTATTACATGTCTAGAAAAGGTTGTACGAAGGAGAACTTCTACAAAAAGAAAAAACCCTAAGTCTACAGCCAGGCGCGACGATCACCATGCGCCCTCAGCAGGACGCATCCCACCATGCGCCCTCAGCAGGGCGCATCCTTTCAGCAGCTCAGTTATGTGCATCCTCAGTTATGTGCATCCCTTCGGCAGCTCAGTTATGTGCATCCCTTCAGCAGCCCAGTTATGTGCCGCTCTTCCAGCCAGGCTCACCGCCGTCTAAATGCTTCGACTAATGAAGCATTTATTGAGCAGAACGAGGGTGGCAATCAACCCTCTAGCTGGAGGAAGAGCTCCCCAAACCGAGGAAAAGAAGAGCACCGCAAGCCGACCTGTGGCCAGGGAAGGCTTCGAAAGAGCCTCCAAAGGCGAAGGAAGACCGTAATCGAAACCGCGGCTAAAGGAGCAGCTTTCAACACAACCAGAGTGGGCGACACCCACTTTGAAGGAAGAAAGAGCCCCCAAAGCCGCAGCACCGCCATTCCGATCTGCGGCTCTTCCAGAATAACGGAGACGAGGCTCGAGCATCCCTATCTTTGGATGCAACAGGCACCTTCTGCCTGCCTCAGAAGCCCTCGACTCCGACTTTTGGATGTAACAGTCACCTTCAAGTGCATCAATGAAGATATTGCGTCGCATCTTCACCCTCGGGAGCATCTCATCAACAGAATGCATCAGAGTAAACAAGTTCATGTCGGAAGAACGTGAGAGAACGAGAAGCAAACTCTCTCCATGCCACTATTTATAGGCCGGACAAATCAAACCCATGCGCCAAGTGGATGGCTCTCCGAATTTCGTGCAATGAATTTGCATTTAATGGATGAACCGGATGCTTCGAATTCAGCCAGTCAAAACGGCTATTTAAAGCACTCGAAGAACGTAACAGTCGCACCATTAACGACGTGTCACGAAGCGGATGCGTCGGCCAGACAGCGCATCACATTGACGTGCCCTTCAAACATCAAAGCGCATCACACAGACGCGCCCTTCAGCACCAAGCGCCTCACAGGGATACGCCCCCATGCGTCCCCATACGCCTAGTGGAACGCCGATCGATGCGCCCACTCAGCTGTCCATCAAATATCAAAAACATTAAATGCTGAAGTCTGACAGAGTGGGCAGCACGCTTCCCGAAGACTGAACAGTTGACAGCTTTTTCAGAAAACAAAGAGTCGCCAACGTCAGCATCATCATTACTTTCCTCCGACGGTTACTGCCACGTGGCCGCCCAATCATCTCGCATGCGCCTCCGCAGCCATGCGCCTAAATCTGCATGCGCCTCAAAAGCCATGCATCCCAAACTTTTTTTTGATCCCAAAAGACAGAAGTAAAGTCACTACTGAAGCTTCGCATGCGCCTCAAAAGCCATACGTTCTGAATGGTTCGTGACTCCCAAAAGGTTACGAGCCAAAGTCTCCTCATGCGTCCAATCCCAGGCGCATCCTACCAGATCATTCTCCATCAAATCTGAGATCTCCGAGCCATGGGTCGATAACACGTGTCCTTTGACTCGATTCACCTAAGATCTCAGCAACAGAAAGATCTTCTTCCCTGCTACGTGCCGGCTCACAACAGCAGCATGAAGAATTCAACCCCTCAATCAGGGCGCATCGACCATGCGCCTCCATCAGCAATCACCACGTGGCGTCCCCGCGTCCAGGCGCATCCTACATATGCGCGCATGAGCAGCCAGCCTGCAAAGCTATAAATAGAGGGATCATTTCCTTCTCACCTACGAACGAACACACACAGAGGCAAACATACATCGACAGACAGAGACTTTGCACCACCAGAGAGGTAGATACAGACACTCATCGTCTTCCTCCTCTCAGCAAGCTCCAGCACCCAGAGCAATCCAAACCTTCAGAGAACCGATAACCGTCGTCAGATCGTCAACGGAGTCAACGCATTACCACTCGCTCCATCGGCACAAGGAACCCAGATAAACAAAAGTGTACTCCTAGGACTACATCTAAGTCCTATATTGTAACACTGTTCTGTTTGTATTGAAATTTGCAATCAAAAGATTTTAATGGCAAACAATCCCTCCTCAAAGGAGTTTGCTATTTGGGAAATTGTCAATAATGTTGTGGCTGGATGGTTGACAGCCTCCTTGATCGACCAGGTGTCGGGCAATGTAGAGGCAATGGAGGCTGCTGCTGATATATGGCAGACTTTGAAGGATATGTACTCAGGTTTCGGCAATCCTATGCGGGTATTCCAACTGTAGGATGAACTTGATAGGGTGGCCCAGGACGACCGTACCATCTCTGAGTACACCGCACTGTTGAAGAAATACTGGTCTGATCTGGATTACTATGATCCTCTTGGGATGGAAGATGCACAAGTCGAACCAGCATTTGCGAAACATTTCTAAAAGTTCTTGGATTATATTTCGCGAACGGATGATGAAGTTCTTGAAGGGTCTTAACCCTGCATTTGAGCATAGAAAGAATGTACTCCTAGCACAGACCATGCTTCCAACCTTGGAAGAAGCCATAGCTGCCATGGCACAAGAAGAGGCTCGATTGAAATTGATGCCCAACAAGGGCTCTTTCCAGGGGGAGCAAGCCGCTGTTGACAAGTCTGCCCTTGTCGCCTTCAATCAGCCTCCCTCTGTGGCCGGTGTTTGCCATAACTGTGGTGACTCAGGGCATTACATCAGATTTTTTTCCAAAACCCTTGTCGAGTGATCGTGGACGGGGCCGCGAAGGACGACGAGGTGGTAGAGACGGTTATGCTGGAAGAAGGGGAAATTATTCTGACGGCCACAAAGCAAATCTGGCGAAAGAAGAGGACGAACATCACCTGGCCGAGTTAACTTCTCTTGAGAAGGAGTTCCTCGCGAGGTTACTCAGCATGAAGCTGGGTTCGGACGGCACCCATGGAGCGTCATCTTCCTCGGGGGATCACATCATTTGCTTTGCCTAGACCAGCACAGGTATTCCTGTGCGTGCTCTTGCGGCAGCTGTCCACCAACCAGGTTGGATTATGAACTCTGGGGCATCTCGCCATGTTACGGGATCCCGCGGTGAGTTCCAGGACTATACTCACCTACCGACGCCGGAGAGCATTCAGACTACTGATGGTAACTCCAGCCCTGTCCTGGGTAAAGGCACTGTCGCATGCACCCCTTCTCTCACTCTCACCAATGTGTTACATGCTCCGTCTTTTTCTGTCAATCTTCTTTCTATTAGTGCCATTATTCTTGATCTTAACTGTACAATTTCTTTTGACATTCCTACGGTAACTTTTTAGGAGAAGGAGACAGGACGACGACTAGGGATTGGCACATGGCATAAGGGACTGTGGCACTTGAACAGGACTGGACTGGACAACGCGTTGGCATCCCAGGTAGCAGACACACCACCTGACGATTCACGGCGCAGTGTAGAAGATGAATTGCTACTCCACCACCAGCGTGTCGGTCATTCTTCTTTTAAAATTATTAGTCGAATGTATCCGTCCTTGTACCAAAGGGCTAATAAAGAGCAGTTATTTTGTAATGCATGTGAGTTGGATAAACATACCATAAGCACGTATGTGAGTTCAGGACATCGAAGTTCAGCTGTATTTGATATGATACATTCGGACATATGGGGCTCTTGTCCTACAACCGGTATTAACGATTTTCGATGGTTCGTCACTTTTATTGATTGTCATACTTGCGTGACATAGGTCTACCTTATGAAGAATAAAAGTGACGTCTTTGAGGCGTTTCGCGACTTTTATCGCCGGGTAGAAACACAATATGGTACTAAAATTAAGTGCTTACTGTCTGACAATGGGACGGAGTATACAAATAAGCTGGTTACTGAGTATTTATCCACTCATGGAATACTATACCAAATTTCATGTGCCTACACACCGGCACAAAATGGTGTGGCCGAACGGAAGAACAGACACCTGCTGGAGGTCGCACGGATGATGATGCTGGCTATAAATGTCCCAAAACACTTATGGGGGCAGGCGGTGTTAACGATCTCTTATCTCATCAATGGAATGCCATCTCCGGTATTGGACTGGAAGACACCGTTGGAGATGCTTACTGGTGCAACCACGTACACTGTTCCACCGAAAGTATTTGGGCGTGTATGTTTTATCCAAGATAATAGGCCAGGCATTGGCAAACTGGATCCTAGAGCGGTTAAATGTGTCTTTGTCGGGTACACGGCAACTCAGAAGGGATACGCATGTTGGAGCCCAGTTGAGCGGAAGATGTTTGTAAGCATGGACGTTACATTCAGAGAACTGGAACCATATTATACTTCGGATGACGGTTCGGCGTTTGGTGACACCTAACACAGAGGGTGTTAGATGTGAGGGAGAGAAAATAAGCCCATCTGTGGTAGTCGGATCGGTCCCATGCCCGGTCGTGGAAAACTGGACGAAAGGGGGAGAAAGCAGTGACTCCGATACAGAAGATAAAGAAGATACATATGTTAAACAGGGGGAGCAGCAGACAATAGAAAAGGAGCTCCAAGTCTACAGAAGGAGATAGCAGAAGTCCAGTACTGTGCCTGTACCGTGCCCTGTGCCTACTGTACCAAGTCCCTCGTCTACTCCTGCTCCAACTCTTGAAGATGTTGCCCCCGCACAGAATCAATCTGATTCTGATGCGGATCTCTCTGACTCTGATTGTATGATCTCTCCACCACCTATTGCTCCCTTAAGGAGATCTTTTCGCATCAATGCGGATAAGGCTCTTAGTCGTTTTGATGATTATGAACATGACATTGCCAACTACCTATCTTATTCTAACATTTCTTCGAATTATCGAGCCTTCATTGCATCATTAGACTCTACTTCGTTGCCTAAAAGTTGGCAGGAAGCAAAAAAAGATCCAAGATGGAAAGCTGCAATGATGGAAGAACTTGGGGTACTGGAGAAAAATAAGACGTGGGAGCTGGTTCCATTACCCAAAGGGAAAAAAACTGTAGGATGCAAATGGGTGTACACAGTAAAGGAGACGTCAGAAGGAAAGGTGGAACGATACAAGACGAGGTTGGTTGCAAAGGGATACACACAATCATATGGCATCGACTATGATGAGACGTTTGCTCCAGTAGCGAAAATGAGCACCGTAAGAACTCTGGTCTCCATTGCAGCAAACTATGGGTGGAAACTATACCAATTAGATGTGAAGAATACCTTTCTCCATGGGGACCGACAAGAAGAAGTGTACATGAAACTCTTGCCAGGGTGCTACGCTACAGAATTAGATGGAGGGACGTCGCATGGAAAAGTGTGCAAACTAAAGAAGTCGCTATATGGGCTCAAGCAATCTCCTCGAGCCTGTTTTGACAGATTCAGAAAGACTGTTACAGGCATAGGATACCATCAAGCAAATGCAGATCATACGGTCTTTCTTCAGCATGCAAGAGGCCACATCACTATACTTGCTGTATACGTAGATGATATAGTAATCACAGGTAATGATGAAGTCGAGATCGCTAAGCTGAAGTCAAAACTCGCAAAGGAGTTTGAAGTAAAGGATTTAGGAGCGATGAGGTACTTTCTAGGTATCGAGGTGTGTGAAGGCGAGCAAGGAATTGTTCTCTCACAGAGAAAATACATATTAGATCTGCTGAAGGAGACAGGGATGCTGGGATGCAAAGCAGCAGTCACTCTAATTGACCAGAAGTGCAAGTTGGGAGCAGAAGCAGGAGAGCCAGTTGATCGTGAAAGATATCAACGACTTATAGGGAGATTGATTTATCTGGGACACACTCGTCCTGATATCTCATTTGCGGTGAGTGTAGTAAGTCGCTACATGTATGATCCAAGAACGGATCATATGGATGCAGTATTTCAGATCTTGAGATATCTCAAAGGGATGCCGAGAAAAGGGCTATGGTTCAAGAAGAATGGATGTATAGAAGTTGAGGGATACTGCGATGCAGATTGGGCGAGTTGCATAGACGATAGAAGGTCTACCACGGGATATTGTGTCTTTGTAGGAGAAAACTTGGTCTCATGGAGAAGCAAAAAACAGTCAGTGGTAGCGCGATCTACAGCTGAAGCAGAATATAGAGCAATGGCCTTAGGAGTGTCGGAATTGCTGTAGGTGAAAGCGTTGCTGACAGAGTTGAAGCTGGACAAGGGAGCACCGTTACGTCTTCTGAGCGATAGTCAAGCTGCAATAAGTATAGCTAACAATCCAGTTCAGGACGACAGAACAAAGCACATCGAGATCGATCGATTCTTCATCAAAGAGAAGCTGGAACAAGGGATACTGAAGATTGATCATGTTCGCTCAGAAGAACAGGTGACAGACTGTTTGACTAAGGGTCTTAGTTCATTAAGTCTGTCGAAGCTATGTAACAAGATGGAAATGATTAATATCTATCGCCCATCTTGAGGGGGAGTGTTGAGAACTAATAAGGGATTTAGTTCCACATTGGAAAAATGTAGTATGAAGAGGAGCTAGACTCCCTATAAGTAGTGGAGTAGCCAATCAATAAATATACAACAATTATTCTCTACAATAGTAAACCTAGAAACAGATCTTATAAAAAATTTAAAAGTAAGCATATCACTAACAAGGAAAGAAATAAGCTTTCACAATGAAAAGGCAGAAATTTTACCAGCTTGTCACCAACCAAGTATTAATGTGTGATTTTTCTCACTTACACTTTTGCCCTTCCTCAATGACTCAAACTGCTCTGAGATTGCATCGGAAATAAAACCAAGCATCTTTGCAAATATAAGCATTCGTCCGATACTTATACAAACAGATACTAGCTTTGGACCAGTACCAACAAAACTTGCATGATTACTTAAATCTGCAACTGAATCACTACAAGAAAAGTTGAGCCTAAACAAGTCAATTATTTCAATATTTCGGCATTGAGATTTCTCCACAAGCTTTCTTCCGATGTAAAGTTAAGACATTATCAAAATCCTAGTAATGTAGAGCCTAAACAAGTCAAATATTTCAATGTTAGCTAAAGCTTGAATCCTTGTATCTATACTCGAATGTCTTAATACCAGTCTTGAAGCATTTTAATTCCTTTCTCCACTTAGATCGCATAACATAACTTCTATAGGCTAATTATATGATTACCAACATAAAAGGCTAAAACTGACTTTCAATTTGACCACATAATAAATTTGAAATAAGTGCTAAAACTAGATAAATATTGAAAAGCTTGAACTAAGTGCATATTTCGACAGTGGGACAAACTTTCAATTTGATAAGAACATTTGTTGACAAAATGCATCTAATGATATAATTGCATCTAAATCGTGCAGAGCATGATTGCAAGAAAAGTAATGGAAAGACAACTAAACCATATTGGAGTATTCAATGCTAATGACTCCATCAGTGCATATCCATTTTTTGACACAAGCTTCAAAAATAGTAAGTACAAGCAAGATCCATACATATCTCTTCTTGTGTGTTCATTTTTCTGCATAGTATTGAGCTTTCAACATGGAGATGAAATAAGCATACAGAAACACATGTTTCTTTGTTTACTGTATGCAACATAAAGCAGCAGTCACTTCAATAAAGATAACTAGATAAGAAATGTGGTACATGCATCTCACAAGATTACATGAAGTTTTTATATTTATTAGTTTAGTATATAAGAATAAATGAAGTTGCCATTCATCTATTGTTGGGCTATCATGATTTGTGTGTTGTTTAATAGGGTATAGATCATTACGTTACAGACCTACTTTATGGATTGTAACTTGTAACAAATTCATGTGTGCCCAACACATAATAATTTGAGCCTTCTGCTAGTTCCTCTCTGATGCCTCCCAACATATCATAATCATATATGCGCAATATGTATTCATTAGTAGAGGCTTTCTTTTGCAGCAGAAGACCATGGCGAATGAAAAAAGTGTGTGCAACATAAAACATTGCTGAATAATGTAAAAAACATCAACTGTTTCTGCGAGAAGTGACCTGCATAGATATAGTGTGTAGGATATGCGAAACAGAGTGTGAGAGTCAATTCTGAACTGAAGGTTCATTATTTGAACTCAACCTCAGACCTGGGCAGTGTATGCAAGTTAAAATAGCTAATATGCAGGGCAATGTTCTGATACCATGTTGTATCAGTGGAGGATGCAGTAAAGGTTTTGGCTAATGATGCTGGACAAATGGAATGGGATGTAGGCAGTAATGAAATGAAGTAAAGTATAGGCAGGGCATTATCTGGGCAGTGGTGCATGTAATGAAGATGTGCAGGAGGTTATATGCTGTGAAGTGGTATGATGCATACAGGATAGGCAAATGAGATGATATGTAGGCAATGATATGTAATTTGAGATGCAGTGGACATCTAAGAGTGCAAAACAAGGCACAGGGCAGGGGACAGATGTTGTCAATCACTGCATGCAGTGAAGTATGTAGTGCAGTAATGAATACAACACAAAAGGGGCATGATGTACCATTATTCTGATACCAAAGTGCAGGACATGCTCCATTATTGCAGGACATCTAAATGGGTGTGTGTACATGCAAGTTTGTGACTATGCAGGCATTTAATATGTGCAACAAGTGTAAGCCAACAAGGAAAAACAATGTACCAAGTGGCAGTGAATGAGTTGGGACCAGGACATGTATGCTATGTGAAGTGTGCGACTGAAACATGAAGGACCTGAGCATGGTGAGCATGTAGGCAGATGTACAGAGGTTAGTATATGAATCTAGGGTGGTTAGATGATGATAATCAACAGTTTAAAACCCAATTTAATGGGCTGCTCAACTCTCAGGACAGGGCAGTAACAAATCATAGAGCACCATGGCACAACCCGATCTCCCATGGCCAAGAACACCTACCAAACATTCTCCAAAACCCATGGCACAGTACACACATCATATACAGTATATTAACAGCATTATAGACTAATTACATTTGAAAATTAATCAATAAAAACCCTAAGAGACATTTCATCGAACACTTGGGGGCATTTCTGATACTTTCGTGATACGCACATCAAACGAATCCGAATTTGACCCAAATCCTTCCTAATGCAAGAGGGGCCCTAAATAAATGCATCTATATCAAAGGAATGGAAATTTGAAGGGTTTAGAGGCTCTTACCAATTGAGAGTTGGAATCTCAATGAAAACTCTTTACTTATGCTATCTGAAAATCAAAAGATAGCAAAATGGTCAATGATTGCTAATTAAAAACAATTTGTAAAGGGCATGGTCCAAGTCTATCAGCGCAAACCTGGTAAAAGCCCATAGAATTCCACATCAAACTCGTGCGCATTCATCCCAACAATTGACAAGTTCGCAAAGAAGACAAACTTTAGTAGTTCAACTAACAGTAGATGTGAGGCTTGAACATATCGCAAAGAAGACAAACTTTAGCAAAAAATGCGCATTAATAGCAGAAAATGCACAACTACAAAATACACATTGGCAGCAATAGTAGAAAATAATATCGATATCAATTTTGGAAATAACAAAGTGTAGCTTCTTTTATTAATATATAACTGGAAAACAAATTTTTTACAATAATTTAATACCATCTCAGTAACTATAATTTTCATAATGATTCATAAATTATAATAAAAATTTAACTATAAAGATGTGTCTTCCACCTTGGTTGCAGCAGCAAATTGAGAGAGCTGGAGCGGGTCATTTGGCTTTGCGTACAAATATACCCCGACAGTCGGGTCGAAAGTAATCATCCCGGGATTCCTTACCCAAGTCAAGTGGATTTACAGCTGGCAAGATATTATCATTCTGAGGAAGAATTACTATAATGAATTCCTCGTCGACATCATCATAGGCATCTCTGTAATTTTTGGGAGGTGTCATAAAAACAAAAGACATTTTCTTATCAAGCTGGTCTTTCACATAAAATACCTGCCTAGCTTGTGTGGCTAAAATGAACGGATCATCCTTGTGCCCTAACCTCTTAAGATCAACCAAATTGTAGCCAAGATTTTCTTTTTTGACCCATGCTTATTGTGAACCCAATCACACTTGAATAGAGGAATTTTTATTATATGATAATGTAGCACCCATATCTCTTGTAGAATACCGTAATAATATGCTTGACCATAGGTTATCCCTTCTCTAGTAATGTACATGTCATTTGCCTCTACGCTAACCCCGCTATTCTGGTAAATTCTACCTTCACAAGATTTTGTGCGAAACAGGTACCCATTGATGTGATATACATCGTATTTCATTACCTCGAGGTGTGGGCCGTTTGATATCCACCTTAAGCTCTCTGTGATACTTTCTTTAGAGACTGCCAACTCTCCCTCAACCTGAATCCATTAAAAGGATTAGCCTTCATCTTAAAGGAAAAATAACAGAGCAAAAAAACATTTTCTGCAAACTCTTACCTCCTTTCGCAACCATTTGCCAAACGTTTTACTATGCTCTTTCTCCAGCCATGCTTGCCGTTGATCAGGATGTTATTTTTCAAATAGACCATATGTCGACTGGAAAGTACAATGATGAATGTTATACTTTGTAAAAAATATTGGACAAACCAAAGAAATAAAAGCTAAAAACTAATACTTACTCAATATAAGGCTCAACTTCAGGCGTATTCTGCATTACATAGAAATGTGCTTTCGACAACAGTTCAGGAGCAACATTCCTCGATTTACTAGCTGATAGTGGTTTTCCCTCCTTAATAGAATTAGAATCTTCACCATTGTCAGATGTGTTATGCTTGTCAGGTGGAATATCAATTGTCTTTATGCTTCTTTGATACTCACCGAAATACTCAATTGTCTCTTCTGCAATGCATCCTTCCGATTTATTTTTGTTTCGCACATACCCTTTAATAACCTTCATACACCTTTCGAATAGATACATCCATCGAAACCATATTGGACCACATAATTTTACTTCCCTGGTAAGATGCACAATTAAATGAATCATGATATCGAAAAAGGATGGAGGAAAGTATTTCTCGAGTAAGCACAACGTCACACGGAGATCTTGCTGCAATTTATCTATCTCTTCAACCTCGATTTCTTTGCTAGATATTGATCTAAAAAAGAAACAAAACCTAATAATAGCGTATCTTGTGGGTTTCAGCATAATTGATCGTATCGCAATGGGCAAAAATTGTTGCATTAGCATGTGATAGTCATGTGATTTTAGTCCGATCAACTTACAATCTTTTTGATTGACCAGGGTGGAAAAATTTAAACAATAACCTTGTGGAACCCTTAACTCAAATAATGTTTCACAGAACTTGTCCTTTCCTCCTTGGTTAATGTATAACATGCTGCGGGAAGTATTGTTCCTTTGCCATTTGTCTTAGGTTCTAACTCCGGTCTTAACCCAAAATGCACCAAATCCATTCGAGCTTCTAATCCATCTTTCGTCTTCCCTTGCATGTGTAGCAATGTTCCGACAAGACTCTCACCCACATTCTTTTCGATGTGCATGAAATCCAAACAATGTTAGACCAAATTATACCGCCAATATCTAAGACGTCGTTGCCATATGTTGTATTTTTTCCAGTAAGTGGTTTTCCTTTTTGCCCCATTCGACCTGCCCACTTCCTTTGATGTTTTCCCCACTCATAGGTATTGGAGCAGTCTCCATCTCTTGTTCTCCATTGAACGCCTTCTTCTGCTTTCTGAATGGATGATCATATGGTAGGAATCTTCTATGACCAATATAACTAGCCTTGCCTGAGAAAGGAAGTCTAACAGATTGAGGTTTTTTCGACACACTACACAACCTTTGTATCCACTATAGGGGCAACCACACAGTGTACCAAGAGCAGGATAATCATTTATTGTCCATAAAACAACTGCACGTAGAGTAAACTTCTTTTTTGCATATGCATCATATGTTTCGACTCCCACCTCGAACAATAACTGAAGATCATCAACTAAAGGTTCTAAAAAAATATCAATGTCGTTACAAGGCGTACCTGATGTTAGTAATGACAACATTATGAACTTTCTTTTCATACACAACCACGGTGGAAGTTTGTAAATCACAATTAAAACTAGCCATACACTGTGATGTTTCGTGCCTCTATTTACGTCAACTCCATCAGCCGAAATGCCTAGCCGCAGGTTTATAGGATCGTTAGCAATTTCGGGGAATTGTCATCAATCGCTCTCCATGTCGGTGTGTCTGCCGGATGACGTAAAATACCGTCTTTTTTTTCTAGTGGTATCGTGCCATATTAAATCTTCTACTGTGGTCTTTGTCTGAAACAACCGTTTCATTCTTGGGATGATGGGGAAGTACCACAATACTTTTGCCGGAATATTCTCGTACATTTTTCCCGTCTTGTCATCAACTTTCCATCTTGGTTTCCCACAAGTAGGACACACTTTTGCATCCTTGTACTGGTTCCTATAAAGAATGCAGTCATTGATACATGCACATATCTTTATATACCCTGAACCCATTGCTTTCACTGTTTTCTTAGCCTCATATGTACTGCTCATCATTTCATTACCTTCAGGAAGCATATTTTTTTAGCAAAACATTAAAGTTCATTAAAGAACTTGTCTGATTCTCCATACTTACTCTTCAAGTTGAATAGACTAGCCGTTGCAGACATCTTTGTAAAGTTGGGACATCCTGTGTAAAGGGGTTTTTCAGCATCTTCAGGTAGCTCTTGAAACTTCTCAGGGTCCTCTACGAAATTGTCTTCTGTAGCTTGAACCATTTCTATAGTTTCTGGAGCATTTGTTGGAACTTCCATTACAAAATCAGCGAAGTCTTTAATGTTTAGATCATCGTTGACATTAACAGGCCCACATATTGGTGACTCATCTTTTTCCCCATGCTTAGTCCATATGGAATAGTTTTGATCGATTCCCTTGCTGAATAGGTGATGATCTACCACGTCCACATCACGAGAGTAGTGGTTTAAACAAAACACACATGGGCATGGAATCTCAATTTTTTCGACTGTCTTTAATGGATCCATATTCCTCAAAATCTTCAATTGGTGGACAACATACTTCAGAAATACCGCGACTCTAGCTACATAAGGCCTTTTGGTTCTATCTGTACGCATCCAAGATTTATCCATTATGAATCACTAAGAAATTCTCATCTACCTGGACACAGACAGAATTTGTCATTAACCACTTTTAGATTTTCATAAAGAAAATGTGCAAACCAATAACCTTCTCAGTAAATAACCAAAAGCAAAGACCAATAAAGAAGAAATACTAAATCGGATCTATACGCTTTCACTAAATATAGGCTAGCCCTTAATATATGAACAAGGTAGATTTTTCGTAATTAATAAGGTCCAAAAACTCGGTTTGGTTATCGGTTTTGGATCCTTCCTAAGAGTATATGTACTTGTGGGGGAGGGGGATCCGCTTTTTTCGGGTTTGTGACCATAAAATGTCCATAACTAGATACACAAATAATCACTCCTCTAGCATGTACATTATAGCACAGTTAGATATTAGTATGCATAAGAGGATCCAAGAAAACAAGATATATGTTGTATGATCTTGTAAAAACTAAAAATTAACAGCAATTTTTGTTCCTTTTGCGTGTATGTGTGGCAGGGAGTTTATTCTTGTTTGGTTTTTATAAAGCAAGAATAAACTTTGGAATTGGCAACAAGAAAATATAATGAAGGTCTGCAAAATTTTATCAGTTTCCATTCACCATATTGTTTGGTTTTTTTTATAATGAGAGTTTAAAATTTGTGGCCGATTTTTATCAACAAAGTTTGGAAGTCCTTATCAAAGATGAGGAAAATATTCAGGACAGATCTCACTTTATTGATTACTTTGATAGAATAAATTGGATTAAGTAGCTAATATACACGAGTTAAATGTCAACAACTATGTTTTCTTTTATCAATATCTAATACTATTAAAGGGTGGATGAGGATTTTTTTTTCGTATCACACAACTGGGGGTGTATCAGAACAATCTAACTAACAGTGAATGCATAAATAAAGGGTGAATGCATGTATATGAATAAATAGGGTGCATAGAGGAGATTTTTTTTCCAGCATGTGAACCTATCTAATACTATTAAAGGGTGAATGCATGTGAATCTATCTAATACTATCTAAATAACAGTGAATGCATAAATAAAGGGTGAATGCATAGTATTACCTATCCTATAAGAATTTTCTAACCATAAAATCTCCTCTCTGCACCCTAGCGAATGGCCACATGGCCTCGAGCCGACATGGCTTAGCCATACAGGCCCATAGGACTGCTACTAAGGCCTGTCCTGCCTCACATAGGGAGATCCCCTGCTGCAGGGCATGGCTGCCCCAAGTGCAGGCAGTTGCCTGCAGCAGTAGTGCAGGTATGCAAGTGCAACTTAGGCTATTGCAAAGCCAAGGTAAACCATTTCCAAGTGGCCTATAACACTCAAGGTATTTCTAAGACAAGATACTAACAACTAAACCTACAAGGAAATGGACAAGACCACTAACATATGAATACTAACATAACTCTCATATCCCGATACTACAAATCTCTGATATTTGTCAAATTCTAATCTCTGGACCATATCCCGTTCTCTGAAACCAAAACCCCATATCTGATACACAATAATTCACATTCAAGACACTAACCACTAATACACCACTGATATCTTAACAAATCTTAACATTCTATTGTCCTAAACTAATACTCATCCTCTATACTATTGGCCAATGGCCCAAAGGGCAGAGCTTCACTGCTGCAACAGCAGGGCAAGCCAAGTGAGCTCTTACTGTTCTACTGACCCAGAGCCCTCGACTGACACACTAACTAATATATCTATATCTATATCCTAACATTCCCCTCTACTCCTCATGCAGGTTCACTCCCTCACTTGATACTCACGTTACTCTCTGTCAAAGACACAGTTCACACACACTTGCATTTGCAAGTCAGACCCCTCTATTCCTGCTCTCCTACTTGACACACACACTTGCTGCTAACTGCTAGTGGACTAAATCCCTGTAGGCCATCCCCTTCCTGCTGCCATGGTCTGCTATTGCTACTGCATAGCCCTCATCCCCTTTCACTAGTTATCCCTTCCTCTAACTCACTGCCTGAACTCAAACCCTCTCAACCTGACACTAATGCACTTCACTCTTGTCACACCCTTCCTCACTGCTGCAGGGATTTTGGAATGGCCAAAGTGGCCAAGTCTCCAATTCCAAGACCAACTCGAGCCCCTCTCTTCTTTTCAATTTGATGACAAAAAAGCATCCTATTAACTGTATAGGCTACTCCCTATTACGTCTTAACTGATACCCATTGATTTACCTTCCTTACCTATCATCTGATTCCACTCCAAGATTTCTAACTTAGACACTATTCTCATAGCCTTGACACTCTCTAATCCTACTGACACTCTGAATTTCTCATTCAGAAACAGGAATGATGGAAACCTCCATCGACTGTAAGAGGATCCCCCCTCCAAAACAACTGAGCCAAACTTATCCTATATTAACTCCAACCACAGCCACTGCATATGTAATGCAATCCGTTGCAAGTCACATGCTCTGGTTACTGATACAACCATATCCTAATTCCTATAATCATGAACTAACATCTGACTTACTAGGACAAACCCCTTATCCTTACTGACCCCAACTCAAAACCAAAGATACTCTAACCAACTGATACCTAAGCCTAAAGCCTATGGTCCAAATCTCCAATCTGTTCTAACATATAACCCCCAAACCTCTGAAACTATATAATGGAACCCCAAGCCAAACTCCCATATCTGATACACTATACTCAGTCAACCCGACCCCTCTCATACTCACACTTCCTACGCAGCAGTAGCAAATTCCCTCATCAACTAGTGCAGTGCCAAAGGCCAACTACATATGCATTGCAACATGGCCAATTGGCCCTGTCCGCTGCTGCCACTGCTTTTGGTGCTTCACTGCTGCAATTTCCCAGCATATTGCTGCTACTAGTGTTGCAATTGCTCTGCAATTCTAACTCGAGCTACCAAATCTTTGTTACTCTAGTCTCTAATACCCAACTCATTATCACTTGGCTAAAGGCCAAGACACTTACCTATGGACTTGTAGAAAATAATAGTTGGATTAATTTATTGATGGACTACTTCACTACTTATAGGGAGTCTAGCTCCTCTACATATAACATATTCCGATGTGGGACTAAAAGTCCCTTATTGATTCTCAACACTCCCCCTCAAGATGGGCGATAGATATTGATCATCCCCATCTTGTTACATAACTTTGACAGACTTAATGAACTAAGACCCTTAGTCAGACAGTCTGCAACTTGTTCTTCTGAGCGGACATGGTCAATCTTCAGTATCCCTTGTTCCAGCTTCTCCTTGATGAAGAATCGATCAATCTCGATGTGCTTCGTTCTGTCGTGCTGAACTGGATTGTTAGCTATACTTATTGCAGCTTGACTATCGCTCAGAAGACGCAATGGTGCTCCCTTATCCAGCTGCAATTCTGTCAGCAATGCTTTCACCCACAGCAACTCTGATACTCCCAGAGCCATTGTCCTGTATTCTGCTTCAGCTGTCGACCGTGCTACCACTGACTGTTTCTTGCTTCTCCATGAGACCAGATTTCCTCCTACAAAAACACAGTATTCCGTGGTAGACCTTCTGTCGTCTATGCAGCTCGCCCAGTCTGCATCACAGTATCCCTCAACTTCTATGCGTCCATTCTTCTTGAACCATAGTCCCTTTCCCGGCGTTCCTTTCAGATACCTCAAGATCTGAAATACTGCGTCCATATGACCCTTTCTTGGATCATGCATGTAGCGACTCACTACACTCACCGCAAATGAGATATCAGGGCGAGTGTGTCCCAGATAAATCAATCTCCCTACAAGTCGTTGATATCTTTCACGATCAACGGGCTCTCCTGCTTCTGCTCCCAACTTGCACTTCTGGTCAATTGGAGTGACCGCTGCTTTGCATCCCAGCATCCCTGTCTCCTTCAGCAGATCTAGTGTGTACTTTCTCTGTGAGAGAATAATTCCTTGTTCGCCTTCACACACCTCGATACCTAGAAAGTACCTCATCGCTCCTAAATCCTTCACTTCAAACTCCTTTGCGAGTTTTGACTTCAGTTTAGTGATCTCGACTTCATCATCACCTGTGATCACTATATCATCCACATATACAGCAAGTATAGTGATGTGGCCTCTTGCATGCTGGAGGAAGACCGTATGATCTGCATTTGTTTGACGGTATTCCATGCCTGTAACAGCCTTTCTGAATCTGTCAAACCAGGCTCGAGGAGATTGCTTGAGCCCGTATAGCGACTTCTTCAGTTTACACACCTTTCCTTTTGACGTCCCTCCGTTTGATGCCGTCGCGTAGCATCCTGGCGGGAGCTCCATATATACTTCTTCTTGCAGGTCCCCATGAAGAAAGGCATTCTTCACATCCAGCTGGTACAGCTTCCACCCATAATTCGCTGCAATGGAGACCAGAGTTCTCACGGTGCTCATTTTTGCTACTGGGGCAAACGTCTCATCGTAGTCTATGCCATATGACTGTGTGAATCCTTTTGCAACCAACCTAGCCTTGTATCGCTCAACCTTTCCTTCTGGCGTCTCTTTCACTGTGTACACCCATTTGCATCCCACAGCTTTCTTTCCTTTGGGTAATGGAACCAGCTCCCATGTCTTATTTTTCTCCAGTGCCCCAAGTTCTTCCATCATTGCAGCTTTCCACCTTGGATCTTTCTTTGCTTCCTGCCAACACTTGGGCAACGAAGTAGAGTCTAACGATGCAATGAAGGCTCGATAATTCGAAGAAATGTTAGAATAAGACAAGAAGTTGGCAATGTCATGTTCGTAATCATCAAAACGAGCAGGAGCCTTACCCGCATTGATGCGAGAAGATCTCCTTAAGGGAGCAATAGGTGGTGGAGAGATCATACCATCCGAGTCAGAAAGATCCGCATCAGAATCCGAGTGATTCAGTGCGGGGGTAACATCTTCAGGAGTTGGGGCAGGAGTAGACGAGGGACTTGGTACAGTAGGCACAGGGCACGGCATAGGCACAGTACTGGACTTCTGTTGTCTCCTTCTGTAGACTTGGAGCTCCTTTTCCCTTGTCTGCTGCTCCCCCTGCGTAACATATGGATCTTCTTCTTCAGTTTCTGTATCTGAGTCACTGTGCTCTCCCCCTTTCGTCCAGTTTTCTACAACCGGACACGGAACCGATCCGACGACCACATTTGGGTGTATTATCTCCCCCTTACATCGAACACCATCTGTGTTAGGTGTGTCACCAAATGCGGAACCGTCATCCGAACCATAGTATGGTTCGAGTTCTCGGAAAGTAACGTCCATGCTGACAAACATCTTCCGCTCGACTGGACTCCAACAGGCATAACCCTTCTGAGTCGCCGTGTAACCAACAAAGACACATTTTACTGCCCGAGGATTCAGTTTGCCAACGCCTGGCCGATTATCCTGGACAAAGCATACACATCCAAAAACTTTTGGTGGAACAGTGTATGTATTGGCTCCAGTAAGCATCTCCAATGGTGTCTTCCAGTCCAATACCTGAGATGGCATTCTGTTGATGAGATAAGAGGCCGTCAATATAGCCTGCCCCCATAAGTGCTTCGGGACATTCATAGCCAGCATCATCGTCCGTGCAACTTCCAGCAAGTGTCTGTTCTTTCGTTCCGCCACACCATTTTGAGCCGGAGTATAAGCACATGAAGTTTGATGAAGTATTCCATGAGTTGAAAAATACTCAGCAACCCGCTTATTCGTATACTCCGTCCCATTGTCGGATCGGAAACACTTAATCTTAGCGCCATATTGTGTTTCCACTCGTCGATGAAAGTCCTGAAAGGCCTCAAGGACGTCACTTTTATTTTTCAGAAGGTAGACCCATGTCACATGGGTATAACAATCAATAAAGGTGACGAACCATCGAAAGCCGTTAATCCCGGTTGTAGGACAAGAGCCCCATACGTCTGAATGTATCATGTCAAAAGCAACTGAACTCCTATTCCCTGTGCTCACATACGAGCTTCTGGTATGTTTTCCTAAAGCACAAGCATTACAAAATAACTTCTCTTTATTAGCCCTTTGATATAAGGACGGATACATTCTGCCAATAACCGGAAAAGAGGAATGACCGACACGCTGGTGGTGGAGTAGCAAGTCGGCTTCAACACTGCGACAGGAAGCTTCTGGTGATGCGTCTGCTACCAAGGATGCCAATGCTTTGTCCAGTCCAGTCCTGTCTAAATACCGCAGCCCCTTATGCCATGTGCCAGTCCCAAGTCGTCGTCCTGTCTCTTTCTCCTGAAAAGTCACCTGAGGAATGTCAAAGGAAACAGTACAGTTAAGATCAAGTATAATGGCACTAATGGATAGAAGATTGACAGGAAAAGATGGAGCATGAAGGACATTGGTTAGAGTGATGGAAGGGGTGCATGCGACAGTGCCTTTACCCATTACAGGGTTGGATGTACCATCAGCGGTCTGAATACTCTCCGGCAATGGTAGGGGAGTATAATCCCGAAACGCATCACGGGACCCCATGACATGGCGAGATGCCCCAGAGTCCATAATCCATCCTTGCTGATGGATAGATGCAAGAGCACGTGCAGAATCATCGGTGCTGGTTTGGGCAAAGCAAGTGAAATGATCTCCCGAGTTTGAAGATGCCCCAGGACTGTCGGCCGAACCCAGCTTCGTGCCACGCAACTTCTCAAGGAACTCCCGCTCAAGCGGGGTTATTTTAGCCAGGTGATGCTCTCCCCCTTCTTCCGCCAGATGTGCTTTGTAGCCGCCCCGTCGACCAGCATATCCTCCTCTACCACCACGTCGGCCTCCACGACCCCGTCCTCGATCAATAGACTGACTGCGCAAGGGTTTTGGACAAAATCGGATGTAATGTCCGGAGTCACCACAATTGTGACAAACACCACCCATAGATGGAGGTTGATTGAAGGCAGCAAGGGCAGACTTTTCAACCACGGCTGGCTCCCCCTGGGAGGAGCCCTTGTTGGGCATCAACTTCAGTCGAGCTTCTTCCTGTGTCATGACAGCGATAGCTTCTTCCAAGGTCGGGAGCGTGGATTGGGAAAGGAGGATATTCCGTCGCTGCTCAAATACAGGGTGTAGTCCCTTCAGGAATTTCATCATACGCTGCCGGGAAATATAAGCCAGGAACGTCTGAAAGTACTTCGCGAAGGCTGGTTCGACTTGTGCATCTTCCATCCCAAGAGGATCATAATGATCCAGATCAGACCAATACTTCTTCAACAGGGCCGCGTACTCAGAGATGGTACGTTCGTCTTGGGCCACCCTATCGAGTTCATCTTGCAGTTGAAAGACTCGCATAGGGTTGCCGGAGCCGGAGTATATATCTTTGAGAGTCTGCCATATATCAGCAGCAGCCTCCATAGCCTCGACATTGCCCGACACCTGGTCGGTTAAAGAGGCAGTCAACCACCCAGCCACGACGTTGTTGACAATCTCCCATACAGCAAACTCCTTCGTGGAGTGATCGGCTGGCGCCTTGGCTTGGCCAGTGACATAGCCAACCAAGCCACGTCCCTTCAGTGTCCTCATTGCCTGCCGCGACCACTTCAAGTAGTTGGAAGTTCCTTCCAACTTCGTCTCCAGTTTCTCCAGCTTCCCCATTTTGTAAGGCGACGGATCCACATCAGTATGGATCACACGTGGGGTTACCTCGGTTAATCTCTTGGATAAGATATCATCAACCAAGGCCTTCATCTCATCGGCCGTCAGTTTGCCACTGATCGAATCCATGGTGTCTGCAACTTGGAACTCAAATCGTCGTCTTCTTCGTCGTCGTCGGAGTCTGCAACTGACCCAACGTCGTTGTCTTCGCCGTCTTCGTCGTCTTCGTCGTCGACGTCGTCTTCTTCAACGTCAGAGACTTTAATAATGCGCTACTAACTTGGCCAGCACCGGCACGCGCAAGTAAAGGGAACACGTCAGGTCACCAGAGAAGACATGATCAGTCTCTGCATAGATCCCGATGTGAAGAAGGAATAACAAATAAAGCATTTGTTAGTTCCAAACGACGTAAGCACGGAACAGAGTTGGTGCAAATAAAGATTTGACAGCCGTCTCTATTCGAAATACGTCGGATTTTTTTTTTTTTTGGGTTAAAAGCTAGGGTTAGGGTTTGATGTGGCTGCTAGGTCTAGGGTTAGGGTTTCCATGGCAAAAAAGAACTAGGGTTAGGGTTAGGGTTTGAGTGGCTGCGGTTGGGGGGGGCGTGGTGCTGTTGGAGGGGGGGGGTCGGCTGGGGTCTGGTCGGGGTGTGGTCGGGGTGGGAGATGGTCGGCGTTCCTGTAGGAAGATGATAGGGGGGGCGGGGGTTCCTATATATAGGGGGGGCGGGGTTCCTGTAGGGAGGCGGGGGTTCCAGGTGATAGGGGGGCGGGGTTCCAGGTGATAGGGGGGGCGGGGGTTCCAGGTGATAGGGGAGGGGGGCGGGGGCTCCTGAACGGGCGATAGGGAGGGGGGGGGGGGGGGGCGGCCGGCTGTAGCGGAGGGGAGGGGAGGCAGTTGGTTAGAGAGAAGAAGGGGGAAGTATTATTTTGTGGAGAGAGAGAGAGAGAGAGTTATGGCTCTGATACCATGTAGAAAATAATAGTTGGATTAATTTATTGATGGACTACTTCACTACTTATAGGGAGTCTAGCTCCTCTACATATAACATATTCCGATGTGGGACTAAAAGTCCCTTATTGATTCTCAACAGGACTCTAAGCCTACTGCTCTGCATTGCTCTCTCTTGCAAATGCAAACTTAGTCAAAGTTCAAACTACTGCCTCCCTGACTATGTTATGTCCTGCATCCAAGGGACCAAGTCCGCTCTAATCCATTCTCTGCTACCCGCATTCCATTGGCCTTTACAGCCTGGAGCCAATTGGGCAGACCCCCTTCTCACTCTCTAGGCACCAAGACACTTACACATGCCACACTCATTTACCTATCACATAGACTCTCCAATCCCTCCTGCTACTGAGCTCACCTCTTGTTACAACTGATACTATATAAGCAAGGTTAGGATTCATACCATATCCCTTATCTAACATCACACACAAACATATATCTGGAAATTGCTGAGAAACCCAATTTCGGGGTGGGCTTTTATGAAATGCCCACCCGCTGCATAAGTTTTATGAAATACCCAGAATTAAGTATTTTCACGTTAAATATTCCAAGATTCCCTTTTAGATGCCACCCGCTGGGAAATGCTATTTTTATAATACCGAAACTACCCCTCCGCGCGAATTGGTCATCTATATGTATTTGAATTCAAAAAACTCAGATCTGGATTGCGATTTTCGTCTTCTTCTTCACAGGAAATCTGAATTCCATTGCTCTCATATTCAGCAGAGATTGCAAAAATCGTTCGTAGTTCGGTGTGTTTTTCTTCAGTCGAACTCAGATCATCGCTCGTCATCATCATCACCATCAACATCATCTTCATCGTGGAGACATTTGAAGTTTTTCGACAATTAGGTCAATTGTGGAGAGAAGATCTTTCTTCTTCTTTTCCATAAGAATTATCATCGTTTTGAAAGAAGAACGAAACTCTTTATTCATGAAAAAACTAAATTAACGTTTTAACACTGTAAATGACCATTCTCCGTGTAAACTAACACGGAGAATGCCATTCTCCGTTTTATTTAAAACGGAGAATGCCGTTCTCCGTGTTTCTAACACGGAGAATGACCATTCTTCTGCGTTTTAACACTGGAATGACCATTCTCCGTCTTAATTAGGACGGAGAATGACCATTCTCCGTCTTAATTAGGACGGAGAATGCCATTCTCCGTCTTATTTAACACGGAGAATGGTCATTCTCCTGCGTTTTAACACTGGTATGACCATTCTCCGTGATAAATTACACGGAGAATGGCATTCTCCGTGTAAATTAAGACGGAGAATGGTCATTCTCCGTTTAATTTAGCACGGAGAATGGCCATTCTCCGTCTTAATTAGGACGGAGAATGCCATTCTCCGTTTTATTTAACACGGAGAATGGCATTTTCCGTTTTATTTAACAAGGAGAATGGCATTCTCCGTGTTTCTAACACGGAGAATGGTCATTCTCCTGCGTTTTAACACTGGAATGACCATTCTCCGTGTAAATTAAGACGGAGAATGTCATTCTCCGTGTTACTAACACGAAGAATGGTCATTCTCCGTGTAAATTAAGACGGAGAATGCCATTCTCCGTGTTACTAATACGGAGAATGACCACCCTCATGCGAAAATTAACATTTTTCGTGTTCTAAACGGAGAATGGCCATTCTCCTGCATTTTATGGTCAGCTGAAACTTTGGAGGGCCATAACTTTTGACTGGGAGGTCGAAACGAGGTCCCGTTTGTCGCAAAATGAGCGTATCGTCGAGGAGACTGAAAGTAACAGCTTCATCGTTAGACGGCCTTCCGAAATTTTAGAATCGCAAAAAAATGATGTTTGGACCTCCGTTTTAGCACTTTTGTCGTTCGTCCCGGTCTTTCCGAAATTTTTCGACGAGTTTTTAAAGATTTTTGAGGAGAAAACCTAGATTCGAAAGTGAGCAGCGTATGGAAGAAGATGGAGTATTGAAACGTTTTTTTTAAGATCAGTTTTGTGGGTGTTTCCAATAAATTAAAAGGAAGGGCAAAAGGGTCATTTGGAACCTGCTTTGGATAAGTTTCTCTAATTCTGGGCACGCGATGAAAGTTTTTTTAGCGGTGGGTTTTACATAAAACTTTTTTAGTTTTTGGGCATTTCATAAATCTTCCCACATATATATATACATTATCCACACTAGACCACCTTCCAAACCAAGACACTAGCACATGTACAACCACTTATGATACTCACACCAATAACCCCCTCCCCATGCTACTGCACTGCTGCTGCATACATATATATGTATAAATATACATGCATGCACCCTTCAATTTTACATTATCATGTAGAAGCATGTGAATCCAGCTTGTTTAGAAGCATGTGAATCCATTTTTTTTCTTGCCAACAAAATTCAACATAATGTAAGTTTTTCTTAGTCGAGTCATTTAGGATGCGTCTTAATAAGGTCTTGTTTGGTTTTCACGACACAAGAGACGCCATTAGTTAGGAATGGAAGATATGTACATAATGAAGTTTGAGATTCATCATCTCCATTTTTAGTTTGATGTAGATAGAAGCTTCCGATTAATTGTTTCCACGACGCATTTAGCTAATGACCTGTTAGTTTTAGCCCTTCAAATAGGTTGAAATTTGATATTCTGATACTTGTTCTGGTTCACTCACCTACTAACCCACAAACTTAATATCTATCTATAGTCAACTATAATTTTTCATCTGAAGTTTGATTCCTGGCATGTCATAGACAAAATTAGTTGTTCCAATAATAATTTTTTCAGTAAATATACACCGAACATAGATCACAATATATTTGAGAAAGACTGCAGTATAAAGTAGAAGCCCTTTCTTGAATATGTCCAAAGAGTGATTACATTTAAGGCCTTACGAGGAAATCATATACCAGTTACTTTTTAACTGCATATAAAGGGGAGGACTAAATCAACATAATACATAGCCCGCTTACCTGTATATTCTCCCTGGCCTTGACCATTTAGATTAAGGCCCCCCTTGGGATTTGATACCAGCACTCCCTCTCATTCCCTCCTATACGAAAGGTTGCAAGTTGCAACTACTTGGTTGCCCAACCTTTGGTTCTGGTCCGGGCTTTTGTCAGGTCTGTGTATAATTTTCTTACTACTATATGGGTAGCTACAATCTATTAGTCTTCTATGGAATTGACTCACTCTGGGTTTCCTGGAATTGCAATTTTTTTATGTCTGATTGTGTTAGGTAAAATATGGTGTACAAATGTAAAAGACAGACTTGAGAAGAGGCTGTCTTGTCCTTTGGTGGTATACCACTTTCAATCTCATCTTTAAGAATATGAAATTGCATATATTGGATGCATTGTGTTGGAATTATTCAATAATAGGGACCACACATGTAAAATTAATTGTGTTGGGTTATCTAAATAATTAAGCCAAATTAAAGTGGTCTATTTGGAAATTGGCTTAAGGGTATAATTGTCATGGAAATAATGTGTAGATACCGGAGATAAATCTAATTTGATGAGGGGCCAAATTAGAAATATCAAAACATATAAATATATGTATTCATTAGGGTTATGGTCCCAACTTATACGGCCACCAAAATAGAGATTTTTTTCTTTTTCTTTTCTGCATCCCCATCAACAGAAAGAGAGGGACAAAGGATTCTGATTCTTCTTTGTCATTAAGGGTCGTAGCAAGTTGGAAGATCGAACCCCATAAAAGGACGACCGCTTCAAGATCCATCAAGCCTAGCAATGGATTCAGGTACGCTTCCGCAATTTAATTTATGTTCTTCATCTCATGAATCGATAGGGTACAATAAATTTCTAACAAGTGGCATCAGAGCCGCCTTGTTTGATTCATGAGTTTGATATTGCATATTCAATTATTTTTTGTGCTGAAGGAACCCTAGATCGTTAGATCTAATTTAATTTTCCGATTATTCGGTTTTTATGATTAGAAAGTTTATATCTTCAGTTTAGATATTTATATTTACTATTTAGAATAAAAAAAAGAAGGAATAAAATAGTCATGGATGCATTTATTAGTAATCTTTTTTTTTCTTAAACGAAAGGATCATAAAATACTATGATTGCTTATAAATCGGAGCCAGTTTTGCTTATATGGATGTTGAGCTCATACAAGTGCCTCTTTTATGCTCATGTCAGGATATGGATGTTGAGGATATGAAATTGATTTACTTGCTTATAAATTCAGACCAAATTATATAACCTTTTTTTATGTCCACATTGAGAAGCTTCAAAATCCGAGTTGCTTCAAAATTCGAGTCAATTTATATTTTTTGATCTAGTTCACTAAGTTTTGTGTGATATATTTTACTTGATTTGCTGTAGCTAGTCGTTATGCATAATAAAAGTTCTGGTTAGAGTTTCAAAATAGTTGAATCTTCCAAGCAAAACAAACATACTTCATCCGTCAATCACTATGCACATGTATAAGGATCCATGAGTTAATAGATTCCAGCCAAGAATGTTATTCAAGCAAAGATTTCTAGAACCTAGGGCTACTTGAAGCCTAAAAGTTGAAGATTGCAGGACTAATTTCATTGTTCGTAGGATTGGTCCAACCATATTTACTTTATGTTCCCATGGTTTTTTTTTTTGCAATTCTTTAAATTAATTGGCTTGGTTTGGTTCTATACAGTATGTTCTAAATAAAAGGCTTGCATGAACAAACTGTATATTCTAAATTGAATATACTATTACATTCATACGGGTATTAGCCGGCCCAAAGGAAGGTTAATACTTGACCGAATTGTACACATACTTGTGGTGATAAATGTGTGACAATTATAAGATTTACATGTAAATAATAACCCGATCCAAAGATATATAGGCTTATTATTTGACATGACTTATTGTCAACATTTGATCATTACACCAAGAGTACCACTTGCAGTTAATATCACTGTCCAAAGACTTGATATTGATGATGTACTAGGTATCTTGAGATGGAGTTCACCATTATTTGAATTTGTTTGACTATATTTTACTCTTTGGTTATTAATTAGAGCATGTATGTTTTTTATTGCTTTGTTCTCTTTACAGTTAATGTTGCTATAATATCTGCCAATAAGAATTTAATTTTCATGTTCAATAGGATAAACTTTAAGGACAAAAAGAAAATGAATACAGTAGCTGCTAAGGGTCAAGCTCATAAGAAACAATAATACAAAACTAAGGGTTGTTCTTTTCTGATAAGACATGACACATAAGGAAGAAATGTACAAAGTATCACGCATGTCGTATAAAGAAATGTACATTTCTGAATTTGGTCCGTTCTGAGGTTAATTTAGATTTAGTACCAAGAAACTCATGGTGGTTTGATTTTGGTGGGACTACCCACATTAGTGTTCTAGATAAGGTTGTTTGAGATCCCGAAAGCCAATTGATGGTGAAGGATACATCTATGTGGGTGACGGCAAATCGGTAGAAGTGGAAGCAATATGACATTTTAGGTTATTTTTAGGAACCGATTATTATTTGGATTTAATAGACACTTTAATGTACCGTCTTTTAGACGAAATTCAGTTTCAGTTTTCTTAATGGACAAATATGGTTATCATTGCTCATTTAAAAATAATAAGTTTAGTCTATCTTTAAATCCAAATATTACTGGTAACGGTTCCTTTAAGGTTTATGATCACCTATATTCAGCTGAAACTATTGCAGCTTAAATGAAACCTTGCAAGTGAAGTCATGTGGTACTAAAAACAAAATTAACAATAATAAAAATTTAACCTCATTATGACATAAGCGATTAGGTTACATCTCTAGAAATAGAGTTTAGCGGCTTGTGGCTGATGAGATTTTGATTCCATTGACTTTATAGACTTCAATGTCTGTATTGAATGTGTAAAGGAAAGACAGGCCAAAGTTAAATTATAAGCAGCTACTTATTGACTATGCTGACAAATCGAGGGGTTAATAATTATACGGTCCCACACTAAGAAATTTTTTTGAGACGAGAAGTATAATATTTTTTGAGGATGTTGAGTTTGGGGGAGAAATAAAGTCAGGATCATTATCTTTGAGAAGGAATCAATTACGATTCCTACTATCACTTTTGACGATGTGCAGGATTCTATACCTGTTATGATCAAGAAGTGAATTCGGAGCCTCAATAAGACAATGTCGAATTACCTCTATAAGTCATTGTTGAGATACCTTAACAACGACAACGTAGCGGCAACCGATTCAAGATAAGGTAATTATTTCTAAAGAACAAACTCAACAACCTCAAGAACCAGTAATATTAAGATGGTCCACCAGAGAAAGAAGAAATATAATTTCGGATAATATTTGTCATATTTCTCTAGAAACGTGAGGAAGACTGTGGATACTGGAAAATGATCTAATTAACGTCCGTCAGGCCATGGAAAGTTCTAGTTCTCAAAGTGGATTGATACAATAAATAAGGAGTATAAGTCCGTGCAAGACAATAAAGTTTAAGAACTTGTCCCATTACTAAAAGGAATGAAATCCATTAGTTGTAAATGGACATTTAGAACCAAGAAGCATTCGAAGGGTCATGTGGAGAGGTATAAAGTACGTCTTGTAGCTAGTGACTTTACTCAAAATTTTGGAATTTATTTTAAAGAGTTTTTTCTCTTCAGTATCTTTGAAAAACTCCTTTAAAACAATCATAGCACATGTTGCATATTTTGATCTTGAATTACATTAAATGGATGTCAAAACGACATTTCTCAATGGTAACATTGATGAAACAATTTATAAAGTGCAACCAGAAAACTTTGTGTCGAAAGACCCAAAGAATATGGTTTGCAAATTGACAAAATCTATTTATGAATTCAAGCAAGCTTCTCGCCAAAGGTACTTCAAGTGATTATCTCGTTTGGTTTTGAGATGAACACTGTTGAAGATTGTGTGTATCACAAGTTCAGTGCGAGTAGGAATAATTTTCTGGTTTTGTATATTAATTAAAGTATTTAATACAAACCAGGTGACACCTCTCGTTAAAGGAGACAAATTCGGTCTCAATCAAGTGTCCTAAGGTTAGCCTTAAAATTAAGAAAATACAATAGATTTTTCCTTCATGATCAGTTGTAGGGAGTCCAATGTATGGTCAAGTATGTATGCGTTAGGATATTGCGTACATATTAGGATGTTAGGAAGATATTTAAGAAAATATGGATGGATCATTGGGTAGCAGCCAAACTACTTAAGTAATTAATAGAGAACAAGAAACTATATGCTCTTTGTAGGAGATCGGATAATTCTGGAGATCATAAGGTATTCCGACTCTAATTTTTTTGGATGCCAACACAGCAGAAAATCTACATCAGGTTATGCTGACTAATGGAGATATATTTTGGATGAGTGTCAAACATGCACTAATAATTTCTTCCACCATGGCAGCAAGGTATATAACATGTTGTGAGGCATCTATTCAGGGAATATCATTGCAAAATTTGTCACAAGGTTGCGCCTACAGTACGGTGTTGAAAGACCACATAAAATTATGGTGTGATAATAAATCAGCAGTATTGTATTATAATAACAACAAGAACTTGTATAAGTCAAAGGATGTTGACATAAAATTTCTAGTTGTAAAGGAAAGAATTTAGAATGGTAACAGTGTCCATATAGCCAATGTTCTAAAAAGCGCTAGACGGACTCGGTGCGGCGGAGGTCTGCCTAGCGCCTAGCCCGCCTAGGCGGCCGCCTAGAAAATTTTTTTGAAATTTTTAAAAATTTGAATTTTGAAATTTGAAATTTGAAATTTCAATGTTCTAAAATCCAAATACTATCTTAAAACCCAAACAAATATCCAAAATACAACTAAGAATAAACAAAATAAAAAAAATTTAAAAAATCCGCCGCCTAGGGGCGCCTAGGGCCCTCCTAGCCGCCCAGCCCACCGCCTAGGGGATTTTCGGTGCGGTGGGCGGGCGCCTAGTCCGATTTTTAGAACACTGCATATAGCACATTAGGACAAACTCCATGTTAGCGGATCCGCTCACAAAAGCAATATCACCCAGGGTCTTTCATGAGCATACTGCTTATATGGGTGTTATCTTAATTAAGAATATGGCAATACAGTGGGAGTTTATATTTTATGTATTTGGGTGCTATTTGGTTTTGGACACATTTATGTATTAAAGTATTTTGGATATTTATCTGATCAGATATATGGAAATTCAGTTCATTATGTTTTCATTATGTTAAAGTATTGATCTCGCTAAGTTAAGGAGGACCAGTTAAAAATAGACAGGTATTGATCACATTGCATGTAATTTCCATGCTATGCATCCATGATTGATCTATGACGCTTAGCTATATTGGTATATGTGACCATTGATGGTTTAGTTATGCTATATGTGACGAATGCCTCTTTGATCCTATGTTGATATGGTTAATGGACGAGATTGTCCGAATATAACTTAAGGATTAAGATAGCAATTTATGAGCTCACTAAGGTTAACACAATTATAAGGTTACATATGTGACCCAGTGGGAGATTGTTGGAATTATTCAATAATATGGGCCACACATGTAAAATTAATTGTGTTGGGCTATCTAAATAATTAAGCTAAATTAAAGTGGTATATTTGGAAATTAGCTTAAGGGTATAATTGTCATGGAAATAATGTGTAGATACCGGAGATAAATCTAATTTGATGAGAGGCCAAATTAGAAATATCAAAATATATAAATATATGTCTTCATTAGGGTTATGGTCCCCAACTTATACGGCCACCAAAAGAGAGGTTTTTTTTTTCTCTTCTACATCCCCATCAACAGAAAGAGAGGGACAAAGGATTCATATTCTTCTTTGTCATTAAGGGTCGTAGCAAGTTGGAAGATCGAACCCCATAAAAGGACGACCGCTTCAAGATCCATCAAGCCTAACAATGTATTCACGTATGCTTCCGCAATTTAATTTATGTTCTTCATCTCATGAATCGACAGGGTACAATAAATTTCTAACACATTGATCTTATAAGAACCTGGAATCTATTAAAGAATTGATGAATTTTATGTTATAGACAACCCTAGTAACAGATAATCATGGGTTATTTTTTCCAATATAAGCTTATATTCTTACATATTTTGGATGTACAGTTTATGTTATGGATGAACTAGGGAATTACAATCGGAAGGAGACAGAATTTGACGCTGAAGAGTCTGAGGGTGAAGAAAACAATAGAGCGTCCTCTAGTAGCAGTTCTGATGAATCTGATAGAAGTACTGATCAAGATGAACAACCACCTGGTAATGTTTAAAATCTTGTACTTGTTTCTACTAGTTTGTTTTTGCTAAAATAACATAAGTTACATAAGTTGTGTATGCTATTTTCATATACATACAATCATGAGCAAGACATGGAAGAAGACATAGGGAATCCATAAGAAGAATTAGAAAAAAAAGAGTAAAAATAAAAGGGCCAGGAGTTTGACAAGATTGGTAAAGTTCATGTATAGAGATTTTGAAGATTCTAATGGCCAGAAATGGGTGGTAGACTTTGATGAGTGGGGTAGATTTACTGAAAAATTTAGAGCAAAAATCACTAGTTATATGGGTGACTTGGTACGACGAGAAGTTGGACTTAGGCAATTGGAATGGAAGAAGGTGACAAAAGAGGTAAAAGATAAGTTATGGGAGGCAATAACGGTATGCATCTATTGATTTTTATATTTAAGGTTAATGTTATATTGATTCATTATTTCTATTAAGTACCTGTGAGTAACATACAATTAAATATTATGGCAGCGTTATTGAAATCGACGAGTCGAGGAGAAAAGACACGATGTCTCATCTCGGTACTCATTTGTGCGATTTTAGAAGAAAACTGTACGTAAAGCATGTACATCCAAATATGGGTAAACCTGCGAAACTTAAAGTTATTCCTAAACAATATAATACATATAATTTATCGTCGTTTTATATTTATTTTTAGTTTAAAATATTGATAAATTTGTTTTTATCTTTGTTGCTAGGATAAATCCGAAGCGGCAATAAAAGTACGTGCAAAGTCCAAGTACCCACATCGGTTAGGACGATCAGGATACTCGGGACTAAGAGAAAAATTAGTAATTCTATTATCTTATTGTATATTATACGGTAATGTTGCTATATCAAATAGTATATATATTCAAAAGTAGTTATTAATTCAAAAGTAGTTGCTGACACCATCCATGACGGTCTGCTACTAAATTTCTAATTTCAAGAGCTTAGTAGACCAGATGACTTGCCTTCAACAGAAATTTTCTTAATCAGATAAATTATTTATTGCATTATGTATAGATTGAGAAGTTTTTGATCCTAGTCAATTTCTTTATGCTCAATTTCTAGATAATTTCCTTAATCTGACAAATCACTTTCAAGATAATTTGGAATTGATTTTCTGTTTTACAATTAAGTTATTATTCTCTGTGTTTGGATGTACATACCTATGTGTGTTTCATAATTACCAGGTCAAAAATAAAGAACTTGTCGAAGATGAACTTCCCGCACGGTCTTTTATGTGGAGGAAGGCACGTGTAAACAAAGACGGAGAATACGAAGATGATGATCTTAGGGATGTGGCAAATAAAATTGTAAGAAAACTGAAACTTCCTAGTGCTTTTTTTTTTCTAAAGTAAATGCGAAAAGTTTAAATCAAAATTTAACACATTTTTTTGCCCAATTTTGTGTATAGACTGATTGTGAAAAGGAGATTGAAGATGGAACCGTAAAGGCTGATCAAGGCACTGATGCCCTCACACTCGTGTTTGGCAAAGATCATAGTGGGCGTGTAAGAGGGGCTGGCAAGGGAGTCACTCCAACCAAATACTGGCACCTTCCACCATGCAGAGGATCGTCAAAAGAATCCATTTCTCAACTTCAGAAACAATTGGATGCTGAAAGACGAGAGCGTGAATTGAAGGATGCAGAAGTTAAGGATTTGCACAAAAAGATGCAAGAACAAGGAGAAATGATGAATGCAATAAATATATCAATTGACCTCGCAAGGAATAATTATACCAGGACTGGCAACTACTACAAGCAGCAAGTCTGAACGACAAGTAAGTAAATTGACTAAGAACTGTGTTGAATAAAAGTATATTTAAGAGACTAGATTTACTTTTTTAATAAATTAGCACACAGTATCTGATGTTTTCTTACAATGTTTAACTGCATGCTTCAGAATAATTTGAAAAGTGGTCTGCCATCTTCGCAAGGAACTCCTACGACTAGCAACCACTCTAATGGATCTAGACAAGAGCACCCTCTTCAAAAATCTTCAAAAACAACTCGACAATCTTCACGACTAACTTCTACAATTAGCCAACAGGTAGACAGGGCCCTCCTAATGCTATAATACACTCTCCTATTGATTCCCTGAAGTCTCCAATATCATAACAGAAGTCTCCTCCATTTATGCAGGAATGTCAGGCTACGACATCTCAAGTAGTCCCAACTAGAGGTGCAATGGTATTTTTTTTTGTAGGTATTCAAGTCTATATTTTTTAAGAGTTGAACTTTATGATGTTTATATGCCATATCTTTTTGTTGACTGTAAAATGCAAACTGTCGTATCCGGAAGTGAGAAACATTGTTGCACACGGTACAATTTACTACTCATCGGAAAAACAGATCATACATGGAGTTACACTTAAAGGTGATTGCTGTAAAGTTTCGATTGATGAAGCAATAAAGCCAGCTTCTTTTATACCCATCCAAGCTGGTGAGCATAAAACGGTAGGAGAAGCTAATAAGAGTTTCGTGGCTTGGCCAAAAAAACTTGTCATCATTGAATCTAAGGTTAGTTGTTTAGCTTGTTTGCTTTATTCATTGAACTTTTTTTTTTTACATAAATTGGTCTATCTAGTTTATTAACGAGGATATGAGACAGAAAATACATGAATCCTAAATATTATCCTTTTGTTGTAGGTACTTGAACCAACTTTTGATCAACATAATGAGACCAATAGCTGATCAGCAGAATGAGAAGCCAAAGCATAAGAAGAGAAAGAAGGATTATACAATTCCAGATAGGAAAGCAAGGCATACGAGGAGTTGCTATAACAAAATGCATAAATAAATTTTTAGATAAATAGTTTGTAATATTTTCTGTTGCACTTTAATAGAATTGATGTTCTTATAGAGTTTTACTCAACTATTACCTGGAATATTGATATGTAATGTTTCGCATATGATTAATAATATAAATTTTTGAGCAATTTAAATGGTGTGATTTAAATTTAGTTAGATATGAAAAAAAAAATGTGGCCAATATGTCCATTAAATACAGCCACGAGGATAGATGTCAGCCACGAGGATAGATGTTTAACTATGGCCAAAAATTGTATTTTTATGGCTGCACATAAAAAGCCTCACAACATATAGATGCTTAACCATGGCCAAAGGTTAATTATAGTCATGAAGCTTACCATTTTCAAGTGGCTGAATGACAAGATGGCCACAGAATAGTTAATTACTTGTGGCTTAAAGATGCTATTAGCCATGGTCATAAGAAATACTAGTAACTAAAAGTCATTAATTGACCATGGTAGAATTAAGTACATGTGGCTAAATGATACAAGTAGCAATGTTGAAAAACAATTGTGTGTCTATAATAAATTTATCACCATGGTTTAACTTATTTCCTGTGTCTAAAAGTAGATCAATAGCCACGTTGAAAAATATTTGTGTCTTTAGATAGTTTTTAACCATGGTGCTAGAAATTATGCGTAGCAGAAAGTCATAAATTGGCAATGTTAAATTATTTTTTGTGTGTCTGAATGATAGCTAAGGCCATGGTTAAAATAAAGCCATGTGGCTTTAGGGTAAACAATAACCACTCGAAAAACTAATTGTACGTCTATAAGGAATTTATTGCCATGGTTTAACTGATTCGCAGTGTCGAAAAGGTGATCAATAGCCACGTGAAAAAATATTTGCGTGTCTTTAAAACATTTTTAACTATGGTGCTACAAATTCTGTGTAGCTGAAAGTCATAAATTGGCCATGTTAAATTATTTTTTTGCGTGTCTGAATGATAGCTAAGGTCCTGGTAAAAATAAATCCATGTGGCTTTAGGATAAACAATAGCCACTCTGAAAAACAATTGTGTGCCTATAATGAATTTATCGCCATGGTTTAACTGATTTTATGTGTGTAAAATGTAATCAATTTCCATGTGAAAAAAATATTTGCATGTCTTTAGATAGTTTTTAACCATGTTGCTACCAATGTTGCGTAGCTGTAAGTCATGAATTGGCCACGTTAATTTAGTTTTTGCGTGTCTAAATGATAGCTAAGGCCATGGTTAAAATAAAACCATGTGGCTTTAAGGAAAACAATAGCCACACGAAAGCAAATTTGTGTGTCTATAACGAATTTATTGCCATGGTTTAACTGATTCCCCATGTCTTAAAGATAAACAATAGCCACGTAGAAAATAATTTGTGTCTTCTGAAGGTTTGTAACCATGGTGCTACAAATTCTGCATAACTGTAAGTCATGAATTGGCCATGTTAGAATAAATTTTGCATGTCTGAAAGATAGCTAAGACCATGGTTAAAAAAATGCAAGTGGCTTTAATGTACACACTAGCCACGTTAAAAATAAATTGTGTGTCTATAAGGAATTTATGGCCATGGTTATATAAAAAATGGTTGACTACAAAAAAAGTTTGGTACCAAGTAGCCACGGTTATGGTCTATGGCTACGGATTTTCATGTTATATAGTCATTCAAGTTTAACGTAGCCATATTGGTATCAAAAGTCACGCCAAAATAGGCTACGCTTTGGATGTAAAAATAATCCATGGCTAAAAGCATACAACCACGGTGAATCAGTGTGGCCTAGGTGGATTTTTGTACTAGTGAAAGTGGTCGCTACAACGACTGATAACTAGCGACTCGTCTATGGATGAATAGTGATGCCATGATAGCAACTTGGCGACACATTGTACTCTATGATTGATGGACGATACACTAGTGATAGCCATTTAAAAAAGGTGTCAATGTACTGACGAAGGATATGAGACAACTTCTACAACACATTGGTACTGGATGGACGACAGCTAGAGTTTCTAGTACAGGTTTCATTCATTTCTGATACTTAGCTCAGCGAAGGATATATGTATTGCACAGGAGTCGCTGGTGCGTTGCCAAGCATTGCCATATGTTGTCGACGTTACCGTACGTCATTGGTGCATCGTCGGTCCATTGATAAGTTGAACATATTTGATAAGAAATTAAAAACTAATCAAAGTGTCATACCCAGTACCAAAATATGTAGGACCTAAATACGTGAAAATTGCTATCTATGCGTCAAGTGGACGCTAGCCAAATCGAATATGGTGCCAAAATTTGGTAATTGTCACGACCCGCACCCGGTATAGGGGCTCGAATGCGTGACAACGTCCAGCCTACGTCACAGCATCGGCGGTAGAATGCTGTCTAGGTCACTAACTAACAATCTCACACAATGATATAATTTACTTGTCACAGATCTCAACCCCGTATGGAGGACAAGTATAAAGATAATCATTGAATACTCAATCACAATCTAAAGCACGATAAGATATCAAGAAGTCTAATAAACTACAAAGTCAAAAACATCAACAACATCCAACTACAATATCAGAATTCAAGTCTAAAATACAATAACAAAATATCCATTATCTTTACAAGCCAAGAGTTGTAATAGTGAATCTAACACGAGCCAAAACTCGAACTAAGTCTCTCAGTAACCACTCCTGAGAATCCGGGCCCATGATAGCTATTCCTTCCTCGGATCCGTAGTATGTAGGACACAGATCCCCTGAGCAATCACCTGAAAAATATATTCAGTCAGAATGGAACGAGCACATCTCCTCTAGCAGTTCTAAATAAATGACGAAAACTATAAAAGAGTTATAGCAAGTAACACTTAATTAACAGAATAGAAAGAGTAAGGAAATAAAATAAATAACAGCTAACTAAAGTACAAGGAGAGTAAACATGGTGAATATGAAGAACATGACTATAAAGATTGTAAAATAGAGATAACTGAACTAGAACATATATGATGTGAGTCTAGACAGTATAATGTGAATCCCGTAGACGACACTAAAACCAGTGTGTTTTGAAATACAGCTTTCGCCATGTAAACAACTAGGGATAAATACGACACATCGTATGCTTGGCAAGCATGCGACGGCTATCTTTCCAGATTAGACCAGTTAGAGATGGTACCAGTATGATTAAAAATATATACATGTCTACTCGAGTATTTTCCCGTCCTGTTAGGTACAAGTGAATCCATAATCCGACACATAAATCAAGTACAAGTCCAGCCAGAATGTAAGCGGTGCCAGTAAGTATTTCCTATATGTGGTTCCAGTGAGTGATTCCAAAAATAGGGGCCAAACAAGTATAATACATGTGTCACAAGTGAATAAATCCAGAAATACCAATCCGTGTCATGACAAAGAATTTAGGTAGTACTATACTAGAAGCTGAATCATAATAATCATCAGATAAATAAAAACTATCAGAGAATATACTCGTATGCGATCCAGAGCAGTAAATATAATCGATGTCCAAAGTTGATTCACACAAACCTATATATGAGATATACAAAATTATTTGGTGTTCTAGAGTAAAAATGTATTTAAATGTATTAATTATATGCTTCTAGGCCGTTTCTAGGTCATGGAAGTTAAACTAGGTCAAAGTTAGCCAAACTAAGTCAATCCTAGTATATCTAAGTCAAATTGGTCAACTCTAGGTCATACCTTGTCACACCAAAGTAATCTAACCAATACTAGGCCTAATACTCCTGTTACAAGGCATGTGCCAATACCTTAGCATACCCCAATCCTTCACCCGACCGATACATATCTATTTACCCATATTATTAACCACATGCTTATAACTATATGTATATATGTATTATCTACACCCTTGTATACCAACACATGTATCCCTAGCGCCCTCATCTATATGTGACTCAGTTGTACTATATAGCTTATTTATCTACTCAAATCCTTAAGACAAGGTAAATCAACCAATATTAATATTCCCCACATATCATATATGTAGGATACCCTCTTATCCCAATATACCTTGGCTTATCTCAAGGTAATACTTATACCTAGCACCAAACCCATACTAATATCTAATACCTAACATGTGTTACTAATATCTAATACCCTAACCATATCCTAACTACTAGCCTTAACCTCATCAAGCTACTATCCCTCTAACTTTTACCAACCTACACTAAGACTCTCACAAGACTGTCCTAGGCTGTACCTGAATACTCAGGCATACACTTGCTCGTAAAACTCTCTCACACACACTCTCACACACACTCACAAAACCACTCCCTCATCTCTCACTCGAGGACATATACACTCACACATGAACCTCCTACTGCAGTGCAGTGCCTATGTAGGCCATGCCTATACCAAGGCAAAGGTAATCCAAACCAAGGCATCAAGGGCCCCTCCCTTTCCTATTTTCAAATATACAGGGGCCAAATGCCCCTGCCTACTGCTGCTAGGTCTATGGCTAAACCATGCCAAGCTAAGGCAAAGCAAAGGGGCTGCTTGCCTGCCTGCCATAGTGCACAGGTACTGAGCCTGCTCAGTCCTCATTCAAGTCAGTCACTGCACAGGTCAAATAACCCTCCCCTTTCCTAATCCCCTTCTACTGCACTCAGGAAATTAACTCCCTCACAGTCCTACCTGTCATATAGGACCTCAAATCCCTCTCTAGCACTCTCACTCCCTTCTCTATCTCCCTATGACACTGTCTCATAATTCAAGGAATTTCAAACACCCACACTACTCTCTTTTATGCTATTATCCTATTACACACACACACACACACACACACACACACACACACACACACACACACACACACACACATATATATATATATATTGTTTTTTTGGAATAAGGGTAAATTTTATTCCACGCAGAGCTCAGTAAAAGTATTACAGTACACAATCTCACATCTCTCCCACCCCGGTTAAGGGACTATTACAGATACATCGAATTCTAAATTATTTAGAATTCCAACGGAAGGGGTAATCAGTCCCTCAAATATACGTCTGTTACGCTCCCTCCAGACGTGCCAAACTGATGCTGCAAGTCGAACTCTGGCCATCCTAGCCTAACCAAGCTCCATACCTCGATGATCCCTAATCCAAGTGAGGATCCCCCATGTATCTCTAGCCCTGCCAATACCTTCCAGCGACCTCGTGCATTGCTCTGACCAGGTATGCCAAGTCGTCGGACACTCAAAAATAGGTGGCCAATAGATTCAGCCTCCGATGAACATAGTACGCACTTCGGGTCTGGGATATGCACCCCAAACCTGATGAGCCTGTCCCTCATCATCAATCTGCCAAGTAGCAGCTTGTATGCACATAGCTACATTTTTCGGGCAATTCTCGTTTCCTAAATAAAATCAAACTCCGTAATCCTGTCATGAGGGGTCCTGACCAGATTGTAGCAACTCTTAAAGTAGAAGGGACCTACCCCACCATCCACCCCAGGAGCAGCCCAACTCCAGAAATTTGCATACTGGCTAGCATCAATGGTGATCCGGCGAATCTTCTCTCCAAACTTAGCAGTGTTCCGATAGTCCTCAGGCCTCCAGATTCTATCCCTGATAATCAGATTGTACTTCAGCCCTCTACCCGCCTCTCTGTCCATCTGTGCTCCCAAGGTCTCCAGAGGGAACCATTACCTATCCACGGGTCGAGCCAAAGATTGGTGTTAGCCCCATCTTTTATAATCATGTATATAATGGACTGAAGAACCGATCTGCATCTAAAAATAGCCTTAAAAAGAATAGAAAAATTGTTATCAATCCTACAGGACCAGAAAATAGTCATCCTCAAGTATCTGCTAGCCATCCAATCTTTCCAAAGAGAGCTGCCTTTGATGAACTGCCAAGCCATCTTCACCCCAGAGGCCTCCCTAACCGCAAGAAGTGGCCTCAATCCCACTCCTAATTTCTTCCTAGGTCGACAGAGTTGCTCCCAGGCTATCGCATGCATACCTCCTCGCCAGATGAAATTGGTGCATATGCTCTCCACCTTCCGGAAGGTGGTAACTGGAATCTTTATCGACTGCAACAAGAACATAGCAATGCCCAAAATGATCGACCTCACTAGCTCAATACAACCCCCAAAAGATAGTCCAGCTGCCTGCCAGACTTCCACTCTCGTTTGGGCAAACTCCACCAGGCTGTGGCAATCTTGGTTCCTAGCATAATTTAACGTCAAAGGTACCCCCAGATACTTAACCAGTAGCTCACCTTTCTCCACTCCTAGCATAAATGCCCATTCCTCCTTGAGTGAGCAAGTCGAGTTCAAGTAAACCATGCCCTTCTCCCTATTCAGCTGAAGCCCAGACAACCGCCCAAACTCCTCCATAATATCTAAAAGCTCACGCATCCCCCGCATAGAAGGCTGAAGAAGCACCAAGAGGTCGTCAGCATAAACCAAGTAGGACACCACCGAATTTACCAGCCTGAAGAGAGGGGTAATCTTCCTACTATGCACCACCAGGTCCATCAGGCAAGTGAAGTACTCTATCACCAGAGTGAACAGATACGGGAAGAGGGGATCCCCATGTCGAAGTCCCATGTTGTTCCTGAAAAAACCATAAGGAGTACCCTGGATAAGAACCGAAAAAGTAGGGGAGCAGATGCATTCCCTCACCCTCGCTACCCACATCTCGTCAAATTCTATGGCTAGCATAAGGTGGCAAAGGAAGTCTCGGTTGACAGTGTCGTACGTTTTCTTCAGATCCAGCTTCACATAGGCCTTCATCCCCCTGGCTTGTTGAAATTTCTGAACATCTCATGAGCAATCAGACTGTGCTCAGCAATGGTACGACCCTTGGTAAAAGCTGCCTGATTCTGAGATACCAGGCCCTACATAATACCCTCTATGCGCCGACACATAGGGTGGATAATTATCTTATACAGATAATTACAACACGCAATAGGCCAGAAGTCATCGATGGATGTCGTGCCCTCTTTTTTTGGGACCAGGGTCAAGAAAGTGTGGTTCAACTCCTTCAGCAACTTTTCTTCCAAGAAAAACTCTTGTACCGCCTCCAAAACTGGGTATTTAAGCACACCCCAGTATTGCCTGAATAACCCACTAGAGAAGCCGTCCGGTCCTGGGGCCTTAATAGGATCCGTATTCATCACAATAGCCTCCACCTCCTCTAATCTCATAAGGGCCAACAACAAGCTATTCCCATAAGGCGTCACCAGCCTCTTCATGATAATCTCAGAAAATAAGGTAGGATGATCAGTCTGCTGATATAAATCAGAATAAAACCTGACTGCCTCCTCCTGAATCCCTACCGAGTCGTCGACAAGCCTGCTCTCGCCATTGAAAAGCCTGGATTTACTGTTCCGATGCTATTTGGTCCGGATCATATCGTAGAAGAATCTGGTGCACCGGTCCCATCCTTGAGCCAGGAACCCTTGGCCCTCTGAGCCGCACTGATCTGCTGCTGGAGCCTCAGGATATTGACCTCCAAAATAAGGTCCTTCTTCCTGGCCGCCAACTCTTCGCTCAATATATCTGCTTGTAAAGCTCCCAGAACCTCCCATAGCCCGACCTTCTTATCCTACAGGGAAGACCGCGGTATCGTCTTCATCCAGTTCCGAATGGCTTTCTTAGCCTGTTTGAGTTTATGAACCATACGAAACTGAGCCATACCCTCCAGAGAGTGCAGCAACCCCCCCATAACCACCTCCTCATAAACAACAGATAGGTACCAGCTATTGTTGTAACAAAATGGCCGAACCTTCCAAGTGGGCCTTACCGAGAAGCATACCCGGATAGGGGAGTGGTCATTGGTACCTGCCGCAAGCCCTTCCGCCATAGAATTAGGGAAGCAGCGAAACCATTCACTGTTCTCTAGAGCCCTATTAAGCTGACAGTTAATCCTTTTGTGGACCGCCTTATTGTGCCAGGTCCATATGTGCCCAGCCCTCTCCAGCCCCCCCAGCTCCGACAAGAGAAGATACCTCTGGAAGTCGTATAAGATCTGGTCAGGCACCGGACGGCCCCCCACCTTCTCATGCCGGTGCAGTATGGCATTGAAGTCCCCTATAAGTAGAAAAGAAAGATGTAGATGCTCCGTCATACGTCCTACACGCACAATAACCTCCCACAGGGTCTCACGAAGTCGCCTATCATTGTGCCTATAGACCGCACCCAGGATGAAGCAGAATCCTCTTTTATTTACAAATGAGATGCCAATAAGTTGCTCAGTCTTCAGAACCTGACCCCCCTCTCAACTATCCCTGTTCTACCGAACCCAGATCCTTGTCATATCATAAAGATCTAGGTTATAAATATGGGACCAATTAGTAGGAGTCCTGCGAGATAGCATCATCACCCCTCTAATCTTTATCTCATGCAGAATAGAGATATCATACTTCTCACACTTCAGCACTCCACCAATCTCCTTCCATCTTCCAATGGAACACCCTCCACGAATGTTCCAAGCGAGGATCAACATTAATTAATTAATGTGGAGTCCTCCTGGACAACACCTGGACTGACACCCAAGGGAAGTGCCTCGTCCATCAAATCTAGATCCTCTTCCCTCCCTGAGGTGAGGGCAAGGTGAGCCTGAATCTCGGAGAGTGTAAAGGTCCAATCCGGGTTGGCCTCGGTCTGATCATCTTTCCAAGGAGAAGGTGCATGCCCCTTCCTGTAATATATCTTCTCCACCACAGGAACCTCCATAACATCCTGACTGCTACCAAGGGTATTTATACCCCTGGTCACCATATTTCTCTGGTGCTTGAATGGAACTATCACGCCCTGCGGACTCTCCTGACTCGTCTGGATGTTTGTCTCCGACCTCCTGGCAACCTCCATCATAGTGCCCTCCTCCGCCTGTCTGCATGCCGTCCCCGCTCCGGGGTTAGAGTTGGACACCTTCTCCGGCTCCACCACCTCCATCAGTGCTACCGTGGGTCCAGCAGTCTCCATCCTTCTAGAAGTGCAGGCACTAGACCCGTGGCCAAAACACTTACATAGGGACTACATTGAGGGGACCCAATCATATTCAACCCTCTGAGTTAGAACCTCCCCGGATGCCACCTCGTATTCCAGAAGGCTCGGAAGCTCCGTTCCAGCCTTTATCTCCACAAATATCCGGGCATACATCAGTCTACTGTGAAAAGCCGTAGCATCATCCGCCTTGATTGGCCTACCAACCAAATTAGCTAATCTCATGAGTAGGGAATTCTCCAGTATTTTACTGGCAACTCAGAAAAGCGAATCTAGACAGGAATCGCGTTGAGAACCTCCTTCTCACATTTCAACTCCGGAGTCCACTCCTTCAGAATAATGAGCCTCCCGTCAAAGGACCAGGGCCCACCATGGATAATCCTGGTAACATCCTCCGTCAGACCGAACTTTACAAAATAGAGCCCATTCTCACTGGAAAAGATCTCCATGCTCCCCTTTGGCCGCCATACCCGCTCTGCATATCCCCTATCTGGCCGTAAAATGGTTAACTTGCCAGCACATACATCACCAGTGTGTTCTTCCAGAAGTTTGTTACCTCAGCAATCTCCTCTGCTGGAAAATAAGCCCGGAGGCCTCCATCCACCTTCTTCGGTGGCACATACTCTATTGACAACGGGCTTTTGGTCTCCGCTGGTATACAAACATTCTTCCAAGATTTAGGACTCGGCCTGCCTGTGATCGTGCGGGCATAGGCCCCGGGGGACTCCGGACCCTGACTCTCGGCTACCCCCGTAATACCTTTCTCTTTTTCAACTGCCATCCCCTTGGGTCTCCATCCAGTCTCTGTACGTCCCGGTCGCCCCCCGCTCGCCGGGGTACAGACGGCCTAGTTCCGTTCCTACTATGCCCCATCTGGCCCATAGCTTGGATCTGGACCCCTCTTCTCCCTCCAGGGCGATGCCTCGTCACCGTCGTCCAGCCTCCATCCTCACCCTGTCCATCTCGAGATCCAAAGCCAGATCCAAATTCAAACATCGTAGCATTGTTGACACATAAAGGGCTGAACTTCGACTCACCACCTTAGGAGGGTCCGCCTGACCCACCCTATTTTGTACCCGTACCCCCTGTCGTATCTCCCGCCATTGTGACAGTAGCCGTCGCCGCCTTTAGGTCTTCCCGGCCCTCCGCCTCCACATGAGGAGGGTCGCCCGTACCCTCCGACGACATCTCCGGCCCCCTCCCGCCCGGGGAGGCCACCGACGACACATGGGGGGTCCGCCCGACCCCCCAGCCCATTCGCCCGGCCCCCTCCCGCCTGAGGAGCCGCTGTCGCCACCCAGGGTGGGCCGACCCCCTTCCTCGATGGCTTCCTTCCCCACCCCCCCGGCGAGTGGGTCCGGGGGCCTTGGGGTGGGCACGCTAATCGTTAGGGCAGAAGCCCTAGCGGAGCTCGGAGAACCTGAGGAACTCATGGTGTATATATATATACACACACACATTGTCATATATGTATTCATACCTAAACATATATACCAAAGTTTATATAAGAGGAATGCTAGTAAATCAGGACGATAAGCTTTGAACGTCTGAATGTCCTTAATATGGATGAATAGTAAAATGGGTGAACTCAGTTAGGTACTCACTCATCAGTTAGCAAATAAAATGTACCAAGGACTCCCCTCTTAACTCAGTATACCATCTGAATCAGTAGGTAAAGTGGACTGAACAGTATGAAGTGCAGGACAAAGCTAATATGGGCTGCAGGGTAGAACAATTAGTGGTGGGGACTAAATCAAGCTCAATGACTGAACCGATACATAGAGGTAATGGGACTGAACACTTAAAACAGTGTAAGGACTGAACTAAGGTTGAGCAATGAAGGAATGGGACTGCCACATTTCAATATTGGGACTGACATTTGAATGCAAAAATAAACAATAGGACTGGAACTTTAATATGCAGTAGACTGAACCTTTATAACTGATACATGGGAGAATATCAAATGGACTAGACATAGGAATGCAGGACAGGTTCTTCATATCAAGGAATTAATCTGATACCTATATGCCTAAGATTGAAACAAATGGAAACAATGGACTGAATCATCAATGTGACATATGAACATGAGAAAATGGACTAGACATTAGTAACCATATATGCTATCAGCAAATAGGGTTTGAAACTAATAGGTAAGAACTAAACATGTGAACAAAACAGGGAACTGATACCACCCAGTTTACACCCTCTTACATCTCAGTTTATTTCTGAACTAAATAGGCAAAGGGACTAAAATATATTAGCAAATATGGACAGTACACCAAGCTAAGGGACTGGACATCTAAGACAGGGACTACACTAAGGACTTGGGACTGATACAAATGAGTTAGGCCTGACACAACTAAGAAACATGGACTGAAACTAAATGAGTGACTTGAACTAAAGTAGGGACTGAACATTTGAGTACTCCATACTCGAGCCCCTCCCTCTAACCTCAACTAGAAACTGATGCATGAAGGTTCTGTGGACTGTACTCAAAACTGGTCAATGCGGTAGATTTAAAATGAAGTACAATAGAACAATTGGAATGGGACTAATACTCAAGGAGCAGAGGACTGAACATTCATATTAAAGAAGGACTGAACAATAATCATTCCAAGTTATGAACAGTCCATATCACAGACACACAGTAACTAAAAGTCAGTCCTCTTATCCCTATGTTATGCAAACACATTTTACTCTAATATATCTCTAAAAGATTATACAAGTGATAATCTAAATTAATATACAACTCAAAAACAACTCCAAAATTGAGTTTAGGATAATTTGTGCCCTTTTGATCATTTTGTTAAACACTTGGCGTGCGTATCTGACACGTCCATGATACGCACTCCAAATGGATTCAAACATGATCCCAAGCTCACCCACGTGTCCTAAATCATTAGCATGACTAATTTACTAATTTCATAATTCCTAAAATCTTATTCTCAAAATTTCTCCAAAATGGGTCAAAATACAAAAGGAAAAGTCTCCAAATGTGAGGAGGATGAGTCAAAACTCCTCTCCATGGCAAACCTAATGCATGGGGTCCCTAATGAATGCATCTACATTAATTTAATAAAATTTGAGGGTAAGAATGCTCATACCAATTAGGAGAGAGATTTTTAATGCAAAATCCCTTATACCTAGAATCCCTTCAAGCTCCAAATGCTTAAATCCCTCCAAACTTGCCAATAGAGCCTTCCCCTCTCCAAGGAGAAGAGAACGAGACCAATTTGGGGGAATTTAGAGAAAATTTGGTGGTAGAAACAGTTGGGGAAGAAGTTTCTAATTAGGATTAGGGTTTGGAGTGAAATGAGGAGGAAGAAGATGAAATAATGCTTTATAAGGAAAGTGGGCTGCCATAGGGGATTAGGGTTTGGGTTTTGGGAAAGAGGAAAGGTACACCACACCCCTCTCTTTAGTCATGACAATATTAGGGATTAAACCTTTCTTTATAATTAGGTGTTTAGCCAACTTCCTAATTAATAATGCAGTTAGCTAGAGGCTAACCAAAGTCCAATTAGGCTAGTCCTAATCATTCATTTAGGTGGTCATATCAAGTCGGTTTGGGTCCTCTAGCATCTTTAACCACTATACTAACTAAAGGCTAACCACTATCCATATTTAATAATATCACAAATGCACTATTTTAATTAATTAATCCAAAAATATAAATTCAGTTTGTAATATTAATCTATCATTAAAAATATACTTTGAATTCAAAATAATAACATAAAATAGGAAATGTCAAAAATATCCCTTCTTCTGGAAAGGTGGTAATTACAGTAATTCTAACTATAAGTCACTATAAATACTCTATCTCAATCCATATGAAGAATAAATATGAAGAAAGAACTATATGGGCTAAAGTTGGCCACCGGTAATACACAAGCTCGAATAAACCTAAGAGAAAGACGGGATCTAAAAATACTAGGCTATGAGAAAATGATGTGAGAAATACAAAATGAAATACAATCTGCGAAAGATAAGATACAAGTATCTAGTAATAATACAAGCATTCTGAGAAGATAACCATCATCAACCAGAAGTGCTCAGTGAAAAACCAATACTACAAATCTAAATGGAAACCAAGTCCTATAGGATGTCACAAGATAAAAACAACATGTTAAACATGAACATTCGATGGGTGATTTTACCATTTATGTGAATGCAGTTGAAAACAATGTTTGCATGTAAGGGCTCTCCAGCTAAGGGGTAAACGAGCAGCAAGTAGTACGCATCTGAGATACAAGAAGCCATCAACTATATATATATATATATATATATATATTATATATATATATATATATATATATATATATATATATATATGGGATAATGGGCAACAAGTAGTGCTCATCTTAGTCACTAGTGTTATGCCCCGATCCCGCAGAGTCCTTTCGTCCTCGCTTCAGACTCTTTGAGACCGATTGTCCTCGCTAAGGCATGATGTCGTGCAAGCATAAGTTGTGCTTCCACAAGGCCAAGACCTGAAGCAAGATTAAATAGACAAGATTGACAATACGCAGTGAAACATACTGTAGATATTTGAAGCAGCAGCGGACATATTTCAGAATGCATGCATTGAACCCAATAGTAACAAGAACAATTCTCTTTATTGATTTCATTTGAATATATTACAAGCTCTCGATTTTCTCTGATACAATGTTACATTCTCTCAAAACTTTACAGATTACAATGATTCCGTTCCCATACAATACATCCCTTTATATATAAAACCAACTCTTGCAACAGATGTCATCTCTTGGCATCTCTTCTGATTTCTGGCTCCTGAGGATGATGGCTCGGTCTATCGCTTCGGACTATCCTTCTCGATGCATAGTGCACCTGCATGCAGACTGATGGTGGGTCAGTATTTCAGCATACTGGTGATTGTGAACAAAGAGCTACATTTGTCTGAAATGATCACTGTTCATTTAGTGATAAATTATTTCTTGTGATGTGATCTTGCTACTTTTACCTATATTCATTTCATGCATACAGAGTCAGATTACATTCTTTAAAAAGCCACAATTCATTTCAGTTTATTTCAAGCATGCAAGGGACTGTTTAATTCAAGCACGATGATTATTCCTTTCATATGCAGTGCGCAGCGTATTTCATGAACCATATCATTTTATTAGGGACAACATCATTAGCATTCTTTCTTTGATTCAAGACATTCTAAGGGTCAGATTACAAGCATGATTATCACATCTTTTCTTTGATCGGGATATAGCTATTCTTTGTGACAGGTTATTCTCTTTAAGTAATTCATGATCAGAAAACTTAAGCAACGAATGTATCACTTTTTCAGTGATTCTTACCATAGCCGATGGTCCATCCCTGTACAAGATAAGGATTAGCATAAACATAATATAACCAACATTCTTATTCCCTGTTCGTCTCTGTATCGTTAGCTCTTAGCAAAATATTCTTGAAATACGCAGGCTCGATTGGTAGCTGTGACTCTCTGGTTCAGCTCTGCACCAACCAACACCTATCTATATAATGGTCCATGGAAAATCCCATGATTACCAGCTGTGACTCTTTGGTTCAGTTCGTCGCTAAGGACTCAGATATCGGCTACCCTTTTAACATGAGGTCTCTTTTACCTCAGGGTGCTCTTAATCTCTCCTAGGTCGAGTGGTTCTAGGCGCCCCTAGATTCCACCCGAGAGACAAATTTTACTCGTACACGAGTTGTCCGAAACATATGCATGCTCTAGCAGTTCTATCAGATAAAACAGATTTATGATCAGATATACGACATGTTCTTTTCATGCCTTTGCAGATGTACGACACGTTCATTTCGTACCTTTCTTCTTTTTAGATCATATAGCCAACAACTTCTCTCTTTTCTTATCACGCATGACAATGAGTCATATTCAGAACAAAGATCTATATTAGGATGGCATTATCTCGTTTGATTTAACATGGCAACAGTTCATTTTTTGTTATCGGGCAGCAATCTTCTACTTAGCATACATGTTATCTTTTCTTGTTCTTAGCATAGCAAAGCACTCTTGATTAAGGAATCATTCATTTATTACTAATATGCAACAATCTTCTTTTCAGTATACAGGTTAACTCTTTTTTTATTTTTAGCATGACAACATGTGGATTTTCTTAAAGCATACTCAATGATTTACCATTTTGTTATTAACAATAGCATTCAATCAAAAACTCATATTTTTATTAGGCATAAGTGAATCAGCAAATAAGACTTTGTCCACTCACTCAGATTAATCGTATTCTGTTGCAGAGCCAGCAATCCGATCTCTCTGTTTATCTAGTGCCTTCGCAGAGCGGGACACTACATAATTACCCACCGAAAAAAGTTTCGTCCTCGAAACTTAAGAAGAAATTTACGATATCCTTAGAAGTGATAGTCCTCATCCTTCGCCATCATTAATCGATAAAACTCTCAATTCAGATCATATCAAAACTCTTGTTCAATAAAGCATCAATCTCAATCAATCAAATTGATAAAAACATATGCCGATATCATAAAATATTTACGGACCTATTGTATGGAACGTTCATCTCATTGATGATATTAAGCAGGCAAGGACATTTTGATCAGGGAAAATCTTCAAATTTTATCGAATCAACAATTGGCCAGAGGATCATGTTGCTCTGATACCACTTTGTCATGCCCCGATCCCGCAGAGTCCTTTCGTCCTCGCTTCAGACTCTTTGAGACGGATCGTCTTCGCTAAGGCGTGATGCCGTGCAAGCCTAAGTTGTGCTTGTACAAGGCTAAGACCTGAAGCAAGAAAAAATAGATAATACGCAGCGGAACATATTGCAGATATTTGAAGCAGCAGCGGACATAATTCAGAATACACACAATGGTAACATGAACAATTCTCTTTATTGATTTCATTTAAACAGATTACAAGCTCTATTTCTCTCTGATACAATATTACATTCTCTCATAACTTTACAGACTACAATGATCCCATTCCCATACATTACATCCCTTTATATACAAAACCAACTCTTGTAACAGATGTAATCTCTTGGCATCTCTTCTAATTTCTGGCTCTGAAGATGATGGCTCGGGCTATCGCTTTAGACTATCCTTCTCGATGCATATTGTACCTGCATGTAGACTGATGGTGGGTCAGTATATCAGCATACTGGTGATTGTGAACAAAGAGCTATATTTGTCTGAAATGATTACTGTTTATTTAGGGAGAAAATATTCCTTGTGATGTAATCTTGCTACTTTTACCTATATTTATTTTATGCATACAGAGTCAGTTTACATTCTTTGAAAACATCTTTGAAAAGCCATAATTTATTTTAGTTCATTTCAAGCATACAAGGGACTGTTTAATTCAAGCATGATGATTATTCCTTTCATGTACAGCGCACAGCGTGTTTCATGAACCATATCATTTTATTAGGGACAACAATATTAGCATTCTTTTCTTTGGTTTAAGATATTCTAAGAGTCATATTACACGCATGATTATCATATCTTTTCTTTGATCGGGACTTAGCTATTCTTTGTGACAGGTTATTCTCTTTAAGCAATTCATGATCAGAAAACTTAAGCAACGAATGTATCACTTTTTCAGCGATTCCTACCATAGCTGACAGTCCATCCCTGCACAAGACAAGGATTAGCATAAACATAATATAATCAACATTCTTATTTCCTGTTCGCCTCTGCATCGTTAGCTCTTAGCAAAACATTCTTGACACATGCAGACTCGATTGGGACTCTCCGGTTCAGCTCTGCACCAACCAACACCTATCTATACGATGGTCCTTGGGAAATCCCATGATTAGCCGCTATGACTCTTTGGTTCAGCTCGTCGCTAAGGACTCAGATATCGGCTACCCTTTTAATATGAGGTCTCTTTTACCTTAGGGTGTTCTTGATCTCTCCTAGGCCGAGTGGTTCCAGGCGCCCCCAGATTCCACTCGAGAGATAAATTTTACTCGTGCACGAGTTGTCCGAGACCAATGCATGCTCTAGCAGTTCTATCAGATAAAACAGATTTATGATCAGATGTACGACATGTTATTTTCATGCCTTAACAGATATATTACATGTTCTTTGCATGCCTTTGCAGATGTACGATACGTTCATTTCGTGCCTTTCTTCTTTTCAGATCACATAGCCAACAACTTCTCTTCTTATCAAGCATGACAATGAGTCATATTCAAAACAAAGATCTATATTAGCATAGCATTATCTCGTTTGATTTAACATGGCAACAGTTCATTTCTTGTTATCGGGTAGCAATCTTCTACTTAGCATACATGTTATCTTTTTTTGTTCTTAGCATAGTAAAGCACTCTTGATTAAGGCATCATTCATTTACTACTAATAGGCAATAATCTTCTTTTCAACATACAGGTTAACTCCTTTCTTGTTTTTAGCATGGCAGCAAGTAGAATTTTTAAAGCATACTCAATGATTTACCATCTTGTTATTAACAATAACATTCAATCAAAAACTCAGATTCTTATTAGGCGTAAGCGAATCAGCAAATGAGACTTCGTCCACTCACCCAGATTAATCGTCTTCTGTTGCAGTGCCAACAATTCGATTTTTCTATTTATCTAGTGCCTTCACGGAGCGGGGCACTACAACTAGTGAGCATTAAGTACAAGAAAGTGTAGAAGTAGCCCTTACACCTAGTAACTATCCTTCCTACCCAATGCTACTATACAGGTCAAGTCCATGACACGTCCATTTAACAACTACTAAGTACAATGAAAACATCTTTATATAAAAAATGAACTATACCGACATACAACCCGAATGTATCAGTAATTAGTCTGATACGTGAGTACGTGTCCTATCATGAATATCATAAATCTGTGGCATGGTCATAAAAGATATAAGCATATCTCCAAAAACATAAGTGTTCACTAACGATTACGTGAAAATGTATATAACAGAAATAAGGACGAAATAAACTCCACCGTCGATCGCACCCAGGTCTATCTCTGACGCATAAGATATAACATGTGATATAGAAAGAAATAATGTAACATAAAGACAATGTGAAGAATAATATAAAATAAACATTAAATAATGACAAGGCATACTTACTTAAAAGTTGGGTAAAGATATGGCGAAGATCTGTCTACAAACTCGTCAAATAGGTAGTGGTACAAAAAATAAAATATGAACGAACTTCTCAGGATGCATAGATAAACATCACCAATACGTCCGAAAATGGGGGAGATGCTTAAAAATTTCCATCCATAAGTCCAAATTAGATACATGGCAAAAAAAAGTTGTTCTCAGTCAAATGAGTTTACATGCGGGCCTACGGTACCAGATTAAGATCAAACCGAGGCCATTTTTGGCTTTTCTCCAAATCAGCCAATTTATATATCAAATAAAGTTTAAATAATGATACGATGTCAACAGAACTTCAAGAATTGGATCACGGTGAGTCAAACACAAAAATGCTCGTCAAATCGGAACGTGGGGCCTACGATACGTTGATCTGGCCGAATGTCTCAAAATTGGACTGAACTTGGGTTACTGGACAAGTCAGACACTACAAGTCAAATAACATAAGTATCTTTGTGACACAATGAGCATATAAAAACTAATTACAAGATTTTGAGTTTTTTGACATGGGAAAATTTGACAAATACGCGTCAGATTCATCGTAAGACACGACCGATTTGAATTCTATCGAATCCAGCATGTTAGGGAATATTGTATGTCCCTTTCGGTACAAATGGCTCGAGCCGGGATGGTCCGATTTGTCCGGACTAAACTTGATCGACAATTTACAAATTAAAAATAATTGTATAGTCTCTACTTGGACTTATGATTTAGTCTAGCTAGGGTTTGAATTAAACTCTAAATCGTTGACGACATTGACTAGATTATACAACTACACACTTGTATATACTATTTTGCATTTGATCGACGAGGGAAAAGTTTAGCACTAAAAACTTCCTAAAAACCTTGCTAGTCCTGTTGTGACAGAGCTTTGCTTTCTCTCAAGAGCTTTTACTCGACGGGTGGCCGCAAGGCAGCACTGGGTATCAAGAACATTCATATAGGACAGGAGCAGAGCCAGAATTAAAATTATGAAGGGGCCGTGCTATACTACATATGAAAATCCTTAAAGTTGTCATGTTAATTGGACTTCAATAGCAAAAAAAACATAGTAGAACTCAAACAAGAATGAGCAAAAAAAATAAAGCCAATATATTTAAATTGTTACAAAAAAGGAAGAAAAACATTATACATCAAATATGTAAAATATTTGATTATGTGAGAGGTGAGATTTGAACTTGCAACCTCTAAATTGAAAGCCTAAAACAATACCACTTGCGCTAACTTATACTTTGTATATTTGGGAGTCAAACTTATATATATTTTAAACAAGTAAAAAGTTTCGTATAATAATCAACATTTTTAAAAAAAATTGGGACGGGGGGGGGGGGGGGGGGGGGCCGGGGGGGGGGGGGGGCTGTTGACCCAAATTGGATCGCATTCAACCTAATCTTGATAATTAACCAATCGTATTTGACATGATCCAACTCGACACATATATCGTCAATCAAGCTACAAATGAGACGACTGTCACATATCAAGTCGGACAATCATCATCGACGACTGTTCGACGAATACTGCTAGAACTTGTCATCGAAACTCTGTAATTTTTTATACTTCTATTGTGTCTAGACTATTGTACGTTGAGTCGCACTGAGTACCTCAACCATAGCCTAGATGACCAAAAATCCCCACAAACAAAAAGCTAAACTGCCAAAGCCCAACAGCCCATGAGCATTCTGTCTCCAAGGAGACAGAGTTCGGGCCGAACTCTGCCTCCACACAGAGTTCGGACCGAACTCTGTCTCCTAATTTCCAGGAGCTAATTATTAGGGATTGCTCATTGCAAGTTGTCCAACGGCCATAATTTTTGAATTTTGGATAGAGTTATGGCCGAACTCTGCCTCCCAGAACTCGTATATATAGGCACCCTTTTCTTCCATTTCAAATCATCCAATCTTCTCTTCTCTTCTACTCTTATAGTCTATACATCCTAAAGAGCCATACTCTTCTCATCTACTAGCCACAAAACTTTTTAAGCCTACAAGGTGCTCGGTGCAAGTCAATTAGAAGTTTTGTACAAGAGTCTTGAAGAAGTCACTTGGAAAATTCCAAGTTTTGCCTCAGTGATCTTTCAAGAAGTTGGCATGCTCTTCTGTGTAAAGGCACGTGGTTGTAAAGCTATTTCATAAATAGTAGATTTCAATCATGAGCTAGAGTTCTCAGGCTTGGACTAGTCCTCCACGAAGGAAACCAGGTTAAAATTTGTTGTGTCTGCGTATGCTTTCTGATCATCTTTTAATTTCCGCAATTATACTCTGATTATTTATTTGCTAGTTGGGATTGAATAGAGTTTATTTTTTAATTGATCATTATTGTCACCAGTACTCTATTCATCCCTCCTCTAGAGTTGTCTGCACGTACTTCAATTGGTATCAGAGCCCTGTTCTCTTGATACAGGATTTACATCCTAGAGTTGATCCATGGCAACCACACAACCCATCTCTACCAACTATGGTGAGGGTCAATCCACAAATAGGCCACCCCTATTTGATGGGACCAACTACACATATTGGAAGACTAGAATGAGTTTTTATCTTACGTCTCCAGACTTTGACCTGTGGACTGTAGTCACTGATGGCTACAAGAAACCTCCCAGAATAACTGTCGAGGGGAGTCTCGTCGAGAAACCCTACGACAAATATACTGATCAGGAGAAGAAATAGGCTAGTCTAGACGCTAGGGCTATTAATGCTCTTTTGTGTGCCATAGACAGGACTGAATTTAACAGGGTCTTCACATGCACCACCTCATACGAAGTATGGAAGCTTTTGGAGGTGACTCATGACGGGACCACTCAAGTCAAATAATCAAATGTCATTCGTCTGACACAGAAGTACGAGGCTTTCAAGATGAAGCCAAATAAGACGACCACTTAAAGGTTCACCAGATTCTTTGATATCGTCAACCCGCTATCTTCTCTTGGAAAAGTTTATTCCAACCATGAGAAGATACGCAAAGTGCTACAAGGATTGTCGAAGGTCTGAAACCCCAAAGTCACGACGATAATCGAAGGCAATGATCACATGGCAATGCCACTAGAAACGTTGATGGGCAAGTTGATGACGCATGAGCTCGATCTAAAAGATTTCGAAGAAATAGCTCCAAAAGAGAAGGAGATTGCATTGAGAGCTCATCGCTGAAGAACCATCCCAGAAGACACTGACGACGACCACTCCGAAGGTGACGATCAAGCTCTCTTAGTTCGAAACTTCAAAAAGTTTCTACGCTTCAACAAAAAGAAGAGAGAACAAAGAGGTGATGAGGAAGAACCCACCTGCTTCGGATGCAAAAAGACGGGACATGTCAAGAAAGATTATCCCTTAGCAAAGAAGGGAAGCAGATATGAGAAGCCGTACAAGAAGCCAACTACAAGGATGTATGCCAACACTAGCATCTAGTATGAAAGCGAGGCTAGTGATTCAGACGAGGAAGAAGACTCTCCACGAAACACGGCTAACGTCTGTCTAATGGCGACTTCAGAAAAGGAAAAAAATTCTTCCACTGTTATGCCAGAAATCCAAGGTTCCACACGAGCTTGATGATTTCTCATTTGATGAACTTGGTGATGCTTTTGGTGATCTACTTGAAGATCACAAAAAGGTAATCAATAATTATAAACATGCAAAGGATAAGATCAAGGACTACGAAATCGAGATTTATAGACTTTCATGTTTACTAGAAGATGTTAGAAATACTACACCCACGAAAAACACTGAAGATGTATCCAAGCTTAAATTAAGCTTACACGATGTCGAACCAATCATTAAGAAACAAACACTTGAAATCACAGCTTTAAACAAAGAAATTGCTGAAGAGAAAAATAAGTTCAAAATTGCTACAGGTAGAATACACGGTCTTACTGCTAAATATGATGAGTTGAATGCTGTCTCTACGAAAGTAGAGATTAAACTGGGCAAGCAGGTTATTCAACCGCTAAGTTAAGTCTCATAGTCACAACACGTACAAACACGTGCCTACTCAACATAAAAAGGCACGTCACCACAAGAACACTCATCCACGTGCTACACAAAATCATGCTTTCATGTACACCTATTCACATGCAGCATGCAAGACACATACACATAATCATTATCATCATCATGCTGCTGCACACAGTCACTATAATAACTATAATTACCCTGCTGCTACACACAGTCACCATACTCACTCTACTGCTGCACGTAGCTATCATCACCCTACTTATAGACATCACTATCAACATGCTCATAGTATAAACATGCATGCTAGATGTACATATTGTAACCTACATAGACACATTTCTCCATAATGTAGGATTAGGAGATTAGTTGATAGAAATATATATACATGGGTACCAAAGTCTAACCTCTCAGGACCTAAAAGAATATGGGTACCAAAGGTCACATCTACTCGTGGTGTAGGTGGACCTTCCCTCTTCAACTAGAAGCAAGTGGATTCTCGATAGTGGGTGCTCGCGACATATGACTGGAAATACAAAACTATTCGCAACACTATCGATAAAAAAGGAAGGATACATTTCCTTCGGCAATAACCATAAAGGCTACATCATAAGTAACGGTACAATTGGTTACCCTTCCTCTCCTGTTATTAACGATGTCTGTTTAGTGATCGAGTTAAAGCATAACTTACTCAGCATTAGTCATCTTGCTGATCAAGGTTATGATATTAACTTCGGGAAAACTGAATGCTTTATCTATGATCGATCAACTGGAGACATCGCTTTTGAGGGGATAAAGGAAGATAACATTTCTATTTTATATCTATCTAGTGAAACTAACAGTGCAGGAAGATGCCTCTACGCTCACAAAGACGAAAAGTTCCTATGGTATCAGCGTCTTGGTCATGCCAATATGGATACTATATCCAGACTATCAACCAAGAAGCTAGTCAGAGGTCTGCCGGATATCACATTCAAGAAAGACACGGTATGTGCCGAATGTGAAAAGAATAAGGCTATTAAATCTTTTTTTTTAATTCATAAACACTGTAAGTACTACCCGACCAATGCAATTACTTCATATGGACTTATTTGGTCCTAACAGAGTAGCCAGTCTTGGCGGAAAACTCTACGCTTTTGTTATTGTAGATAATTTTTCAAGATTTACTTGGGTTTTCTTTCTTACAAATAAAAGTGATACAATTTTTGTTCTCAAAGTATTTGCTAAAAAGGTCCAAACCGAAAAAGGCTACATGATTACTCGCATCTGAAGTGATCATGGTGGCGAATTCAAAAATTTTGATTTTGAAAAGCTTTGTGATTCAAATGGTTTTAGTCATAAATTTTCGTGTCCAAGAACTCCTCAACAAAATGGTGTTGTGGAGCGAAAGAATAGAACTCTTGGGGATTTGGCTAGAGTTATGCCAAATCAATTCTCTCTTCCGAAATACTTTTGGGCAGAAGCTGTCAGCACAGCGTGCCATGTTTTGAATAGGGTGTTGATTCGACCTATTTCAAAGAAGACACCTTATGAGCTTTGGTTTGGTAGGACTCCTAATATTTCTTATTTTACAGCGTTCGGTTGTCATTACTTTATCCTGAATACCAAAGACAACTTAGGCAAATTTGATGCCAAAGCTGACGAAGGTATTCTTCTTGGCTATATGGCCAAGAGAAAGGGATATAGAGTGTTCAACAAACGCTCCATGATTGTTGAAGAGTCTACTAATGTAACTTTTGATGAGTACAATAGTACAGCTGTCATTTCCGACGATGATGATGAACCATCAACTTCGACATCCATAAATGTAACGTCTGAAACCAGCTCTCCGAAGAAATTACCAAAGAAGTTCTAATTCACTCCCTCTCATCCAAAGGACTTAGTAATAGGTGAAATATCAAAAGGGGTAACTACTCGATCCTCTTTAAGAGATACTATAGCTAGCACTGCAATCATTTCTCAAATAGAACCTAAAAATATTTTAGAAGCTTTTAATAATAAATTTTAGATTTTCGCGATGCAAGAAGAACTCAACCAATTTGAGAGAAGCCAAGTTTGGGAACTTGTTTCTAAACCTACTGGCCACTCAATAATTGGCACTAAATGGGTTTTTCGTAACAAAGTAAACAAGGACGGTTCAGTCACTCGCAACAAAGCTCGTCTCGTAGCCCAAGGATACAATCAAGAGGAGGGCATCGATTATGATGAGACATATGCTCCTATTGCACGACTAGAATACATTCGGATGCTTTGTGCAATTGTAAATTTTCAAAGCTTTAAACTTTTCCAAATGGATGTGAAAAGTGCTTTTCTAAACGGTTTTATCAAGGAAGAGGTTTTTGTCAAACAACCACCTGGTTTTAAAAATCACAAATTTTCTAACCATGTTTTTAAACTTAGGAAAGCTCTCTATGGCCTCAAACAAGCTCCTCGAGCTTGGTATGATCGTCTGAGTACTTATTTACTAGATAAAGTTTTTTTAAAAGGGAAACTCGATACTACACTGTTTATAAAATCTCTTGATGACACAATTCTTTTAATACAAATATATGTTGATGATATTATTTTTGGGTCTACTAATGAGGGTCTATGTAAGGAATTTGCCAAGTGTATGCAGAATGAGTTCGAGATGAGCATGATGGGAGAGCTCAACTACTTCCTTGGATTGCAAATCAAACAACTCTCGCAAGGCGTATTCATCAGTCAATCGAAATATGTAAGGACATGCTGAAGAAGTTTGAGCTTCATAGCATCAAACCAATCAACACCCCTATGGCTACTACCACAAAGTTGGAACCTGATGAAAGCGACAAACCGGTAGATCAATGTAAGTATCGAGGTATGATTGGTAGTTTATTATATTTAACTGCTAGTCGTCCCGACATTATGTTTAGTGTTTGCTTATGTGCAAGATACTAAGCCAATCCTAAGGAATCACACATGACCGCAGTTAAGAGTACCAGTAGGATACAAAGTCGATCGTAAGAGTACCAGTGGTATCCTAAAACCACTTTTGTTGTGCAAAGTCGACCGTAAGAGTACTAGTGGTACGTATTATTTGGTAGGAAAGGAGTTAGTCTCATAGTTTAGCAAGAAGTAGAACTCTGTCGCACTGTCCACAACAGAAGCTGAATACATCGCAGCTAGTCATTATTGTGTACAGATTCTGTGGATGCGACAAACCCTTGAAGAGTACAACTTATGTTTCAAGCATATACCGATTTTCGGCAATAACACAAGTACCATTAATCTGACCAAGAACCCAGTTTGTCACTCACGTACTAAATACATAGAGATTAGACATCACTTTTTGCGTGATCATCAACAAGAATGCACGATTAATTTAGAATCCATAGACACTGAACATCAGCTAGCAGACTTCTTTACCACACCACTGGCCGAAGAGCGCATCAACATTCTTTATCGTGAATTAGGAATTTTGGATGAAATAGTTGTAGGATCGTTGAGCACCTCTAGAGGGGGTGAATAGAGTGCGTGTGTGTAGCGAAAAATAATCACCAATTAAAAAATTAAACAATGGCAGATATGTAAGAGACAGTAAATAAAGATAAAGAATTCAAACTCAGTGACACAGCGATGTATACTGGTATCCCTCTGAGAGGACTAATCCAGTCTCGAGTACTCTTGCTCGATGTTAATCCACTATGGCACAAGCTTTAACTGAGAGCTTGCAATCTCTTACAACACCGTGCTTGGTGACAAGCACACGACCAGCTTCACAACACCGTGCTTGGTGACGAGCGCACGACCAGCTCCACAACAGAAAAGTTGTTGAAACTTGAACGACCTCTTTACAACTCGTGAGTAACCAAAAGACTCTAAATCAACTCAGATAGTACTGGCTTTTGGCTAAGAGATGTGTAGGTGAGATTTGAAAATCTTAGATCGTTTTGAAAACACTTGAGTAGTAGAGAAGAGAAGATGAAGAATGAATTGATGATTTGAAACGAAAAGTTCTTCTCTATTTATAGGTGTTTTCACCAACCGAACTCGGGCAGAACTCGGGCAGAGTTCGGGTGCAAATATCTCGTAAAGAGACGTTGCTCGCTGATTTGGAGGCAACAGAAGTTTGAATACAAACTTGACCGAACTCGGTCAGAGTTCGGACCGAACTCGGGCCGAACTCGGCTTGGAGTTCTGTCAGGAGATATTTGAAATTCTTTTTCAAAAACAGTTTTCAAACATGTTTTTGGTTATTTGTAAAATCATTTGAAAAGACTATTTTCGAAATATGTTTTTTTTGAAATATTTGTAAACGAAAATACGAATGGTAAAAGTAGGCTTTTGAAATAAGGACAGTTTTAACCCTAAGCCAGTATTACCAAAATTGAATTTACAAAGTAATTCCTAGACTCAATAAAATATAAAATACAGAATAAAAATGAGAACTGAGTCTTCAAAAGATTTGATGATGTTGACGCTTTGATTGATGTGGTACATCGTCCGTTGAATATGATTTCATGAATCCTGAAATGATTAGCAGCATTTTCTATATTTTGTGTATTGACTAAAGTGTATGTTGATTATCGAAATCGGGTGTGACCATGGAATGGGCCAACAATCTCCCCCATTTTGATAATTGACAAACTTGAGTCTATACCAAAATATATTTATATCAAATAGAACAAAATATCAAAATACCTGAAAAAATTTGTTTGGATTTTGTTTTTGGAATTATCTCCGCTTTGGTATACTCTTTTTCTCCCCCTTTGTCAAGTAGTAAAATGAATAGGCTCCCCCGTAAATCGTGAAGCCAACAATAGAAAAGACAAGACAAAGTGAAGCAAAAAAATAATCACAGCATAGACATATATGGAAACAACTGGAATAAAATGAACTATCTCATAATAAACTGAAATATCATAGAGATTTCCACTAAAAAAATACAACTGATAATGTCTAACTAAACAGTTTAGACATGAAATGAAACTACTACATCAACTGCATCAACTAATCAAATCAAAATTCACTATCCCATGGCTGAATCCACGTCACATCGTGGGGTCGTCCGCACCTGGAGGATCATGAGGGAAGTATGCTGTGGTCGGGTCGAAATACTGAAAAGTAACCTCATCAGTAAATCGAGGACCAGGGAAAGCCGGGTGAGGAAGGATGGTGACCGGATGGACTGGATCCTGAGCCAGGCTATAGTGAAGGTCAGCAATACTATTTCTCAGCACCTGGGCCTGAGAAATGTGCCTGAACTCTGAGTCCTGATGACGTTGCGTAGAGACCACAACAAAATCATCGAAGCACTGGTAGAAAGTCTGATCGAATCCTGGGGCAGGGGCCGGAGCAGGAGGAGCATCAGCTGCAGGGGCCTCAGCATCAGCAGCTGGAGCAGGAGCAGCTCCAGGAGGTACAGGAAATCGACGAGAACGAATCAGCTCAACAGGTGGAGAAGAGATGGCACACGTCTCAAGATCAATCTCGAAACGTCGAAAGATCGAAGCAAGGTGCATCGGATAAACTAGATTCCTGCCTGCATTTTTGCAGTTAAGCATCCAGTTCATCATAGTTTTGGGAACGGAGAATGGAATGCCAAAGTGGATGTGATATAGAGCAGAAAGTTCCAAAAAGGTAACTTCATCAGTAGATCCTTTCTTCGGAAGAAGAGCAGAAAATACCATACGATGAAGTTCATAAAATGTTTGGTTCAGATGTTTGGAAAAGATTCTCCGGGGAGGAGGGTTAGGGTGACAGATTAATTCCCTAAAGGAAGCCAAAGTGACATCGGCAGGGAACTGAATGTGGTAGATGTCAACTAATGCATCACCAAGATCAGGAATATGAAAGTATTCGCTGATATCAGTGGCGCTAAATTCTAACTCTTGCCCAGCAATGCAAGAATAGAAATTACCGTTAGGTTTTACCTGCAGATTGCAGTAAAACATGCGAACGGCGTTGTCATAAATGCTCTCTTGGACCTCAAAAAAATCGCGGTATCCAAGTTGGTCAAAGATTGGAGCATATTCAAAGAAAGTAATAAAGTTAACGAAGGCTCCAGAACAAATACGACGACTAGAGAAAGAATCAAACCAGAGATCCGAGAAGTCTTTGTCGGGAAACAAAGTAGAATCGTACTCTTCGGGATCTCTAGGTCTAGCTGGACTAAAGAGACTAGCAGGGGTATAGTCAGAGGATGAGGAAGCACCTTGGGAAGAGTTTCCTCTTTGACGCTTGGGGGCCATGAGGAGATGGAATACCTTCAAAAAAAAAAGGAAGAAGAAGGAAGATGACCGCCCACTGGAACTCGTCAAACCCTTGCTAATATGGAGGAGGAGAGGCTTCTAGTAGAAGAGGAGGGCTTTCCACGTTTTGGTGTGAAGAAAAAGTGGAAGGAAAGTTGGATTATAAAGCCTCTAGGGCCGGCTGTTCGGTTCTGGAAGTTACCACAGCGCCGACCGAACTCGGTCCGAATTCGGTCTGAACTCGGTCAGAGTTCGGGCCGTGTTCGGCCACTTGCATTCCCGAGACTGTCAAAGCAGTCAGGTAAATAAAAGTTGTAATTAATAACGTTTGACTGGTTTATTAAATAACTGCTGTTATTTTCAGGTTAACTATAGGGGTTGTCCCAGCTAACGGAGGTTCACCGGGGAACTCTTAAATACCACTTCGCTTCGACCGTAGCCGTGGTGACAGACATACCCTTTGTAAGTTTGTCCCCAAAAATAATTTTCGTTAAATAATAAATTATCAAGTCATAAATACAGTTTTAATTACCATATGCATTATGAGTCCGAGAATTCAAGAATGCCGAGCTCACGCCTCAAGATGTTAAAACGGTCTTCAGCCAATGGTTTAGTGAATATATCTGCTAGTTGATGAACAGTATCAATAAATTCTAAGCAAATATCCCCGTGTTGTTGATGATCACGAAGAAAATGATGTCTAACTTCTATGTGTTTTGTGCCTGAATGACAAACAGGGTTCTTAGTCAGATTAATTGCACTAGTGTTATCACAATAAATAGGAACATTTGTATAGTGCAGATTGTAGTCCTCTAAGGTTTGCTTCATCCACAAAATTTGAGCACAACAACGTCCTGCGGCGATATATTCAGCCTCAGTTGTTGATAATGCTACTGAATTTTGTTTCTTGCTAAACAAAGAGACTAAGGCCTTTCCCAAGAAATGACACGTGCCACTGGTACTTTTACGGTCCACTTTGCATCCAGCAAAATCTGCATCCGAGTAACCTATAAGGTCAAAGGATTTGGTTTTGGGATACCATAAGCCAACTGTAGAAGTTCCTTTAAGGTATCGGAAGATACGCTTAATAGCATTAAGATGTGATTCCTTAGGGTTTGCCTGATAACGTGCACATATGCAAACGCTAAACATAATATCAGGGCGACTAGCAGTTAAATATAATAAACTACCAATCATACCTCGATACTTACGCTGATCGACAGGTTTGCCACTTTCATCAGCATCAAGCTTTGTAGATGTTGCCATAGGAGTCCCGATTGGCTTTACATTCTCGAAGTCGTACTTTTTCAGTATGTCCTTCGTGTACTTGGCTTGGTTGATGAATGTTCCGTTCGAGTGTTGTTTGATTTGCAGTCCTAGGAAGAAGTTCAGCTCTCCCATCATACTCATCTCAAACTCACTCTGCATATACTTGGCAAAATCTTGACAGAGTTGTTCATTAGTAGAACCAAATATAATGTCATCTACATAGATTTGCACTAGAAGAATGTCATCATTCATGGATTTAATAAATAAAGTAGTATCAATCTTGCCTTTTGAAAATCCATTATCAAGTAAGAAGGCGCTTAGGCGTTCATACCAAGCACGAGTTGCTTGTTTGAGTCCATAAAGTGCTTTCTTAAGCTTGAAGACATGATCAGGTTTTTGAAAATCTTCAAAACCAGGGGATTGTTTCACAAAAACCTCTTCTTTCAAAAATCCATTTAAAAATACGCTTTTCACGTCCATTTGAAAAAGTTTGAAATCATTAAAACATGCAAATGCGCAAAACATGCGGATGGCTTCTAGTCTAGCAACATGAGCATAGGTCTCATCATAATCAATTCCTTCTTCTTGATTATAACCTTGTGCAACTAGACGTGCTTTGTTGCGTAGAACTTGTCCATCTTCACTGAGTTTATTTCGGAACACCCATTTGGTACCAATTATCGATTGACCAATAGGTTTAGGAACGAGTTCCCAAACTTGGTTTCTCTCAAATTGATTAAGTTCCTCTTGCATGGCAGAAATCCAAAATTTATCAGAAAAAGCTTCATCAATATTTTTAGGTTCTATTTGTGAAATAAAAGCAACATTTGCTGCTATATCAGAATCTTTAAGAGATGAACGTGTACTTACACCTTTGGATACATCACCTATAATAAGAGTTTCTGGATGATCTGGCTTGAATCTCAATGATTCAAATCTTTGGGCCATACCTTTCACAAGGCTCTTCTCAGCTCCTGCATCTTCGGAACTTTTATCAGTTCTTGCCTCTTGGGTAGGATCTTTCTCAGAACTCTTCTTAGTCTTTTTAGGTGCATCTTCATCATCACTGTCGCTAGATCTGTGACTATTCAACTCATCAAAGGTAACATTAATACTTTCTTCAACAATCATAGATCTTTTATTGAAAATTCTATATCCCTTACTCTTAGCAGCATATTCGAGAAATATCCCGTCATCTGCTTTGGAGTCGAACTTTCCCAAGTTATCCTTGGTGTTCAGGATGAAACAGCGACAACCAAAAACTTTAAAATAAGAAATGTTTGGAATTCTTCCAAACCAAAGCTCATATGGTGTTTTCTTCGAGATTGGTCGAATTAACACCCTATTTAAAATATGACAGGCTGTACTAACAGCTTCTGCCCAAAAATATTTAGGAAGATTATGCTGATTAAGCATGACTCTAGCCATTTCGCTTAGAGTTCGGTTCTTCCGCTCCACAACACCATTCTGTTGGGGAGTTCTAGGACAAGAAAATTCGTTGTAATATCCACTATCATCACAAAACTTTTTGAAATCAGAATTTTCGAATTCGCCACCATGATCACTTCGGATACGAGTAATCATGAAGCCTTTTTCGTTTTGTACCTTTTTACAAAATATCTGAAATTCAAAAATAGCATCACTTTTATTTGATAAAAAGTAAACCCAAGTAAATCGAGAGAAATCATCAACAATAACAAAGCATAGAGTTTACCGCCAAGACTAGCGACTCTACTAGGACCAAATAAATCCATATGAATCAACTGCAAAGGTCTCGAAGTACTTACAGCGTTGATGGATTTAAACGTAGACCTATGTGCTTTGTTCTTTTCACAGTCAGCCCATACCATATCTCTCTTGAATGGAATCTCAGGGAGTCCTTTTACCAACTTCTTTGTATTCAGACGTGAGATAGTATCCATGTTTGCATGTCCTAGTCTCATGTGCCATAGCCAGCTTTCATCTTGATTGGCTACTAGGCACCTTCCTGCATTATTAGTATTCTCTAAAAAGAAAACATAAATGTTGTCTTCTCTAATCCCTTTATATACGGGATCACCAGATGACATATCATATATGGTACATTTATCTTTCACAAAATTGATACCATAACCATTATCTGCCAAATGACTTATGCTCAATAGGTTATGTTTCAATTCAGTTACTAGACAAACATCCTTTATTATTGGATAAGGAGAAATACCTACAGTATCATTACCTATAATATCACCTCTCAAGTTATTTCCGAAGGAGACGTATCCTTCTTTCTTCATCGATAGCTTAGCGAATAAGGATGCATCACCAGTCATGTGTCGCGAACATCCGCTATCGAGGATCCATTTGCTTCTAACATGAGAGGGTTGAGGGTCCACATACAAAACAAGTAGATGAATCTTTTGGTACCCATTTTCTGAAGGGTCCATACTGATTAGTTTTAGGTCTCCAGACTAAAGTGTGATTGTCAACAAGCTTTCTTGCTAAACAATACTGTGATATGTGTCCGTGTGTACCACAATAAGTGCAAGTCAGTTTGGAACCAGATGTGGTTGAAACTGTGTTCACATGCTTGTTTGGTTTCTTGGAGAACCTATAAGTGAAAGCATGATGATACTCGTGTTTCTTCTGTGCTTTCTTGTTTTTAGTCCTCTTAGGTGTATGCTTTGCATTAGGACTAAAATTAGGCTGTGTCACAGGCATTTCCTGTTTGCCTAACTTGATTTCTAACTTTTTAGAAATCGCAATAGACTCTTCATATTTAGCAGTCATAACTGAGAGTCTCTGTTCTGTTACTAAGTGCATCTTCTTTTCTGTGTCATACAACTTTTGCATCTTACCATAATCTCTTTCTTTCTTTTGAATAGTGAGGATAGCCTCATGATAGTCTACCTTGAGTTTGGCTATCTCTTCCGTGTTACCGGTAGTAGATGTCTCTTTAATATCTTGAATAAGATTGGACAATCTAGCTAACTCGGTTGTGTATGCCTTAATCTCTTTTCGAGATTGCTTATACTTGTCAAGCACATTTTTGTGTTCTTCAAGTAAATCGCTAAAGGCATTTTCTAACTCATCGAAAGTAAATTCATCATATAGAGGGTTTGAAGATACCTTATCAAATGCCATAAGACAGACATTTGCATTACCGCAGGGTCTATCCTCTTCTTCAGAATCACTGGCATCACTTTCATGCCAGATACTTGTGTTGGCATACTTTCGACCAGTTGTAGCTTTTCTGCTTGATCTTGATCTGTCATATGGACTGCTATTTTTGGTGGTTGGACAGTCCTTCTTCATGTGCCCTGACTTCTTACATCCAAAGCATATGGTTTCATCTTCATTGCTTTCTTGGACATCTTTCTTCTTTCTGCTTGTAAACTTTAGGTACTTCCTGAAGTTCTTCACAAGTAGGGCTTGTTCATCACCACTTGATGATTCTTCATCAGAATCGTTGTATGTAGGTTTTCTTGCTTGAGCTTTGAAGGCAATTGTTTTCTCCTTTGGTGTTGCTTCTTCAAAATCTTGCAAGTCGAGTTCATGGGTCATGAGCTTGCCCATCAAAGTTTCCAACGACATTGTGGTGAGGTCGTTTCCTTCAATAATTGCTGTGGCTTTTGGATTCCAATTCTTTGTTAGAGCCCGCAGCACCTTTCTAATCTTCTCGTGATTGCTGTAATCCTTACCAAGAGATTGCAAAGGATTAGTTATATCAAGGAAACGAGTAAACATCTGTGTAATTGACTCACCGAGTTTCATCTTAAAAGATTCATATTCCTGAGTCAGTCTACTAATTTTGGATTCTTTCACTTGGGAAGTCCCTTCATGGGTTACCTCAAGGAGTTTCCAAATTTCGTGAGACGTCTTGCAGGTTGAAACTCTGTTGAACTCGGTTTTGTCAATTGCACAGAATAGTGCATTGATGGCTCGAGCATCAAGACTAGCCTTTGCTTTTTCAGCATCGGTGTACTTGTCATGCGGCTTTTCCATAAGAATACCTTCAACCACTGTGGGTGGTGGTTTCTTATACCCATCAATGACTATTGACCAAAGATCAAAATCTAAAGATTTTAGAAAGAAAGTCATTCGTGTTTTCCAGTATGTGTAATTTGTTCCAGCAAATAGGGGAGGTCTATTTGTGGATTGCCCTTCACCGTTGAATATAGATTTTACGGATGCCATATATATACTCTCTAGGGTATGTTATATAAAAATATAACCCGCTCTGATACCAATTGTAGGATCGTTGAGCACCTCTAGAGGGGGGGTGAATAGAGTGCGTGTGTGCAGCGGAAAATAATCACCAATTAAAAAATTAAATAATGGCAGATATGTAAGAGACAGTAAATAAAGATAGAGAATTCAAACTCAGTGACACAGCGATGTATACTGGTATCCCTCTGAGAGGACTAATCCAGTCTCGAGTACTCTTGCTCGATGTTAATCCACTATGGCACAAGCTTTAACTGAGAGCTTGCAATCTCTTACAACACCGTGCTTGGTGACAAGCGCACGACCAGCTTCACAACACCGTGCTTGGTGACGAGCGCACGACCAGCTCCACAACAGAAAAGTTGTTGAAACTTGAACGACCTCTTTACAACTCTTGAGTAACCAAAAGACTCTAAATCAACTCAGATAGTACTGGCTTTTGGCTAAGAGATGTGTAGGTGAGATTTGAAAATCTTAGATCGTTTTGAAAATACTTGAGTAGTAGAAAAGAGAAGATGAAGAATGAATTGATGATTTGAAACGAAAAGTTCTTCTCTATTTATAGGTGTTTTCACCAACCGAACTCGGGCAGAACTCGGGCAGAGTTCAGGTGCAAATATCTCGCAAAAAGACGTTGCTCGCTGATTTGGAGGCAACAGAAGTTTGAATACAAACTTGACCGAACTCGGTCAGAGTTCGGACCGAACTCGGTCAGAGTTCGGACCGAACTCGGTCAGAGTTCGGACCGAACTCGGGCCGAACTCGGCTTGGAGTTCTGTCAGGAGATATTTGAAATTCTTTTACAAAAACAGTTTTCAAACATGTTTTTGGTTATTTGTAAAATCATTTGAAAAGACTATTTTCGAAATATGTTTTTTTTGAAATATTTGTAAACGAAAATACGAATGGTAAAAGTAGGCTTTTGAAATAAGGACAGATTTAACCCTAAGCCAGTATTACCAAAATTAATTTTATAAAGTAATTCCTAGACTCAATAAAATATAAAATACAAAATAAAAATGAGAACTGAGTCTTCAGAAGATTTGATGATATTGACGCTTTGATTGATGTGGTACATCGTCCGTTGAATATGATTTCATGAATCCTGAAATGATTAGCAGCATTTTCTATATTTTGTGTATTGACTAAAGTGTATGTTGATTATCGAAATCGGGTGTGACCATGGAATGGGCCAACAATAGTCATAAAATAAATTGACATACGTAAATAACGATTATGACATATATCTTTATGGTGACTTTCCTATGGGTACAAGCCGAAAGGGTCCATCCGGCAACAAGGCGTAAAAGCCTAAGCGATACGGTACATTAGTCTTTGGATTACTGCTAGCTGGGATCTGGCCCCTATAGCTAATCCATGGCAGTTTCATCGTGATGGTCGCTGTCTTAAATCATTATTTAATATATGGTTTAATTACGTTTATGACTTTGTTAATTCAAACTTTCAAATTCTATTCTTTTTTCCAATCAACACTTAGCCATTTATAACCTTTCATGTGTTCTGTGCCCATGGAACTCGGTGTCCTTAGTCACAGAAACTTCTCTGTTTCTCAGCCACCCATTGTTTTAATCTTACGGTCCAGATTTAACCCGCTTGGCTGCTCCTAAGCACCTTAAACCCGATAGACAACCCTCTCTCTTCATTTTGTTCTTCTACTACAAAAATTTGTCAGATTAGCGACGTCTAAATACGTCGCTAATCTTAGCAAAAACGTCGCTAAATCAATTTAGCGACGTTTATGGCGACGTTTCAGGAACGACGGAAAAAATGTGTCGCTAAACGAGAAAATGTCATAAAACGTCGCTAGGGCGACGCTATTTTGCGACGTCAATGACGTCGCTAATTAGCGGCGTTATTTGCGATGTTTGTTATTTGACGCTAATCAGCGACGTAAAAGGCGATGTTATAGCGTGGTCGCCGTTTAGCGACATATTTGCGATGTTTTGGCGACGACGAGCTGACATCAGATTTGGTGCCACGTGTTGCCACGTCAGAATTTAGTGACGCTTTTAGCGACATTTCCTGGCGTCGCTAATATGTAGCGACGAATACTAACGTCGCTAAAAATGTCGCTAAATTAAAAATATATAAAAAGATATGTTCCAGAAAGCAAATGATGCTGGAGCTGGAGCCTGAGCCAAAATACAGAGTACAAAATACATAATACAGAATCCAATCCCTGGGTTCACCGACCCCCTCGGTGGAACACTCAACACCGGCACGCACAATACATTCTAGAATATACAAAAAATATAAAGAAAAAATACTATCCGCAACGAACAATGTCAATATATAATATCCTCAACACAACCAAATCAATATCCGCAAATACGTACAAACTCAGTATCCTCAACGAAAAAACTAAATATTCCTAAATACGTACAAAGTAAAAATACAAAATACAGAATCTAATCCCTGGGTTCGCCGAAAATACAAAAACAAAGATTGGCACACAGTTCTAATTCATATGTGTTTTAAGTGTGAGAACGGATGGCTCAGAATACAACCCAAAATTCATTCTAGCATACATTAGTGTGCATCATCTATGTTCTGTACATATGGTGTAGTATACGTTCTTATCGAATCTAGTACTAGTATCTGAAGAATGTAACAGAATCAAGATGAACTCACATAATGTAATACTAGGACATCATCTACTACTATATAAGATATAGTGATAGGTTGTCGTATCATCATTGCCGAGGGATGAGGGTCGCAGGACAGTCGACTTTATCTACGACTACATAGTTTTTGCCTCGCCAGTCGAATGGCCGCAGGGACTATGTCCTGATCACCATGTCGTACCATAGTTTCTGCCTCTCCAGTCGAATGGCTGCAGGGACTATGTCCTGGAGCTGGAGCCAAAATACAGAATCTAAAATACAAAATACAGAATCTAATCCCTGGGTTCCCCCACCAATTCATTTCCTCCCATTTTACTCTCTCACTCTCTCTCCTCCCCCCTCCGGCGCTCTCATTCCCTCCGGCGCTCTCACAGTACTAATTCATATCCATTTATGTGTGAGAACGGATGGCTCAGAACACAACCCAAAATTCATTCTAGCATACATTAGTGTGGATCATTATGTTATGTACATATGGTGTTGTATATGTTCTTATCGTATCTAGTATCTGAAGAATGTAACAGAATCAAGATGAACTCACATAATGTAATACTAAGACATCATCTACTACTATATAAGATATAGTGATAGGTTGTCGTATCATCATTGCCGAGGGATGAGGGTCGCAGGACAGTCAACTTTATCTATGGCTACATAGTTTCTGCCTCGCCAGTCGAATGGCTGCAGGGACTATGTCCTGGAGCTGGAGCCAAAATACAGAATCCAAAATACAAAATACAGAATCTAATCCCTGGGTTCCCCCACCAATTCATTTCTCCCCATTTTACTCTCTCACTCTCTCTTCTCCCCCTCCCCCTTCGGCGCTCTCACTCTCTCCGGCGCTCTCACAGTACTAATTCATATCTATTTAAGTGTGAGAACGGATGGCTCAGAACACAACCCAAAATTCATTCTAGCATACATTAGTGTGGATCATTATGTTCTGTACATATAGTGTAGTATATGTTCTTATCGTATCTAGTATCTGAAGAATGTAAAAGAATCAAGATGAACTCACATAATGTAATACTAAGACATCATCTACTACTATATAAGATATAGTGATAGGTTGTCGTATCATCATTGCCGAGGGATGAGGGTCGTAGGACAGTCAACTTTATCTACGGCTACATAGTTTCTGCCTCGCCTGTCGAATGGCTGCAGGGACTATGTCCTGATCACCATATCGTACCATAGTTTCTGCCTCGCCAATCGAATGGCAATATATAATATCCTCGACAAACCAAATCAATATCCGAAAATACGTACAAACTCAGTATCATCAACGAAAAAACTGAAGGAAGGATCAGTGCTTTCTAGTTCTCTTCCATCCATCCATCCATTCCTCCGTTCTGATCAAGCCTCTTCCTTTCTCCTCTAATCCACCATGGCTCTGGAACCATCTGCTCCTCCCTACTTCCCTTCTTCTTATTTGACTCTCTTAGCTACATATGAAGCAGCACAGCCGGCGGCATGACCTGGAGGAAGTACATAGGTTTTCTTCAACATCCGTAGGAGAACTATAAGGATATATCTTTTTACAATATGTCACCTTGTCAAAGACCCTTAATGTGAATATAACGTTACCGCGGTGTCGGAAGACCAACATGTCACAATTTTCTAAGTCGTGTGCTTTAACATAATCCTCCCAACTCTTTCCTCCTATGTACGGAAAAGAGTTGGGAGGATTATGTTAAAGCACACGGCTTAGAAAATTGTGACATGTTGGTCTTCCGAAATCGCGGTAACGTGATATTCACATTAAGGGTCTTTGACAAGGTGACATGTTGTGAAAAGATATATCCTTATAGTTCTCCTACGGATGTTGAAGAAAACCTATGTACTTCCTCCAGGTCATGACGCCGGCTGTGCTGCTTCCTCGGCCTCCTAATCCTGTCCACTTCTTCTCCCCCGCCTCTACACTTGAGCTGGATATCATATGTGGCTGAGAGTGTCAAATAAGAAGAAGGAAAGTAGGGAGGAGCAGATGGTTCCAGAGCCATGGTGGATTACAGGAGAAAGAAGAGGCTTGATCAGAACGGAGGAATGGATGGATGGAAGAGAACTAAAAAGCACTGATCCTTCCTGTTGTGAGAACAGATGGCTCAGAACACAATCCAAAATTCATTCTAGCATATATTAGTATGAATCATCTATGTTCTGTACATATGGTGTAGTATACGTTCTTATCGAATCTAGTATGTAGTATCCGAAGAATGTAACAGAATCAAGATGAACTCACATAATGTAATACTAAAATGTCATCTACTACTATATAAGATGTAGTGACAGGTTGTCGTATCATCATTGCCTAGGGATGAGGGTCGAAGGACAGTCAACTTTATCTATGGCTACATAGTTTCTGCCTCGCCAGTCGAATGGCTGCAGGGACTATGTCCTGATCACCATGTCGTACCGTAGATTTATGCAAAGGAAGCTGGAGCTGGGGCCAAAATACAGAATCCAAAATACAAAATACAGAATCTAATCCCTGGCTTCGCCGAAAATAAAAAAATAAAGATTGGCACATAGTTCTAATTTATATGTGTTTTAAGTGTGAGAACGGATGGCTCAGAACACAACACATTATAGCATACATTAGTGTGAATCATCTATGTTCTGTATATACGGTGTAGTATACGTTCTTATCGAATCTAGTATGTAGTATCTGAAGAATGTAACAGAATCAAGATGAACTCACATAATGTAATACTAAAACATCATCTACTACTAAGATATAGTAATAGGTTGTCGTATCATCATTACCGAGGGATGAGGGTCGAAGGACAGTCAATTTTATCTACGGCTATATAGTTTCTGCCTCGCCAGTCGAATGGCTGCAGGGACTACATCCTGATCACCATGTCGTAGTCCAATACAATCCAGAGATTGACACAATACTAATTCATATATGTAGTCCAATACAAATAGTCTAATACAAAAACAACCCACAATACAAATAGTCCAATACAAATAAGTACTAATATCTAATGAGAACCACACAGCTCACGCAAACGCTCAGTGATACGATCACGCAACCACCTCAAAAAAGTGGGATCGACGGCGTTTGGATAGATGTAGTCCCTTGCAAGTGTTGCATCAATAGAACTCCCGGTCTCACTAGCTACCGGTGCTGGATGAATAGAACTCCCGGTCTCACTAGCTACCGGTGCCACTTCCTCCTTAACAGTAGGAGGAGCCACCTCAGCATTCACTGTTTCCCTCAAACGACGTACCGCTCCTCGGGTCATGGGTGCCATCTGGTAAAATCAATATTCAAAGGGGAGAGCGGTTGAAAATGAATGAAAGAACTATCAGAGAATCACATAAAACTAACTAGAACTGAAATACAGTAATTGACAAATAAATGAGAGAACTATCAGATGTGATACTTAAGTATCAATGCGATACTCGAGTATCGGTATTGTGATTGCGATACCGATACACATAGGAATGGTATGATATTCAGAGTATCGGTATATATCGGACCATTCCATATTACTCAGAGTATCAGTAATACAAAATGACAAAAATATAATACGTATAAAGAATTAGAAAACTTACATAAGCTTTGGCAGCCATCTTCTTCGTCATCTCTGTCCAGAAATCCGCTCTGAGTCAATCCTTTGCCCCAGAGCTCGAGTGGACATCCTTGAGTAGGACGTATACTCTGAGAGATCACCTTTACAAGAATGATATCAGTAGTAGGATTGAGTGTTGGAGGAGATATTATCAGAGTGTACGTCCTACTAAGATGGGTCTCTCACCATTACTATTTTTTTCTGACAGCATGGTAGATGTGCTCCGTCAATAGATTCTTTCTCTGAGCTAAAACTTTTTCCCGGAGCTCAATTGGACTTCCTTCGTGTAGAGCTCGAGTGAAAGGTTTCTGATAGCATGGTGGTCTCCTTTGTCAAAGGATTCGTACTCATCCCACAAAGGTTGTAGGACGAGCAAGAATCCTTTAACAAAGGAGACCACCATGCTGTCAGGAACCTCTCGCTCGAGCTCTATACGAATGATGTCCAATTGAGCTCCGGGGCAAAGTTTTGGCTCAGAGCAAAAATCTGTTGACGGAGCACATCTACCATGCTGTCAGAAAAAAATAGTAACGGTGAGAGACCCATCTGAGTAGGACGTACACTCTGATAATACCTCCTCTAACACTCAATCCCACTACTGATATCATTCTTGTAAAGGTGATCTCTCAGAGTATACGTCCTACTCAGATGGATCTCTCAGAGTATCCTCTCCGGTTGGTTGTCCTAATTCATGTGTTTTAAGTGTGAGAACGGATGGCTCAGAACGCAACCCAAAATTCATTCTAGCATACATTAGTGTGAATTATCTATGTTCTGTACATATGGGGTAGTATACGTTCTTATCGAATCTAGTATGTAGTATCTGAAAAATGTAACAGAATCAAGATGAACTCACATAATGTAATACTAAAACGTCATCTACTACTATATAAGATATATTGATAGGTTGTCGTATCATCATTGCCAAGGGATGAGGGTCGCAGGATAGTCAACTTTATCTACGACTACATAGTTTTTGCCTCGCTAGTCGAATGGCTGCAGGGACTATATCCTGATCACCATGTCGTACCATAGTTTCTGTCTCGCCAGTCGAATGGCTGCAGGGACTATATGTCCCGATCACCATGTTACTAATTAACCAACCAACAAAACTGCTTGTTACAAATATCGGCACTATCGGTGCGTTCGAATCGTAGTATCACATTTTTCGGTGTCGAAAACAAATAATTATTACTAAATTATCAGATTTTTCGGCACTATCGGTGCCCCTGACCAAGCCACCCCCCCATACACCACCCCTAGCCCTAACCCGAACCCTACTCCTAGCTTCCCTCCCCCAGCTGCCCTCGTCCCCCCTGCGCCGGAGAGAGTGAGAGCGCTGGAGAGAGTGAGAGAGAGGGAGGGGAAGAGTACCACGTACCGGAGAGGGAGGAGAGTCGCCGGAGAGAGTGACAGTGTCGGAGAGAGTGAGAGCGTCGGAGGGGGGAGGAGAGAGAGTGAGAGCGCTGGAGGGGGGAGGAGAGTCGCCGGAGAGAGTGACAGCGCCGGAGAGAGTGAGAGCACCGAATGGGAAATGAACCCTAACCCGAACCCTAACCCTAGCTTCCCTCCCCCAGCCGCCCTCGTCCCCCCTGTCCCACCTCCCCAGCCCCACCCACTCACCCCCAACCACCCGCATCCTTTCCTGTACCTCCCTCCGAGCCACCCGCACCCCCCAAACCACCAACAACCAAAACAGACGGAGAGAGAGAGAGAAGGAGGGGGAGAGTCACGTACCAGAGAGGAAGGAGAGTCGTCGGAGAGAGTGAGAGTCGCCGCCGGAGAGAATGAGAGTGCCGGAAGGAGAGAGAGTGAGAGAGGAAAATAGGAGGAAATGAAACGTTGGGGCGGGGATATAATTAGAATTTAGCGACGCTTAAACTACCGTCGCTAAATGCGTCGCTACTAGCGACGTCCCAGCGACGTTTCGTGACGACTGGGTCATGTGCTTAATGTACGTTGTTGTTACGTCGTTAGGTCATCGCTATGAGCGACATTTATATAAAACGTCGCTAATGTACATAATTTAGCGACGTTAATATAACGTCGCTAAATATACATCGCCAATTGAGCAGATTTTAGTAGTGTTCCACCTTCCTCCAAACACAATTTTCTCAAGCCCTAACCCTAGAAACTCCACTTTTAGGGTTATTTTTCTTCCCAAACTCAAGATCTCTAGCTTTTGGGAGGATCTCTTCCATCTTTTCTCATTGGTTTGAGTATAATTTCATATTCTTCTCTATTTTCTTTCAATTTTTTAAATTCTCCATGGCTCCAAGACTCTTTGGAAAAGGCAAGAGAAGAAGGAGTGAAGGTGCTTCATCTTCCAATCCTCCTCCTCCTCTTGCTCCTCCAATACATCCACTTTTTAATCCACCACAACCTCATGACCCCAACACATTCAATGAACAAATTTTTGTATCATTGGAGGCTTCCAATGAATGGTTTGCCGATTTTTGTTCATGGAGTGTGTATGCGGGTCATCCGATTAATTTCACTATATTTTTGGCTTAAGATTCATTGTTCCATGATCTTTGTTTAGATGAGTTAGTTTCTACCTCATCTATAGTTTATTTGAATTCTATCCAAATGTTCTATTGTAATATTACCTTTGACGACACACGAATCTATTTTCGTGTCGCTAGTATCGATGTTACTTTTAATAATTTTGAGCTTGCGGAATATCTTGAGATCCCGGAACCCAATTCTTGGGAGAAACTTGTCGATGCCCGCAAGTTTTAATTTTTTGATGGATCTTCACTTGAAAGCTTCAAGAATGATTTGTGTACTCCGAACACTCGTCCATGCAAGCTACGGGCTAAATATCTTAACCCGTATTTCTATGAACTTTATCGCATCATTTTCTCCACGATCTTGCCCAAAGCGGGATCGACCGATGAAGTACCTTATCTTGAGATCTCTACACTTTATTATCTCCACTTCCATGTCCCTTTTAACTTTTTGTGCACTATGATGGACTGGTTGATCATTGCACAGAAGAGACCTTGATTTTTGGTCTACGCCCTATATTTGTCGATGATTTTTTTGTGTATTCATATTCCCCTTGATGAGTGTCAGTTCTTCATGCCCCTGCCTATCTGTCTAAGGCACGGCGAATTCTAGCAGCTGTTGAGTCTTCTGCTATGTCTGAGCACTCCGAATCTGATGCTCATGCTGATCCTCCTACTCTTGGCCAACCTGTGCCCGAGCCTTCTGCCACCCTTGAGTCCAATCAGACTATGCTGCGTGATCGTTTTCGCTTGGAAGACGATCGCTGGACTCAAATGGATTATCACACCACCTTACAGATGACGGCCATCAGCAACACCCTACATGACATCCAGTACTCCCGGGATACTCATGCTACGGTATCTTACGCCATGGTACAGGACCCTTCTCATGAAGGTAACCGTATCGACGAAACCTGGGTGAGGAGGTATTTAGATCCGGATGCAGCCTTTGTTGATCCTCGTTGCTCTGTCAGCGGCCAATCTGACTCTGCTGGACCTTCCCGTGCTCGTGACGGCCGTGGTCCCTTTTATGATGCGGCTGCTCCTTAGGATTTCTTTTGTTTATGCACTTTGTTATTTTCATTCAGTGATTACGTAGTTGAACTATTTGCTTTGTACTACTTTATGATTATATGGCTTATATTTGGATTATTTGCTAGTTATCTCTTACGTTGGATTTGAGCCTTGGTTGTGTGATTGCATGTTTTCACCATGGTTATATTTTTATGGGGGAGACTCTATTTCATTTTGCTAAATGTCAAAGGGGGAGAATATGTGATATTTGCTTAACCATTCTGGATAAATATTTGTGCTATGTATTGTTTGGACTAGTACTTGTTTTAGGACTTCTCTATTTACGGGGGAGCCGAAATGTCCATCTATGGGGGAGCTATATATGTGTCCAGGTATGAATGTTGTGAGACGCAAATATTATAATTTTGTCAATTATAAAAATAAGGGAGATTGTTGACCCAAACTGGATCGCAGTCAACCTAATCTTGATAATTAACAAATCGATAGTTGACATGATCCAACTCGACACATATATCGTCAATCAAGCTACAAATCAGACGACTATCACATATCAAGTCGGACAATCATCATCGACGACTGCTCGACGAATACTGCTGGAACTTGTCATCGAAAGTCTGTAATTTTTTATACTTTTATCATGTCTAGACTATTGTACGTTGAGTCGTACTGTGTACCTCAATCATAGACTAGATAACTAAAAAGCCCCACACACAGAGTTCGGGCCGAACTCTGTCTCCTAATTTTCAGGAGCTGATTTTTAGGGATTGCTCATTGCAAGTTGTCCAACGGCCATAATTTTTGAATTTTGGACATAGTTCTGGCCGAACTCTGCCTCCCAAAACTAGTATATATAGGCACCCTTTTCTCTCATTTCAAATCATCCAATCTTCTCTTCTCTTCTATTCTTATAGCCTTTACATCCTAAAGAGCCATACTCTTCTCATCTACTAGCCACAAAACTTTCCAAGCCTTCAAGGTGCTCGGTGCGAGTCAATTAGAAGTTTTGTGCAAGAATCTTGAAGAAGTCACTTGAAAAATTCTAAGTTTCGCCTCAGCGATCTTTCAAGAAGTTGGCGTGCTCTTCTGTGTAAAGGCACGTGGTTGTAAAGCTATTTCACAAATAGTGGATTTCAATCCTGAGCTAGAGTTTTCAGGCCTGGACTAACCCTCCACAAGAAAAACAAGGTTAAAAATTGATGTGTCTGCATATGCTTTCTGATCTTCTTTTAATTTTCGCAATTATACTCTGATTATTTATTTTCTGGTTGGGATTGAACAGAGTTGATTTTTAATTGATTATTATTGTCACAAGTAAACTATTCACCCCTTCTAGAGTTGCCTACACATACTTCAGGGGCGTGGTGTAACTCCTCTTCCCGAATTTTTCAAAATTATTTTTGATTTTAAAGGTGATGTTCGTTGAAATTTTCTAAAAGATATTTTGTTGTTTTTCGGCTTTCCAAAATCATGGTTTAAAGGTACTAATTTATTTTAATAATTTTCGTGTTTTAGTCGTAAAATTATAAAAGATGTTTTGATCATTATTTTGACCTCCGAATGATTTAATTTCAAAAATGGATTTTAGAATGATAAATATTTTATAGACAAAATGATTTGTCAATTTATTTTCAAATATTATTTGATTCAAATTTATGTATTAAGATTATGTTAAACTAGTTTTAAATATTTATTTGGTTTTAAATTTAGGGATATCGAATTAGATTTGATTTATGAAATATATGTTACGATATTTTGATGACAAACAATAGTATTCTAAATTTTTAATGATAATTGATTATTTGATTTTCAACTTAAATTTATATGCTTTAAATTGTTTGATATCAACAAATGCTATCTTTAAATTATTGGCAGGACCAATGGTTGGATTAAAATTACGATGAAATACGATTTAAACAAATTTATATTAGCGAATATATATTTTGAATATTAATTGATTAAATTAGTTTTGATTTAAATTAATGGATATTATTGAATATATATTTTATATATTATTTATAATCAGATTTGATTTATCTAGTTTCGATCCAGAATTATAAAACGCTACCCTTAAAATTATCAATAAATATTGATTTGAATTTATGTATGTAAACTATTAATCATTGATAGATTATAATAAGATCGATTTTGTTTTATTGGAATTTACGAGATTTATACCTTGGATAAATATTAAATGATAGCAGTATTCAGTTGTTTGAAATTGGGTCTCAATATATACGATTTAAATACTGTTAAAGAATATCGAGTATATATTTTAAATATTATTTAGTTAACTGTTGGGTAGATCGAGTGTTAATTTAGATGTTTATTGGATTTGAAACAAAGGAAAGGATTATCCGATCAAACTCCTTGTTCTTATCAAACTTGGAGATTAACCTCGTACTTAAGGAGAACTCATATCTTTTCTCCCAACTTCCCAGAAATCCGCAAACAACCACACGCATCATCTCCGCCATCCCCTCTCCTCTCTCGATCACCATCACCATCGATATCACAACCAGTACACAAGTCCATGTCCATCACCACAGTTCGTGTCCCCCGTGTCCGCAGCAAAAATCTATCCGTGTCAGTCGGGTCCGACCCCGAGTGTCCATATTCGTGTCCACATCCATACACAGCAAAACAACTGAAAACCAATACAACAAATAGTACAGCATCCTGATTCCGAGCCGGAACCCCTCTCCGTTATGCCTGGCCGTCTCGCAGAGTGTCGCCAACACCAACACTTACCTCCGCCGCACCTCCGCGGGTAGCACCACCGTGCCAGCCCTCCGCAACCGCCTAGCTCCCGGCACCACGCGGAGCCGATCCCAGCATCCACACCCAAATTAAAACTCACACACCTGATTTCCGGTGCCGCACCTCCTTCCATCGCCGCCTGCAACCATGCCGGAGCTGCGCCGAAGATCCTCCACGAGCTCCGCTACCGTGTCAAACGATCCGGAGCTGCGATCCGATCTCCAGCGCCCCGTGCCTTCAGCCGCACCACATCGGACGACCCTCCTCGAGCCACCGAGCCCGGCAAGCCGCGCCGATAACATTGTCCCGACATCCCGTGGCGCGACTCTGGTGAGTCCGTCCCTCGCCGCCCCCATTTTCTCGGGCTCGCGCCACCGGCCACCCGCAGTCGACGAAGCCTCCGGCGAAAACCCTCGCCGCCCAGATCCAGTCGCGCCGCCCTTCGACCAAGTCCTCCGTCGACCACCCAACCGCGCGTCCACCGCTCTGCCGTGCCGGACCTCGTCGTTTCCCCGTCGTCGCCGCTACCTCCAACTCGCCTCCTCCGTAGCGGTCGGCCGACGTCGAGCCGTCGCGTCTCACCACAGCGACCCCGCGCCTCCGCTCCTGTCCTTCGTGCGCCACCCGGTGGGGAACTCCTCTCCACCGCTCCCACGCTTCCCGAGAGCTCCTCCGCCGAGGAGAAGCGCTCAGGAGCGCCGGCCTCGATAACCCTTTTTCCCAAAATGGTATCTCTCTCTCTCTCTCCCTCTCTCCCTCTCTCTATTACAGTGGTTAGTTAAGTAAATATTTATTTTTATTTTAGTTATTTTATTATTCTTCACTTCTAGGCCTGTCAATGGTAGACCGAAAATCCGTATCCGATCCGTATTCGAACCGAAAATATCCGAAATTTCGGATACGGATACGGATTCGGATATCATATCGGATATTTATCGGATATCGGATGCGGATACGGTAAGTGTCATATCCGAACCAATAATATCCGAACCAATATTATTTAAATTATTTAATAAATTAAAAATGATATTTACTACAAATTATGTTTTTCAACCAAAACTTTTTGGAAAGTGTAGATACTTCAAACTATATTTTTCAGCCACTTTAAGTGGTTTAGATCGGTACCATAGGGTTGAACTTAAATTTCCAGCAACGTATATACTATAATATATTTGACATATCATATCTAAAGAGTTTAAATGTTTTGGTTGTCACCTTGCAAGCGGCTGAAAAACATAGTTTGAAGTATCTACCCGATCTAAACCAGCAAGGTGACAACCAAAACGTTTTAACTCATTTTTTTTTCTTCCCTTTTTTTAATATTTTTTTAGTAATCTTATTGGTTCGGATATTATCCGATATCCGTTAAAATTATTGGTAACGGGTATGGTAGCCAAAAATTATATCCGATCGGATATCGGATAGTTATCGGATATATCCGATAGTTAATGGTTCGGATATGGTAATGCCAATATCCGACCAATAAGCTACCATTGACACGCAGTCGACGAAGCCTCCGGCGAAAACCCTCGCCGCCCAGATCCAGTCGCGCCGCCCTTCGACCAAGTCCTCCGTCGACCACCCAACCGCGCGTCCACCGCTCTGCCGTGCCGGACCTCGTCGTTTCCCCGTCGTCGCCGCTACCTCCAACTCGCCTCCTCCGTAGCGGTCGGCCGACGTCGAGCCGTCGCGTCTCACCACAGCGACCCCGCGCCTCCGCTCCTGTCCTTCGTGCGCCACCCGGTGGGGAACTCCTCTCCACCGCTCCCACGCTTCCCGAGAGCTCCTCCGCCGAGGAGAAGCGCTCAGGAGCGCCGGCCTCGATAACCCTTTTTCCCAAAATGGTATCTCTCTCTCTCTCTCTCCCTCTCTCTATTACAGTGGTTAGTTAAGTAAATATTTATTTTATTTTAGTTATTTTATTATTCTTCACTTCTGCTTGGCAATTGATAAAGGCACTGCCTAATTTGATCGGGGCTAGCCCATTTGTAAGTTTGTGTTATTTACAAGTTTGTCATTGAAAAAATTTATTAGGGCTAGTCCATTAGGTAGTATAAAAGTCAATTGTTTTATTTCTCTTCTCTTTCTCTTCTTCCTCTCAAATTTTCTTCTTTTCTCAAATTTTCTTCTAAACCCTAGATTGAGATTCCTCTTGTCCCTACAAAAATCTTCCTGTTTTGTAACCCCAGAGCAGTTATCAACGAATATTCGTAGTAGTCGGTATGTTTTCGACTACTATATTGCAAAGTTTGTTAAATAATCGGTTGATTCCTAATTTTTGAATGTTCTTTTATAATGTAGAAAATATGGAAGAACTTGGGACTTCAAATATAGCAATCGATCATCCCGGTCCTTCCGAAGAACACGACATTCTCTCCAAAGAACTCGTGGTTTGTCCCTGACCTAGTTACATTTTTTCGTAGTCCAGAAATGGACTGCCACATCGCATGGCAGTCCATGAACTACTTAGGACTGCCAGAAAGTATGGCAGTCGAGTTAAGTACGTATGAACGTAAGGACTGCCATACTTTCTGGCAGTCCTATATACTTCAAGGACTGCCCAGAAATGTGGCAGTCATAAAGTTGATAATCGATTCAACTGGACTGCCACACATTTTGGCGTGGCAGTCCATGAACTACTTAGGACTGCCAGAAAGTATGGCAGTCTAGTTGAATACGTAGGAACTTAAGGACTGCCTCACTTTCTGGCAGTCCTATATACTTCAAGGACTGCCCAGAAATGTGGCAGTCCTAAAGTTGATAGTAGATTCAACTGGACTGCCACACATTTTGGCAGTCCATGAAGTACTCAGGACTGCCAGATGTTGTGGCAGTCTAGTTGAACAGCCTGAATTGGATATTGTATTTGGTTTTGTCATTGATTTAGGTATTTAAAAAATTGTAAATTTATTGTAGGGCACCCCATCTCCTATGTGCACAGATTTGAGCAGTAAATTCTCGACAGATATTGTCTTTGAAACTTACGCCGAAGCATTAGAATGGTGCAGAGAAGTTGGAAGGCAAACCAACACAACCCTTGTAACTTCAAGGTCGCTACGGTGTCGGCCGAAGCGTCAAACTGCAGAGATTGGCTGTGAAAGAGGTGGGACGTATAGGGTGCATCGTAAAAAAAGTGAACTTCTCCCAATAATATCTGGGAAGAAAGAGGCAGGCTCAAGGAAATGTGGTTGTCCATTCAAGCTAGTGTTGGGGTGCAGGACTGGCGAGAAGTGGACAGTTGTGGTACGTAATGGGATCCACAATCATTCTATTCCGGAGACGCTAACTGGTCATGCCTACGCCGGAAGATTGAAAGATGATGAGAAGAAGTTAGTTACAGAAATGTCAGCTTCCGGAGTTGCTCCAAAAGAAATATATTCTGCGCTGCTTCAGAAGAATGAGAGGAACAAGTCCACTATGAGGACAATTTACAATGCACTAGCGAGGTCTAGAACGAGGAGTCTAAAAGGAAGAATGACGATGCAACAAGTGATGAAATTGCTCGCCGAAAATCATTATGTGGAATACCATAGAAGACTTCCGGTGAGCAATGAAGTCGTTTCTCTGTTTTGGTCTCATCCGGATTGCATACAGTTGGCACAGTCCTTCGCCGATGTTTTGGTTCTTGATTGCACCTATAAGACTAATAAATTCAAGATGCCTCTTCTTCACATTGTCGGGTTCACTTCAACCCGAAGGACATTTTCAGTTGCCTTTTGTTTTATGAGGACCGAAACATTAGAGGACTATACATGGGCTTTGGAAAAGCTGAAGACACTTTATAGTGGACATAAAGAACCGTCTGTTTTTGTGACCGATCGGGAATATGCATTGATGAATGCTATTGATACCGTATTTCCTCATGCTCGTAGATTACTATGTACTTGGCATATAAACAGAAATATTCAAGCACAATGCAAACTGAAGTTCGAGAAAGTAGACGGCAAACTCGACATGGACCGCTTCCAAGATTTCTACAACGGTTGGTTGGGCACTCTCCTATTCCTCCCCCTGCGTCACTTTGGTGGAAACATGCACCGGAAGAAGCGCTCGCTTGGGTAACACCCTTCGAAGATGCAATAAATGTTTACAAGAAAATTACGAACTTCGTGGAACCTATACCAAGGCCGGAGGGCCACTATGATGTATTAATTGACTGATGTACAGTTGACGAAGCGTAACATTTTGCATAGACTAATGTATAGTTGATGAAGCGTAACATTTTGCATAGACTAATGTATAGTTGACGAAGCGTTATAGTTGACGAAGCGTAACATTTTGCATAGACTAATGTATAGTTGACGAAGCGTAACATTTTGCATAGACAGCTGTATACTTGACATTGTCTATCTTACTGCGTATCTATGAGTATTTTGTATCTTACTGATTAGCAGCGTTGCATTTTGTATTTTACTGACAAAGCGTAGCATTTTGTATCTTATTACAAGTAGCTGTTTGTATGTGGACTGCTCACAGCAAGTTCTGATAAGGACTGCCCAGTTGCTGGGCAGTCCATATATGTATATGGACTGCCAGGAAACTGGGCAGTCCTTATAAGAACTTGCTGTGAGTATGTGGACTGCCCAGTTCCTGGGCAGTCCATGCTCACAGCAAGTTCTGATAAGGACTGCCCAGTTTCCTGGCAGTCCAAATACATATATGGACTGTCCAGGAACTGGGCAGTCCTTATAAGAACTTGCTGTGAGTATGTGGACTGCCCAGTTCCTGGGCAGTCCATGCTCACAGCAAGTTCTTATAAGGACTGCCCAGTTTCCTGGCAGTCCAAATACATATATGGACTGCCCAGGAACTGGGCAGTCCTTATCAGAACTTGCTGTGAGCATGGACTGCCCAGGAATTGGGCAGTCCACATACTCACAGCAAGTTCTAAGAGCAAGATAACATTCACGTAATACGCAAGATAACATTCACATAATACGGAACATAACATTCATATAATACGCAAGATAACATTCACATAATACGCAAACTTGCAAGGTAACATTCACATAATACGCAAGTTCTAAGAGTCAAAGCAAGATAACATTCACATAATACGCAAACAAGTGTTCAACCAATTTGAAACTGTTGACACAGACAAGTGTTCAACCAATTAGAAAAGTTTTACAAGTCACCCAACTACCAAATACATTCAACCTTAAAGGAAATTACATAGTCATTCAGTATCATGACGCATCTTCGTGCGTCGCTCATCGATAAATGGGTAATCAGCTGCGATGTTCTGCATCTGGGTACCAATATCTTCGTAATTCTCCCCCTTGCATTGGATTAGACTTTTCCCCAACTTCTTCACTTTCGAAGCCTGTATGAATACATATCATAATTTTAGGAACAAAAAATTTACCACAATATGGGTTAATTAAACAAACTAGACTAACCATCTTCTGCAATGCATCATATAGTGCTGACTTGGAAGGTATGGGTGCTGCTACCAGCACTTTCGTACTTCTCTTATCAGGATTCAACATCATACCATGTCCGGCATGCCCATAGTATTCCATATAGTCCTCACTACAATCCCACATCTCCACCGCCGGCGTTCGTACGGTTTCACCGAGAAGATGTTGTTGCCAGTCAACGAAAAAGTACGACCCCCATGGGTAGAACGGCGGGACGTAGGTCGACGGTTTCTTCCCTTTTGCAGCGGTCCTTAATTTCAACGTACTCGGGATAGTCTGTACGTATCCAAACTGACGCAGCACTCTATCGGGGATGTGAGGCTCCTCAATTTCATGACAAAACAGCGGACCTCTAAATAGTGCAACTGGTTGCACAGGATGAGTGCTATTTCGCAGATCCTTGTATGGATGCCAAATAATCTATAACATGCATTCATTACTTAAGGAGTTACCAATTAATGTGGAATACTAGAGTGGTAAGTAAATGCTAGTTCAAGTTACTATTGTTTCACCTCCTTTGCAGTCAGATCTTCTAGAGCAACACGTAGGGTAGCCAACGTATGTGGATGTCTCGTATCTATCTTAGCCGGCATCCACCTACACATCCTGGGCATCTGCTCATCATAATTTCGATTAAGAGTAGCCCTATTGAGCGTCGGAAAATGCTCATATATCCACGCCTGAAAATGTAAAATATAACAATGTTATCGTTATCGACATAATTTTATACAATTGTATAGACACAATATGTTAGGGTTTGCTTACATGGAGCAGTGTTTGACAACCAGCTATCGTCTTCGACTCGACTCGAGATGCAGCACCTAGTTCGCGGTAAAGGTGTGCTAGTATACCACTTCCGAACGATATTTCATCCACAGCGTTCAAGTCCGTAAAATTGTTTAGATATTTTGCATGTACGGCTGTCCCGGACTTGTCTGTAATGCCGACGGCTCCTAGGATGAACTGCATGTATCCACGGGCCACGAGGTTGTCATTACCATTGTTGTCGTCGGCGTCGTCGGCATCATCATTGAAAGTATTCCTCAAAAAACTTAAAGGAACTCCATAAGACTTCTTAAATTCCGGGATTGTGGTAAAAGTCTTGGACTCGACACCGAGACAATTGGCAACCAAATCCACCATCTCATCATACAGGTCGAAGTCGCCCTCGGAATAGTCCATCGACATTTGACGACCATCAACTCTAAGTCCTAAAATGTGGTGGACATCATCGAGGGTGATTGTCAACTCTCCGTCTGCGAGATGGAAGCTGTTAGTTTCTGGATGCCAGCGCTCCACAAATACAGAAATCATTGCGTGGTCCAATATCTGATATGAGTATTTTACCAAATACTGCAATCCGGTGGGGGTGATTTTTTTGCTTCACACTCTCTTTCAACTCATTAAATCCCCACGTACTACACATCTTCGCATGGTTTATTACCCTCAACATGCGCGAGCTTTTCTGCGAATAAAAAAAACAAAGATCCAATATTACATATATCTATTATTTCGAATAGTTAATCTATATAATAGGTAAGTAACTTACCGAATCCTTCCATATTTCATAACAAATGTGGTTCTCGATTGAATTCAAAATTGAGCAACCAACTGGGCCCGCATCTTCCTCTTCCTCTTCCTCGGGTACTTGAGAAGGACCCGATCCAGCTTCCTCGGGTACTTGAGAAGGACCCGATCCAGCGTCATCTCTCATTCGGGCAATGGATAAATCATCATCATCGGAGGAATCATCACGACGAGTCGCCGCCGCTTTCGCCAAACGCTTTGCAACACGTTTCGTTCCACGTGTTCTTGTTTCTGAGGCTGGTTCGGGTTCTCTAATTGATAGCCCTTTCTCGACATTTCTACCAGCTTCACGCGCCTTGCGATCCGATGCGGTGGGATGTTTTCTTTTGGGCCTGGCCTCAATATCCTTCTCTTTTGTCTTCTTTTCATGACTATTATTGAATATTAATTACATATTAAAATTTGAATTGGAAGAACTGTCTCAGGACATGTGTAACTAAAGACTGCCCACATTTCTGGCAGTACAACATGCACTTAGGACTGCTAGAAAAGAGGGCAGTCCTAACTCACATCATGTGTACGAAAGGACTGCCCACTTTTCTGGCAGTCCTAACTTTATGTTGGACTGCCAGAAATGTGGGCAGTCCCTTGTAACACATCTCATGCTAATGGACTGCCTATTTTTCTGGCAGTCCATCATAGAGTCAGGACTGCCATAAGAATGGGCAGTCCTTCGCTACACATGTTATGCCAATGGACTGCTCATTCTTCTGGCAGTCCAACTTACAGTCTGGACTGCCAGAAGACTGGGCAGTCCTGGCCGACGCCAACTTTTGGCAAACACGTTCGCCTTGCGATCCGATGCAATAGAAATAACGAACGTAATTGATCTTGCTAGTTGTCTCAGATAATTTCTAGGGTTTTCGACAGAAATGGAGGAAGATTTCGCACCTTGTTTGCGAGGATGGTTTCGGGGCCATCGTTCTCCTTGGACGAGAGAAGAGGACGTGGGGAAGAAGAGGAAGATGATGAAGCTGCTCGTCGAGTGGTGGAGAATGGAGTCAGTGTTAGGGCTTAGGAGGAAGAAGAAGAGGGAAGTTAGGGTTCTTGAGGAAGAAGAGGAAAGTTTGTGTTCGGGGGGGGGGGGGGAGGGCGGGAGTACTTGGGACAGCCCTTTGATCAAATAAATGGGCTGTCCTGAGTAAAACCCAAAAAAAATTGGGCTAGCCCCAATCCGGGCTAGCCCCGATCAAAAAAGGCAGTGCCTTTATCAATTACCTTCTGCTTTTGGTGAGGGCTGAGCCCGATTAAAAGAGTTGGTTTAAAACCCATGAAAACGTTTGGGCCCCAAAAGTTGAGTTAGCCCAGAGGAGTAGTGACTCATAATTTTTCAAGTACATATATACTATTTACAGTATTCTATATATATAGTAAAATATAATAGTTTATTATTATTATTATTATGGCTATTATTATTATTATTTTTATTATTATTCTTATTATTCGTACCATGATTATTAATGTTATTAGTTATTTTTAGAAATATAAATAGTTTTCTAAATATTAATTTCGGACTTATACGTATATATTAATCATTTTTATAATATATTGGTTTTATAAAGTTTATATATAAGTATATTTTAGCTGGACTTGGTATATCAACTCTCAAAATAGCTTTGTATTAAATAAATATATTTTAATTGGACAATTATATTATTTTGAAAATATATATACGTTTATATATATAATTTTCTAAATAAAGATATAGATTTCTAATTAAGAATTTTCCCCTTCTACGTCAATTTCCCTCTCTGGTTTAGACTATTCTAGATCGTGATGATTTTGGATTTCTTCGTATCGATCTTAGGTAATTGGACGAATCTGAACTCAATGGAATTATTGGTTTCACCAGCTAAGGACGACAGGCAAGTGCACTTTCTGATTGCTTTTCGATTCCTAGTAGTCTTTTCATTTCATGTCTATACATATATCTTGCTGCTTGTTGACACGCTCGTTACACGGAGTAGTCGGGAGGGGAAATATCTTAGTAAACATGTGGACTACCCAGAAATATCCCCAATATGTCTATTCTTGCATGATAGCAGCTGCACACGACACGTGCAGTGAGCCGAATTTACCCCCTAGCCGTTCACATGTCGAAAATGATATTTCACACCACCTAGATAGATGTCTTTTATTAGCTTTTCCTTGTTTACTTCTCTATCGTGCTATGTCATCAGTTTCTTACTAGCTTTCATATTCCATAGGCTATTTTCATGTCTTGTTAATTCTATTGTGTTTTGCATTGCCGTCGGTTTGTGTACCAGTTCCATTCCTGACTGAAAACCAACATTTTTCAGGTTTAGCCGCAATCACTCTTAGCACGGGGGAAGGCTTGGGTATGCTGAGGTCAACCTAGAAATAGATAGCAGTTGTATCAATTTTATTAATTGTAAAATCTTGTATTTCTTTTAATTCTAAATGATGTAAATGTTGTAATAAACTTAGAAATGTGAATGAGCAGCAAAACTATATTTTGTGATTTTTGAGCATTTATTTCTTGCGGGCTTGACAGCGTTCTACCGTCGACTCTGCGGCGTAGGCTGGCTTGGACACGTCTCGTATCCGAAAAGCGGGTGTGGGTCGTGACAAGTGGCCCCCCTGGACCCGATATAATCTGCCCCTGACAAAGGAATTACCGTGGTCGTGGGTCAACTTGAGAGGTGGTCAAGTATCGGTTAGTCGAATAGGGGATCTATCGTGATGATTATCCCAACATCGAAAGCAGGTATGAAGGGGTCAAGGACGTTCATCGGTGTTTCAAAACGAAGTGTAACAACTTTTGTATTGAATATTAATAAAAGAAAGAGAGTACAAGAGAGTCCTAATACACAAATTTTAAGTACAAAAATCTGGGACTTGGAGCAATGGAGATCAAGTACGGAGTCGACTTCTTTACTCCATTAACGATCTGTGGCAAAGATTACAAAAGCTTGCTAATTGTGGCTCACTGACAGAATTTTAGCAACAAATAGACTTTATATATGGTTGTTTACGTGTGTTATAAGAAGGAAATGTCTCTCTATTTGTAGCATTTTCCACTGGAAATGGCTATGGGCATATAAGGCAAACATGCATTATTTTTCTGACTTTGAAGCGCATAGACTGAAGTTGGAGCATAGGAATCCTAAGTAGATGGGGACGAACGTGCACGCATGTCACGTTCAGGCCGCTAAATGGCTTCAGTTATTTAAGATGTGCCACGTGAAACGTTGCCACTAACACACGATCTCCACATAAAAAGTAACATGCGACATGGCGTATTTGTCGTATAACAATTTTGTCGCATGATAAATCTGCACAACTGTAAAGCAAAGAGAAATTGACGTAAACACTAACGCCTTTTTTATAACCATCGACTGCACACCATGCATGAGACAACTCACTTTCCAATTAGCTTTCAAAATGATAATGCGGCTTAATTGTGTGCGCCTGCCATATGTACCACATAATATCAAAGTTGCCTGCTTTGAAACAATGTCGCATAGCCTTTAGGGGACTCAGAGATTATTGCTTTCTTGTATAGACTTGCTATTCATAGCTATGAGCCATATAAAACTTATTTGTTCAGTCTTGATGCACTAACATTTTTCATGCTTTTACAAGACCCCCTTCAATGTTTTTGAAAGTTGAACAAGTTTTGAAACTCTGAAAAGAAGCATAGGGAATGAAATTTTCGCATAGGATCACTGACATATTGTTAATCATTCCCTATAATCTAAACTGTTTCTGAGATTCGAGGCATCCGTTGTTTATAGGCGCTCAGATCAAGGCGTGGTGTAAGTCTCTTAAAATTCATATTTCTAAATTTTCCCGAATTTATAATTTTTTCCTAAATTTTTCCAGATTTTTCTAAACTTAAAATCATGAATTATGAATTTTCTTTAGTTAATTATTTTAAATAATTTTATAGGGAAAGAATTTGGTTAAATTAATGATTATGCCTAATTACTAGTCTTAACTAATTTATAATGGATTAGCCATGTGAGCTTTAGAAAATTCTTCTAGCTTCCACACTCTTCCCTTGCTACTCTCCAAATTCCTAAAGCAAAAACTAATTCATGTGTCCAAGTCGACATGCCGACACGGACGAGACAACCACCTTTCCTTTCTGCCACTTCTATGCCATATCCACCTCATCCTTTGTCCGCTCCACCGCAGCTGAATCCCCGCTGGCCGCCACTGAATCCCCGTTGGCCCCACTAAATCTTCCACCTTTTGTCGCCATGGCCGATGCCAGTGGACACCGACTTGAACCTTCCTCCAGTTGTAGCCCTAGTCATGTCAGCCACTACTTCCTCACCACCACTACCACCCAGTGTTGTGGTGGAAGATGGAGGAGAAAATGTACACTCATGAGTACAAGAACAAGTTCGAGAAGCCGAAGTGGCTCGTTCTCGTGATGGTCTCCATACAAGTGGATCGATCATGACCGTCAAACATTTTCGAGGGATGATACAGATAATCATCCAGGATTGGAGTGTAACGCACTTTACATACGATAATCCACTACCAAAATAAGTCTTATTAGCGACGCCAAAAGACATCGCTAAACAGCAGAAAAACGTCGCTAATTCTTATTAGCGACGAAAAGGCTATTTTGCGTAATACATGGCCGCTAACAAGAAATCCGTCACTGATCCTCGCTATAGCGATGTATATTTACGACGCCTAACGTCCCTAGAATTTTATTTGGCTAGCGACGTTTGCCGATATGGCGTTGCTAACTAGCGACGTAACAAGTCGTTGCTAATTGTTGCTGACAGTACAACTTGTAGCGACGTTAATTCTGACAATTTTTGGTTTGCCACATCATTTTTTACGGCATTTTGTGAAAGTCAACGACGTTCTCGACACAGGCTAGCGACGTGCTGATATGTATATTGCGACGTTGTTAACGACGTTGACTGACTATTGTGCTGACATGTCCCACTTGCCACATCAATTTAGTAGCGACATTAAGCGACGTTCAGCGACATACTGGTTTCAGGTTAGCGGCGTTCTGATACAAATTAGTGACGTAACATGGCGTCGCTAAGCGTCGCTAAATTCTACACAAAAATAAGATTCTGATTGCTTTTTTTATACAGCAATGTACCTGCAATTTAAATTACAGTTTGCAAATAATAAACCCGGAGCAACCCTCCGTAGAATTTCTTGGGTTCAATGACCCCTTCGGTAGAATACTCAACACTGGTAAACAAATATAGAGAAAAATAATAAAAATGCACTACCAATAATCAAATAAAAAATTCGTCGAAGGGGTCAACATAAAATAGTCGGGTGGATACAAATCTACTACCAAACGGTTATAAAAAGAGTTCGTCCGATAATGTTCAACATAACACAAACTGTCACTAAATGTATAAAATAAATACAAAAAGACCCAATAATGGGTCAGCAACATAACAAATGAAAATAAGTCCAATAAATGACTACACCTGGTCGGGAGGATGAGGAGGCAGTCCCCGCATCTGGGACAACATGAACCTACACTGCGTCGGGGTCAGCGTCACCGGTGACGACTCACCAGTAGAAGGAGGAGGAGGAGGAGGCAGTGGTACCGATATAGTCGGTGTGGATGACGATGCATGACCAGGAAGTGTCTACTCCATGGCTAGAAGTCTGGAGTTGGTGGAATCCATAAGAGCCGCCAGCCACGAAAGCTGATTGCCCATGGCGAGCTGTGTTACGGCACGTACCCGCTTTTCGGGACGCGAATGCGTGAGCAAGCCAGCTACGTATCAAGCAGACTCCAGCCTGACTCGAATACGTAAACGTTGTCAAGAGCATGGTAAACTGCCAAATTATGGGAAGGAAAAACTATATCTCAAATCCACAAGAGTAATATGAACACGAATGAACACTATGGGTCGTGGTCTGCAGCCCACTAGCATATTTGACCGATAAGACTCTAAGGAAAAAAAATGTTAGTCTATAAACTTGGCTTAACAAGCAGGATATCTCATGATAAGGAATAAAAGCACAAGAAGACACTAAACGTACTCTCAATACCTGAATCCTACAAGTGCATCATAATCATCTACCATCCTACTCTGCTAACTAACTCCATGCAATCGCTAAACCTGAAGAGATCATCAGGTCCTCAGGCGACATAGCAAAATACATTAAAACATACATATCTAACAATTTATCATGCACTAAAGTAAATACATGATATAAACAGAAAATACCAAACTACACGAATACACGACTATACACGACTGGGAGAACCACTATGCATAAACGAACTGCTGGAGGAGAACGAGAGAACACAATATCATGATGTCAACGGATACTTAAATCCTTGCCCCTAGTATGGACTCGCAGGTTTGAACAACTACTAACCCTCATCCCTAGTGTGGACGTGCATGTTAGCTTCAAGAAATCACCTTCGCCCCTAGTGTGGACTTGCAGGTGCGGACAAATAACTACTAATCCTCGCCCCTAGTGTGGACTGGCAGGTTAGCTTCAGGAATCAAGGTACAGATAGCTACTAACCCTCACCCCTTGTGTGGAATCGCATGTTAGCTTCAAGAATTCAAGGTACAACAGTTCTGTTATGACTTATTCATCCGATGACACGATACGACTCAGTCGAAGTACAGGTGATGACACGACACAACTCAATCAAAATATAGGTGATGACACAATACGACTTAGTCAAGATACACGGGAGAAACAATCCAATACGAACTATAAAATTAGCTATGAACAAGGACTATATATATATCCAATATGAACTAAAAAGCTAACTATAAACAAGGACTATATATATACTAGCATGCACGATGTACAAATCAGATGTCAATAATTAATTAGTAAAACTAGATCATAATAGAAATATACATGTAAATAAACTATAGAGGGATGCAATGTATCTTGCATGGTGGTAGCACGAAGAACCAACAATATGTCGTCAACTGGTAAGGCATAAAGTCAAAATTGTACAACTGTCTCCGAAAACTTAAACAGACATTGTCAACATTCTCAGAATAGTCAAATTAGCTAGAATTGCTTCTCAAAAAGTCCAATTCTGGATACAGGGGCAAAATGGTAATTTCGGGTAAAAATGGTATCCACCGTTGGACTCGCTTTGTACCGAAAAGCATGCCAGAGTCAATGGTCTCTAAAGTCATCAAACTACAAGCCTACGGATTCGTTTTGAAGATACGAACCCAACCGTATGTCCAAAGTTGGATTCTGGCGGGCCGTGTATAAAATCGCCTGTTGAGTCGGATCGTCGGTCCCGCAAAACGACGATCCGATCAACTATCTCAGAATCGAACCAAACTTGGCATACAGGACCCAAAAAATGATACGGTCCTGTTGGCTCAAGTTTTGTCTCTATCTGATGAACGTGCACAAAGTAATTGGGGGTTTTTACAAAGTGGCCGATACGGTAAGTTTTGACGGATATGCATCAAATTCATCGCGCACACGCAACTAATTTAAATTCCGTCAAAGCCCACACGTCCGTAAAATTGATACGCACCTTTCAATGCTTTCGGTTCGCAACCACGTCGCCCGGTTTGACGGAACACACGTCGTATCGGTGAGTTTTCTAATTTTCTAATATTTTGAAAACAATTTTTTCTCTTTGAAATCCTGTAACTTGCTGTCCAGTAGATGAAAAGTAATTCTACAAACAGGATTTTGAACTTGTATATGTTTTTTACAACTGACTTTAAATAGATTTTCTAAGCAGTTACTGGGTTGCCAAAAATTTATCAGTAAACAAGGGCAATTGGGTTACCTATATAAACTATTTTTGAAACAGTTTTTCCTTGATGTTAATATCGATTTTTGGGATCGATGGATCGATTAACCTCAAAACTAAGTGCGGGAACTTCAAGAGGGTCAGGTAGGCTCTCTAAAGAAATTTACGAATTTGAAAACTACCTAGTATACAAGAAGATATTGGGTCGACTAGGGAGGTACCTGGCTGTGTTTGAAGAAGCATAGTATTGCTCTGTTCTGTCGACCTTGGCACGGTGCGACGGCGTCGAGGTGGTCGACGACGGCTCGTGGAGGCCAAGGGGGGTCACCCTGCCTCGAGCGTACCTCTGGGGTGTCATGGCGCGCGCTTAGGGTTAGGGTTTAGATGATTCTCGATCTCAACTGCCCTCTCTCGATCTCTCTCTATATATACTCTGATCTAACAGAGCCTTGGGTTGGTTTGGGTGTCGAACCGAGCATAGGTTAGGGGGGTGTGTGCTTTGCTCAGCTTGGGGAAGAAAGGGGTTTGTTGGGCTGGGCTTCTTTTAGGCTTTTATTTACTTATGTTTTTTTCTTTTTGTTCCTTCCTTTTTTTTAATGTATACATACATACATATATATATATATACATATATATATATATATATATATATATATAAACATATTCACTATGTATAATTCTCTCAATATATGTATATATATATATTTATATATATATATATATATATATATATATATATATAAATATATATATATATATATATATATATATATATATATATATATATATATATATATATATATATATATATATATATATATATTATTTGGTGTGTATATAGTCATCATACATATATAGTCATCATACATATATGTATGATGACTATATGTATGATGACTATATATGTATGATGACTATATACACACCAAATAATATATATATATATATATATATATATATATATATATATATATATATATATATATATATATATGTATGATGACTATATACACACCAAATAATATATATACATACAATCAAGATATATTATCACCATGTAACATATATATACAACCAAGATATATTATACATATTTACAATCATCATATATAACTATTAATTTTAAATACTAAAATATATAATTAAAATTATTTGGGAATATACATAAACACATCGTTTACCATTTATGAACATATTTATACACAAGTATTTGCCTACGTAAATCACAAAGTCCAAATATCATTCTTCGAGAATATTATCATATTTACAAGAATAGTAACATAACAACAAGAATATTTATGATATAAAATATACATATATAACAATCATTTCTAAGATTGTCTCCTAATCACAAGAATAAGAAACCAACACAACATACATCTACATGGACGTCGAAGCCGTCTACAAGAGCTTGGGTTGGTTTGGGTCCAGTCCAGACTAGTTTGGTATAATCGAATTTCCTAAAAGTCAAAATATTAATAAATAATAAATTAAATCATTTACAGGGATTAACTCGCAACTTGGCCTGGTTTTCTTAGTTAGAACACACCTATGGCTCGATATTTCCCTACCATGGCTAAACACTAAATAATTCAACCATGGCTAAAGTCATCTACTGTAATAATTAACTAAATAATTATTTATAAAATTCTAAAATTGAAATTTAAATCAAATAAATAATATAAAAAATATTTCAAAATTTTCGGGAAAAGGAGTTACAATTCTACCCACCTTAAAAATAATTTCATCCTCGAAATTCTAATTCATAAATATTCCTTTAAATTCAAAAATAAAGTCTACTTTTACCTTAATGTCCTTAAATTTTAATTCCTCAAAAATAGTTTATATCCTTCTCCTAGCCATTTTGTAACTATGAAACCTCGATGACTTCTACCCACCTTTGGTCATACTACTCCCTCAAAGGTATGTCACTAAAACTTTTTAACCTTCCATCTAGTTGCTAGAATCATTACCCATAGATATCTAAGACATATGGCATCTATAATCTCCCCATATCTATCAAACAACCAAAAATTAAATAATCAAGCAATATTATACTATAACTTAGAATTTTTGATAAATTCTAGACAGCACGATCGTTCGTCACATCGAAATAGGAAGAGACAAAAATTAATGGTTCGGAAGGCAAGGGAGAATAATTAAGAACAAATACGAAATTTTAAGGACGTAGGGAAATTTATATGATAATTTTCAAGGCAGTGTGGATTGAGATTTCTAAGGTTCAGTTATAGTCACAGGCTCGTATCAGTACAGTTACGTAACCGACACGATATGTTCTGACCTACATGGGCCACCAAAAAAATTGTCACAACCCGCACCCGCTTTTCGGAATGCGAGCACGTGAGCAAGCCAGCAACGTATCAAGTAGATTCCAGTCTGACTCGAACGCGGTCAAGGGCATGGTAAACTGCCAAATCATGGCAAGGCAAAACTATATCTCAAATCCACAAGTGTAATATGAACACGAATGAACACTATGGGTCGTGGTTTGCAGCCTACTAGCATACATGTCCGATAAGACTCAAAGGGAAAATAATGCGAGTCTATAAACTAGGCTTAACAAGCAGGATATCTCATGATAAGGAATGAAAGCACGAGAAGACACTAAACGTACTATCAATACCTGAATCCTGCAGGTGCAGCATAATCATCTACCATCCTGCTCTGCTAACTAACTCCATGTAATCGCTAAACCTGAAGAGATCATCAGGTCCTCAGGCGACATAGTAAGATACATAAAAATATACCTATCTAACAGTTTATCATGCACTAAAGTAAATATAGAATATAAATAGAAAAAGACCAAACTACACGAATACACGACTATACACGACTGGGAGAACCACTACGCATAAACGAACTGCTGGAGGAGAACAAGAGGACACAATATCATCATATCAACGAATAATCAATCGGATACTCAAACCCTCGCCTCTAGTGTGGACTCACATATTTGAACGACTACTAACCCTCACCACTAGTGTGGACTCGCAGGTTAGCTTCAAAAAATTACCCTCGCCCTAGTGTGGACTCGCAGGTGCAGACAAATAACTACTAACCCTCGCCACTAGTGTGGACTTGCAAGTTAGCTTCAGGAATTAAGGTACAGATAACTTCTAACCCTCACCCCTAGTGTGGATTCGTAGGTTAGCTTCAAGAATTTAAGGTACAGCAGTTCCGTTATGACTTATTCGTCCTATGACACGATGTGACTCAGTCGAAGTACAGGTGATGACACGACACGACTCAGTCAAAATACACGGAAGAACCAATCTAATATAAACTACAAAATTAACTATGAACAAGGACTATATATATATATATATATATATATTTATATATATATATATTTATATATATATATATATTTTTATATATATATATTTATATATATATATTTTTATATATATATATATATATATATATAAATATATATATAAAATATATATATATATATATATATATATATATATATATATATATATATATATATATATATATATATATATATATATATATATTATATATATCCAATATGAAGGACAAAGCTAACTATAAATAAGGACTATATATATATATATACTGGCATGCACGATGTAAAAATCACATGTCAATAATCAAATAGTAAAACTAGATAATAATAGAAATATGCATGTAAATAAACTGTAGAGAGAGGCAAAGTATCTTGCCTGGTGGTGGCACGAAGAACCAACAATATACTGTCAACTAGTAAGCCATAAAATCCAAATCTCATAACTGTCTCCGAAAGCTGAAACAGACATTGTCAAAATTCTTAGAATAGTCAAATTAGCTATGATTGCCAATCCATAAGTCTAATTCTGGACATTGGGGCAAAACGATAATTTTGGATCAAAACGGTGTCCATCGTTGGACCCACTTTGTACCGAAAAGCGTGCCAGAGTCTGTGGTCTCTAACATCGTCAAACTACATGTTTACGGATTTGTTTTGATGATACAAACCCAACCGTATGTCCAAAGTTGGATTTCGGCGGGCCGTGCACAAAATCGCCCGTTAAGTCGGATCGTCGGGCCCACAAAATGGCGATCCGTTCAACTGTCTCAGAATCGGACCCAACTTGGCATACAAGACCAGAAAAACGATACGGTCCTGTTGGCGTATGTTTTGTCTCGATCTGACGAACGTGCACAAAGTAATTAGGGATTTTGTAAATTAGCCGATACGGTAAATTTTGACGGATATCCATCAAATTTGTCGTGCACACGCAACCAATTTGAATTCTGTCAAAGCCCACAAGTTCGCGAAGTCGATACGCACCTTTCGATGCTTTTGGTTCGTGACCACGTCACCCAGTTTGATGGGACACACGCCGTATCAGTGAGTTTTTCCAATTTTCTAATATTTTGAAAACAATTTTTTCTAATCTTTGAAATCCTGTAACTTGCTGTCCAGTGGATGAAAGTAATTCTACAAAAGGGATTTTGAACTTGTATATGTTTTCTACAACTGTCTTTAAATAGCTTTTCTAAGCAGTTACTGGGTTGCCATGAATTTATCAGTAAACATGGGCAATTGGGTTACCTATAAACTGTTTTTGAAACAGTTTTTCCTTGTGTTAACATCGATTTTTGGGACCGATGGATCGTTTCACCTCAAAACTAAGTGTGGGGACTTCGAGAGGGTCAGGTAGGCTATCTAGAGAAATTCACGAATTCGAAAATGACCTAGTATACAAGAAGATATTGGGTCGACTAGGGAAGTGCCTGGCTGTGTATGAAGAAGCAGAGTATTGCTCTGTTCTGTCGACCTTGGCATGGTGCGACGGCATCAAGGTGGCCGACGACGGCTCATGGAGGCCAGGGAGGTCGCCCAACCTCGAGCGTACCTCTTGGGTGTCGTGGCGCGCGCTTAGGGTTAGGGTTTAGATGATTCCCGATCTAAACTGCTCTCTCTCGATCTCTCTCTATATATACTCTATTTTAACAGAGCCTTGGGTTGGTTTGGGTGTCAGACTGAGCATGGGTTGGGGGGTGTGTGCTTTGCTTGGCTTGGGGAAGAAATGGGTTTGTTGGGCTGGGCTTCTTTTAGGCTTTTATTTACTTATGTTTTTTTTCTTTGTGTTCCTTCCTTTTTTTATGTATACATACATATACATATACATATATATATATATATATATATATATAAACATATTCACTATGTATAAAATATATATATATATATATATATATATATATATATATATATATATATATATATATATATATATATATATATATATATATATATATATATATATATATATATATATATATATATGATGACTATATACACACCAAATAATATATAAACATACAATCAAGATATATTATCACCATGTAACACATATATACAACCAAGATATATTATACATATATACAATCATCATATACAACTATTAATTTTAAATACTAAAATTTATAGTTAAAATTATTTGGGAATATATTTAAAGCACATCATTTACCATTTATGAACATATTTATACACAAGTATATATATATTACCTATGTAAATCCCAGTCCAAATATCATTCTACGAGAATGTTGTCATATTTACAGGAATAATAACATAATAGCAAAAATATTTATGATATAAAATAAACATATATAGCCATCATTTCTAATATTGTCTCACAATCACAAGAATAAGATGTAGGACCGTTGAGCACCTCTAGAGGGGGAGGGGGTGAATAGAGTGTGTGTGTGCAGCGGAAAAAATAATCACCAATTTGAAAATTTAACTATGGCAGAAAATAAGAGACAGTAAATAAATTCAGCAAGAGATAGAATGATCAAACTCAGTGACACAGCGATGTATACTGGTATCCCTCTGAGAGGACTAATCCAGTCTCGAGTACTCTTGCTCGATGTTAATCCACTATGGCACAAGCTAAATGAGAGCTTGCAGTCTCTTATAACACCGTGCTTGGTGATAAGCGCACGACCAGCTTCACAACACCGTGCTTGGTGACGAGTGCACGACCAGCTCCACAACTAGAACAGTTGCTGAACTTGGAATGACCTCTTTTCAACTCTTGAATACCAAAAACTCTAAATCAACACAGATATTACTTGCTTTTGGCTAAGAGATGTATAGGTATGATTTGAAAGTTGTAGATCGTTTTAAAAATACTTGAATAGTAGAGAAGAGAAGATGAAGAATGAATGAGTGATTTGAAATAAAAATTTCTCTTCTATTTATAGGTGTTTTCTGAGACCGAACTCGGACAGAGTTCGGGCAGAGTTCTGATGCAAATATTTCGTATAGAGACGTTGCTCGCAGATTTGGAGGCAACTGGCATTTGAATTCAATCTGACCGAACTCGGGCAGAGTTCGGACCGAACTCGGTTGTGAGTTCTGTCAATAGGATTTTGGAAATATTTTATCAAAACAGTTTGAAAGAAAGGATTTTTGGAATATTTTGTAAAAGATGTATAATTGAAAAATGGGTAGGCTTTTTGGAGATGTGGACTGGGGTAACCCTAAGCCAGTATTATCAGATTGATTTTACAAAATAAATCCTAGACTCAATAAAATGTAAAAATACAGAATAAAATACAAAATGAGTCAACTTCATATTTGATGATGTCTATGCTTTGTTGATGTAGTACAACGCCCGTTGATATTAATTTCATATCTCCTGAAATGATTAGCAGCAGTTTGTATATTTTGTGTATTGACTTAAGTGTATGTTGATTATCAAAATCGGGTGTGACCATGGAATGTGCCAACAATTTCCCCCATTTTGATAATTGACAAAACTTGAGTCTATACCAAAATATATCTCAAAAAAATAACAAATAAATACCTGAGCAAGGAGATTGTTTGAATGATGCTTGATGCTTGCTTGTATTGTTTTTGTTGTTTTGGTATTTGGTATTTGTACTCATTCTCCCCCTTTGTCAATATAAAAATGAACTTGGCTCCCCCGTAATGTGTGAAGCCAACAAACAAATCAACAGACAAAGTGAAATGATAAAGTACCAAAACATAACAGAAAAAAATACTGAAATGGGAGTGCTGAAAATAACATGTTCCACTACTAATCCAAAGTACAATCAAAATGCTAAAATGTCTAACAATGAAGTTTAGACATAAAAAGAAAAACTACATCATGGCATAAAATCATCAACTAACTCCTATCCACAATCAGCAGCTGAATCCTCGTCACAAAGTAGCGTCATCACCACCAGGGGCCTCTGGAGGAAAGTAGGCTGCAGTGGGATCGAAGTACTGAAAAGATGCCTTGTCTCCAAATCGAGGTCCAAGGAAGTCTGGATGAGGCAGGATGGTGACGGGACGGACTGGATCATGAGATTAACTGTAGTGGAGATCCGTAAGTCCGTTCCGAAATACCTGGGCCTGATAAATATGACGGAACTCCGAGTCAACATAAGATTGATGACGCTGTGCTGAAAGAGCAACAAAGTCATCGAATCTCTGATAGAATCCCGAATCAAATCCCGGAGCAGGGGCTGGAGCAGGAGCAGCATCAGGAGCAGGAGCATCAGCAGGCTGAGCACCAGCTGGCAGAGGTGGAGCAGGGTATCTGCGGGATCTGGTGAGCTCAATAGGAGTGGCAGAGTAGGCACATGTTTGAAGGTCAATATCAAACCTGCGGAAGATAGCTGCCAAGTGCATAGGATACACTAGGTTGCGTCCTACATTTTTGCAGTTCAGCATCCAGTCCATCATGGTTTTTGGAATAGAGAAAGGAATTCCAAAATGAATGTGATACATGGCGGAGTGTTCTAAGAAAGTAATCTCATCTGTAGATCCTTTCTTAGGGAGGAGAACAGAGAAAATAAATCTATGGAGTTCATAAAAGTTTTGATATAGATTTTTAGAAAAGACTCTCCGAGGAACTGGATTGGGATGACAAATAAGTTCCTTGAAAGAAGTAAGGGTGACATCCTCAAGAAATTGGACATAGTTAATGTCCACCAAAGCAGCACCAACATCAGGAACATAGAAAAATTCACTGATGTCAGTAGCGCTGAACTCTAATTCTTGTCCAGCAACGCAAGAATAAAAGTTACCATTGGGTTTTACTTGCAAGTTGCAGTAAAACATCCTGACGACATTATCAAAAATATTTTCGGCTACTTCGAAAAAGTCTCGGTAGCCGAAATGGTCAAAAGTGGGAGCATATTCAGAAAAGATGGTAAAATTTACAAAAGCTCCATAACAGATTTTACGTCCGGAGAAAGAGTCGAACCAAAGGTCAGAGAATTCCTTGTCGGGGAATAAGGTTGAGTCGTAATCCTCTGAGCCTAAGGGTCGTGCTGGACTAAATAGACTAGCCGGAGTATAATCCGAAGAGGAGGATCCGCCTTGGGAAGTAGAAGTCCTTTGACGCTTAGGAGCCATTGAAGAAAAATAGAGGGAAAGGAAGTAGATTACCTTAAAAGAGAAGGAAGAACAAGAGATTTGATAGCCCACCAGATCACCTAGGATGCCTGCTAAGGAGGAGTAGGAAGAAGTTTCTAGGTGAAAGGAGAAGTAATCTCGAAATTGTGAGTGAAAAAGAGTTGAGGAAGATGGGTATATAAAGGGGTTAGGGCCGGCTATTTGTTTCTGGAAACATAACAGCGCCGACCGAACTCGGTCCAAATTCGGCCCGAACTCGGTTAGAGTTCGGCACGAGTTCGGCTACTTGCATTCCCGAGACATTAAATGCAGTTCTGGTGGTTAAAAATTTAATGTTTATGACTTTTGACTTTGTATTTAGTAACGTACAGTATTAATGGGTTAACTGTAGGGGTTCTGTCCCAGCTAACGGAGGTTCACCGGGGAACTCTTAAGTACCGCTTCGCTTCGACCGTAGTCGTATTGACAGACAGACCCTTTTTAGGCTTGTACCCAAAACAAAATATCCGTTAAATAAATGCCAAAGTTTCAAGTTATAAAATTAAAATTAACTACCATATTACATTATGAATCTGAAAATTCAAGCATACCGAGCTCACGCCTCAATGTGTTAAACCGATCTTCAGCCAATGGTTTTATGAATATGTATGCTAGTTGATGATCTGTGTCAACAAATTCTAAACATATTTCCCCGTGTTGTTGATGATCACGAAGAAAATGATGTCGTATCTCTATGTGCTTTGTGCGTGAGTGACAAATAGGGTTCTTAGTCAGATTTATAGTGCTAGTGTTATCACAATATATAAGAATCTTAGTGTAGTGCAGATTATAGTCTTCCAGGGTTTGTTTCATCCACAAAATTTGAGCACAGCAACGACCTGCGGCGATATACTCAGCCTCAGTAGTTGATAATGCTACAGAATTTTGCTTTTTACTAAACCAGGAGGCTAAGGCCTTTCCTAGGAAATGACATGTGCCACTGGTACTTTTACGGTCCACTTTGCATCCCGCGAAATCCGCATCCGAATAACCTATCAGGTCAAAGGATTTGGTTTTAGGATACCATAAGCCAACTGTAGAAGTTCCTTTAAGGTATCGGAAGATACGCTTAACGGCATTTAGATGTGATTCCTTAGGATTTGCCGGATAACGTGCACAAATGCAAACACTGAACATTATATCAGGACGACTAGCAGTTAAATATAATAAACTATCAATTATACCTCGATACTTACGCTGATCGACAGGTTTGCCACTTTCATCAGAATCAAGCTTTGTAGATGTAGCCATAGGAGTCCCGATTGGCTTTACGTTTTCGAAGTCATACTTTTTCAGTATGTCCTTTGTGTACTTAGCTTGGTTGATGAACGTTCCTTTTGAGTGTTGTTTGATCTGTAGTCCTAGGAAGAAGTTTAGCTCTCCGATCATACTCATTTCAAATTCACTCTGCATACACTTAGCAAAATCTTGACAGAGTTTTTCGTTAGTAGAACCAAATATTATGTCATCTACATAAATTTGCACAAGAAGAATATCATCATTTAGAGATTTGATAAACAAAGTAGTATCAACTCTACCTTTTGAAAAACCATTATCAAGTAAGAAGGCACTTAGGTGTTCATACCAAGCACGAGGTGCTTGTTTGAGTCCATATAGTGCTTTCTTAAGCTTGAAGACGTGATCAGGTTTTTGAAAATCTTCAAAATCAGGGGGTTGTTTCTCAAAAACTTCCTCTTTTAGAAAAACGTTTAAAAATGCACTATTCACGTCCATTTGAAATAATTTAAAATCATTAAAACATGCAAATGCACAAAACATGCGGATGGCTTCTAGTCTAGCAACAGGAGTATAAGCCTCGTCATAATCAATTCATTCTTCTTGATTATAACCTTGTGCCACTAGACGTGCTTTGTTGCGTAGAATTTGTCCATCTTTACTGAGTTTATTTCGGAACATCCATTTCGTACCAATTATCGATTGACCAATAGGTTTAGGAACGAGTTCCCAAACTTGGTTTCTCTCAAATTGATTTAGTTCCTCTTGCATGGCATGAATCCAAAACTCATCAGAAAAAGCATCATCTAAATTCTTAGGTTCTATTTGAGAACTGAATGCTACATTTGCTGCTATATCAGAATTTTTAAGAGAGGAGCGTGTACTTACACCTTTAGATACATCACCTATAATGAGTGTCTCTGGATGATCTGGCAAGAATTTTAATGAATCAAACTTTTGGGTCAGATCTTCCACAGAATTCTTCTCTGTCTTTGCATGTGTCTCTTCATCATCACTGTCGCTAGGTCTGTGACTATTCATCTCATCAAAAGTAACATTAATAGATTCTTCAACAATCATAGATCTTTTATTAAAAATTCTATATCCTTTACTCTTAGCAGCATATCCGAGAAATATTCCTTCATCAGCTTTCGAGTCGAACTTACCCAAGTTATCCTTGGTGTTCAGGACAAAACAGCGACAACCAAAAACTTTGAAATAAGAAATGTTTGAAATTCTTCCAAACCAAAGCTCATATGGTGTCTTCTTCGAGATTGGTCGAATTAACACCCAATTCAAAACATGACAGGCTGTACTAACAGCTTCTGCCCAAAAATACTTAGGAAGATTATCTTGATTCAGCATGACTCTAGCCATTTCGCTTAGAGTACGATTCTTCCGCTCCACAACACTATTCTGTTGGGGAGTTCTAGGACAAGAAAATTCATGGTAATATCCACTATCATCACAAAACTTTTTGAAATCAGAATTTACGAATTCGCCACCATGATCACTTCGGATACGAGTAATCATGAAGCCTTTTTCGTTTTGTACCTTTTTGCAAAATATTTGAAATTCAAAAATAGCATCACTTTTGTTTGATAAAAAGTAAACCCAAGTAAATCGAGAGAAATCATCAACAATAACAAAAGCGTAGAGCTTACCGCCAAGACTAGCGACTCTACTAGGTCCAAATAAATCCATATGAATTAACTGCAAAGGTCTGGAAGTACTTACAGCGTTGATGGATTTAAAAGTGGATCTATGTGCTTTGTTCTTTTCACAGTCAGTACATACCATATCTCTCTTGAATGGAATTTCAGGGAGTCCTTTTACCAACTTTTTAGTACTGAGTCGTGAGATAGTATCCATATTTGCATGTCCTAGTCTCATGTGCCATAGCCAGCTTTCATCTAGATTGGCTACTAGGCATCTACCTGCATTATTAGTATTCTCCAAAAAGAAAACATAAATATTGTCTTCTCTAATCCTTTTATATACGGGATCACCTGATGACATATCATATATGGTGCATTTGTCTTTCACAAAATTGATACCATAACCGTTATCAGCTAAATGACTTATGCTCAGTAGGTTATGTTTCAATTCTGTTACTAGACAAACATCTTTATTACTGGATAAGGAGAAATACCTACAGTACCATTACCAATAATATCACCTCTCAAGTTATTTTCGAAGGAGACATATCCTTCTTTCTTCATCGATAGCGTAGCGAACAAAGATGCATCACCGGTCATGTGTCGCAAACATATGCTATCGAGGATCCATTTGCTTCTAGCATGAGAGGGTTGAGGGTCCACCTACAGGACAAGTAGATGAATGCTTTGGTACCCATTTACTGAAGGGTCCATTTTGATTAGTTTTAGGTCTCCAGAATAAAGTATGATTGTCAACAAGCTTCCTTGCCAAACAATACTGTGATATGTGTCCATGCGTGCCACAATAAGTGCAAGTAAGTTTAGAACCATATGTGGTCAAAACTGTGTTTACATGCTTGTTTGGTTTCTTGGAGAACCTATAAGTGAAAGCATGGTGATAGTCGTGTTTCTTCTGTGCTTTCTTATTTTTAGTCCTCTTAGGTGTATGCTTAGCATTAGGACTAAACTTAGGCTGTGTTACAGGTATTGCCTGTTTGCCTAAATTGATTTATAACTTTTTAGAAATCGCAATAGACTCTTCATATTTTGTTCTGTTACTAGGTGCTTCTTCTTCTTCTCTATGTCATATAGTTCTTACATCTTGACATAGTCTCTTTCTTTCTTTTCAATTTTGAGGATAGCCTCATGATAGTCTACCTTGAGCTTGGCTATCTCTTCCGTGTTACCGGTAGTAGACGTCTCTTTAATATCTTCAATAAGATTGGACAGTCTAGCTAACTCGGTTGTGTATGCCCTAATCTCTTTTCGAGATTGTTTATACTTATCGAGCACAGTTTTGTGATCTTCAAGAAATTCGCTAAAGGCATTTTCTAATTCATCGAAAGTAAAATCATCATATAGAGGGTTTGAAGATACCTTATCAAATGCCATAAGATAGACATTTGCATTTCCGCAGAGTCTGTCCTCTTCTTCTGTATCACTGGCATCACTTTCATGCCAGATACTCGTATTGGCATACTTTCGACCAGATGTTGCTTTTCTGCTTGATCTTGATCTGTCATATGGACTGCTTTTCTTTGAAGTTGGACAGTACTTCTTCATGTGCCCCGTCTTCTTGCATCCAAAGCAAATGGTTTCATCTTCATTGCTTTCTTGGACATCTCTTTTCCTTCTGCTTGATTTCTCAAGCTTTAGGAATTTTCGGAAGTTCTTCACAAGTAGGGCTTGTTCATCACCACTTGATGATTCTTCATCAGAGTCATTGTATGTTGATTTTCTTGCTTGAGCTTTGAAAGCAATAGATTTTTCTTTTGGTGTTGCTTCTTCAAACTCTTGCAAATCAAGTTCATGGGTCATCAGCTTCCCCATCAGTGTTTCCAAGGACATAGTGGTGAGATCGTTTCCTTCAATAATTGCTGTGGCTTTGGGATTCCAGTTCTTGGTTAGAGCCCGCAGCACTTTACTGATCTTCTCATGATTGCTGTAATTCTTGCCAAGAGATTGCAGAGGATTAGTTATATCAAGAAAACGAGTAAACATCTGTGTAATTGACTCTCCGGGTTTCATCTTGAAAGATTCATATTCCTGAGTCAGTCTACTAATTTTGGATTCCTTTACTTGAGAAGTACCTTCATGAGTTACCTCAAGAAGTTTTCAAATTTCGTGAGACGTCTTACAGGTTGAAACTCTGTTGAACTCCGTTTTGTCAATTGCACAGAATAGTGCATTGATGGCACGGGCATCTAGACTAGCCTTAGCTTTCTCAGCTTCAGTGTATTTGTCATGAGGCTTGTCTATAAGCTGGCCTTCAACCACTGTGGGTGCTGGTTTCTTATAACCATCAATGACTATTGACCAAAGATCAAAGTCAAGAGATTTTAAGAAGAAAGTCATCCGTGTTTTCCAATAGGTATAATTATTACCATCAAAAAGTGGGGGTCTATTTATGGATTGCCCTTCACCGTTGAATATTGATTTCACGGCTGCCATATATATACTCTCTGAGGTTTGTTATATAAGAATATAACCTGCTCTGATACCAATTATAGGACCGTTGAGCACCTCTAGAGAGGGGGGTGAATAGAGTGTGTGTGTGCAGCGGAAAAAATAATCACCAATTTAAAATTTTAACTATGGCAGAAAATAAGAGACAGTAAATAAATTTAGCAAGAGATAGAAAGATCAAACTCAGTGACACAGCGATGTATACTGGTATCCCTCTGAGAGCACTAATCCAGTCTCGAGTACTCTTGTTCGATGTTAATCCACTATGGCACAAGCTAAATGAGAGCTTGCAGTCTCTTACAACACCATGCTTGGTGACAAGCGCACGACCAGCTTCACAACACTGTGCTTGGTGACGAGCGCACGACCAGCTCCACAACTAGAATAGTTGCTGAACTTGGAATGACCTCTTTACAACTCTTGAATACCAAAAACTCTAAATCAACACAGATATTACTGGCTTTTGGCTAAGAGATGTATAGGTATGATTTGAAAGTTGTAGATCGTTTTGAAAACACTTGAATAGTAGAGAAGAGAAGATGAAGAATGAATGAGTGATTTAAAATGAAAATTTCTCTTCTATTTATAGGTGTTTTCTGAGACCGAACTCGGACAGAGTTCGAGCAGAGTTCTGATGCAAATATTTCGTATAGAGACGTTGCTCGCAGATTTGGAGGCAACTGACATTTGAATTCAAATTGACCGAACTCGGGCAGAGTTCGGACCGAACTCGGGCCGAACTCGGTTGTGAGTTCTGTCAACAGGATTTTCGAAATATTTAATCAAAACAGTTTGTAAGAAAGGATTTTTGGAATATTTTGTAAAAGATGTATAATTAAAAATGGGTAGGCTTTTTGGAGATGTGGACTGGGATAACCCTAAGCCAGTATTATCAGATTGATTTTACAAAATAAATCCTAGACTCAATAAAATGTAAAAATACAGAATAAAATATAAAATGAGTCAACTTTATATTTGATGATGTCTATACTTTGTTGATGCAGTACAACGCCCGTTGATATTGATTTCATATCTCCTGAAATGATTAGCAGCAGTTTGTATATTTTGTGTATTGACTTAAGTGTATGTTAATTATCAAAATCGGGTGTGACCATGGAATGTGCCAACATAAAATACCAACACAATATACATCTACATGGACGTCGGAGCCGTCTACATGAGCTTGGGTTGGTTTGGGTCCAGTCCAGACTAGTTTGGTATAACCGAATTTCCTAAAAGTCAAAATATTAGTAAATAACTAATTAAATCATATATAGGGATTAACTCGTAACTTGGCCTGGTTTTCTCAGTTAGAACACACCTATGGCTCGGTATTCCCCTACCATGGCTAAATACTAGTCAAAGCACGCCACTGTACTATCTATGCCATGATTCCTAGTCGTCTTGTACTTCAAAACTCAACCATGGTTAAAGTCATCTACCATAATAATTAACTAAATAATTATTTATAAAATTCTAAAAATTGCCATTTAAATCAACAAATAATATAAAAATATTTCAAAATTTTTGGGAAGAGGAGTTACAAACTGCGACCCCAGCACCGCCTGAACGGCAAGATCCGTCCTCTCCTGTACCACCTAAATGACACAATCCGTCCTCTCATCCGTCTCCCTAATGGTGCGCTCGAGCATATGAAATTGTGCGGTGAGCGCCGCATCGTCCGTCTGCAGATGACACTAGGGCTCCTCTGTAAACCTCCATAACAGCTCGTCACGTAACTGAGTAAGCTGGCGACGGAGTTCCTCCACCCAGACCGACTCATGTGGCTGTGAGGGCTGTGGGGAAATACACACTGGCAGAGGGGGCCCTGGATGACTGCATCGCCACAAGGGCGCCATAGGATCCCATACCGTAGTACGTATCCCTCTGAAAACCACCAACGACGGTCATCTAGAGATCGTCGAACGTCCGAGCCAAAGGGGGCTGCGAGGAAGTACCAGCCCCTCCCTCCGCAGATGCACCAGTGATCTCACGCTCTAGCCTAAAATACTCATCCTAGAAAATTATACATCTCAATAAGCATAATATATACTACCAATATAGTTGTTCCATGTCTATGGATATATATTGCATATTTCTTAAGTTATACGAAAGTTAGTGACACGTAATATAATACTTACATACCACTGCATGGCCCGATCATCGATGAGCTTTCCATCCTTCCGATAGGTGGCCAGAAAGATGGTCACCATGTTGGTGTCCTCACCCCTCTTTATCTGTTAAAATAATTCGTTTGTCATTGCAATTAAATATTTTATTCTAACTTTCATTAAAGTAATATATTACAGTAAAACACATATTAGACGACAAAAATATTCCGTCATAGGAATCAAGCCACCACACCACTTCCCTGCCCTCGTCCTACCCGCCTTCGCCTTCTCTGACCGTTCCTTGTACCTAGGAGCGTCGAATCTAGCCTTTATCGCAGTCCAATGCTCGGGCGTGATCCAACCTTGGATCGATTTTTCGGAGCGATCTCGAACCTTCTGGTTGTCGATCGCATACCCGATCAACTTGGCGGCAACGGAAGAAAATTCCTTCTCGATTATCTCAGCTCGTTGTGGTGGATAAAAATATATTTTCTACAAAAATTAAATTAGTTAGTTGTATAATATGCATAAAAGATGATTTATACTAAAAGCAATATACTTTAGTTACCTTGAAGTGGGTAACCAGAATGCCTTCCTCTCGTCCGAGATATCCGAGTAGTTGATCCAAGGGCCCCCGTAGTTGGACCTCAGAAATAGCCCCAATACCCTCTGAACTGACGGGAGACGATATCTACACAACGATAATTGAATTCATGAATATATAGATATAAGTGTAAATAAATGTCAACTAATTAACTTACTTTGTAATCCCGTCGGACCAAATCTTCATCCTCGTCTCATTCGGAGGGGCGCATGGGGGATCGTTCGGATTATATGGAGTCGGCGTAGGTGCTGTAGAAGCATGAAAAATTTTCAGCAAATGAAGCTCCATGCGCCCAGTCAGTGAAGCTCCATGCGCCCAGTCAGTGAAGCTCTATGCGCCCAGTCAATGAAGCTCCATGCGCCCAATTAGCAAAGCTCCATGCGCCTAGTAAGTGAAGCTCCATGCGCCCAGCCAGTAAAGTATCATGCGCCCAAGACTAGCTCCCCCAAAAGGAGGGCGCATAGCCTGAGACATGGCTATGCACCCAAGCCTGACTCAGTCAAAGCCATGATCAAAACGTGCACCGAAGCGGACGACCCGATCAAGATGTTCCCCGACGATGAGAAGCACATATCTTTTCGAACACCGTTGGGGGTATACTGCTATACGGTGATGCCCTTCAGATTGAAGAATGCAAGGGCGACTTACCAGCGAGCCATGAACACAATTTTTTGCGATCATTTACGCAAAACTGTGGAGTGCTACGTAGACGATATCGCAATCAAAAGTCGTCTCAAGGACAACCATCTCCAAGACTTGAAAATGGTGTTCGAACTAATGCGTGCACACCAACTCAAGATTAATCCGACCAAGTCTTTTCTGGGAGTCTCCAGCGGCAAGTTCTTTGGTTTCGTTATCACTTCAAAGGATACTCATCTGGACCCGAAGAAAGTGAAGGCTATCCTCGACATGCATCCTCCAAGAAACCTCAAAGAGCTACGCGGACTACAAGGAAGGCTAGCCTACATCAGACGATTCATTTCGAACCTCTCTGGAAGGTGTCAACCATTCACTCAGCTTATGAAGAAAGACATATCTTTTGTATGGACTGAACAATGTCAACGCACATTCGACGACATCAAGGCATACCTTACAAGCCCTACAGTATTGGTAGCTCCAATAATAGGAAATCCCTTCTTACTATAAGTTCGCGCTATGGACCATTCCCTTGGCGCCCTATTAGCTCAGAAGAACGAAGGCGGCCATGAACAGACAATCTACTACCTCAGTCGCACAATGGTGGGTGCCGAACACATATACAACCCGGTGGAGAAGGAATATCTTGCCATAGTGTTTGCCATCAAGAAGACACGCCACTATGTGTCTGGGCAGACTATCCATATTATCTCCAAAGTCAACCCTCTCAGAATACTCATAACTAAATCGGGCGCTCTTAATTCCCGTTTAGCTACATGGACAATGCTGTTGACTCCATATGATATAATTTACATTCCTCAGAAGGCAGTAAAAGGTCAAACATTAGCTGATTTCCTAGCAGCTCATCCGATACCAGAATCATCCAAACTCTACGACGAAATCCCCGACACAGTGGTGGAGTCTAACACTGCAACTGAAGAAATCCCCATACGGCGAATGTTTTTTTGACGGCGCATCAAGAACGGGACCCAAAGAAAATATCGTGGCTAGAGTAGGTGTCGTGCTCGTGTCAACTGATCATCTGGTTATAGTCGTGCATATTCTCTCATGGAACCATGCACCAACAATATAGCTGAATATAATGCTCTATTAATTGGCCTACAACTGGCGAAGCAACTGGGAGTTGACTATCTAGAAACTTACGATGATTTCAAGCTAATTGTTAGTCAGGTCCGAGTGGATTATGTTCTTCACGAAGATCTCGTCCCCTATCACAGAGCAACAATCGAGCTGGCGTCTACTTTCGATGGATTTTTCATCGAGCACATGCCCCGACTACAGAATATAGAGGCAGATGCTCTAGCCGGTCTCGCTGCTTCTTTGACCGTTCCTACCAATACACAGCAGTCGATCATAGTGTCTGGTCGAGAACTATTCTGCATGAAAAATGCCTTGCATATTCATCACAGTTACGTAGTAAAAACAAACGTCGATGCTAAAGACTTGAGATTTCCCTTCATAGACTACGCCGTTTATGGAATCCTCCACGAGGACCCGAAGGAAGCTGTATCCATCCAAAGGCGATCCCTCTGATTTTACTACGATACAGCTACCAAGATGATGTACCGACGCTCTTACGATGGGCTACTGTTACGATGCTTATCAGACACAGAAGCTAAACATGCACTCCGGGAGGCTCACGGTAGAGTTTGTGGTGCACATCAACTAGGCCCCAAATTACAAGATCGTCTCAAACGAATGGGCTATTACTGGCCCATAATGATAGCAGATGTTGTTGAATATACAAAAAAGTGTAGAGCTTGCCAGTTCCACGCCAATTTTAGTCATCAACCTTCGGAGTTTCTACACCCAGCGGCAGCATCTTGGCAGTTTGAAACTTGGGACATGGACGTTATAGGACCAATCAGCCCGCCATCCTCCAAAGGACATCGGTTCATACTAGCTATAACCGATTACTTCTCCAAATTGGCGAAAGCTATACCGCTCACCGAAGTGAAGAAGTCAAACATGATCAGTTTTATCAAACATCACGTCATCTACCGCTTCGGCCTACCTCGCAAGATCATCTATGATAATGGTCCACAGTTTGCAAGCCAAGCATTCTATCGATTCTGTGATAAGAATCGAATCCAGAACTTAGCCTCTATTGCCTACAATCTAGCAGCTAACAGGCTAGCAGAAGCCTTCAACAAAACCATCATAAAACTTCTCAAGAAGTTCGTGTCTTCAAACAAGCACGATTGGAACGAGAAGCTCGATGAATGTCTATGAGCCTATAGTACAACGGTCCGAACTCTAACAGGCAGTACGTCATTCTCTCTGGTTTATGGAAGCAAAGAAGTTCTTCCCCTAGAAATCCAGATCCCTTCTCTTCGAGTAGCCCTAGCCAGCGAGCTGACTACTAAAGAAATCTACCGTCTGCGACTCCAGGAGCTTGAAGCGCTAGACGAAAAATACTTGTTAGCTCAGTAGTGCATTGAGCTATACCAAGCATGCCTTTCTAGAGCCTTCAATAAAAATGTGAAGGAAAAGATCTTCCAAGTCGACGATCTGGTCTTAGCAGTGAGAAGACCAATGGTCATGACACACAAAACGAAAGGAAAATTCCAACCTAAATGGGAAAGTTATTTCGTCATAGAATTGGTGTACTCTAACGGTGCCTACCGGCTAACCAAGCCCGATGGTGACTTGCTCATGATGCCTATCAATGACAAGTTCCTGAAGAAATACTATGTTTACCCACTTTTACATAATGTTCACATGTGTTCAGTCATGTAAATGTACAGTGCGATGTTTATATGATTCGAAAAAACTATCTAACTATTATCCGTATTTCAAGAGTCTTGAATACGCCCTGGATAATAGGCCCTCTAAAATATTTCTCCAGTGGAATCTTTTCTGTTTTTGACTCCCTCCAAACTCGGTTTAATGAAAATAAATCACGTCCCTATTACCTCTGAATTGTTTTTCGATAATTATTTCCCCAGTAGAATCTTTTCTGTTTTTGACAACGTCCAAACTCGGCTTGACGAAACAAGTCACGTCCCTATTATATCTGAATTGTTTTCCGATAATTATTTTCCCAGTGGAATGATCAAATGTTTTGCCACGTCCACATAACCTCTGAGCAAAGCATTCATCAAGGATAATCACGTCCCTATTACCTCTGAATTATCCACTCCCCCCTAATACTATATATCTCTCCACGTCCATATTACCTCTGGGCAGATATAGAACATCCTCTGCTATTACGTCCACATTACCTCTACTAACAGCTTCATTCAACTTATTATCTATATTCGAATAACTTGAATATAAAACGGATAATAGGTCCACATCAAAAATTCTCCAGTGGAATACCCACCAGAAATATCCATGCTACGTCCATATTACCTCTAGCATCGATATTTCACAAAACCATATAAAAAGAGTCTCTACTTTGTACTTGAACGTCTATCAAAAGACGAGAAAAATGTACAAGAGCCGTGACGGCCAGAAAAAGAAGAGTTACCCTCTTCTTGACGAACGTCTTCATCTTCGAAGAGGATCAAACTCTGATGTTCTCCCTCCAACTTCGCCAGCTGTTCTTCTAAACGGACAACAGTCATGGCAGCCTGGGCCAAGCAATCCTCTTGTTCAGATGTCGCCGCCCGCATGTCGGCTTCCAGTTGGGCGATCTCGTTCTTGATCTGCATAATATGATTATACTTCTCAGTGATCCGTGCAGCCAGCCTGTTCTTCGAAGTAGCACGGGCCTCACTTGCAGCATTGAACTGGCCATATTGGTCAGCCAGCTCGTCGATCTCCCGAGCGAGGGCGTCCTTCCTTACCTGGAAGGCGACCTTCTCCTCCGCAAGAGCCGTCATCAAAGCCTCATCCTCTGTGCGGAACGGTGACATCGGGCTCTGCTGTTTGGCATCCCGTAACTTAGCCACCTGATCCTCCAGGTCGTTCAGAACTTTCCTCAGAATGTTGGCCCGCTCTTCATAGCCGGCTATGCTCTTGAGGGAAAAAATGCTCCTGATTATCATGTGTCATGTCCATATTATCTCTGATACTGATAGTCTTCCGACTCGACACCTATACCCAATCCGGGATAAAAGACATGGTGTCAAGATCACAAAACCTGTCACGACCATGTTACCTCTGCTGGGGTTCGTTTCAAATCTATTATCCGTACCACCAGTGTGTCAAAGGGTAATAGGTCCACGAAAGTATTATTCTAATCTATTTGCTCGTATTTTTGGATGCACAAAGGAGCAATAGGTCTAAACAAACAAAAAGATAGAGGGGGGGGGTCCCCCAGCGGGATACCCTTTACACAAATGCGGTATTTGGCTCTCTAATACAAGCACCACAGATACCACAAACAAAGAATGAAGCAAATGTGTTCTGTTTATTCAAAATCAGTTACATTCACAGGACTACATCTCATGAGCAAAACAAAAAGTTCTCTATCTCTTCATCTGAGCAAGAGGATTACATTTTAATGCCCAAAAGAGGTGAAACACAAAGCTAAAAGACAGACATAATACCAAGACAAAATACAAATATTTATGGGAACCCACGGTTCCTAGCTGTGTCGAGGCATATACCATTCCCTCAACCATTTCGCATATAAAGGATCTATTTGATTAAGGTCCTCAGCCGGAACAGGTGGGTCAGAACTCTCAGTGCTACTACCCTCAGACTTGGGCTCCTCCTTTACAGCAGCTTCAATCTTGGGAGTCATTCCTTCTCCGATAAGTGCTAATTCTTCTTTTACCTCAATTTTTGGTATTACCTCCTCCTTAACGAACGGTGACTCTTCTTTGATGAAAGAAGACAACATCTCCTCCTTCACGAAAGTCTCAGCCTTCGGTATAGATGCTGCAAGAAGCAAAGGAACATAAAGAAAGTCAGACTCAGAAATTTGCAAGAAAAACTAAGTTCTGAAGGGCTTATATGTGTCCAAAGGGCTATGCGCCCAAAGGGATATGTGCCCAAAACAAAGACATGTGGGCGCATAACACACGAACAGTGCGTGGGCGCATAAACATGCCTCAGTTAGAGGGCGCATAACATGGCAACACGTGGGCGCATAGCACACCACAGTGTTGGCGCATGACTTCTGTGGGTGCATAATAATGCTCACAGAAGTATGTTGCCTTAGGCGTAAACGCCCAGGCAGAAGAAAAGTCCGAGCGTCGTAAATTATAACTCGAGACTTTGTTTTTTGAAGCATGCCCTCACCCAGAATCGGGTCCTGGACTGCCGAGGACGCTGCCGTAGGAGGAGAGCCACTCGGTGCAGCCCCTTGCCCTTCGCGGATCTCTCGGCGATCTTGGGAGACATGGTTCTCAAAGAAAGAAGACGAAGAGTTTTTTGAAAAATTCAAAGAGAAGAAAATAATGAGCTTTCTCTCCTTTAGGGCTTATTTATAGGCACGGGCCACTTCCTATGCACCCACTTGCTGTATGCACCTATGTTCCCATCGCGTTGTATGCGCCCACAATAGCCTATGCGCCCACGTAAAGAATCAGCTTCCTGCACACTATGCGACTGTCACTTGCTGACGTGGACGACGAATGGAGGATGGACCGCTTCAAATTCAACTCCGATGAATCTATCAGCTCGAATTTCGAGGAAGATATCAACAGTCGTATCTCTCTGACAGGCTGGCCAAACACTATGTGCCCAAGGAGAGAGCCGTGCTATACGCCCATTGCATCACGAGAAGACGATCCATGCTTCTTTCAAAGTATTTTGAACTTGTTCAAGTATCGAAAACTTTGAAGGGGTCCTGTAGAAGCATAAAAAAATTTCAGCAAATGAAGCCCCATGTGCCCAAGCCAGTGAAGCTCCATGCACCCAGTCAGTGAAGCTCCATATGCCCAGTCAGTAACACTCTATGCGCCCAGTCAGTAAAGCTTCATGTGCCCAGTCAGTGAAGCTCCATGCGCCCAGTCAGTGAAGCTTAATACGTCCAGCCAGTGAAGTATCATACGCCCAAGACTAGCTCTCCCAAAAGGAGGGCACATAGCCCGAGACATAGCTATGCGTCCAAGCCTGACTCAGTCAAAGCCATGATCAAAATGTGCACCAAAGTGCACGACCACGTCAGTCTCCATGAACAGTCGTACACCGAAGCATGCGACCACGTGAACACCATGACCAACCCACGATCTCGCATGCTGTATGTGCCTACATCCTATTCGCCCAAAGCAGGACTATGCGCCCACATAAAAACTAGCATATTTCCTCATGTGGGCGCATAACATCATTCCAGCTCAAGAATGACTATAAAAGGGGGGCCTCATCCCCCTTCAACAGACAGAACAGATAGCATTTTCAGGAGCCAATGTGCTGCACTTCTTGCCAGTGAGCCGAGAGTTAGCAATTTTCTTAGGTTTTCTCCCACTTTTGTAATCAGAGTGTCAACGGAGTAAAGGAGAAACGGCCACTCGATCTCTATCGTCCCATTCCTAGAATTCTTTTTTGTACTCGGGGGTCCTCAGCACATGATCTCTCAGGCGTACTCAATTTGTGGTGTCTTGCGCCAATAAAAAAAAGACAAAATTTTCTTCTTCTTTTTTGTGTGTGTCTATTGGTACGACCTCCTCCACCCGCACCTCCGTCTCCATAGTGCCATCCACAGCAGGAAGGCTGGACGGGCTAGGATATAGCACCCAGTTTTCCAAATGAGGGTAATTTTGAAATTTCATGTTTATAATTATTTTAATAATGATATTTAATTCATGATATGATTTTTGGTGATTTTAAATCATTTTAAAATTATTTAAATCAATGACTTGTGGTTTTGACGTTTTGCTAGTGAAACCCTAGAGATTGTTTGACCTAGAGCCTAACTATGTGATTATGATATTTTAATGTCATTTTTGGCCTAAGGATATTTTTGCATTTGACCTCTTTGAATTATTTTGATATTATTTTATTATTTATGATATTGTTTTGGGGTTATTTGAGTCGGGTTCGAATTTCAACTCAATCCGACTTGAAACGGGGACCCGGGGGTAGTTTGACTCTAGTGGGACCCAGCACTAGTTAGGCATGGCCCACATGATATTAATTTTAGTACACATGATAGAAATATTTTAGTTAAAGGTTAGACTAATTATTATGGATAAGGTTAGTGTGATTAGAGACTTTAGAATGACTAATTTAGCCCCAACCAATTAGCCCTTTCCTAATACTCATAGAATAGGTTAGTGGGGGCATTTTGGACCTTACCATAATAGGACAAATAGCCCCATATGGCCAGCCACTTTGGGAGAGGATAGGCTCAAGTTCATTTCATTATTCTCATCCACACTCTCTCTCTTGTTCTTTCCCAAATTTCTAGAGAGCAATCCCTAGCAATTTCTCCACCAAATCCTTTCATTTCGCCACCAAATCTTCTTCTTTCCTTCTTCATTCTAGCCAAGGAGGAAGCTACCCAAGTTTGGGAGGATTCAGAGCTCGTTCGTGTCCTTTTGGAATCTCTACATGTCGGTGTCGCTCCGGGAAGGCTTTTCTTCGATTCGATCTACCAGGAGGTATAAATCCCTTCTCCTTTTCATTTCCTCATGCATATAGGTCTATTTTGAAATCATAGGAATGACCCCCATGGTTGTATCTCCATTTGTGTCCATTTCGTGTCCATTTGGAGGTCATAGGAGTGTCCTTTGTGTTGTGGTTGTGTCCATGTGGGAAAATCCCAAATTTGGACACACTATGTGTTGTTGTTATGTATGAATGAATTATTACATGTTTAATTCATATTTTTGTATTGGAGACGTGTTCTATAGTGTCTCATATATATATATATATATTAGTGTAGAGAGTGAGTTCTTGATATATTATGTTATATACTTGTGTTCTTTTGTATCAAACTACCAAAATCTGTCATGATTTTTATCCACGATTTTAATTTCAGTCCTAACTTAGAAATGCCATAACTTCTAGGTCAAAGCTCGGTTTAATCTCCCGTTATTTTTAAAATAAGCGTATTGAAGTTAGCTTTCCAAAAACATGTATTAATAGGCCTAATTATTTTTGTAACTTTCTGGAGAATTATTTGAGTGTCAGCTGTACGAAAGACAAACGCGTTCTCGGTGTTTTCGCGATTTCGGGAGTTTCCGGAAACGAAAACGCGATCCGTTTGAAGTTTCGGAAAACTAACACATAGATCAATAACATACTTTAATCCTAAATTTTAATTCATGCTAAGATGGTACAATATTGATTATTAGTAGGAGTTACTATTCGGTATATACATTTTGTGCACCCTTGTGTGTAATATAATGTTCTATTTGATTTTAACCCATGTTAATGTATATACATTATGTAATTAAATAGAGAATGCAAGCATGAGTAAATAGTTAAATAAATGATGTATGAGTTGTAAGTATCCTATCTAATGTAAGCATGTATAAGTATGGCTTGTAATGAATATGTAGGTTCCATAGTATAAGTATGGCTTGTAATGAATATGTAGGTTCCATAGTATGTAATGTATACAATATACAAGTTAATGAGATGTAATGTTCTATGTTAACACAAATCCTATATTACCTCATGTATCCCCTTACACTATGTTGACACTATCACACTTGACACATTGTTCACTTACACTTTGACACTCTTTGATATGTATACACTATGTATGCCCATTTAACCCTCACTTGCCCCTTTGCCATGTTCATATACACACACATAGCCTCTTAAATAAGTATTTATGAATATAGTTAACTTAGCTATGTATGTATATTATATATATGTTAGCATATTGTGTTGTAATATATAAGTTTATATAACCATTTGAAATGCCATGATTATAGACCTAATGTTGAATACCAATATATGCATGTGTATATATGTGTAGACATATATAGCTTAAAGTAATAGATTACCTAGTGTATATCCAATGTGAATTCTTGCCTATTTGAGTATTGAATAATTGCATGCTATATAGAGTTGGGTGCATGTTGGCTTGTATAGCCTTGTATTGATGTGTGCTTGCTAGGATAGTCTTGGTTAGGCCTAGTAAGACTTACTGGGTTAGGACATGACCTAGTTTGACTAGTGCAGTTGACCAGAGTTGACCAAGGGTTGACTTTGGCCTAGTTTGACCTAGATTCATGTAGAATGCATTGTAGTGCTTTATATTACCCTTCTGGACATGTTGTGACTTGTGCTGTTCTAATTAGGAGCCAGACACCTCTCCTCGGACAGTATCTTTACCTTGGACATTCAGATATCAGGCGAGTACATTTACTGATAGTTTTTATTGTCTTGATATCTACTATATCCGATTCAGTCGTAGTGTTTTACTTGATTTTCGACACGACGGTTCACGGACTAGTATACGTCGGATCCTGTCATGAGATGTTATTCCTGGACTTTCTTGGTATATGGGTATGAGATATTTCTGTGTTCCTGTACTTGTATAGACATTGATTTGGAAGTGGGCTGGTCCCCTGCTCTCGAACCTTGTGTCATGACGTGCCATGTCCGGATCCGTGATACTACTCGGGGATGGGGGAATTATTAGAGGTTATATGATCAAAGCCTCCCTGTAACTATATTTTGCTAGCGCCACCCTCACCTCACGTAGGGTGTAGCAGATACCCCCTTGCCAGTTATCCAGGTTGGACGACATGTCTCTCCGTTGAGGTCACCGCGGATTGCCGGGCCAAGTGGATAACCATCTCTTGCTTCCCTAGCCGATCACATATCGCTCTAATAGTTCAAACCACCTTTTACATTTATTAGCGTATCTTATATTCCAGTTCAGCTTGACTTTCTGTACTTCTTACCATGCTATGATTCTATTACTCACATGCTCTACCTGTTTTTATACTGTACCATGGTTATGGGACTAAGTTCTGTTTGAAAGAAGGGTTACAACCCCGGTCCTTGTTTGGTTTAAGGATTGTAACTCGACTTTCAAATGGTTCCCAAGTCGCCGATATCTTTGTCTTGTATTTCATTATTACTGTCTCTTATAGTATTTTTTAATTCATATGGAACTGCTGTTGGTGTTTGTACTTGCTCATTTTTCTGACAGGATACGTTGACAAATTTTACAGATAGCTTGGAAATTGCCTGCTAGCCTAGAGGAGACCCATTAGAGGTTGTTTAGTTAGCTATTCTCAGTTGTCTGGAGTTGTATTTATTTTATGGATTACTGTATTTGAGATTTGAGATGTATTCTGAGTTTGTCCCTTAGACACTTAGACTTCTATCTGTTGTATCTCTTTTCGATTTTATGTTTTATCTATCTTCCTTTATGCTCTACCTTAGATGTGATTGAGTTTACATTCTGCTATGTCACCCCCATTCGGGGAGTATAATCTGTTTAGTCTTATACTGTTAGATGCATTGAGAACTAGGACAGCGTTCTACCGACGACACTGCGGCGTAAGCTGGGCGTTGTTACGTTCTGTCACGACCCGTACCCTAGAGTAAGGAAACGAGACGTGGGTACGTCCAGCCTATGCCGCAGTGTCGGTGGTAGAACGCTGTCCTAGGTCAATCATCTAACAATATAAGGTACCTGTACAGTTTATACTCTCCGAATGGAGGTGTCATAACAATATACAGTCTAAATCACATCTAAGGTAGAAGAATGAAAGACAGATAGATAGATAGTAACTCAAAGAGAACAGTAGCATAGATGAAATAAGTCTAAGTGTCTAGGATACATATCATCCAGAATGTCAACTCATAATACAATAAGTCTAAAGGTCTATACATCTCAACATCTTAAAATACAACTCAGAATGTGAGACAAAATAACAAGTAGAAATGACTGTCTAGCTAAACTGGTCTAGACTACTGGAGCAACATCCTCAGCTGCAGGTGGATCCTGCTGAGGGTCCTCAACACAAGTGTCATCTAGTCCTGCTCCATAATATGTAGTCACCCATGCCTCATCCTCATCCTCTGTAATATTTTCAACAGGTCCAGTCAGGACAGGAACGAGCACAATACATCTCACACAGTTCATATCAGGTTAGGAAATACGATACATGCAATAGAGTAAAATACAGGAAGTGCTGAAAGGAAATATACGCTGTAAAAGAGATAGCTGTAATGGAAATATCTATTGTATATAGAGAACTGTAAGTGACTAGTGATGCAGAGTACAAGATAGGCATGTGAATGGCTAGAATTTATACATGATTACACTACTGAGTTTATACATGATTACACTACTTTGGAATTATTCACATGTCTACTTCTACTCTCCCGTTTCCCCAATCAATACACAAGGATCTAGACAAGTTACGTTATTATACATTACTTCACATGAGGCTCATAATGAGTATACATGAAGTTATATATGAGGGCTCAGTGAATCATGAGAGTACATGATCACATGAGTGCACATGCATGATGGAAGCATAGGAATACATGATGAAAGTGAAACACACGTAACATAAAGTATCCGATGCTCCCGAGGGGGATAATATCTCATGTAAAGATTCATATAGTACCAATCCGTGTTACCAACGTGACAGCATCAAGTAAAGTAATCTAGAGCGAGAAAGTAAAGCCTGAACAAGTATGAAACGGTTAGAGAATGTACTCGCCTGCTGTATGAATGTCTGTAGAGAATATGCTGTCCGAGGAGAGGTGTCTGGCTCCTGATCAGAGCAACACAAGTCACAATGTGTTCTAAATAGTAAAAATACAGTTCACTATGCATACTGCATGATTCTAGGTCAATCTGGTCAAAAGTCAACTCTTGGTCAACTCTGGTCAACTCTAAAGTCAAACTAGTCAAAGTTAGGTCAAACATGGTCAGACTAGTTAGGGTTTAGTCAAACTAGTCATTCTAGGTTAATTCAAGTTCAATCTAGGTTAATTAGGTCAAGTTTGACATAAGGTTGACTTTGGTCAACTCTAGTCAAACAAGGGTCAACTAGTTAGGGTTTGGGTCATTAGGTCAATGTCAATTAGGGTTAGCCCCTAATGCCATAGGCTAGTAACTTAGGCCATAGGCTAGTTTATATAGGTATCTACCTCTATACAATATATATACTCATATATATAAGTTTATATATATATATATATATATATATATATATATATATATATATATATATATATATATATATATATATATATATATATTTTTATATATATATATATATATATATATATATATATATATATATATATATATATATATATACAACATTACTACATAGGCCTATAGACTATGTAATACTCACATATCATATAGTATATATATATAGACACAATATATATAATCTAATACAAATACATATATATCATATATATATATATATATATACAACTTATATATAATACATATATATATAGAGAGTAGTGAGAGAGAGATTAGTGAATAGAGTGAGAGAGAGTGAACTGTGATATAGAGTGAGAGAGAGAGAGGGAGTGAAACTGAACACTGGGGGGAGGGGGTGTTCTAGTTTTCTGGAACCAGAAAACCAACACACACCACACAGAATAACACACACACACCCATATATATACATATATGTATATACACATGCACACACATGTATATACCCCTCAATTCCACCTACACACACAAATACATACACTATGTATATACCCTATATACACAGATATTTACATTAAGAAATAACATCAAAATTCGTTTTGAAATTCGATTTAAATAACTGGAAAATACCAAAATCAGGAATCCAGTGCACAGTGTACTTGAGAACTGGGTAAACCCAAATATACACACCAAACCGAGCTAAGGCTCGAACCCAAGGGTTGGTAACACTAGCCCCTAGTGTCCTAGGTGCTTGACACGACACCACGACACAATTTGATGTGTCAAAACTCACCAAAACCCAATCAGGTAAACTGACACACACACACGAATACGCTGCGTCGTGCACGCATGCAACGGCCTCGTGTTCGCGACACAGGACACGACACGTCTCGTGCTCGTGTCCATGTGTTTGCCACATGATGGTCTACCTCCTCGTGTCACCACGAGATGCCCAAGTGTCGTGTCCGCGTGACACGACACGCGCAAAGTTGGCCCCCGCACGTGTGTGTGCTGACAGTGCACGACCAGTGCACGTGTCCGTGTGTTCTCGATACGACACAAATGTGTCTCAAACTCGAGGGGGGGCATGACAGAGGTTGCCCCCTCCTCTGTGTCAATTTGCACATGTCCACGTGTCCTACATTGTCCGCAATCAGTGTCGGGTAGTAGGGGATTCTCTGTGACAGTGTGCAGTACAAAACCGTGAGTTCGTGTCCGATTTGGACACGAAAAAGAATCCAAATTGTGCTCAGTCAACTAGGTATATATTCTACTAGTCTAGGGCTACAAGAAAATGTAATTAGTTTTACAAAATAGCAAAAACCATTTCTTTGTGGCATTTCATCAAACAAGGTTTAATAGCCTAGGATACGTGTCCGATACGGACACCAAACCAACCCTAAATTTACCAAACTTGACCCACAGTTAGGGTAGACCTATATGCATGCATTTATGAAGAAAAAACAGAATATTAGCAAGGTTTATGGGTACTTACCTATTTGTGCAATTTCAATGGAAAATCAAAGATAGGGGGGTGTTTGTCCTTCAACTTGGTGATGTCCAAAGCTTGTAAATTCTGGATTGCTAGCCTCCCTTAGCACCCTTGATGTTATAGGGTCCCATTGCAAAAGACTAGAGGTGATTTGGATCAAAAATGATCAAGTTATGGAGGTTTGAAGGAAATAGAATTTTGTAGGCTTAAAATTCATGTAAATATGATCTTGAATGAATGAATGGGATTATATAGAATGGTGTAGTGCTAGGGGGTGCCCTATGGCCGGCCATGGCAAGGGGGGGGGGGTCCTTGACCTTCCTTCAAGGAGAAGGCAAGGACTTTGGTGCCAAGGTTGAGATATTTTGAGGATTTCATGGAAAATATCTAATAAAGTAATCTAAGATATTTCCACCCATTGACTAAAAGTAATATCTATCCCCTTAGCATTCAAGGTTAGTAACTAATATCTAGATTAGGGTAAGATAGGTTAGGGACTAATCATGGTACTTAACAATAATTAAATAATATTAAAAACACATAAATCCAAATAAAATCTAGTAAATTACCAAAATACCCTTTTAGGCTAAAATCACTAATTTGATGTTCTAAGCCTATGGCTAGGCTCACATGGCCATGGCAACTTCTAGGTTAAGGAATAGCTAGGGTTTACACTAGGGTTATACTAGTAAAATCACAGAGTCATAAGTCATGACTTAGAAATAGTTTTAATTACACTAATAATCACCAAAAATCATATCATGACTAAAACACCAATAATAAATAATAAAAATAATAAATTTTCAAAAATACCCCAATTTCAGAAAACTGGGTGTTACAAGTCTACCCTCCTTAAAATAATTTCGTCCTCGAAATTTAAAGACGAAACTGAAACTGATAAGAAGGATAGAAAATCATACCTCATGGTACAAATAGATAAGGGTATCGCTCACGCATCTCATCCTCCCGTTCCCAGGTGGACTCTCCTGGAGAATGATGCCTCCATGCGACACGAACCAATGGTATCGTCTGGTTCCTCAATGCCTTCTTCTGTCGATCCAGAATCTCAACAGGCTGCTCTGGATAATAAAGAGTAGGACCCACCTCGATCTCGAAATGATCAAGTACATGGCTAGGATCTGCCACGTACTGTCTCAACTGCGATACGTGAAATACGTTGTGGACTCCTACCAATGCTGGTGGTAAGTCTAGCTTGTAAGACACGTCACCGACTCTCCCGCTGATAACGAAAGGGCCGATGAAACGCGGGCTAAGCTTCCTACCTCCACCAAAACGTATCGTGCCACGTGTCGGAGATATCCTCAAAAATACTTGGTCTCCAACCTAATCACAAGCAATGTCTTAATTTAATTATGATAATCAAACATGGTTAATAAAACATAAACAAGACAACCTAATTCTAATCCTATCTTTAAGCTGTACCTCAAACTCCAAAGGTCTGCGGTGGCTGTCGGCCCAATGCCGATGTCTGTCCTGCGCCACGCGAAGCCGATCTCTGATGAGCTTCAGCTTCTCTACTGCATCCACAACCATCTCAGGCCCCAATAAAACTTGCTCCCCAACATCATCCCAAGACAAGGGTGTACGACATCTACGCCCGTATAGTGCCTCGAAAGGGGACATCTTAATGCTGGCCTGAAAGCAGTTATTGTATGCAAACTCTACTAAGTGTAGGTGACTCTCCCAAGATCCTCCAAAGTCCAGGACACAAGTCCGCAACATATCCTCCAGTGTCTGAATGGTCCGCTCTGACTGTCCGTCTGTCTGAGGGTGGTATGCAGTACTAAACTTGAGCTGAGTGCCCAAGCTAATATGCAAGCTCCTCCAGAAATGTGAAGTAAAATGGCTGCCCCGATCCGATACAATGCTCACTGGAACTCCATGAAGTCTAACTATCTGCCTCATATACATCTCCGATAGCTTCTCGGTAGATAAACCCACTTTGAATGGCAAAAAGTAGGCCGATTTGGTCAACCTGTCTACGATGACCTAAATCGCGTCATTCCCTCCTGGAGTACGCGACAATCCCGAAACAAAGTCCATCGTGATGTGCTCCCACTTCCAGTCTGGAATGGGCAATGGCTGTAACAGTCCACCTGGCCTCTGCCTCTCTGCCTTGACCTGCTGACAGATCAAACACCTGGCTACGAAGTGTGCTACCTTGTGCTTCATCCCACTCCACCATACATGCTCTCTCAGATCCCTATACATCTTGTTGTCTCCCGGATGTATCGAGTACTGAGAACGGTGGGCCTCCTGCATAACCTGCTCCCGAAAGTCTCCACTGGGTACACACAGTCTGAAACCGTACCTTAATGCGCCATCCCCTGCAAGAGTGAACTCATCGTCCGCAAATCCTGCTCTGACCTGCTCCCTGATGCATCGTAGAGAAACGTCATCGAACTGAGCCGACTTGATCCTATTAATCAAGTCCGACTGAATCTAGAGGCCCCACATCTGCATCTACACTCCCGGCACAATCACCTCGATCCCAAGGCTCTCCAAGTCCGCTAACAAGTAACGATCCATCGTCAAACACATAGCTGACGGATATCTCCTCAACGCATCGGCAACTACGTTGGCCTTTCCTGGGTGATACTGCAGCAGAATATCAAAGTCCTTCATCAGTTCCAACCATCTGCGCTGCCTCATGTTGAGCTCCTTCTGCGTAAACACGTATTTCAAGCTCTTGTGGTCTGTAAATATTTCCACGCGCTCTCCATACAAATAGTGTTTCCACAGCTTAAGAGCAAAGATAACTGCTGCCAACTCCAAATCATGGGTAGGGTAGTTCTTCTCGTGGGTACGTAACTGCCTAGAAGCATAGGCAATCACCTTCCCATGCTGCTGCAAGACACAACCCAAACCCTTCCCCGAGGCGTCACTGTAGATAGTGAACCCGCCTGATCCTGATGGCAATGTCAGAATCGGGGATGTCGTCAACCGCTTCTTCAACTCATCGAAAGCGGCCTGACACTCCTCTGACCAGACAAACTCTGCGTCCTTCCGAGTTAGCCTAGACAACGGCTCTGTAACCCGGGAGAAATCCTGGACGAACCTCCTGTAGTAGCCTGCCAATCCTAGGAAGCTCCTGATCTCTGCCACTGACGTCGGTGCTGCCTAAGCCTCAACTGCTGATATCTTCCTTGGGTCGACTGAGATCCCATCTCCAGTCACCACATGACCCAGGAAGTCGACTCTGTCTAGGAAGAACTTGCACTTCGAGAGCTTGCCGTAAAGCTGCTCCTGCCTGAGAGTCTCCAGGACCACTCTCAAGTGCTCCTCATGCTCCTCCTCTGTCTTCGAGTATACCAGGATGTCGTCGATGAATACCACTACGAACTTATCTAAGTACTGGTGGAACACCTTGTTCATCAAGTTCATGAACACCGTCGGGGCATTAGTCAACCCAAACGGCATAACCATAAACTCAAACTGGCCGTACCGTGTCCTGAACGCCGTCTTCGGGATATCCTCCCTCTTCACCTTTACCTGGTGGTAGCCTGACCTCAGATCGATCTTCGAGAATACCCGAGCTCCGCTCAACTGATCGAAGAGATCGTCGATCCGTGGCAGTGGATATCTGTTCTTGATCGTCAGACTGTTGAGTGCCCTGTAGTCGATACACATCCGTACCGACCCATCCTTCTTCGGTACAAAGAGTACCGGTGCACCCCATGGTGAAGAACTAGAGCGGATGAAGCCCTTGTCCTGCAACTCATCCACCTTCTTTTTCAATTCCACCAACTCGCTGTTGTTCACTCGATAGACATGCTGAGAAATGGGTTCCGCACCTGGAACCAAGTCTATCGAGAACTCAACGTCTCTATCTGGTGGAAGCCCAGGCAACTCCTCTGGAAATACGTCCATGAACTCAGCTATCAATAGATGTGGAGCTGGCTGCTCCTCAATTGAAGCTCCACAGAAAACTCCACTAGTCTGCTCTGCCTGCCGTCGGAAATATACAAACTCTGGCTCTCCTGGCGCTCTGAACAGAACTCTACCCCCGCGGTAATCTATGCTGGCATGGTACCTGCTCAACTAATCCATACTGAGTACAATATCGTAGTTCGGTAGTGGCATTACGAGCAAACACACATCCAACTCTCGGTCTCCCAAAACTATTTTCCGTCCCTTGAAAATATCACGAACGAGGATAATGCCACCCTCAGTAGTGATCTTGCAAGTCCTAGGCAACGATTCAGATATAACATGATGTCGAATCGCAAAGGATACTGATACAAAGCTATGGGAAGCCCCAGAATCGAACAATACAAAAGCTGGAATAGAGTCGAGAAGAATAGAACCTGCTATCAGCTCTCCAGTAACCTCAGCATTCTCTGCTGCCATGGCGTAGGCTCGTCCTTGCTGTCCACCCCTGGCCTGATGCTGGTGCTGGGTGAACCTCTGCTGCTGAGTCGGCAAAGGTCCCTTCTGCTGCCCTACCGGAGCCTTGGCTCTGCCTCCCTGAACTGGTCGTCCCGAAGACATGGGACACTCCCTCAGCTGGTGGTCTCCGGAACCACATAGTAAATACCTGCCAAGCCTCTTTCTGCAGTCATTCCATCCATGACCCTGCTTCTTGCAGAAAGTGTAACTGACGACCTGCTGCCTGGGTGCCTGCTGCGGGTGCCTCGGCTGCTGCTGTACCTGCTGGAACGGCCTCTGCTGCTGGAATGGCCTCTGCTGCTGGTGCTGAAAATGAGGCCTCTTGTCCTGTCCTCTACTGCTGCCAGCTCCCTGGGTGTCGCGGCCCCTCTTGAGCTTCAGCTCAAGATCATCCTCAGCCGCCATCGCTCCTGCCAGAATCTCCTCAAAAGTGGCATTTCTGTCACTCTTGGTCAAGGACTTGACCTCCTTGACCAAGCCCTTCCTGAACCTCCTCGCCTTTGCTGTCTCGCTAAGGCCCTCCATAAATCTGCTCAACCGACAAAACTCACCGGAATACTCCTCTACAGTATGGTTCCCCTGAACCAGGTTCTCGAACTGGGTCTCCAAGGCACCGACTGCCAGATCCGGGAAAAACTTCTCCTTGAAGAGCTTCTTGAAAGCTCTCCATGTCTGCCCGGGAGTGCCTACTCTCGGGTCCGTCTGATACCAGGTACGGGCAAGATCCCGCATCTGGCTGGCTGCTGCCTCTATCTGGAGTCCAGCTGGTATCTCCGCCAGTCGGAAGATCTCCTCAATGTGCTCAATCCAGTCATCAGCATAAAGAATCCCCTCTGTCCCCAAGAAGTGCCTGGGGTTCATCTTTTTGAACTCCTGAATGCCCGGAATCCTCTGCTGTCGCGGCTGTCCCGATCCTCCCTGTGGCTGGACAACCAACCTCTCCACCGTCGCTCTAGCCAGCTGATGGGCCTCATCTATGCCCCTGGTAAACTCCGTTGTCTGATGCTGTTGCTGGGCCTGTTGCTGCTCTAGGAAATGCTGGAAGTATGCAAACATCAGTGCAGCATCCACTAATCCAGATGGCATCGGCGGCTGGAACTGCGGCTGGTGCTGCTGGAACTGTGGCTGACGAAACTGCGGGGGAGGCATGTCTGGGGTAGCTGGGATGGTCCCCCGGATAAGTAGAGGTGCACCCCCAAATATGGCAGAAGCTCCCACATGAGCTGGAGTAAGGGGAGCTGTGGTCCCCGGATCCTGGTAAGCTGGACGAGAGGTGGCAGACCTCTCAGCGGTGTCACCTGGACCGAGACGCTGCGATCGTGTCTCCACCATCCTGAAGACAGATCAATAAGAAAATCAATACGGAGAAGAAACGATATAGTCAAAGGGGACAGTTTATTTTCAAAAGAAAGACAATATCAGCAAGAATTTAGATAGCAGGGATTTAGATAAGAGTTTTTCCTAATGTGATTGAGTACCTCAAAACTACCTCCTATTTTCTACTCAGGCTGTGGCGATACTCTAGTTCGAATACCACCACATAAACACGACCTGCATGGGCCACCACTAAAAATGTGTCACGACCCGTACCCTAGAGTAAGGGCACGAGACGTGGGTACGTCCAGCCTACGCCGCAGTGTCGGCGGTAGAACGCAGTCCTAGGTCAATCATCTAACAATATAAGGTAACTGTACAGTTTATACTCTCCGAATGGAGGTGTCATAACAATATACAGTCTCAATCACATCTAAGGTAGAAGAATGAAAGACAGATAGATAGATAGTAACTCAAAGAGAACAGTAGCATAGATGAAATAAGTCTAAGTGTCTAGGATACATATCATCCAGAATGTCAGCTCATAATACAATAAGTCTAAAGGTCTATACATCTCAACATCTCAAAATACAACTCAGAATGTGAGACAAAATAACAAGTAGAAATGACTGTCTAGCTAAACTGGTCTAGACTACTGGAGCAACATCCTCAGCTGCAGGTGGATCCTGCTGAGGGTCCTTAACACAAGTGTCATCTAGTCCTGCTCCATAATATGTAGTCACCCATGCCTCATCCTCATCCTCTGTAATATTTTCAACAGGTCCAGTCAGGACAGGAACGAGCACAATACACCTCACACAGTTCATATCAGGTTAGAAAATATGATACAGGCAATAGAGTAAAATACAGGAAGTGCTGAAAGAAAATATACGCTGTAAAAGAGATAGCTGTAATGGAAATATCTACTGTATATAGAGAACTGTAAGTGACTAGTGATGTAGAGTACAAGATAGGCTTTTGAATGGCTAGAATTTATACATTATTACACTACTGAGTTTATATATGATTATACTACTTTGGAATTATTCACATGTCTACTTCTACTCCCCCGTTTCCCTAATCAATACACAAGGATCTAGACAAGTTACGTTATTATACATTACTTCACATGAGGCTCATAATGAGTATACGTGAAGTTATATATGAGGGCTCAGTGAATTATGAGAGTACATGATCACATGAGTGCACATGTATGATGGAAGCATAGGAGTACATGATGAAAGTGAAACGCACGTAACATGAAGTACCCGATGCTCCCGAGGGGGATAACATCTCATGTAAAGATCCATATAGTACCAATCCGTGTTACCAACGTGACAGCATCAAGTAAAGTAATCTAGAGCGAGAAAGTAAAGCCTGAACAAGTATGAAACGGTCAGAGAATGTACTCGCCTGCTGTATGAATATCTGTAGAGAATATGCTGTCTGAGTGGAGGTGTCTGGCTCCTGATCAGAGTAACACAAGTCACAATGTGTTCTAAATAGTAAAAATAAAGTTCACTATACATACTACATGATTCTAGGTCAATCTGGTCAAAAGTCAACTCTTGGTCAACTCTGGTCAGCTCTAAAGTCAAACTAGTCAAAGTTAGGTCAAACATGGTCAGACTAGTTAGGGTTTAGTCAAACTAGTAATTCTAGGTTAATTCAAGTTCAATCTACGTTAATTAGGTCAAGTTTGACCTAAGGTTGACTTTGGTCAACTCTAGTCAAACAAGGGTCAACTAGTTAGGGTTTGGGTCATTAGGTCAATTAGGGTTAGCCCCTAATGCCATAGGCTAGTAACTTAGGCCATAGGCTAGTTTATATAGGTATCTACCTCTATACAATATATATATACTCATATATATAACTTTACATATATATATACAACATTACTACATAGGCCTATAGACTATGTAATACTCACATATCATATAGTATATATATATAGACACAATATATATAATCTAATACAAATACACACACACACACACACATATATATATATATATATATATATATATATATATATATATATATATATATATATATATATATATATATATATATATATATATATATATACAACTTATATATAATACATATATATAGAGAGAGTAGTGAGAGAGAGATTAGTGAATAGAGTGGGAGAGAGTGAACTGTGATATAGAGTGAGAGAGAGAGAGTGAAACTGAACAGTGGAGGGGGTGTTCCAGTTTTCTGGAACCAGAAAACCAACACACACCACACAGAATAACACACACACCCATATATATACATATATGTATATACACATACACACACATGTATATACCCCTCAATTCCACCTACACACACACAAATACATATACTATGTATATACCCTATATACACAGATATTTATATTAAGAAATAACATCAAAATTCGTTTTGAAATTCGATTTAAATAACTAGAAAATACCAAAATCAGGAATCCAGTGCACAGTGTACTTGAGAAATGGGTAAACCCAAATACACACACCAAACCGAGCTAAGGCTCGAACCCAAGGGTTGGTAACACTAGCCCCTAGTGTCCTCTAGTGTCCTAGGTGCCTGACACGACACCACAACACAATTTGATGTGTCAAAACTCACCAAAACCCAATCGGGTAAACTGACACACACACACGAATACGCTGCATCGTGCACGCGTGCAACTGCCTCGTGTTCGCGATACAGGACACGACACATCTCGTGCTCGTGTCCATATGTTCGCCACATGATGGGCTACCTCCTCGTGTCACCACGAGGTGCCCAAGTGTCGTGTCCGCGCGATACGACACGCGCGAAGTTGGCCCCCGCGCGCGTGTGCGCTGACAGTGCACGACCTGTGCACGTGCCCGTGTGTTCTCGATACGACACAAATGTGTCTCAAACTCGAGGGGGGGCATGACAGAGGTTTTCCCCCTCCTCTGTGTCAATTTGCTCGTGTCCACTTGTCCTATAGTGTCCGCAATCAGTGTCGGGTAGCAGGGGATTCTCTGTGACAGTGTGCAGTACAAAACCGCGAGTTCATGTCCGATGTGGACACAAAAAATAATCCATATTATGCTCAGTCAACTAGGTATATATTCTACTAGTCTAGGGCTACAAGAAAATGTAATTAGTTTTGCAAAATAACAAAAACCATTTCTTTGTGGTATTTCATCAAACAAGGTTTAATAGCCTAGGATACGTGTCCGATACTGACAGCAAACCAACACTAAATTTTACCAAACTTGACCCACAGTTAGGGTAGACCTATATGCATGCATTTATGAAGAAAAAATAGAATATTAGCAAGGTTTATGGGTACTTACCTATTTGTGCAATTTCAATGGAAAATCAAAGAGAGGGGGGTGTTTGTCCTTCAACTTGGTGATGTCAAAAGCTTGTAAATTTTGGATTGCTAGCCTCCCTTAGCACCCTTGATGTTGTAGGGTCCCAATGCAAAAGACTAGAGGAGATTTGGATCAAAAATGATCAAGTTATGGAGGTTTGAAGGAAATAGAATTTTGTAGGCTTAAAATTCATGTTAATATGATCTTGAATGAATGAATGGGATTATATAGAATGGTGTAGTGCTAGGGGGTGCCCTATGGCCGGCCATGGCAAGGGGGGGTGTCCTTGACCTTCCTTCAAGGAGAAGGCAAGGACTTTGGTGCCAAGGTTGAGATATTTTGAGGATTTCATGGAAAATATCTAATAAAGTAATCTAAGATATTTTCACCCATTGACTAAAAGTAATATCTATCCCCTTAGCATTCTAGGTTAGTAACTAATCTCTAGATTAGGGTAAGATAGGTTAGGGACTAATCATGGTACTTAACAATAATTAAATAATATTAAAAACACATAAATCCAAATAAAATCTAGTAAATTACCAAAATACCCTTTTAGGCTAAAATCACTAATTTGATGTTCTAAGCCTATGGCTAGGCTCACATGGTCATGGCAACTTCTAGGTTAAGGAATAACTAGGGTTTACACTCGGGTTATACTAGTAAAATCACAGAGTCATAAGTCATGACTTAGAAATAGTTTTAATTACACTAATAATCACCAAAAATCATATCATGACTAAAACACCATTAATAAATAATAAAAATAATAAATTTTCAAAAATACCCCAATTTCAGAAAACTGGGTGTTACACGTTCTCGTACCCTAACTCTAGGGTACGGGTCGTGACACGTTTTAGTGGTGGCCCATGCAGGTCGAATTTGTGTAGTGGTATTCGAACTAGAGTACCACTACAGCCTGCAGTAGGATTAGGATATATTTTTGAAGATACTCAATCACAATTAGGATCCCTTAAGAGATTCCTGGGACGACCCTTGAGAATCTTGTTTAACTCCGAATTAAAAACTCTTTTTTTTTTTCCTTAATTTGATTTATCTTTACTTTCTGCTATTGAATTTGATTGTGATGGATTATTATTGAATTTGAGTTTGTATTTATTGATTTTGATGAAGATTGTTGAAATTTGAATCTTGATGTTAGCTATAGCATCCGAGTTTGTAGTTATATGATTTGAAGGATTTTGTTCATTTCTGAATTTTGATGTTCGTTGATAAATTTGATTTTTTTTTGGTATTCATTGTTGATTTAATTTAATTTTTGGCAAGATAAAATTATATGGGCTAGGTCATCTAAGTTATGGAAATCTTGTCTTCTATAGTCACATTAGCCAGCATGGTGAGGACATATAGTCTGATTTTGGATATATTTCTCGGATGGGAGAATTTAAGGTTTTCGCAGCCAAGCTAGCGGCATCACGAAAATGTTAAATACCATGATTCTAGAGGTATGTGCATAAGTCAAGGACTGTGATTATCGTAGCCTTGCTCACTAGTATGACGAAGATTTAGAGTACCATGATTTTGGATAGACGCATATGATTATCAGATTGTACCTTAAATGTTTTCGAACATGTTTTTGCTACTTTTGTTTCAGTCATTCAAAAAAAAAAGAAGAGAAAGAATTATTGTTGTTTTGTTTTGTTTTGTTTCACATTGTTTACTTAGGATGTAGCTTTAGCTATTTTTATAAACCTTGTGTAACTTCTTATAAAAATTTATTTCTTCTTAATACAATAAACCAATGATTTTGCTAGGCCTTATTATGGATTGGGTATTATAATTCTTGTTTCAAAAAAAATGGGTCCCTCTTTTAAATAGATAAGCAGAACAGATTCTATTATAATTCTTTTCCTGCTAATATTTTTACTACCATCATTCCTTGTCTTATATACCTGTCCTGTTATATCAATTCCCTGTCTCGTATATAATTCTGTCAGCTATACCTTGACAACTCTTGAATCTTCATATCATTTTGCCTGAGAAATGTTAAGGAAGTGACGTAAATTATGTAGCTCAGAGAAGACGTAACTGGTTATTTTATGATGATCTAAAGGAAATTAAATGTAGAATGTTCCATATGGAAACTTGAGATAGAAATGTGGTAAAGGTCTCGAATAGAATAAAGAGATGCATACTGCCAATCTGGAAACAATTACATTTAGAGAAATTTTGGGGTTATGAGATAGTTTATAGGTGTATTCAAAACTAATGAGGATATCAGAGGTCAACCTAGTTTTGAGAACTTAGAAAATTTTGGTTATTGATTCTGGGAAAAACTTTTACTCTGAGACTATGTAGAAGGTTAGTAATGGAAAAGAGAAGTTAATTATGTTTAATAAGGATATTAAACAAGATATTGCGAGGAAATGACTAGGGATAGAGAGAGCACAAAGTTATGGAAGTTTAGAGATTGTTGTGAAATATTTTTAGGAGAATAATATTCAAGGGTGTATGTCGAAGAAAATACGGAATTTGATTTTATGATGAAAGATAAGTTTTGTAAGGCCTAGAGATTTAAATTAAATAACACGAGAAGAACAATTTGAACAAGTTCAAGGAATTCGTAAACGAGATTTAGAGATTTTGGGTCAAATTTAAGACAAGGTGAAAGAACTTAGAAATTTAAATAAATGGTTAATGTTGATTCCTAAATGTGAGGGCTGTGCTTCAAGAGTGATGTTTGGAAATTGGAAATTGCCTACGGTAGTCATGGTAAGGGTTTAAGTAAAGGTTAAATTTTTATATGGAGACTGGTGAGGTAAAGATATGATTGGCAAGTTATGACCAGATGAACTTAAGAGTATCAGAAGCAGATGACTAACTCGATCTTCATTATTTTTGTGCATTAATTACCCCTTCTTGAACTCCCACTTTCTAATTGAGATCCTTGACGTTCCTTATCGTGACTTTGATATTCGAAATGTAATACTAGCTGTTACCCTCCAACAAATCTTATATGCAAGACCTAGACGAGCTCACCTTCGTGTAGGTATATCATGTCCCACTAAAACCCGTCTTCTTGTACTCTATTTTCTTGATATGATTTTCTGGTCAACTGGCTAAACTATAACCTCTACCATTATACTAAATTTCTTCTTATTTCAATTAGAAATCCAGCCTTGACTCAATTCTTTCGACCCGACATGTGATGGTGTTATGCTTGTTTCCTTAGATATTGGGTAGGTTAGAGGCTCTATAAGGAGTACTATCGATCTTAAATTTCGAGGACAAAATTCTTCTAAGGTGGGTAGAGTTATAGCACCCAGTTTCCCAAATAAGGGTAATTTTGAAATTTCATGTTTATAATTATTTTAATAATGATATTTAATTCATGATATAATTTTTGGTGATTTTAAATCATTTTAAAATTATTTAAATCAATGACTTGTGGTTTTGACGTTTTGCTAGTGAAATCCTAGAGATTGTTTGACCTAGAGCCTAACCATGTGATTATGATATTTTAATATCATTTTTGGCCTAAGGATATTTTTTTGCATTTGACCTCTTTGAATTATTTTGATATTATTTTATTATTTATGATATTGTTTTGGGGTTATTTGAGTCGGGTTCGAATTTCAACTCAATCCGACTTGAAACGGGGACCCGGGGGTAGTTTGACTCTAGTGGGACCCACACACTAGTTAGGCATGGCCCACATGATATTAATTTTAGTCCACATGATAGAAATATTTTAGTTAGAGGTTAGACTAATTATTATGGATAAGGTTAGTGTGATTAGAGACTTTAGAATGACTAATTTAGCCCCAACCAATTAGCCCTTTCCTAATACTCATAGAATAGGTTAGTGGGGGCATTTTGGACCATACCATAATAGGACAAATAGCCCCATATGGCCAGCCACTTTGGGAGAGGATAGGCTCAAGTTCATTTCATTATTCTCATCCACACGCTCTCTCTTGTTCTTCCCTAAATTCCTAGAGAGCAATCCCTAGCAATTTTTCCACCAAATCCTTCCATTTTGCCACCAAAATCTTCTTCTTTCCTTCTTCATTCTAGCCAAGGAGGAAGCTACCCAAGTTTGGGAGGATTCGGAGCTCGTTCGTGTCCTTTTGGAATCTCTACGTGTCGGTGTCGCTCCGGGAAAGCTTTTCTTCGATTCGATCTACCGGGAGGTATAAATCCCTTCTCTTTTTTATTTCCACATGCATATAGGTCTATATTTAACCCATAGGAATGGCCTCCATGGTTGTATCTCCATTTGTGTCCATTTCGTGTCCATTTGGAGGTCATAGGAGTGTCCTTTGTGTTGTGGTTGTGTCCATGTGGGAAAATCCCAAATTTGGACACACTATGTGTTGTTGTTATGTATGAATAAATTATTACATATTTAATCTCATATTTTTGTATTGGAGATGTGTTCTATAGTGTCTTATATATATATATATATATATATTAGTGTAGAGAGTGAGTTCTTGATATATTATGTTATATACTTGTGTTCTTTTGTCTCAAACTACCAAAATCCGTCATGATTTTTATCCACGTTTTAAATTTCATCACTAATTTAGAAATGTCATAACTTCTAGCTCAAAGCTCGGTTTAATCTCCCATTTTTTTAAAAGAAGCGTATTGAAGTTAGCTTTCCAAAAACATGTATTAATAGGCCTAGTTCTTTCTGTAACGTTCTGGAGAATTATTTGAGTGTCAGCTGTACGAAAGACAAACGCGTTCTCGGTGTTTTCGCGATTCCGGGAGTTTCCGGAAATAAAAACGCGATCCGTTTGAAGTTTCGGAAAGCTAACACATAGATCTATAACATAATGTAATCCTAAATTTTAATTCATGCTGAGATGGTACAATATTGATTATTAGTAGGAATTACTATTCGGCATATACATTTTGTGCACCCTTATGTGTAATATAATGTTCTATTTGATTTTAACCCATGTTAATATATATACATTATGTAATTAAATAGAGAATGCAAGCATGAGTAAATGGTTAAATAAATGATATATGAGGTGTAAGTATCCTATCTAATGTAAGCATGTATAAGTATGGCTTATAATGAATATGTAGGTTCCATAGTATGTAATGTATGGTGCATATAGTGGTGCAAGAGAATAAATGAATGATGAATGAATGCAAGCATGAATGTAATGTAATAATAGATGTAATGTATGCAATATACAAGTTAATGAGATGTAATATTCTATGTTAACACAAATCCTATAATACCTCATGTACCCCCTTACACTATGTTGACACTATCACACTTGACACATTGTTCACTTATACTTTGACACTCTTTGATATGTATACACTATGTATGCCCATTTAACCCTCACTTGCCCCTTTGCCATGTTCACATACACACACATAGCATCTTAAATAAGTATTTATGAATATAGTTAACTTAGCTATGTATGTATATTATATATATGTTAGCATATTGTGTTGTAATATATAAGTTTATATAACCATTTGAAATGCCATGATTATAGACCTAATGTTGAATACCAATATATGCATGTGTATATATGTGTAGACATATATAGCTTAAAGTAATAGATTACCTAGTGTATATCCAATGTAAATTCTTGCCTATTTGAGTATTGAATAATTGCATGCTATATAGACTTGGGTGTATGTTGGCTTGTATAGCCTTGTATTGATGTGTGCTTGCTAGAATAGTCTTGGTTAGGCCTAGTAAGACTTACTGGGTTAGGACATGACCTAGTTTGACCTAGTTAGACTAGTGCAGTTGACCAGAGTTGACCAAGGGTTGACTTTGGCCTAGTTTGACCTAGATTCATGTAGAATGCATTGTAGTGCTTTATATTACCCTTCTGGACATGTTGTGACTTGTGCTGTTCTAATTAGGAGCCAGATACCTCTCCTCGGACAGTATCTTTACCTTGGACATTCAGATATCAGGCGAGTACATTTACTGATAGTTTTTATTGTCTTGATATCTACTATATCCGATTCAGTCGTAGTGTTTTACTTGATTTCTGACACGACGGTTCACGGACTAGTATACGTCAGATCCTATCATGAGATGTTATTCCTGGACTTTATTGGTATATGGGTATGAGATATTTCTGTGTTCCTGTACTTGTATAGACATTGATTTGGGAGTGGGCTGCCCCCTGCTCTCGAACCTTGTGTCATGACATGCCATGTCCGGATCCGTGATACTACTCGGGGATGGGGGAATTATTAGAGGTTATGTGATCAAAGCCTTCCTGTAACTATATTTTGCTAGCGCCACCCTCACCTCACGTAGGGTGTAGCAGATACCCCCTTGCCAGTTATCCAGGTTGGACAGCATGTCTCTCCGTTGAGGTCACCGCGGATTGCCGGGCCAAGTGGATGACCATCTCTTGCTTCCCTAGCCGATCACATATCGCTCTAATAGTTCAAATCACCTTTTACATTTATTAGCGTATCTTATATTCCAGTTCAGCTTTACTTTCTGTACTTCTCACTATGCTATGATTCTATTACTCACAAGCTCTACTTGTTTTTATACTGTACCATGGTTATATGACTAAGTTCTGTTTGAAAGAAGGGTTACAACCCCGGTCCTTGTTTGGTTTGAGGGTTGTAACTCGACTTTCAAATGGTTCCCAAGTCGCCGATATCTTTGTCTTGTATTTTATTATTACTGTCTCTTATAGTATTTCTCAATTCAAATGGAACTGCTGTTGGTGTTTGTACTTGCTCATTTTCCTGACAGGATACGTTGACAAATTTTACAGATAGCTTGGAAATTGCCTGCTAGCCTAGAGGAGACCCATTAGAGGTTGTTTAGTTAGCTATTCTCAGTTGTCTGGAGTTGTATTTATTTTATGGATTACTGTATTTGAGATTTGAGATGTATTCTGAGTTTGTACCTTAGACACTTAGACTTCTATCTGTTGTATCTCTTTTCGATTTCATGTTTTATCTATCTTCCTTTATGCTCTATCTTAGATGTGATTGAGTTTACATTCTGCTATGTCACCCCCATTCGGGGAGTATAAACTGTTTAGTCTTATACTGTTAGATGCATTGAGACCTAGGACAGCGTTCTACCACCGACACTGCGGCGTAGGCTGGGCGTTGTTATGTTCTCGTGCCCTAACTCTAGGGTACGGGTCGTGACATAGGATCAAGCCTGGAACTGTCCGTCCCAGGAGTACTGCCACGTACCGTCGATCCACTCGGACATCTGAGTGGTTGGTACACTGGTGTACTAGGAAACGAGGGTCCGGAACCACCATCCAGAGTACCACTCTGTCTACCGGTAGAACCTCTATCGCCACGGGATGCTCCTCTACCGGTAGAACCTCTATCGGTACGGGTTGCATCGAGGTACGATCCTCTTCATCCTGCCATACCTGATAAAAAAATAGACTCTGAGTAACCCTCCATTGAATTTGTAGATAATAACCATGCATTTAACATGTGACAGAAACATCCATGTCTAGATAATAGCATCAAGAAACATCAATGTCTAGAAAACATCCAGAAACTTCCAAAAATAGCCAAAAATATCCATGTCTGCATAAGTCATATCATATAAGTCTACCAGTAAGATCCAGAAATATCCAAGTCTAAATAAGTCTACCGGAACAAATTTGGTCAAAAGTCATATCATATAAATCAACCCTCTAAGCTGGGGCAGATAGAACTCACCCAGCCATCGCGCATAAGACTCCTCCACGCCATCAAGATCAATATCTATAGGAGCTGGATGACTAGAATTCCCGGTGCCACTTTCTCCTTCACAGCGATCTCGGATTCGGGAATCACTTCCTCCTTAATAGTAGAAAGACGCACTTCTTTCTTAATCTTGATCTCTGCTTTAGGTATCACCTCCTCAGCAGCAGGAGGAAGCACTACCCCCTTAGTGGCAGGAAGTACCACTACCTCCTCAGCAGCCATATATGCCTCTCTCAAGCGACGTGCTCGGGTTATGGGTGTCATCTGGTAAGATTGATGGAAACATAGAGACTAACTAGGGGTTAAACAAAATGACAGTCATTTCACAAGTCTAAATAATTATCGCATGGAAATTAATTAGTGGTTAAACATATTTTATATTTTCTTTTCTTTTCAATCATCTTCTGAAAATTCATCTTCTTCGTTCTTCGCGTCCTCATCTTCCTCTCCCTTCTCATCTTCGCTTTTATCTACTTCGTTTTCCTCTTCGGATACTTTTACCTCTTCTACACGATTAGACGTATAATATAGAACTTCCGTTGTGTCCACGTCAACTGTATTTGTTACGATAGGTAGTAAAATGCTCCACTCCGTACGAGACATTTGGTTGGTTTGTTAGATGCGATCAGATTGTTGGACCTTGAATTGTGTTAGGAATCAAGAAAATTAAGACTGATGCAGTCTCTCTTAGCTGGCTAGATGGAATGGATATCAGAACGTGGCTCACTGGTGGAGCTACGCCTAGTAGGAGTATGTGGGATCGAAACAAGAAGATCCTTTATGCAAGTGAGTGGAACTATCATTCCTCCTCCTTCCTCCTTCATGCTTAATAAAATAGAGTAATGTGATATTATGAATTGTCCCTAAGTGTCCCATGTTTTAGTTGCTGAATAATAGAGATGCTTATGCTGAGAATTAATGAAATGAACAACACATGAACATTGAACTGCTGAATGAATCACACTTGAACTGCTAATATGACTTGATGCCTGAGAATAAATTGATAACATTATCCCTTATGTTTAATGGTGCTGAAACAAATGAAATACTTAAATAATGAGATACGGTGTGATTGATACATGGAAAAAGAACTGGCTATGCTATTAACGCAATGAACTGGATGAGACTCTTGAATCATGTACACTCTGTATAACTGTTGTAAAGAAATAAGATGCTGCATGTTTTCGTATAAAAAATGAACTGAATAATAATTATTCTAACGAAATGAATGAAAAGTTGCTTGTCCCTTTCAAATGAGTGAAATGTTGTTTGTTCCTCGTTAAGAGGAATGCTATGAGAAATGTTGCACAAAATCAATGAATGAGGAATGATGAGGCTTGGGATCATGGAGCTCACCAAGTGGAATGCTGGTAATAATGGAATGATTAATCGTTGAACATGGCTCAGAATTGAGATGAGATGTTGAACTGTTGGCTTTGCTTACTTTCAATTATTTTACCATACACTTGTGTTTATAGAGTCGACACACATTCGCATGGTCATAGACGTACTTCTACAAGTCTTGAGTAAGTTTCCTCGAACAGTACCTGTGGCGCTGGGACCGATTCGACCCGGGAGGAAATATTGGTCGTGCTATGGTGGCACGAGGTATTGCGGGACATTCGGCTAGGCTTGCAACCTACCCTGGAATTGTGTGTCATTATACCCATTGGAAAGTCCTTTATGCTACAGTTTTACCAACGATCACGTAGTCAGGATGCATGCTAATGAATATTTTGTACAGACAGAGTCAGTATATCATATTATCCTGTATTGTTATACAGGTGCGAGGAGCCGGCTATCGGTAAAGAATTCACTTAAATGTGATACAATTATTTATATGTTAAATTCAACTTGATTGCTTAACATGCTAAACAAAACGATGTCTATCCATAAGAATTTCAATAACATGTTAAAGATGTTAATGCCAATGTTGCCTCAATAATGCTTAACATGATAACACCAAGTATGCTAGAATGGTGCCTTACTATGAATGTTGCTCAATCATAACTTACATATTAATCTGTTGCTATAGAAGAGAAATGTGAGAACTTATGTTGTGCCTCAATTACTGTTGATTCCACAAGAACAATACTACTGCAAGTTTACATGTCTTTTCAATGAATATTGTATGAACTGTAAACTGATGCTAGGTCCCAACTAGAAAGATCACTCTAATGAATGCTTGCTAAAATTGATCGCTTCGTGTTGGTTTAGGTGAGAAGGTTGGATTCTGCTCGCCAGTAAATAGAAGATGTACTGACCCATATTGTGGATAGGTGCTCATGCTTGGAAAGTTTTGTGCACGAAGATTGGCTTGATCGATCCTGCAGTATCGAATATTTGTTAGGCGTACAGAAGCTCTCCTTATACAAGATGATGTCTTCTATTTATAAAGGGCATAATGTATGGAACATGGTAATCAGTTGTACCAGTGAGTTGTAAACCAAGTCGGTATATCGAGTTGTATTTCAATATATGAAAGTATCAAATGTAAGCTTTATGGCGCTTGTTTAGTTGGTTGTCCATATAAAGTGAGATGTGTCGTAAGTATTGTATCTACCAATGTTGTAATCTACTTTAATTATCAAAAAGGAGAATATATTTTACATATCTCTGTGCGACTCAAGTTATCTGCTTATTTTTGCTGCTACAAATCAATGACGTGTTCCTTTTCGATAAGAAAGAATATCCCCATTAACTATAATTTGTCTGCTTCTACTGCTGCGATGTGTTCCTATTTGAAGATTATCAATTATTTACCATCTTTGTCTTGTACAAGTGCAATATCAGACTTGTATGGCATCACGCCCAAATGAGAATGATCAATTCCAAGAGATAATATGACTCTACAGAAATTGGGGGGTGACAAATTGGTATTAGAGCACAGCTTTACGTCCTTGGACTCTTAATTGATTCATTTCAAATCAAAGTTGCATCAGCTATTAAACAAAGTTGCTTCCACGATCACTCAATGTCGCTTCCGCGATTAAATCAAAGATTGCTTCTGCAATTATGATGTCGTTGTTCATGTTGTCCTCTCAAGTTGTTCATGTCTAAAAGTTTTTTGAACCTCTTGGCTGCTCACTGGATGTTCCATACAATAAGTCTAAATACATTGTGATGCCCCTGAATGTTTATTTGTTGTTGGTTTGGACACTAATGACCCAACAATGACTCGATGCCATAGTATGCTATTTGTGAATGATGTTCAAAATGAGGGAATAAAGAAAGTTGCTATTTGTGTTTTTGGAACATGCTGGAGAGTTGCATGTTATTTTAGAAAATAATTATGAATGGGGTAATCGATGGATGAGTTCAACAGAACGAGTGAGTTGACTCATGTGTGTTGGCTAGTACTTTTGAGACCCTAAGAATGTTGGCTTCTGATATTAAGACCCCAAGATGTTGGCAAAGTATTGTGATCATTATAGATCATGAATGTCCAGAATAGATTTCTGCTGGTATTGTTTGGGAATGGCTTCATTTCTGAGTATTATTGCCTCTACCACTTCAGAATGAGATGTATCGTGACCCTTTCCATCGGATGGCAATGACTCTATCTGTGAGTCTTGGGTAGTGCCGAGACTTAGCTGGGAGTCATGCCATATTACTAGATGACTTGAGTGTCCCTTGACGGTGATGTTATGCTGGGTAGCGAGATTGTTAGCAATCATAACGAGTGCTTCAGTTAGAAATTGCTCCATTTGACAATGTCCCAGACTAGCAGGATGATAGTTATATTATAGGTAATAAATTTGGCTAGCGAATGTTGCGTGGCTTAGAACATTAAACGATAGTTGCGACTAGTTGAATGAGAATCATGTGTGGCTATTACAAGTTGGTTGCTAAATTGAAAGTTTTGCAAATGTTGTCGGTGACCCGAAGGAGCATTAGAAATCTGTGTTATGACCCTAAGGTACATTAAGATGTTAACCCATCTTGATCGTCGAAGGATAGAATTTGTAAAGTTTGAGTTTGTGCTTGGAGAAATAGATAGTTGTTGCATATGTGCATGTATGCTGAGGGATTGAATTGTATCACAACTGTAACAAGTAGTGACCCTGAATATTTGTATTGCATAAAGAATGGTCAATTGATACATGAATTGTCAGATTGATTCGAATGGATTACTCGACCCTTGCGATGAGAAATTATAAATGTTCGTGTGAGAAATTGATGACCCTTGAATAGTTAGCCTCAGTATATAAATTTGTGTTGGTACAAAGGTGTTGGAATAGAAATTGAATCATTAGAAATTTACTTGATGGATTATTAGAGCGTTGGGAATAGTATATTGGACTGGAAATTTGACCATAGTTTTGTTACATCGATCTTAGCGATCATTGGGTAAGTCTAGAATGGGCCTCTATGGGAATTAGTTCCTTGAGGATAACCCTGGATAGATAGACTTGACCCTAGCGACTGTGGGCTGCATAACCAATTGTCGGTATAGTCGGCAATGGCAATTAGTTATTCAGATAGAGTTGATAGCCATAGGTTTGGGTAGAGTTCTTTAGAACTATTGGTTGCTTGTTGGCACTAAGAATAAGAAATTCGTATGATCCCTAGTAGCATCCACTCTAGGGGAGTCACCTGAATGATTAGGTGTAGCTGTCGGTATAGCTAGCCTTAGAGACTTGACCGAATAATAGGCTGACCATTAGCGACCGTAGGATAACCTTTTGGTATTGAACGAGAGATGGTGATGAGTATGACCTAAGAAATGATATGTTGTAAGTATATGCTTCAACATGAACCTTAGAGATGTTTGACCCTTGAGGATTATGTGTCGGCCTATAGCGGAAACTGGAATCGTGGGATGAGACTTGCGTTGTATGTATCGAGTAGTAAATTATTCCATGAGATGGAATTGACTGCTCTTGACGGGAATGTTGTATCGGTGTCTAAAGTCGGACTACATGGTTAACCTTGACTATCACATAGAATTGTACCCTTGGCTCGGGTAATCGATAGTGGGTGACTTCGGATTGTATCTTTTAGAAAAGATGAATTGTCTCGGTAAAAAATATCGTTGGATTCAGAAAGGCATCGGATTGCATGTTGTGAACTCCTAGTATGGTTGGCTCTAAGTTAGACCTTAGCCCGAATGTTAGAAATATTATGCTTGGATAAGGAACTTATCTAAGTTGTCCCTGATGTTGAGTGTTATGGCTGGAAAGATAGTGATTGTGGCAAAATAATAAGTCAATTGAAAGGATGCTAAGTCAGATTTGGAGAAAAGAGTTACAATCGTTGCTTATCGAATCACACTAACATGGAAGTTGACTAAAGTACATATATTTTGGGGATGTCTAAAGTATGTGTATGGATCCAACTGAAGTGATAGCTGTGACCGAGATAATACTATATAGAAAGCTTATTGAATCGCACTAGCACGAACTTTGGCTGAAATGCATGTATTTTGGGGACGCCTAAGATATGTATATGAATCCAAACAAATTGGTAGGCTACGTTGAAGATAACAATGCTCGAAGAATGATGGTAAATCAATGAGAGGTACAAATACTTTGGAGAAGAGAATGATAGATTGAATCATTGATGAGTTAAGTGGTACAGTTAGATAATAATTTTGAGATGACCGAGTATGCTGAAATGAATATCCAATTAAAGCTAAATGAGTAACTTGTTGTGACTAAGTGAATTAGTAGAATGAGTTGTTCTTTTAAGTTTTGAGGACAAAATTTTTTCTGAGTGGTATATTATATAATGCTCCGCTCCGTGCGAGGCATTTGGGTTGGTTTGTTAGATGCGATCAGACTGTTGGACCGTAACTTATGTTGAAAATCAAGAGAATTGAGACTGATGAGGTCACTCTTAATTGGCTAGACTGAATGGATATTGAAACGTGGCTCGGTGGTGGAGCTACGCCTAGTGGAAATATGTACGATCGGAACAAGAATATCCTTTATGCAAGTGAGTGAAACTATCCTTCCTCCTCCTTACTCCTTCATGCTTAACATAATGGAGTAATGTGATACTGTGAATTGTCCCTAAATGTTCTATGTTTTAGTTGCTGAATAATAGAGATGCTTATGCTAAGAATTATTGAAATGAACAACACATGAACATTGACCTGTTGAATGAATCATACGTGAACTACTAATATGACTTGATGTATAAGAATAAATTAATAACATTGTCCCTTATGTTTAATGCTAATAAAACAAATGAAATACTTGAATAATGAGATGCAGTGTGATTGATACATGGAAAAAGAACTGGCTATGTTTTTAATGCAATGAACTGAATGAGACTCTTGAATCATGTACACTATGTATTACTGTTATAAAGAAAAAAGATGCTACCTATTTTTGTACAAGCAATGAATTGAATAATAATTGTTCCAATGAAATGAATAAAAAGTTGCTTGTCCCTTTGAAATGAATAAAATATTGTTTGTTCCTCATTGAGAGGAATGCTATGAGAAATGTTGCAATGAATCAATGAATGAGGAATGATGAGGCTTGGGATCATGGAGATCACCAAGCGGAATGATGGAAATGATAGAATGATTAGTCGTTGAATACGGCTCAGAATTGAGATGAGATATTGAACTGTTGGCTTAGCTTACTTTTAGTTGTTTTACCATGCACTAGTGTTTATCGAATCGACACGCATTCGCATGGTCATGGACCTACTTGTACAAGTCTGAGTAAGTTTTCTCGAATGGTACCTGGGGTGCTGGGATCGATTCGATCCGGAAGGAAACATTAGTCGTGCTGTGGTGGCACAAGGAATTACGGGACATTCGGCTAGGCTTGCAACCTATCCTGAACTAGTGCATCGTAATACCCATTGGAAAGTCCTTTATGGTACAGTTTTACCAACGACCATGTAGTCAGGATGCATGCTAACGAATGTTTTATGCGGACAGAGTAAGTATATCATATTATCATGTATTGTTATGTAGGTGCGAGGAGTCGACTATCGGTAAAAAAATCACTTAAATGTGATACGATTATTTACATGTTAAATTCAACTTGATTGCTTAACTTGCTAAACAAAACGATGCCTTTCCATAAGAATTTCAATAGCATGTTAAAGATGTTAATGCCAATGTTGCCTCAATGATGCTTAACATGATAACACCAAGTATGCTAGAATGATGCCTTACTATGAATGTTGCTCAATCATGGCTTACATATTAAACTGTTGCTATAGAAGAGAAATGTGAGAACTTATGCTGTGCCTCAATTACTGTTGCTTCCACAAGAACAATACTACTGCAAGTTTACATATCTTTTCAATGAATATTGCATTAACTATAAACTGATGCTAGGTCCCAACTAGAAAGATCACTCTAATGAATGCTTGCTAAAATTGATCGCTTAGTGTTGGTTTAGGCGAGTAGGTTGGATTCTGCTCGCCAGTACATAGATGATGTACTAACCCACGTTGTGGGCAGGTACTCCTGCTTGGAAAGTTCTATACACGAAGATTTGCACTACAAAAAAAATTGGCTTTTGGGACGACACTATTAGGAATGCTAGTCTAAAACGTCCTAAAAATTTAGTTTTGGGGACCGCTATATTTTTGGTAACAAAAAATAGTATTATTTTGGGACAGATTGAAAAATAGATCTCTTATTTGGGACTATTAAATTTTTCGGCCTCAATAAATCCTAGGACGGTCCCAAATAACTAGGCGGGAATGCCAAATATTTGGCGACGCATTACCATTTTTTTGGAATTTTTTTTTCCTATATTCTATTCTCTCCTACCCGTTGGATGTCTCAGCAGAAATCATCACCCTTGGATCTCATAACTTCCCTAACACTAATCAAACCTTTTCATTCCCTTTACCTTTTTTTCATTCCCTGCATAAGTTCTCTCTCTTTATCATTTGCTTCCCCTCTCATTCTGGAAGCCCCTCCATTGTTGGTGCCATCCTGAGCTATGGAGACTCACCTCACTCCCATGCAATGCCACCCTCCTCGTAGCCATCCTGAGAAAGTCCTCCTCCACCACCACCACACCCGCGTCATCACTATGACGACACCACCATCACCATCCTTGCCTCCCGTAGTCTCCTTCTCCATCAAGCCTCCTCCATCCATGCAAACCCTAGCTAGAGGAGGGGCACAACCACGGTGAGCTATATGCTAGCTAGTTAGGGTTTTTTTTCTTCTCTTCTTTCGATTTCAAAATTAGGGGTAGGGTTATGATTTGTGTGCACTTTTTTTTTAGAAATTTTCAAGGACGTACATGTGTTAGAGCTATTGAGGAAGAAGCAATCGGACGTGATGCGGTACAAAATCTCTCAAATCCTCTAAAATTCCACTTTTCTCCTCGATTTCATTAGGGTTCCTTGGTCAATTCAATCAAGTTTTAGGGTTTCGATGAGCAAAAGGTTCACATATTACTGAATCTGTCGCATATTAATGAGCCAAAAGGAGAATAAATAGCATAACATGAAATAGTGCTTGGAAAATATTGTGTGAAGTATGAATGTGATTTCGTAGTTTTATTTCTTTTTTCCTTTCCCTCTCATGTAGAATCAGCGCCTAGCATATTTTGTTTTCTAGTGTACATAGTTAAAATTTCTATTCTGGACCTATCATATGGTATTGCCCCTATCTCATCTAGAATCTAAGACTAATATGTTTCATATATATTTATTTATTGTGGTATATTTTGCTTATCATATTCATGTTTTCTAGAACTACCTTGTTGTTGATTCCCTATCTATTACAACATAGAAGATTAGTTGTCCAATTGGCAAACCGATACATAATTAAGTATTGAACCAAACCTTATTCAAATAAAAGTATCGAACGAATTAGGTTTTTTTCCCCATCAAGTTTGGGAACTAAGCAGTATTACAGATATCAAAGAGCATGATAAGGCATTTCCTGTGAGTGGTATATCTATTTAGTATTTACAATTGTTAAGATTCATGTAAAAAAAACTAATACTAAATATTTATCACGATAAAAAGAGGATCGTAGTGCATCTCTTATTTACCTTGGTAACAAAGACTATTGTGATGCCCTTTTTTCTTATTATTAAGCATCCATATGCTCTCTTTTTTCACCAATTTTTAGTACTAAATGTCTCTTTTTTCTTCTTTTGTTGTTACTTAAATGCATTTATGTTAACACCTACGATAAATAAAAGTATTGCATATGCTGTTTACTTTTACCAAGTGTTCCGAGATAAGTGAATATAATTTATTAATACCAAAGAACATATGGACAGTTCAAAAAGAAAGGTCTAGAGAGATTAACCTTAACCTAGGACTGTTAGAGACATACATATTGTGTATACCCGGCCTCAGTCCTAATGCAGATTATCGATCCATTCCATTATATTCCATCTCTGATTCTACCAAGGAGAAGTTCACATGATCTGAGCCCTTATCTACCTTGGCACAACTGTCACATGACGCTTATTAACTACTTGAAATACAAAACAAAAATAGTTAGTTAAAAGATTAAAGGTCTTTGTTCGTTCAACAAAACAGAGAGAAATGGTATGAAATAGGAATAAGTTGTAACATAAACCTTGTTATCAGCATGTGTAATGAACCTAACTCTTTTTCTTAATTAGTCTGAAATTGTGTAATGAATCTAACTCTTTTTCATCAAAGAATCAAAGCATTTCTTTGACCCTGACAGTATAAGATCATCAATCTTGTGGATTTTATCTTATAATGCATAACTTTTTTGGATTTACTTCCATGTTACGGCAAAGGAACATCACACACCATGAGTATATTCAGGTTGAGTGTAAATGTCTATTTTAAGTATGACACAGTTGGTATATCTTAAAATTTTGTTATATTGCAGGTTGGAAAAGGTAGAGATGTTGGTTTGAACCAAATTTCTTTGTTTGAGGGTAAAGTTGCTGGTGGAAATGGAGACCAAGTCCTAAGTAGAGATGTCTATCGGCTCGAACAGTTATTTGATTTCTTTAGGATGTTGTCATTCTTCTTCACCACTGTTGGTTTTTACTTTTGCACAATGGTCTGCCTTTCTTTCTTTCTTTCTTTCACATTTTTTTTATGGTTTTACAATTTGTTACTTCTAAAGTTTCTTCTTGATGCTGATGACTATTCTTACTGTTTACATTTTCTTGTATGGAAGAGTATAATCTCGCCACTCAGAATTTTGTTCACAGCAAGTATATTTTATCTCAATGATATACATGATTGTTGCTCATAGTAATTCATATTTGTTTTACAAGAATACATAGCTCTTTGGAACTCTAACCTAAGATATCCTTTTATCAGGCATTATCTGGTCTCGATGAAGCAATTTTACATCAGGCTAAGATTTCGGGGAACACTACACTAGATGTTGGTTTGAATGCTCAGTTCTTGGTTCAGATTGGTATTTTTAATGTTATACCAATGATAATGGGTTTCATATTAGAGCAGGGATTGATGAAGTTCAGCCTTCTCTCTTATATTAATTCCAAATTCTTGATTTTTTTTTGAAATTGTTTCTCAATGATAATATATAAAACTCACCCTTTTGATGTGGACATCTTATTTACAATCCTACAAATATGTTGGTTTCATAAATCTTATCTTAAGAAACTGTGATACAGGCTTACTGTTGTAGAACACCATTTTGCCACATATGATTTTATCTGTTATGTATGGTGAAAGCAGAAAAGTAAGGAAAACTAGATAAACACAAGTTAGAAGTGATTGATAGTGGTTACAAAGGCATGCGTAGGGAGCGTACACTGTTATTACAAATACAGAATAATCACAATCACGGTACTATTACATGGCTACTACGTATATAATGTTATGTTTAATACTTGAAAGGGGAGAAGGAGGAGGGGGTAGTCTTTTTCAATAGTTGGGAGGGCCTTATTTTCTTGCAATAGAGCATGTACTTACCAAGATTCAAGTAAAAATAAACTTGAGGCTGTCTTGATATAGTGGCGATGAAACTTTTGTTGCTTGGGAATAAGTGACTTAATCATCCTATAACTTTACATGGTCATACATGATGGGCAACGAGTTGCCATCATGACTTGGAATTACCTCTCTTATGCTGAGATACAGACTATGACAAGAAGCATCATGCACATATTTTCTTCTTCGGTTTATGATCAGTCTTTCTTTTGAAAGATGTAGGAAGAAGGATGACATACAAGAGCTCACAAATCCTGCAAGAGGACTTCCACGAGTGCACCATCCTGTCTTAATATCCCACATTCTTTAATGTACGTACGTAGTACCAAAATACCACAGATTATGTACTGACTGAATAAAGTATTAGAGCATGAAGCTAAGGCTTTCAATTATGATGGCACTTAGTATAACGCTTTGTCTTTGTTGAGAACGCTGTGAGACCAAACTAGAGTTGATCCATGAGGTATGATATGGGACTTGGTCCATATGACTTGAAAGGGAAATCCCTTGTTAAGTCCAGGACCAATCTCATATATTTATACCTCATCCTCCCACTTTCATCTTTAGTTGGATCAGTTTGGATATTGATTTTCTCTACTTATGTACCATTCCAATCTATTGTCCGGCTGTGTGTTGTTTTCTTTACTTTCTCCCTTGGAACCATAACTCATTACTTTGGCAAGACAATCCTTTATGGAGGTGCAAAAGTAAGTTGGTTCTTCTTATAAATGATGTAGTTTAGGTTTGTATATATCAGCTTTGAAATATATATCAGTCTTGTTTCCAATTGTTAAAGCTACTTCAACTTGGTAACTGGTCATGTAGTAACAAATTGCAATTAAAATACAGTATAAGCTACTTCTTTGAAGTGCCAATTGTAATTGAATTGTTCTATTTATAATTATTTATATTGGCGATATCATATAATAGGTAGCTTTATGTTACGAGTGGTTCATCTTATTTGTAACTTTTCATCATAATATGGATGGCCGTTGAGTTCTCTTAAAATTGAGAAAGCTTCCTAAAAATTTTTGCCGACTTGGAGGACCTGATGTCAACATTGTGTTAGCCCTCTAAGTTAGTACTGTTTATTGGTCAAGTAAGATGGTTTTTTTTCATATTATTAGAAGGCTAGTTGGAGGTTGGGGCATAATTTGGTATTTGTTGCATCAAGTAAATTCCTCCAAAAGACTATCACGGTCAGCTGAAGTCGGTTAGGAAAGATACCAATTTTCATGGGGTACTTGATTCTTCTATCTATTCCTTGTAATATAATTTTTGAAATAAGTTGTGGTTTTCTCTGTTGTGTTTGTTTTGGTTATTTGCTTGTTGGTAAACTAGCAAAAAAATTCATTTGAATCATCGATGTTCCATACAACCTGAAGCTTAGCATTATTGAAATATACAAGCTGTTATTATTAATCTACTGTATATAGAAAATGGAAGTTATTACATCACCAAGAACTGTCTATAAAATCTCAAGTTTAATGTTTTGGAGAATCAGCTAAAATGTTGACCGTCTATTATATCCAAGGCGATTAATATGCAACTCTTCATTTTGTATTTCTATTGTTTGCGATCATTTATTGTCTCGAATCTAAATGGGTTTCCTTATGACACATTCTTGCAGATCATGAGAGAAACACTAATCTACTTGGCACACCTTGGTCATAAGGATACGGAACAATAGGTAGTACTGCTCACTTGTAGCATTTAATGTTCCACTGCAAATTCAATCCCTAATTGCTATAAAAACTAATCAAGTCTTATTACCTATGATCTTATGCAATTATCATGTTATGATTAATAGATTTCCATGTCTTTCTAGTTTCTACAATGGCGTATTGCACATCTTGCTGCTATAATGCTTATAATTAACGCCCTTTTCATTAGCTTCTGATTGCATTTTTCTGTTAGGGTTTTATGTAAAATTTATTGAAGCCTGTATGATTTAAACATTCACAAAATAATATAGTCTAGTCTGTACAAATTTGTATGTACAGTTTGGAACTTCTTGTCTTTCTTTTCTGGTGGTTTCTATAGTTAGCAGGTCCTTGTTAATATATTGACATGTCTTAATTTCATTTGCAGGTCCTTCAAAAGCATTATGGATTTACTTAAATGATGAGCGACGACTCTTGTGATGGAAAAAAATTTGGGTTAATTTTGTGAATGTTTAATAGATGATTCAAAAACATGGTGTAGTGCTTAATCTTTTGGGTTCATAATTTTGTATGTAATAGTGGAGATGATGGGTTCATTTTGTAAGTGATGGGGTGGATGATGTATTGTATTTTGGATTTATTTTGTAAACGATGGTAAATGATGCTTAATGTTAAACTTTTCTGTTGTTTACCAATTGAACATTATAGTTACATATTGATTTTGTTGTCTTCTACTTAATTAATATGTTTTTCTATTTTATAAATGATAGTAAAAAATGCTTGATGTTGTTGAGCTTTTTTTTGTATGGAAGCTCCGACTCTTGGAGATACGTCTGAGGACAAGCTCGACAACAGCCATGATAATATGAATTATGTTAAATGTGTATTTAAATTGTATGTTTATAGCTGGAAAATGCAAACAATAATTTCAAAAGTATTACTTTTGGGACGGTTATGTAATTGTCTTAGATATAAACGATATCCTTTTGTGACGTAGGCAAATTCTTCTTGGACGGATATTATTCGTCACAAACTCTTTTATTTTGGGACAATTTAGTAAACCGTCATAAACATATAATAATTCAAACTCTTTTTGTACGGTTAGATTTTTCGACCCTAGAACCAAATTAGGACGATATTTTTCGTCCTAAAACTTTTTGCCACACCACCCTAATAGCACTGTTACATTCCGTCCAAAAATTTGTCACAAATTACAATTTAGGACTGATTTGGGTTTTTAAGACGGATTTTTGGCGTCCTAGAAAGATACTTTTTTTGTAGTGTTGCTCGATCGATCCCGTGGCATCAAAGATTTGTTGGCATACAAAAGCTCTTATTGTACAAGATGATGTCTTCTGTTTATAAATGGCATAATGTATGAAACATGATAATCAGTTGTACCAGTGAGTTGCAAGCCAAGTCGGTATATCGAGTTGTATTTTATTGTATGAAAGTATCAAATGTAAGCCTTATGGCTCTTGTTAAGTTGGTTGTCCACGTAAAGTGAGATGTGTCGTAAGCATTTTATTTCAATACCAGCGTTGTAATCTACTTCAATTATCAAGAAAGAGAATATATTTTATATATCTCTGTGCGTCTCAAGTTATCTGCTTATCTCCGCTGCTACAAATCAGTGATGTGTTCCTCTTCGATAAGAAAGAATGTTCCTATTAACTTCAATTTGTCTGCTTCTGCCGCTGTAATGTATTCTTATTTGAAGATTATCAATTGTGTACTATCTTTGTCATGTACAAGTGCAATACCAGACTTATATGACATCATGCTCAAGCGAAAACGATCGTTTCCAAGAGATAAAATGACTCTACGGGAATTGGGGCGTGACAGGTAGCTCGTCCTCCTGATAAGCTATTTCGTCAACATCGTAGGTATTTTTCGCTTTAGTCATGCATACTGCCCACCAGTCCAACCTAGATAAGTAGTGTAGTAAACGAGTTGAGCCTGACTTGCTAGGACAAATGGTTCGTATCCTTGATATCGACGCTGGTAGTTAATATCCACAAGGCCATGCTTGTTAATTTTCCAACCTTGATCTTGGATCGGATCGAACCAATCATACTTGAACAATACGATCTTGGCCGGCTCTATGTCGTAGTTATATGTCACCTCCACAATCCCCCGTAAGATGCCATAGAAATCGTTGCCCGAATCGACATCTTTGTAGTTTGCAGATCTGATACAAACAACTATTTTTGGTCGTATAAAGATCAGAAAAGTTCTCTCTGATCGGAGCATTTGTTGACTTGAACCTAAACTCAATCACATAATAGCTTGGCCAGATTTTGACGAAATAAATTGGTCCCTTGGTTAGAGTTCTAATAGACCCATTCTCTAGTGTTGCGTCCGGACGATCGACCTAAATACCACAAGATAAGAAATTAAATTCAGCGTTCCGTTAATTACTGTGTAAAGTGCATATATAAAAACTAATTACTAACCATGAAGGAAAATAGCGTCTCATTTCATGTTCTAGTTCTTTATTCATTATGTATTGTCTACTTGTAAACCCCCTAAAATTTATACTGTATTTTTTCTTCTTTAATATTTTATTAGTTTTATTATGGAATTAAAGATAGAGTTAAATATTTATTCACTAGTTTTATCTTTATATGTGACAAATATTTTATCAACTCAATAAATATGAAAATATTGAGACGTCTCTGTTAGTAGAGTTTTATCAGTTGGATTTTATTGTAAATGTTTTAGTGATCAAGTATATATCGAGAGTATCTATAAAATAATTATACTTATTGGTATACATATAGAAATTTTATTATAATTTAATTATTTGATGAATAGTAATTTCTCTACAAAAAAAAGTTGTGTCATATTTTTAGCCTAATTTTGGTCTCCATATATATAAAAAAGTATTTTTGTATAAATAAAATAAAGTGTTTTCCTTAGATTTAATAATTGAGTATAGGTACAAATATGTGCAAAATACTCAAATACATGTATTTAATTTATATCTAGTTATTATTTTATTTTATCTATTTCAGACATCCTTTTTGTATTTTTAAACTTATTTTTAGAATATATATATATATATATATATATATATATATATATATATATATATATATATATATATTTTTTATATATATATATATATATATAAAATAAAATATATATATATTTTTTATATATTTATATATATATATATATATATATATATATATATATATATATATATATTAGTAAAAAATAATAATGGGATGAACAGTGCATGAGCACTGTTCATTCTCTCTTACCCGACCCTATGGTTAGTCCTCTGTTTGAAACAGAGTTAAACACTTGAGTATAGGATAAAGAAAAAAAAACAAACCAAAAAGTTGTTGACGTCAGTACTGTTCAAAGGAACAGTGCTTCGTCCAGCCCGAGCTGGGTGTTCCCATACAGGGACTCCTTTGCTAAAGCCAAGGAGAAATGAAAAAAAAAGAAGAAAAGAGAGAGAAAGATTTAAATGATTCAAATCTGAATCAAATCCTCCATTTGATAGCATTGAACCTAAGCCAAAATGAATTTAAATTCGATTTAAATTTTGTTATGTTTATTTAACCCAAAACTGCAGTCACCTACATCTCGAAAAAAAAATCTCGAAAACCAAACCCCCGACCTCTGCAAACCCTCGACTACTTCCTGGGTCCTTGACGAACCTATAGACCCATCAACAACCGCCGTGCACTGCCGGAGACCCATCGCTGGCCGCCCGGAGCCAGAACAGGCGCTGGCAGCAACAGCAGCAAGGCTGCGAAACCCTCATATTCTCGGTAATAATTCTTTGTCATCGCTCCTTTGTTTTTTGATCTAATTGTTTCCTTGGATAGTAAACATAACCGAGAACATATTCCAGTAGCTAGGTTTTGGGTTGGTCGAACCATCTGTCCAGTACGTCGATCCAAAATCAAAGAAAAACTGTCCAAGAAAGGGACAGAAAACCAAGCCCAAACCACATATTGGAAGGCAACTATCTTCCAAACCATGAACTTTCTCAGAAATTTGTTTGAACCGACTTGCAGGTAACCTATAGGAGATGGAAACCTAACTGGTAGTTTAAACTTTTAATGATTAGATTGTAAACGATTTAGTCTCAAAGTTTAGAAAAAAAATTTATTTTTAAATAGTGAATTTCAATAATTCTCCCCGATACGGCGTGCGTCCCGACAAACCGGGCGACGTGGTCGCATACCATATGCATCAAAAGACGCGTATGGATGTTGTCGACGTGTGGGAACTGACGGAACTCAATTTCGTTGCGTGTGCGCGACGAAATCAGTACGTATCCGTCGAGATACCCCCGTATCGACCTCTTACAAACTTAGCCATATCTTCGTGTACGTTCGTCGTATCGAGACAAAACTTGCGCCAACAGGACCGTATCATTTTTCTGGTCCTGTATGCCAAGTTTGGTCCGATTCTGAGAAGGTCGAATGAAACGCCTATTTGGCGGGCCCGTAACCCGCTCTAACGGAAGAATTTGTGCAAGGCTCATCAGAATCCAAAACTGGACATACCTTTAAGTTTGTCTCCTCAAATCGGACCCGTAGACATGTTGTTTGACGACTTTAGAGACCGTAGGTACTGGCACGTATTTCGGTACAAAACGGGTCCAACGGCAGATATCATTTTGGTCCGAAATTATGATTTTATCCCTGTTGCAGAATTTAACTTTTAGACAGGCATTTCCTAGGCATATCTTTTATTCCAAACTCGTTCGTGATGTTTGTTTCAGCATCCGGAGCTCCTTGTGGATTTTGACTTTCGTGTTGACGGTTCTGACTTTTGGATTTTGCTACATCTCGTACCACCCTCAGGCAAGACACCTTGCTTTTAGCTCATATCTCATGCATTATTCATTATTTTCTTTATGCAAATAAACTGTGATACATGGTATAATCTGTTAGAACTTACTGTTCAGTTATATTTCCTGCTATGTATTATTTTTTCTTACACATTAAACTTAGAGTTAAGGGACCACCTTTGTGTGTTGCATTCATAGGCCTTGACATATTTATACCACGTTATTGTGAGTCACATATAGGACTCGGACATGCGTGATTGGCTGACCACTAGTACGTGTAAGCCGTGCGTTAGGAAATAATTGCTAATAGAATTACATGCTAGAAGACTTATTAGTTATGAGTTGGCATTGGGCGGGGACAATATGATTGGAAGTTGACTACCACCCTATCTATCGTAGACTCGCTCGCTACTGAGGAACGATAGGTAGACTATATGCTATAGACTCGTTCGATACTGAGGAATAGTATATGGTGTTGTGACTCGCTACTGAGGTACTGTTTTGGTATTTTCTTGACGTGACCCGGTAGTCATGCGACCATGAACTATTATTAAAACTGTATTCACTTAGAACAGTTTGGCTACCTTATCCGTTAGGTATGAGTACTTTTGGTTTGGGTACTTGCATCTGACCGTAGCTTGGAACAATAACTTGTCGTAGAATAGTTCGTCACATCTTGTCCTTGTTTGGTTGTAGGTGTGCCTTACTACTTCGATGAGAAGGTATTGAACCTTGTTGGGGTCCGGATACCATATTGGATTCATAGCATGGAAAGATACGTCATCGTGAATTAATTTACCATCTCCTGTCCTTGTTAGTTGGGGAGAGGGTAAGCTAGTTCAATAGGTGTGTATTGGACCATGTTATAGTTTAATTGACTTATTTATTTGAGCAATATTTATTCAGTTTATATGACATGATATTATGTGTCTTGCTACGTCCCTCTGAGGACCTGGTTATCTCTCCAGGTGTGTGCTCTTGTCTTTCGTAGGTATTCTAGCTCTAGCCGTGACCCTCTCTATTTCTTCGAGGATGATTGTACTTGGATCGTCTTCGCTTTGCTCACCAAACTCATTTCATTTTCTATGTGTTTTTTCTTATTTTGTTGGTAGTAGATTTATCTCCGCCCAACATATTGTATCAAGACAATTCATTCTCATTATATGGTATCTTTTATTCATTTATTTTTATGTGGATAACATTAGCTATGGTTCTACTGCATTTTACAGCTTACGTATATTTTTTATACGGCTGGCATGTCTACGTTCCTAGTTCTACGTATTTTGGGACTGGGGCGTTACACTACTCGACCTCACCTCATCATTAAATGTGCTAAAAATAACTACACATCGACCAATTAGTGTAATAGTAATATTAGATTCTATTACATGCATAGATGACATAAATGTGGACGTATTAGTTACTTACCCCTTGAGCTTCTCCACTTTATCCTCGTCGCAGTTGAGTAATATATATAACTGAGTAGCCCTTAGTTCCTCGTCATTCAGATATCTTTTCTTCATTTTCCCTGAAGACTTTCCGAAAGCATTGAAGGCTTTTAGTATTGCATCATTAGATTCAAGATATCCATCGTCGTTTCTCGGAGCTCTTGTTCTATTAGTAGCAACATGTGGCTTAAAATACATCGAGCAGAAGTTTGTAATATCTTCGAGAACATAGGCATCACAAATAGAACCCTCGACCCGAGCCTTATTTTTTACCTCTCTTTAGGTGATTCAAATGTCGTTCAAACGGGTACATCCACCGATAACCGACAGGCCCACCAACACGTGCCTCGTAGGAAAGATGAATTGAGAAATGCTCTATATAGTCGAAGAACCCAGGAGGAAACACTCTCTCAAGCTTGCACAGTGTTACCGCAATATCCTTTTTCTTGTTTTTATAGATGATCGACAAGCAACTTAGTATAACAAAGATATCTGAAGAATATGCTCAACTTTGTCAACGGATTCCAAACGATCGACGATAACAATTCTCGAAATGCGATCGAATTTAACCTCTCCATAAATATGTGACAGTCATGGCTCTTCATACCCGTCAGTTTGTTCTTCTTCGGATCGACGCATCTTCTTAACACGTACCCGTCAGAAAATTTTAGGTCCTGAATCCACCTACAAAGTCTTCCTTTATTCTTCCTGCCTAGAGAGAAACTTGCCTTAGACTGATTATACTTCCTATTGCATTCCTTTATCAAATGCAATGTAGGACGTCTGCATATATCTTCCAAGTCCAACCTGGCCTTGGGATTGTCTTTTGTCTTTTTCTTTACATCCATCACAGTTTTAATTATGTAGTCAAAGATATTCTTTTCAATTGCATGACATCAAGGTTATGTCTGATCAGATTGGTGCTCCAATATGGCAGGTCCCAGTAATTTTTTGTCCAACTATGAGTGCGGCCAAATTTATTACTTGTATCCCTTTGTAGGCTCTTCGATAGCACTTGGACAATCCTTGATCTCCTCCTATATCGTGTCTCTGGTCTACCTTGGCGGTGGATTGGCCTTCTCTACAATCCCGACACGAAAAGCATTCATGTTCCTCCGAAAAGGATTGTCCTTCGCCAGAAACTATCGATGACAATCGAAGAAGCACAATTTTCTACCGTGTTTCAAACAGGAAGCCTTCGTGCGGTCCATGCAATACGGACATGAGAGACGGCCATGAGTGCTTCATCCAGATAACATTCTATAGGCCAAAAAGGCTTTGATGGTCCACATCAGTGCGGCCTCATTTGAAGTTCTTCTCTTTGGAAATATCATACGTGTTGGCACCTACTTCCCACAGCTGATTCAATTCATATATCAATGATTGTATCTACACATCGATATTCCTCTTCGGATTGTTCGGACCCGGAATGATAACGGTTAGAAATATGTAAGGAGTCTTCATACACATCTACGACGGTATATTGTACGGAGTGACAATCACTGGCCAACACAAATATTGGGAACCCAAAAGTCCGAACAGGATGAAACTGTCAGAGGATAACTCCAATCTTATATTACGCAGATCAGAAGAAAAATCTGGATCTCTCGATGAAAGTGCTTCCATGCTTCTCCATCGGATGGACGGTCTAAAATTCCATCAATCTGTTCCCGCCTATGCCAACTCATGTTCTCGGCAGTCTCCTTCACCATAAACAACATCTGCAATCGTGGCATCAAAGGCAAGTAGTGCATCGAATCGGTCGGCTTCCTTGCACCGGGAGTCCTACTTGAACTTGTTGCCTTGTAGCGATCAATACTACAAAATTTCTACGCGTCTTCATCCATGTCATCTTTGTAGTACAACATGCACCCGTTGCAACATGCATCAATTTTCTTGTATCCCATCTAGAGAGATCTCACCATCCTCTTAGACCGGTAGAAGTCTTTAGGTAACTTTACACCCTCCGGCAAGATCTCTATAATCAACTCGATGATTCGGTTGTAGCATTCTTGAGACATGTTGAAATCAGACTTGATGCTCAGCAGTCTTGTAACCACCTCCAACGATGAATGATCCTCACAATTAGGATATAAAAGAGTCCTTGCATTCTCCAGCAACTCCATGAACTTCGCAGCATCGGCATTCGGTGCCTCCTCTGCCGCCTCATGATTATCCGGATAGAAACTAGGTCCCGTAGTGTAAAACCCACAACCTGTTTTTCTAGAATTTTTGGATAAATTGGAATTATTGCATTTTTGGGATTTTGTTTTGTCAGCATAGTCCTAGATTCCCAGTTAGAGTTTTAGTACTATTATTATTATTATTATTATTATTATTATTATTATTATTATTATTATTATTATTATTATTATTATTAGTCAGATTAGGAAAATATTATTATTTTTTAAAAAATTAATCATTGGATATTGATTGTGGCCCTCTCCCTGATCCCGTACCCGGAGTCCAACCCCGAGTCCGGACACCGATCCCGAACTCGAACCAAACCACGTTTTCTCGAAGCCTGACTCCGTTCCGAGCCCATCCTCATTTTCCTTTTTTTAATTCTGATTATTATATATATATAGATTATAATTCTAACTAAAACCTATTCCTAAAATTCCCTCGACCTATTCCTAAAATACCCCACGTCCAGGCCATCCCCATTTCCCTCTCCTCCACATTTTTCCCACTCCTGCTACTTCTCCTCCTCTCCACAACTTCCCTCCCACACTTCCTTTAAATAATCCCACCACCACTCATCTCTCCCAGCTCTCTTTCTCACTCCCTCACTTAATCCCCTATCCCCCCAAGCTCCAGAACCCGACCGCGACAACCATGAACCCTAGCTTCGACCAACTCCTCGGAGCCACCTCCCGAGACCGGCGCCCACCTCCTTCCGACGCCGCCGCTCTCCCCCGGCGCCTCCTCCGGCCAGCTCCGGCCAAACCACGTCGCCTGCGCGCCGAGACCCGCGCCCCGCACAGCCGAACTCCTCGGCGACTTCATCCCGAACGGCCAGATCCGCTCCCGGCAACCCAGGTGGCCGCCCGCTCCAGCACAGCCCGGCGCTCCCCCGTCCCGCTCCTCGGCCGCCATCCCCGGCGACGCCCGAGGCCAACTCGCTTCCCACGCTTCCGTCGGCCCGTTCCCGTCGGCCGTGCCATCCGGCCAGCGCTGTTCCGTGCGGCCCTGTGCCGTTTCGGCCAGATCCGTTTTCGGCGAACCCCCTTGCGTGTTGTCCCGCCGACCAGCATCTCTCCGGCGACCCCGAGTCCCCGTGTCGCTGGCCAGCGCCTTCCCAACGTCACCACGAGCCCTGTCGGCTCTGCCCCAGCACTGCCCCGAGTTCCGCAGCGCTTTTCTGAGCCATTTCCCGCTGTCCGTGGATTTTATTCTTCTAATATTTGCATCTGAGAGCTCTAGCCGAGCAATTGAGGTATAACTTCGTGTCCCCGTGTCCCTCCTGTAGATAGACTATGATGACGCGGTCCCGATCCTGTTCCGGGAATCAGTATTTTTTATCGTTACTTTTTGGGTGATACGTAGAGTATCGGTTACGTCGCGGCATATTTTCTACTTTGGTTATATTTGTGCTGTGGTTGGTATGGGTTGGATATTTATTTTGGGTTGGAAATGTGTGATCCCTGGTTTGGAATATTTAAATTGTGTTGTGGTTGGCATCCTCCCAGGATTGGGTTGTCCCAATTACAGAGGAGATGCTGTCCAAATTTTCAGGACATATTTTAAAAAGGGATTTTCTTATAAAAATTAGCAATTTGAATAAAACCTATTTTTCCAAAGAAAATCGGTCTTTGCAAAATGATTTATAGATTGGATTTTGTTGGTTTTTGGATTTTATGGATTTTGTATCACCAGTTAGGCGACGACCATATCGGTCGAATGAGCCTCGACGAAACGCAAACGCTACGGGATTTCCTATACATTGAGGTGTTAGCCAGCAACATGAGATTGCACGACCAAGTCTGAGACTCTTTAATTTTAATTTAACTAAAATTTATTTTTAGAACTGGTACTGCTTTTAGTATTTCTGGTGCAGGGCCTCGGCCTACTGTTTGGACCGTTCGCGGCACTCAGAGCTCGCTTAGGAATTAATTAATTTATGTAAATAATTTGTAAAGGGCATAAGCCCAGTTTTTCTTTATTTCTCTGCGACCACGTATTATGTAGCGTAGCTTTTTATTATTTTTTTGGATGTTGATTTCGCCGTTAAACGCGTAGAATATAAAATGGATATATATTTTATAAAGAAAATTTATAAGTTTTCTCATAATAAATAATCTGGTAACTTAGCAATTCACGTGTTTTCTCATTTAAAAGAAAAAGCCTATATATATATATATATATATATATATATATATATATATATATATATATATATATATACTTAAAATACAAAGTTTTTGCCAAATTAACCGGTAATTGCTATTTTTCCAATTAACCAGTAATCGACTTATTCGATTAAAATGATAACGAACATAGATTGTGACGCTAGACATTTTTTGATAGATTAATTAATAACTTAAAATCTGACTAGGGTCTGCTTCTAGAGATTGTAACTAGCACACCTAGAATGGTTTCATTATGGTTCTAAGTCAAGATTCTCAACTGTAGGATCTCGGAGATGTACTTGACTTCCTCCTCGGTACCGACATTCCCGATCCAGTCAATTAACAGAGGCAAGTTACGGTTATATTTTCTTGTATTTTATTTAGTAATTGTTAAGTTGCATGTCTAAACCACATTGCTACACGGAACCCTCTCCTAGGGTTCAAATATTAATTGATATTGATTGTGGGAATTGGAGGAATAGTGTAGCGTTTATGACCAATACCCCTCATATTGCATGATTGTGCGAGCTTACCCCTTTTACACATGGGGATAAGCCGTATCGCGTCGCTAGGACGCTATTGTACAATCCAATTCGGTCAAAGACGTTTACACATTCAAATCACATTATTTTAAATTGTTAAATTGCTGGAAAATATTGTTTCAACTGTTTAGCCTGCACTTTTCCATTATTACTTGAAATGTGAGATACATATTCGTACTTGCACCCTCCTGACTGGAGACCACATTTTTAGGTGCCACTGAGGATGCTGAGCTATTGTACAATAGCTACTATGACCCGGTATTGTACCCTGTGGTGTTGCCAGAGTCCCCCTTGGAGGACGCAGAACCTGAGGCTGATGAGCCGATCGCCTAGCTAGTTGTTTTCCAGTTTTCTAGTTTTATTGTTTTGGAGTTTGTTAATTTGATTCAGTACTTTATTTCAGTTCTTCTATTTCCAGTTGTACTTTTCAATTGTTGAATAAAAAGTTTTAAAATTTTCGTATATTCAAGTTGTGATAAATGTATAGATGTTGTTATGAATACCTGCATATAGAACAGCTTACTGCCGCCGTCTCACAACGGTGCAGGCTGGGCATGATTCGGTTCGACCCAATAATTTGGGTTCGGGTCGTAGCGTCAAAAACTATGTTCACCCACCATTCTTCGTAATCAGCGTGTTCATGGACATCCATATACGGCAAATTTTGCTCTAACTCCGATGCTAAAGGTAGAAGTTCTTCGTATGAGATCTACTGATAGTAATTCGGCATGATACCTCTCGAGTACAAATGATATGTCACGTCTAATTTTGGATGATATTTTTTGTTGCGACATCACACACATGGACACTTAATTTTGGTACGGTCTATGTACTGAGGGAGCGCCTTAGCAAACTGCAGGAACTGCTCTACCCCTTGTATAAATTCATCCCACACACCGCATATGTCATCAGGATGACGATTGTACATCCATGAACGATGCTACGGATAGTAATTCCTATCCAATTGACAATAATTCTGTAAAGATAGATACACACTGTTCGAGTATATTCCAATTGGACGCATAGACACATGAGTATTAAATGAGTGTCGTCACGTGTTCAACAAGAAGACCCCCTCTCTGGCCTCCCCCTGCTTTCTTTCTTCTCATTCGACTCTCTCTGCCTCCTATTCTGCATCATATGATATCCACCACAACCAAAGCATAGAGAAGTTTGAAAATATTAATATTTACTAAGGTTCACAGTATCGGTATCGGTATCAGAAGTAAAAAGTTTTCGATTGGTGGCAGGGTGAACTGGAATCCTTTGATGGAGGATTCTCCGTCAAAGGATTGGTGGTGGGGCGAGCCAGGATCCTCCGTCAAAGGATTCTGGCTCGCCCTACTACCAATTGAAATCCTTTTACTTCTGATGTTTTGAATATAAAGCTCTGCTTCACGTTTGGTTTTACATTTTGCTCTGGTAGAGGAAGCCATAAGATTCATTGTATCAACCGTAAATGATACCTAGCTAGCACTTACCAATATACCTAGTATCTTGACATATGTCTTGACACTGTACCAATCATACTTACACTTCTCGGATACTCTAGACACTCTAGGTACTATCACATATTTTTATATATATATATATATATATATATATATATATATATATATATATATATATATATATATATATATATATATAAACAAAAAAAATATATATATATGTATATATATATATATATATATATATATATATATATATATATATATATATATATATATATATATATATATAAACAAAAAAAAAAAAAAATATATATATATATATATATATATATATATATATATATATATATATATATATATATGCCTAGGACTACATACATATGTAGGTGTCACTACCACATTTCTAGTTTGAGGGTATTTTTGTCATTTTTGAATTATTTAAATTTAATATATATTAATTGGTATATATATATATATATATATATATATATATATATATATATATATATAAATATATATAAAATATATATAAAAAATATATATAAAAATATATATTATATATATATATATATATATATATATATATATATATATATATATATATATATATATATATGTGGTATATATATATATATATATATATATATATATATATATATATATATATAATATATATATATATATATATATATTTTTTTTTTATATATATATATATATATTATATATATATATATATATATATATATATATATATATATATACCACATATATATATATATATATATATATATATATATATATATATACCACATTTCTAGTTTGAGGATATTTTTGTCATTTTTGAATTATTTGAATTTAGTATGATTATTAAGAATGGTGTGATTTTAAATATTATTTAATTGATTGCCATGTGATTAGATTAGCCATAACCTAGTTTGGACCTAACCTAGATTAGTCATAGCTAGTCTAGTTTGCCAAAATGAGTTTTAGTTAGTATTGGTTAGTGGGGTTAAGTCATGATTAGTTAGGATTGAGTTGCAACTTGACTAGAAGGGAACCCTAGATTCTAGGCCATTCAATAGGCTTGATGGATTGATAGCCTTTAGATGCACCCAAAAAACCCTAACCCTAACAAGGTGGCCGGCCTAGGGATTCTCCCCCCTTGCTATAAAGTCTCGCTTGATATGTGTGCCTCTTTTATCCATTCCCTCATTTTCTAAAGGAAAGGTTTCTTCTTCATGAAATTTCTTCATAGATTAACCAATAGTGGTCCTTTTTCATTGTAATTTCTTCCATGGTGTTCCAAATGATGTTTCTCTACTGTTGGTGGAGTCCAATCTCAGGTTTGACACAATTTGGGGAGTTTGGCTAGCTAGTGGAGAGCTCCTTTTAAAGGCTTTTGTTTGTGAAGGAGCACACCTAGGTAAATCTCTATTTCCTTCCATGAAATTTTAGTTTCTTTGCATAAAAACCAAGACCTAGGTGTCCTTGTACTGTAGGAATAGGTTTTGCACCCTCTCGTGTACTGTACATGTCCGTATCGGACACGAATCAGTAGACAACCACAAGTGTTCGACGAAATGCCACAGTGGGTATTTCGATCGAGTTTTCAAATAGTTTTTGAATAGAAAATTATATTTTGAAGTGGCTTGTGTGTTTTTGCTCGACTGAGCGTGTCTTGTGTCGTATTGGTGTCGTGTCACACTTGTGCACACGCCCGCGCGTGCGTGAACAATGATGCCCTGTTACCAGCGTGCTCGTGCTCAGTGCACAGGACACTTGGTCGCGTGTGCTTGGACACGCAGAGAGGGGGAATGTCTGTCATGACATCCCCGAAGCCTCGTATCCTATTATTTTGTGTCGAGTGAGGCATTTGACCCACACATGACACGAACTCACTAAGTCCAGTGTTCTGTTTGGTGCCTTGTGTTCATGTGGTTCAGGACACGTTGTGTCCTGATTTTGGACACCATTTTGTTTGTGTGACACATACTAATATCCACTAATAATTACCTACCTAAATTTCATCAATTGATTTCTAGTTCTAATATGGAATAGGAAATTCCCAAACCGACTGATACTTCATGTATCAGTGTAAGCACTGTTTTCATTTTCCTATTTATTCTTATGATTAATACTATGTGTTTAGATAGAGTTTAATTGTTGAATAGCTAATTATCATGTTAGAGTTTATGTGTGGGATGTTGGTTTCATGTGGGGAATTAAATAGGAATTTAGACATTGAGATGGCTTTCGAATGTGCACGGCTGATACATTAACCTTGAATGACTCATTTCCCTTTTAAACTGATTTCGAATGATCAATTAAGGCTAATAGCCATGATGTTTCATTGTGAATTGAATGTTAAATCGATTCCCTTTAATTTAAATTATTTCAATATTAAACTGTCAGGTTCTCTTCATAAAACTGAGAATTAACTTATTTTCCTGTCAACTGATATTGATTCTCCTTTTAAACTGATTGAAGTTTATTTCAATGTTCATTAAATGTTGTGTTGTCCACTGTTAGATTTGGGACTGAGAATTGATTTCCATTTCCTTAATAAACTGAGAACTGGGTTCCTCTCCTTAAACCAAATATTAATGTGAACGCTTACACATTGTTAGCCACTGTCACAGGGAAAACGGGATTGAATGTTAACTGTCCCTTGTTCTTCCCATTACACTGATTTGATTCAATGATAACTGTCATGAAGGATTGGTTGTTAGTAACTGCCATGCCATACTATTTCCTATTAACACATGAACCCATGAACACTACACTGTTTTCGTATAGACACTGTCATGTGATTCCTATCATACTCACTGTTCCAGGTTTATTACACAGTTTATACACTATTTTGTATTTGCCCTGTTTTCTCATACCACTGTACACAAATGTACACTACACAATGTCACACACATGTCCTTATAACCCTCACACACACATGTTATATCACACCCCCCTTGACACTCTCACTAACACTCACACATGCTCTCATGACACTTGCTACACCATGTGCACTCTCATGTTACACACACACACACATTAACACAATGTACATGTGCCCATTTCCTATCTTCTATGTACATGTATATATATATATATATATATATATATATATATATATATATATATATATATATATATATATATATATATATATATATATATATATATATATGCACATATATAGGTAGCCTATATGTTAATGTGTAGTACTATAATATATTATATATATATATTAATATGTGTATTGTGATATGTGGTTTGGCTTAGGCATAATATAGCCTATAGCCTATGACTCTTAGCCTATGGGTGTGGCTTGAATGCCAGTCTAGAGTCTAGTTAGACTTGTATAGTCTAGAATTGATGTGGACTTACTAGAATAGACTAGTTAGGCCTAGTGAGACTTGTTTGACTTAGGTTTGACTTAGTTGACCTAGTTTGACTTCTAGGGTTGACTAGAGTTGACCAAAAGTTGACTTGAGTCTAGATTGACCTAGAATCATGTAGAATGCATAGTAGAACTTCATATTACCATTTTGGACTTGTTGTGACTTGTGCTGTTCTGATTAGGAGCCAGACACCTCTCCTCGGACAGTATAGTTCATCCGGACACTTAGATAGTAGGCGAGTACATTCTCTGATAATTTCATATCCTGTTAGAATTATTCTCCTGCTTTAAATTACTCTACTTGATGCTGTCACGTTGGTCACACGGATTAGTACTATATGGATCCTTTCTTGAGATATTATCCCCTCAGGGAGCATCGGATACTACATGTTCTGTGTGTTTCACTTACATTGTGTATCACTATGCTTCATGGTTCATGGAATCACTTGTGACATATACTCTTATGATCACATAGTCTTCCTTGAATCACCCTATGGGCATTCCTAGAATCCCTATTTATGGGACTATCATGTACCACCCTTCGGGGGCCATTACAAGAATCATAACATAACCTGGCTGGATCCTTGTGTATTGATTGGGGGTACGGGGGAGTAGAAGTAGACATGTGAATAATATCCAAGTAGTGTAGCATCAGAATCATTCCGTAGTACAGCATCAGAATCATCCTATGCCATTCACATGTCTATATTGTACTCTGACTCACTAGCCACTGTTAGTTCTCTATTTATAGTAGATATTTCTATTACAGCTATCTCCTTTACATTCTGTACTTTCTTTCAGTTTTATGTATCTTACTTTACTGCATGGTTATATTTTCTAACCTGCTATGATCTGTTGAGATGTATTGTGCTCGCTCCGTCCTGATTGGGCACCGTTGATATGTTTACAGAGGACGAGGATGAGGCTGGTGTTGACACTTTTTATGGGACGGCTCTAGATGACACCTGTGATCCGGATTTCCAGTCGGATCCACTAGCTATAGAGACTGGGGCTCCCTAGTCTAGGTTTTTATTATTTCTGTCATTTGAGATCTGGATTGTATATGTTCTTTCATATTCTGTAGTTGAGACTTTGTATTTCTGGATGTTTGCTTAGTCGTTATCTCAGACACGTAGACTCTTCTGATCATCTGTATTTCATTTTAAGTTCTATATCATATCGTACTTCTTCTTCCTTAGTTGTGATTGAGTTTATATTCTGCTATGTTACCCCCATTCGGGGAGTATAAACTGCTTAGCATTATACTGTTAGATGTACGAGACCAAGGACAGCGTTCTACCGTCGACACTGCGGCGTAGGCTGGACGTACCCACATCTCGTGCCCTTACTCTAGGGTGCGGGTCGTGACACGTTTTTAGTGGTGGCCCATGCAGGTCAAGACTAGAAGTGTAGTGGTATTCGAACCAGAGTATCACTACAGCCTGCAGTAGGATATAGGACATTAGTTTTCAAGGTACTCAATCACATTAGGAAAAACTCTATTCTTGTCATCTAAATCCTTACTGTCAATTGATTTCTTTTGAATTTTAACTGTCCGCCTTTGTTATATCGCTTCTTTCTCAGCAATTGATACCCTTGTTTGATCTGTCTTCAGGATGGTAGAGACGCGATTACAGCGTACCATTCATGGGGATACTGTATAGGGGACTGCTACCTCTCAGCCAGTTCAGCAGGGTCAGGAGGCTGCAGCTCCTGCCACTTCTGCTCATATTGGGACTTCAGCAGCAGCATCAGAGGGTATGCCTCCACCAGTTCGGAGGCAGGACCCAGTCATCCCAGAGGTGCCTTTCCAGCAGCCGTCGCCTACAGGATACGTGGACGCGGCACAGATGTTTGCCTACTTTCAGCAGTTTATGGAGGCACAGCAGGCCCGACATGTCACGACCCGCTCCCGCTTTTCGGGGTACGAGTACGTAGCCAAGTCCAGCCTACGCCACAGCATCGGTGGAAGTACGCTGTCTATGATAACAATGGTCCACAACAAGCACAACACGCATATATATATCATCCACAACTAAGCCAGCAAAATTACTAAAATATCCAATAGTCTCAATAATAAATATGAAAAATCTACTACAACTCAGAAAGTCTCGGGAACAAACCCGAATAACAGAAAGTAAAATAGACAACTAACTCCATAACTATAACTACTAACTAATGCGAATCCATAAGGAAGAAAATATTCTAATTCGCATCAGTGCTGGAACCGGGTACGCCGGTGACGTCAGTGTCTCCAACATACTCACCGTAAACCTCTGGACAGATCACGTCGTCTACAACTGAAAAATGGTTATCCAGTCAGGATTGGAACAAGTATAAGTCTAACCACCATGATACAAGTACAATATAAAGTAATAAAACACTAAACATGGAAGGTAATGATCAAAGGAAACAATGAACAATATGAACAAGAAATCATGAGATGGAAGAAACTGATAAGAAAAGTAACAAGCATGAAAAGTAAAGAGACTCATGTAAACCCTCATAGTGCACGTGTCGTGAGAAGTAAAACGTTCCTACACATGGACGGCTTGGATGAACGATGAGGTTATAAGGCCCGCCCCCGTAACCGGGAGAGTTGCCAACAATACCATCTGGGCTTTGTCCACGTGCCTAGTAATTGTACCCCTCCAATATCCATACCTCACAATCACGAAAACACGATCACAATAACGATCAAGATAACAATAAGAGAACATGATCAATAGTCAACACTCAACTCTCGTGTGTGTAACAGTCAAGACACGGAAGATAGCATGTATAAGTGAAATACGACAATATAAAGTAAATGCACATGAATGTGTCAACAAGTACTTGCCTGAACTCTTGGATGAATTGATTTCACAAGTTGAAGACAATATGAACTCCGGCCTAGAAGCTATCAAATCAAGCCATCATCCCACGAACCCCGTCGCACAAACAACCACAAGTTAGATATACAATTCCCACTCTAAAAATCCTAGAAAGTGGCTAATGGGTTAAATCAATTAATACTATTCTAATTCTAGAATAAATCATCTAAAATCCTATTTTAACCTATTTAATTTTGAAATAACAATCTACACACAAATATTTGGCCAAGGAAATTTACGGTTCCAAATTTGGGACTCATGGCACGCAAACCGAGACATACTGTTGACTAACTAGTCAAATATTATGAATTCATAGTTTGAGTGTGCAACATGATAGATTTCAGTGTCATGAGTGCACTGGAATCGACCGTGCTGCAAAATCATGATTTGGTCAAAAGTTACCGCCATTATGGCTAACTATGACCAAATCGATGAACCGTTCACCAAATCTGACTTCTATGAATAAAATAAAATATTAGATAAAACTCTAAATTTCTAGAAAAATTATATGTTGTAGAGCTCGGTGTCAGCTTTCCCAAACTTCAAACGGATCACAAAACAGAGTTCGGGATCGCTTGAAATCTCGAAAACCGTGCGACGTATAAATTTTTGGACAACCGACACTCAAATAATTATTCAGAAATTCGAGGTCAAAATACCAGAAAATAAATTATATAATCAGAAATCTAACCTCAATACGCTTCTAACAAAAAAAAAGGCGCACAAAAAGAACGTCTGGATCAACGGCAATCGCTCCGCGAAGTCGAAGATCCCAATCAAACTCTCCCACTAAAAGCTGCTGGAAAAATATAGGGTTTCGGAAAATACTAATGTATATATAGGGTATTTAAGTCGGTGGCTAAGTCGGCTGAGCGGCTGGGCGGGGACACGTGGCAGCATCTGCTGCCTCCCGCCCAGATCTGATGGCCAGGAGATAATCCGAGTTTGGCTCGGATTCGGATTGGCACCAGCCGGCTCCGCGAAACTTGACTGCGGCTTAGAGACCGAACGTCACTCACCCGCGCTGACGGGTGGGCCCGCACCCCGCATGCCAGCGGCTGACGTATGGGCCCCCGCTCGGCTGACTGGGTAAATGTTTTGGAAAATAGGTTTTAAATTACAGAAAATTAAATAAAAATTCAAGAAAAATCCTAAAAATTCCAAATAAATCCCAGAAAATTCCTAAAAATTCCTAGAAAAATCTAGAAAATATTTTAGGGGTTCTAGAGCCCAAATAAATTATTTGACCTCAAAAATACTCTCAGATGCCTTCACAACAATTCCTAGAAGCTTAAGAAAATAATAAAGTCATATATAAAATTTATCTAAAAATCTCCCAAAAATCCAAGAAATTCTAAAATAGTAAAATGATACTCTAGAGGCTGTATGGGGACCCTGGAGACCATATATGTCCTAGTTTTACTATACTTAAGTTACAGGCTTAGGTACGCACCCTTGTGATCCCAAATCAAAACTCCATTTACCTACGATTCAAACCATTATATAAATAATAATAATAAACAAAATAAATAAATAATAATAAAAAATGCTCTCTAAAATAAATAAAAGATTTTGGGAGAAAAAGTGCTACAAACTATCCCCCTTAAAAGATTTTTGTCCTCAAAAATCAAAACATCACAAATAGCATAGTATAATACCTAACTTTTACAAACAATAATTTCTTAATCTAAGTCACGGAAAGATAATGGCTAGGAACATAAGTGAACTAACAACTAACTAAGCATGCATAACAACTAAATCTAAAGAAGGCTTTCAAGGAAACATATTTAAGTTACCTATGTCTTGGGATTGAGTCACAGCCACAAATGCTTGTCCTTGACGTTGTACTCCCCCAAACTGTTGTTGCGAAACTGGCTTATGAGCTGGTGCTACGGGACATTCTCGCACTTGGTGGTCTGGTGCTCCACAAAGGAGACAAAGTCCTAACCTCTTCCTATAATGGTCTCCCTTGTGTCCTTCTTTTCCATAATAATTACACTTAGGCTTGGGTGGGATAGGCTGCTGTTGTGGCTGGGATGATACCACCCTAGTTGGAGGTTAATGTTGGATTTGAAGGGTCTTCTGAGAAATATTAGGACGTTTTGATGGTTCTTGATGACTACCATCTCTACCCCTCTTTTGGGAAGCTACTTTCTGCCTTAGGATAGATTCTTGACGCCTAGCTGCATTCAAGATATCTGTATAGGATGTTGGGTCTACAGACGCTGTTAAACTCTGCAACTTGTAATTCAGCCCAGAATGGAACTTCTCTGCCTTCTCTTCTTCTGTAGATACAAGAGTAGGAGCAAAACGACTCAAGCGACTAAATTCTGCATCATATTCGTCCACTGTCATGCTCCCCTGCTCTAGTCGTATGAATTGATCCTGCAGCTCCTTTCAAACAGTGGTGGGGAAGAACATGGTATTGAAGAGGTCCGTAAACTCTTTCCATAACACATTCTTGCCCAAACGTCTTTCTTGTGCTGCCCACCAATGATGTGCATTGTCCTTGAGCTGCAACTTCACTACTTTTATCCATTTCTCCGGTGGCAGCTCCGATGCCTCTAGTAGTGTCTCTATCTCTACTAGCCAGTTGGTGACTTCTATGGATTTCTCTGAGCCAGTAAAGGGAGGTGGGTTCATCTTGCGAAACCCATCAATAGTACCCACACGATCTTGTCGTGTTTCTACGCTCCTTTTTAGAACATTTGCATGTCTCTGCTGAGTCTCCATCATGCCCTGGAGTATCGTAAGGAGATGAGTTCCATCCACAGTTACTCCTTGGGTTGGGGCTGTTGGTGGTGGAGGTGGAAGATCCTCAGCACTAACCCTATCTTGTTGATGGTTAGAAGGCTCTACGAACTCGGTACTCTCTGCTGTCGATCCTTCGGGTTCGGGAGTAGCATAAGGGTTAGCTACCCTTTTCCCCTTACGGATCGCACTGCGCCTTGTATCAACCATTGTGAACTAAAAGGAAAGAAAGGATATGGTTAGTACGGTAGATGCAAGCATATCGAAGAAATCACGGACGGAATCAAGCAAGATGCAATTTACGAGACAATACGATCCTAAGATGAAATAGACTCATAAGGTTAGAAGTCCTATTCTGTGGATGATATAACCTCCTAACTTCAAATCTATTCGCAGGCTCGTAGTAGTACAGCTAACTTAAGCACTACCACGAGTTTGCAGTCTTTTACGAAATTGGACCTGCATGGGCCACCATAAAAACTTGTGACGACCCGCTCCCGCTTTTCGGGATACGAGTACGTGGCCAAGTCCAGCCTACGCCGCAGCATCGACGGTAGTACGCTGTCTATGATAACAATGGTCCACAACAAGCACAACACGCATATATATATATCATCCACAACTAAGCCAGCAAAATTACTAAAATATCCAATAGTCTCAATAATAAATATGAAAAATCCACTACAACTCAGAAAGTCTCGGGAACAAACCCGGATAACAGAAAATAAAATAGACAACTAACTCCATAACTATAACTACTAACTAATACGAATCCATAAGGAAGAAAATATGCTAATTCGCATCAGTGCTGGAACCGGGTACGCCAGTGACGTCAGTGTCTCCAACATACTCACCGTAAACCTCTGGACAGATCACGTCGTCTACAACTGAAAAATGGTTATCCAGTCAGGATTGGAACAAGTACAAGTCTAACCACCATGATACAAGTACAATATAAAGTAATAAAATACTAAACATGGAAGGTAATGATCAATGGAAACAATGAACAATATGAACAAGAAATCATGAGATGGAAGAAACTGATAAGAAAAGTAACAAGCATGAAAAGTAAAGAGACTCATGTAAACCCTCATAGTACACGTGTCGTGAGAAGTACAAAGTTCCTATACATGGACGGCTTGGGCGAACGATGAGGTTATAAGGCCCGCCCCCGTAACCGGGAGAGTTGCCAACAATACCATCTGGGCTTTGTCCACGTGCCTAGTAATTGTACCCCTCCAGTATCCATACCTCACAATCACGAAAACACGATCACAATAACGATCAACATAACAATGAGAGAACATGATCAATAGTCAACACTCAACTCTCGTGTGTGTAACAGTCAAGACACGAAAGATAGCATGTATAAGTGAAATACGACAATATAAAGTAAATGCACATGAAGGTGTCAACAAGTACTTGCCTGAACTCTTGGATGAATTTATTTCACAAGTTGAAGACAATATGAACTCTGGCCTAGAAGCTATCAAATCAAGCCATCATCCCACGAACCCCGTCGCACAAACAACCACAAGTTAGATATACAATTCCCACTCTAAAAATCCTAAAAAGTGGCTAATGGGTTAAATCAATTAATACTACTCTAATTCTGGAATAAATTATCTAAAATCCTATTTTAACCTATTTAATTTTGAAATAACAATCTACACACAAATATTTGGCCAAGGAAATTCACGGTTCCAAATTTGGGACTCATGGCACGCAAACCGAGACATACTGTTGACAAACTAGTTAAACATTATGAATTCATAGTTTGAGTGTGCAACATGATAGATTTCAGTGTCATGAGTGCACTGGAATCGACCGTGCCGCAAAATCATGATTTGGTCAAAAGTTATCGCCATTATGGCTAACTATGACCAAATCGATGAACCGTTGACCAAATCTGACTTCTATGAATAAAATAAAATACTAAATGAAACTCTAAATTTCTGAAAAACTTATATGTTGTAGAGCTCAGTGTCAGATTTCCAAAACTTCAAACGGATCGCAAAACAGAGTTCGGGATCCCTTGAAATCTCGAAAACCGTTTGACGTATAAATTTTTGGACAACCGACACTCAAATAATTATTCAGAAATTCGAGGTCAAAATACCAGAAAATAAACTATATAATCAGAAACATAACCTCAATACGCTTCTAACAAAAAAAACGGCATACGAAAAGGACTTCTGGATCAACGGCAATCGCTCCGCGAAGTCGAAGATCCCAATCAAACTCTCCCACTAAAAGCTGCTGGAAAATATTGGGTTTCGGAAAATACTAATATATATATATATATAGGGTATTTAAGTCGGTGGCTAAGTCGGCTGAGCGGCTGGGCGGGGACACGTGGCAGCATCTGCTGCCTCCCGCCCAGATCTGATGGCCATGAGATAATCCGAGTTTGGCTCGGATTCGGATTGGCTCCAGCCGGCTCCGCGAAACTTGACTGCGGCTCAGAGACCGAACGTCACTCACCCGCGCTGACGGGTGGGCCCGTACCCCGCACGCCAGCGGCTGACGTGTGGGCCCCCGCTCGGCTGACTGGATAAATGTTTTGGAAAATAGGTTTTAAATTACAGAAAATTAAATAAAAATTCAAGAAAAATCCTAAAAATTCCAAATAAATCCCAGAAAATTCCTAAAAATTCCTAGAAAAATCTAGAAAATATTTTAGGGGTTCTAGAGCCCAAATAAATTATTTGACCTCAAAAATACTCTCGGATGCCTTCACAACAATTCCTAGAAGCTTAAGAAAATAATAAAATCATGTATAAAATTTATCTAAAAATCTCCTAAAAATCCAAGAAATTCTAAAATAGTAAAATGATACTCTAGAGGCTGTATGGGGACCCTGGAGACCATATATGTCCTAGTTTTACTATACTTAAGTTATAGGCTTAGGTACGCACCCTTGTGATCCCAAATCAAAACTCTATTTACCTACGATTCAAACCATTATATAAATAATAATAAAAAAAAAATAATAATAATAAAAAAATGCTCTCTAAAATAAATAAAAAATTTTGGGAGAAAAAGTGCTACACGACATGCCAGGAGCATGGGGTTGGCCCTTACGACAGTCGCAGCTCGACCAGCAGTCCTGCAGCCGAGGACACCTGGGATAGAGCAGTTCCAGAAGATGAGCCCCAGAGACTTCCTGGGGACGGAGGGAATTTTATATGCTGACGAGTGGATCGAGCATATAGAGGAGATCTTTCGCCTGGCCCGGATACCGGCAGATCTCCAGATAGAGACAGCAGCTAGCCAGATGCGAGATCTTGCTCGCACCTGGTATCAATCAGATCCCAGGTTGGGGGTAGCTATACAGACCTGGGAGGAGTTCAAGGGCTTCTTCAAGAAGAAGTTTTTTCCATATTCAGCGCTCCGAGCCTTGGAGTCGCAGTTTGAGAGCTTAGTACAGGGGAGCCTGTCAGTAGAGGAGTACGCTAGGGAGTTCGGCCGCCTCGACAGATTCGTAGAGGGCTTGAACGAGATGGTGAAGGCCCAGAGATTCCATAAGGGTCTGGTCAAGAAAGTCAAGTCCTTGACCAAGGGCAACATGGATGCCACTTTCGAGGAGATTTTGTCGTAAGCTTTATTGGCTGAGGACGATCTTGAGCTGAAGCTCAAGAGGGGACTAGTCCCTGTTGAGGGCAGCAACAGCGGAGGCCAGGCCAAGAGGCCTTACTATCAACACCAACAGCCGAGGCAGTTCCAGCCGCAGCCGTTCCAATAGAGACATCAGCAGCAGTCGAGACAGCAGCAGCAGGGCTAGAGACAGATTATCACTTATGCTTACTGCAAGAAGCCCGGGCATGTCTCCAGTGAGTACCGGAAGAGGCTAGGCCAGTGCCTAGTGTGTGGTTCAGCAGACCGCCAGATGAGGGAGTGTCGTATGGGACGAACAGCTCAGGAAGCAGTAGTCAGAGCTCCAACAGGGCAGTAGAGGGGATCAGCCCTGCCGATACAGCAGCAGAGGTTCGTTCAGCACCAGCAGCAGGCCAGAGGAGGCCAGCAGGGACGAGCTTTCGCCATGGCGGCCGAGGATGCAGAGGCGATAGGAGAGCTGATCGCAGGTTCGGTTCTTCTCGACTCCAGTCCAGCTTTTACATTATTCGATTCTGGTGCTTCGCATAGTTTTGTATCAGTATCATTTGCGATTAGACACGGTATCATAGCTGAATCGTTGCCAAGGACTTACAAGATCATGACCGAGGGTGGTATTATCCTCGTGAGTGATGTTTGTAAGGGTCGGAGTGTTGTTTTGGGAGGCCGTGAGTTGGAGGTGAGCATGCTCGTAATGCCATTGTTGAACTACGATATAGTACTCGGTATGGATTGGTTGAGGAGGGAGTAGAGTTCTCTTCAGAGTGCCGGGGGAGCCAGAGTTCGAGTACTCCAGACGTCAGGCGGAGCAGAGCAACGGAGTTTTCTGCGGAGTCTCGATAGAGGAGCAGACGATTCCACACCCCTTGATAGCAGAGTATATGGATTTTTTTCCAGAGGAGTTGCCTAGATTGCCACCAGACAGAGACATTGAGTTCTCGATAGACTTGGTTCCAGGAGTGGAACCTTTCTCTCAGTACGTCTATCGAGTGAACAACAGTGAGTTGGTGGAGCTGAAGAAGCAAGTGGATGAGTTGCAGGATAAGGGCTTCATCCGTTCGAGTTCGTCGCCACGGGGTTCACCAGTATTGTTTGTGTCGAAGAAGGTTGGGTCAGTACGGATGTATATTGACTACAGAGCACTCAACAACCTCACGATCAAGAACAAGTACCCACTGCCGCGGATCGATGATCTTTTTGACCAGTTGAGCGGAGCTCGGGTATTTTCCAAGATTGATCTGAGGTCAGGCTATCACCAGGTGAAGGTGAAGGGGAAAGACATTCCGAAGACAGCATTCCGGACGAGGCACGGGCAGTTTGAGTTCTTGGTTATGCCATTTGGGTTGACTAATGCCCCGACGGTGTTCATGAACTTGATTAACAAGGTATTCCACCAGTACCTGGATCAGTTTATGGTGGTGTTCATTGATGACATCTTGGTGTATTCGAAGACCGAAGAGGAGCACGAGGAACATCTGAGGATAGTGCTGGAGACTCTCAGGAAGGAGAAGCTTTATGGAAGCTCTCCAAGTATGAGTTCTTCTTGGACCGGGTTGACTTTTTGTGGCATGTGGTGACTGGAGATGGGATCTCTGTTGACCCCAAAAAGATCGTAGTAGTTGAGGCATGGACAACGCCGACTACAGTTGCAAAGATCCACAGTTTCTTAGGATTGGCCGGCTACTACAGAAGATTTGTGCAGGATTTTTTCCGAATTGCAGAGCCTTTGACGAGGCTGACTCGGAAGGACGCAGAGTTTATCTAGTCAGAGGAGTGTCAAGCCACTTTTGATGAGCTGAAGAAGCGGTTGACGACAGCCCCTATTTTGTCATTGCCATCAGGATCAGGCGGGTTCACTATATATAGTGACGCCTCAGGGAAGGGTCTGGGTTACGTTCTGCAGCAGCACGGAAAGGTGATTGCCTATGCTTACAAGCAATTACGGCCCCATGAGAAGAACTATCCTACCCATGATTTGGAGTTGGAAGCAGTGATTTTTGCTTTGAAGCTCTGGAAGCACTATCTGAATGGAGAGCGGGTAGAGATTTTTACAGATCATAAGAGCTTGAAGTATGTGTTCACACAGAAGGAGCTGAACATGAGACAACGCAGGTGGTTAGAGATGATGAAGGACTTTGACATATCCTTGCAGTATCACCCCGGGAAGGCAAACGTGGTTGCCGACGCTTTGAACAGATATCCGGTAGCTATGTGCTTGATGACAGACCATCATCTGTTAGCAGACTTGGAGAGCCTGGGATTGAGGTGCTAGTATCAGGAGTAGAGATGCAGACCTGGGCCTTCAGATCCAGTCGGACTTGATTGAGAGAATCAAGTCGACTCAGTTCGAGGACGTTGCTCTGCAGTGTATCCGGGAGCAGGTCAGGGTAGGATTGCTGGATGGTGAGTTTATTATAGCAGATGATGGCGCATTGAGGTACGGTTCTAGACTGTGTGTGCCCAATAGAGAGCTTCGGGAGCAGGTGATACAGGAGGCCCACAGATCTCAGTACTCTATACACCCCGGTGCCAACAAGATGTACCAAGATCTGAGGGAGCATGTCTGGTGGTACGGGATGAAGCGGGAGATAGCTCGCTTCGTAGCTAGGTGCTTGGTCTGTCAGCAGGTCAAGGCTGAGAGGCAGAGGCCCGGTGGATTATTGCAGCAATTGTCCATTCCTGAGTGGAAGTGGGAGAATATCACTATAGATTTTGTATCTGGATTACCGCGTACACCAGGAGAAAAAGACACGATTTGGTTCATCGTTGATAGGTTGACCAAATTGGCCCACTTCTTGTCATTCAATGTAGGAATGTCTACAGAGAGGCTTGCAGAGATGTACATGTGGCAGATTGTCAGGATTTACGGAATTCCGATCAGCATCATCTCGGATCGGGATAGTCGCTTTACTTCCCATTTTTGGAGGAGTCTACAGACTAGTTTGGGACTCAGCTCAAGTTTAGTACTGCATACCACCCCCAGACGGACGGACAGTCAGAGAGGACTATTCAGACGCTCGAGGATATGCTGCGGATGTGCATCTTAGACTTTGGAGGTTTCTGGGAGGATCATCTACATTTGGTAGAGTTTGCCTACAATAACAGTTTTCAGGCCAGCATTGAGATGTCACCTTTCGAGGCTCTGTACGGGCGTAGGTATCGTACACCCTTACCTTGGGATGATGTTGGTGAGCGAGCTTTACTGGGACCAGAGATGGTTGTTGACGCAGTCGAGAAGGTGAAGCTCATCAGGGACAGACTTCGCATGGTGCAGGACAGACATCGGCACTAGGCCGATAGCCACCGGAGGCCGCTGGATTTTGAGGTATATATTAGAGATAGGATTAGAAGTAGGTTGTTTGTTTTGTTTGATTTATCATGTTTGATTATTTAAGTAACATGAGACCTTGTTTGTGTTTAGGTCGGAGACATGGTTTTTCTGTGGATATCTCCGACTCGTGGTACTATACGTTTTGGTGGAGGTGGGAAGCTTAGCCCGCACTTCATCGGACCTTTCGTGGTCAGCGGGAGAGTCGATGATGTGGCATATAGGCTAGACTTGCCACTTGTACTAGTGGGTGTCCTTAACGTATTCCATGTATCACAGGTGAAATGGTACGTAGCTGACCCTAGCCATGTGCTTGATCATTCAGAGATTGAGGTAGGGCCTACTCTCAGTTATCCAGAACAGCTCATGGAGATTCTGGATCGCCGAAAGAAGGTGCTGAGAAACCAGGTGATACCCTTGGTTCGCGTCGCATGGAGGCATCATTCTCCAGGAGAGTCTACCTGGGAGCGGGAGGATGAGATGCGCGAGCGATACCCTTATCTTTTTGGACCGTGAGGTATGATTGTCTATCCTTCTCATTGTTAGTTTTGTCTTTCAATTTCAAGGACGAAATTTTTTTAAGGAGGATAGATTTGTCACTTCCATATTTCTAGTTTGAGGGTATTTTTGTCATTTTTGAATTATTTGAATTTAATATACATTAATTGGAATTTAATATGATTATTAAGAATGGTGTGATTTTAAATATTATTTAATTGATTGCCATGTGATTAGATTAGCCCTAACCTAGTTTGGACCTAACCTAGATTAGTCATAGCTAGTCTTGTTAGCCAAAATGAGTATTAGTTAGTATTGGTTAGTGTGGTTAAGTCATGATTAGTTAGGATTGAGTTACACATTAACTAGAAGGGAACCCTAGATTCTAGGCCATTCAATAGGCTTGATGGATTGATAGCCTTTAGATGCACCCCAAAAACTCTAACCCTAACTAGGTGGCCGGCCTAGGGATTCTCCCCCCTACTATAAAGTCTCTCTTGATATTTGTGCCTCTTTTTATCCATTCCCGTATTTTCTAAAGGAAAGGTTTTTTCTTCATGAAATTTCTTCATAGATTAGTCAATAGTGGTCCTTTTTCACTGTAATTTCTTCCATGGTGTTCTAAATGATGTTTCCCAACTGTTGGTGGAGTCCAATCTTAGGTTTGACACAATTTGGGGACTTTGGCTAGCTAGTGGATAGCTTCCTTTAAAGGCTTTTGTTTGTGAAGCAGCACACCTAGGTAAATCTCTATTTCCTTCCACGAAATTTTAGTTTCTTTGCATAAATACCAAGCCCTAGGTGTCCTTGTACTGTAGGAATAGGCTTTGTACCCTCTCGTATCCTGTACGTATTCGTATCGGACACGAATCAGTAGACAACCGTAAGTGTTCGACGAAATGCCACAGTGGGCATTTCGATCGAGTTTTCAAATTGTTTTTGAATAGGAAATTGTATTTTGAAGTGGCTTGTGTGTTTTTGCTTGACTGAGCGTGTCTTGTGTCGTATTCGTATCCTGTCGCACTCGTGCATACGCCCGTGCATGCATGAACAGTGATGTCCTGCTACCAGCGTGCTCATGCTCAGTGCACAGCACACTTGGTCGCGTGTGCTTGGATACGCAGGGAGGGGAAATGTCTGTCATGAGATCCCCAAAGCCTCGTGTCATATTGTTTTGTGTCGGGTGAGGTATTCGACCAACACATGACACGAACTCACTGAGTCCAGTGTTCTGTTTGGTCCCTTGTGTTCGTGTGGTTCAGGATACATTGTGTCCTGATTTTGGACACCATTTTTTTGTGTGACACATACTAATATCCACTAATAATTACCTACCTAAATTTCATCAATTGATTTCTAGTTATAATATGGAATGGAAAAATTCCCAAACCGACTGATACTTCTTGTATCAGTGTAAGCACTGTTTTTATTTTCCTTTTTATTCTTATGATTAATACTATGTATTTAGCTAGAGTTTAATTGTTGAATAGCTAATTATCATGTTAGAGTTTATGTGTGGGATGTTGGTTTCATGTGGGGAATTAAATAGGAAATTAGATATTGAGATGGCTTTCGAATGTGCATGGCTGATACATTAACCTTGAATCACTCATTTCCCTTTTAAACTGATTTCGAATGATCAATTAAGGCTAATAGACATGATGTTTCATTGTGAATTGAATGTTAAATCGATTCCCTTTTCTTTAAATTGTTTCAATATTAAACTGTCAGGTTCTCTTCATAAAACTGAGAATTAACTCATTTTCCTGTCAACTGATATTGATTCTCCTTTTAAACTGATTGAAGTTTATTTCAATGTTCATTAAATGTTGTGTTGTCCACTGTTAGATTTGGGACTGAGAATTGATTTCCATTTCCTTAATAAACTGAGAACTGGGTTCCTCTCCTTAAACCAAATATTAATAATGTGAACGCTTACACATTGTTAGCCACTGTCACAGGGAAAACTGGATTGAATGTTAACTGTCCCTTGTTCTTTCCATTACACTGATTTGATTCAATGACAACTGTCATGAGGGATTGGTCGTTAATAACTGCCATGCCACACTATTTTCTATTGACACATGAACCCATGAACACTACATTGTTTTCATGTAGACACTATCATGTGATTCCTATCATACTCACTGTTCCAGGTTTATTACACAGTTTATACACTGTTTTGTATTTGCCCTATTTTCCCATACCAATGTACACGAATATAACTACACCATGTCACACACATGTCCTTATAACCCTCACACACATATGTTATATCACACGCCCCATGACACTCTCACTAACACTCACACATGCTCTCATGACACTTGCTACACCATGTGCACTCTCATGTTACACACACACACATTAACACATTGTACATGTGCCCATTTCCTCTCTTCTATATATATATATATATATATATATATATATATATATATATATATATATATATATATATATATATATATATATAAAATATGAGATGCACACACACACACACATATATATATATATATATATATATATATATATATATATATATATATATATATGAGATGCACATATATAGGTTGCCTATATGTTAATGTGTAGTACTATAACATATTATATATATATTAATATGTGTATTATGATATGTGGTTTGGCTTGAATGCCAGTCTAGATTCTAGTTAGACTTGTATAGTCTAGAATTGATGTGGACTTACTAGAATAGACTAGTTACGCCTAGTGAGACTTGTTTGACTTAGGTTTAACTTAGTTGACCTAGTTTGACTTCTAGAGTTGATTGTAGGAGCGTAAAAAGAGCTTCACAAGAAGGGTCAAAGTGATAGATCAGTTTACTCAAATTGATCCCCTTTATGCCAAGGAGAGGCTAATCGCTTTACGCCTGTGCAAGCTGATCGTTTTACGCTTGGGTCTAAACTGGTGGCTCTTTACGCCTATGACTAGCCAACTACTCCTCTTACGCTAGGACAAGGATGTCTAGTCTCGCATTTAATACAGAACCTGACATGGAGATATTAATGATGGCATTTACCACAGAATCCAAAGGAATTTGTCTCATACAAAGACCATTGTTGTCGTTTATGTGGATCGAGCTACTTTACGCTCACTATATGGTTTTTTTTACGCACGTAGTTTTACACGAGTTTTTACGCTCATAAAATGATGTGCGCGTAAAGTCTATTTGAGACATTTTACGCTCATGGTTATTCAATAACCACTTTACGCGGGAAACCTATGACAGAGCTATTTTACGCTCATCTTACTGCTTTACGCCCAGGAGATGTTGGGGCTATTTTTATGCCCTATTCTTTCTGGCCAGTTTGGAACGTGGTTTGCCTACATGACCTTCATGCCACATATTTTGAAGAACGTGTGTACATGTATCCTATTCTTACTGAAATGATGGGACACGAGTCAACGTATGTAAAGGATGACTCTGATCATGGGTGGCAGTTGTTAGCGTAAAGACAGATTTTGATGCTTTTTACGCACAGAAGTCCCAGTCTATAAAATAGACGAATTTTTGACATACACACACACGGAGAGACACGAGAGAATACAGAGATCAGAACTTCGAGACTTTGATTCTCCGGAGCATTCTTCTTCAACTTTTCTTTCAGAACAGAGTGATGCAAAGCAGGAAAGCATTCGGCCTCGCCATCAGTGCCCAAGTGCATCGATACCTTTCTGGTGACTTAGTTCTTCCAAGTTGTTCTACTTCAAGCAGTGATCTTCATCATCATCATATGGTCCAAGGAACAAAGTGATCATTTACAGATCAGACTTCCATAGCAATACTTTTCCAGAATCAAATTTGTACTTCTTGTACTTTTTTCTCATTTTATTTTCAAAATCCAACTTTTGTTTGGCAATTTTGTTAAGTGAAACAAAATGGCGACTCTGCTGGGGACTACCTTCTCCTCTAACGAGAAGGCGATTACTCAATATGATGATGTTTCGGTTGGTTCGACCAAGAAGACCCTGGTGGTGCACTTCGACCAGACTGCCTATGAAGAAATGCTCCTAACTGGGGGTGGTTCTCGCCACTCCAACGTTCAAAAGTCTCGCAAACCACGAAAAGTTTGGATTCCCAAATCCAAAGTGGTTTCTGATCTCTCTGTTGCTTCTGATGACAAGAGAATTCTTCCCACTCATGTCGTAAGGGCTCCCGTTCGTAACGAGGCAGTCCTTACTTCAGAGTTGCACTCAAAGTGTGACGATTTATCTCCCGTTTGTAACGGTGAAGATAATCAGGTTTCACGCCCACTGCGTAAGAATCAAGTTTTACGCTCAGTGGGTAAGAACCAGATTTTACGCTCAGTACATATGAATGAATCTCCCATTCGTAAGGGGGCAGACCCTAAAGTTTATGCTTCTGAGTGTAAGAATCAGTCTCCCGTCGGTGACGTGGTAGACCCAAATAAATTATGCTCCTCGCGTAAAGCAAAATCTCCCGTCTGTGACATGGTAGATAATCAATTTTTACGCTCCACGCGTAAAGGTATGTCTCCTATCTTTGTCAGTACAGATAAAATTCATAACGATGTTTGCACATCTAATGTGAATGTACCTAAACGTGTGCAGCATATCGTTGGTAAGCTTCTGTACCTAAACGTGTGCAGCATATCGTTGGTAAGCTTCTGTCCTACACCAACAACCTTCTTATACTGCTTTACGCAAAGTACCAAACTTACAAATTACACGCTATAAAAATGGAGTCCTTCGTGCTAAATCTCAAGATTTACGCACACAACTCCAAACGCGTAAAAATGTACAGTCTGGTTCTGCGAATGCAGCCAGTAATCTTCTTTATACATAAGGGACTGAACGTTTTTCCACCCTAAATATAATAAAGAAGAATACTCCATCTGTTCCTTCTGATTTACGTGAATTGCTGATACAAAAGCGTAAAAACAGACAATCTCCGGTAATATTCCCCCAAGAAAAACATCATTGTGAATATCACCAGGTTGTGATCAACTGTTGTTGTTCGGCTTCAAAACGGTCAGTTTTTGATCGTTTAAGTTTTAACTCACCACAACATCAAGCTGAAGACCAAGAACATGAGCTGTCATATGCATCAGTCAACATGGCATCTCATGCTAACAAAGGACGACGTCCGAGACGGAACATGTCCCAAACTCCAGGTCAACAACAGTTCAACAGGCTTCTTGATTCCTTTGAAGGAGTATATCAGAATACTCGATCAAGAAGACAAAGATAATTGCAGACTTCTGATTCAGAAGCTGGGGGTACTCAATCTTTTGAATCCGATACCGATAGTGTGGATTCATACTTTTATACTAATCCCTCTATATCTTCAAGAGAGGTTGAATCCTACGCTGTTGGAGATGAACCAGAGACGTTATCTGTTAATACGGAACAATATCTCACTGCCGTGGAGCAATCATTGAAAGACATGCTTAACATGGTGCAAAGCATGCATCAGATAATTTTGAATCAGCAGACCGTTAAACCTATAGTAATCACTCCGGTACTAGTAGCAGCATAAACTCAAGATAGTCAAGGGGCTGATATACCTTTGAATATTCAAGAACCTGCTGTTAATCAAAATTCTGCATCTCCAGATCCCATCATTCTAGAAGATGTACCGCCTCCGGTGGGGGTTACGGTACATGCAACGACTATTCAATCAAGCGTGCATCCTCAAACCAGTAAAGCCATTCAAGCAGTATGTGAACTCAAAGCACAGTTTGAAGTTTTGAGGCACAAAGATCAGCTCCAGAGGTTAGGGATCAAGCAACCTTATCCTCCTCATTGGAATGATGTACCCTTTCTACCGAAGTTCAGGCCACAATCCATGGTTTTATTCGATGGAAAAGCATCTCCCAGTCAATATATCAATTACTTTGATATTATGACTGTACACTTGCAGAAAAATGATGCTCTTCTCACTCGAGTGTTCATCGGGTGCCTGACGGGTTCAGCTTACGACTGGTATCGTAGTTAACCTGATAACTCTATTTCGTCTTTTGACGAATTCAAGGCAATATTTCTCTTCCGTTTCTATGAAGGAGGTATGGACATGAACATGTCCTCCTTGATAGAAATCAAACAAAAGGAGAAAGAAGATACTCGGACGTTCATTGAACGTTTCCGACAGGCTACTCTAAAGATGCCTTCTGGTATGCCAGATTCAGCGTTGATTGATATATGTAAGATGAATCTGCGACCATCCATTGCTGTCTTCACAGGTTCCCAATTCACAGATTAGGCTTCGTTTATCATAGCAGCCGTTTCTGCCGAGACCAATGGTAGGTTGGCTCATGAACACGGGATAATTTTTGCTTCAAAAGACAAAGGGAAAAAAAGTAATCCTGGTAATAATCCTGGCAATCGTAATGTGAAAGGAAAAGATACTCTTATGGTCAATCTTTTCAAGAACAAAACGATGCCGAATAATCAGGAATCTTTCAGGCCAAAGGAAGAATACTCTTTTGACGAAAGTGATATCCCAGGGATATTTCAATGTCTGGTGAAGAGCGGTAAACTTCAGATTCCAGAGCCAAAAAGGCCTAATGAGGTGAATCTGACTGACAATCCCAAATATTGTATCTATCATAGATACATTAATCATCCTACCAGTGCATCCTACCAGTGCTTCATATGTCTTGAAAAAGAAGATCCAAGAGCTGATAAATGGTGGCGCTATCACTTTAACCAATGATGACCATACGATTACGACCAATATGGTTTCTCTTCAGTTCGGGGATTTTTCTCTACAGCAAGTCCCAGATGGAATTATTCTAATTCCGAAGGCGACGATGAAGATCGTGAATATCCCGCCTGCCAGGGAAGAAAATGCAAGATTGGTGCCGCTCACATTGAAGAATAGTAAAATCATGTGGGTACATCCTGACTTAGTGCCTGAGTTGGAAAGTGAAGATAAAACTTCAAAATCTAAGAAGGGTAAGAAAGTCAAAACCTGCAACATGATTTCCCATGTTATTCCAGATCCCGATGACTTGGATCACCTATGGGATGGCCTCCCTTTAGAAGATAGACTGAAAGGACTGAACATCTGTCCTCCAAGTCTAGTTTCTCCTACCAAGCTCAAGCTTACTCATCAGCAGTGGCTAGCCATGAATAGTGTTCTTTTATACCGGGTACAATAAGTTTTTGCTGCTTATGAAAAAGCTCCGACAGGGATTTCTTCTCGTATCCCGAACCCTTCTCCTCCCTTAACTATAGAGACGTCTATGCTTCATTCTCCTATAGTTGCAGAGGTTCCTTCCTCTTCCTGTGTTGGAACATCTGTCCAAAGTTCACTGCATATCCACTTGTATAGTCAGCAATCTGTCCTTCTCATAAGGAAGATGGGTTACGACTTTCAAAAGGCAGAAGGTTTGAATTATGATAAAGGAATACGTCTTCCTTTACAAATACAAAATCAGAATTCCACTGCTGGATTGGGTTCTGAAGTTCCTTGTAACGACCCTCACAATAAGAAGGCTAAGGGAAGAAAGGCTAAATCATGTAATATGGTACTCTCTTCTCCTGAGTCTGAAGAAGAAACTTTTACTGGTACAAGATCTGGAAAAGAGTACCACAAAGACTATGATGGATCCTCCAAAGAAGCAGAAGATGTAGTAGAAACTCTACCAGTTCAACCTTCTCATGTTCCTGCTAAACCTTCTGTGGTTGAAAAGGGGAAACAGAAGGCAGTACGCTTTGATATCCCATTGAAGTCCGCTTCCAATCAGGGGGTGGTGATGAAGCCTTACAAGTTTGACATTCTAGCTCAGTTAGCCAATACTCCGGCTAGACTATCTACATTTGAACTGCTTCGCCTTTCCAGAGAAAACAGAGAGACTTTGAGCGAATATTTACTTCAAGCAGATTCATGCTTGGCTCAACTCAAGACTCTTGATAATATACCAGTGTCATGCCCGCAATGTTATAGTGTGATGGAAGCAATTCCCAACATCACCTTTACACAAGAAGACATGCTGTTGAAGCATAACAAGCATAACAGGCCTTTGTGCTACACTGGGTATATTGGATCCACTAAAATTGACAGGATTTACATTGATCCCGGATCCTCAATTAGCATAATTCTTCAGAGTATGCTAAGACCCCTGAGGATTCCTACTAGTGAGCTGACTTACACTAGTACTACGATAGTCGGTTTAACTCTGGCAAGAGCAAACCACTGGGTAAGATTCGTCTGCAGATTCAGATTGGTGATCTTCGAACAATGGTAACTTTCTATGTTATCAACTCAGATGTCTCCTATAATATCATTTTAGGGAGACCGTGGATTCATGAGCATAATATTGTACCTTCAACTCTCCACCAATGCTTCAAGTATGTAGATTCCCAAGGAGTTATGAAAACTGAGTTTGCTGATGTCAATCCCTTCAAGGATGTTGAAGCCTATTTTTCTGATTCAAGGTTTTATAAACAAGAGCATGTGAAAGATATATCCGACATGGCTGAAGATCAATCATCATCTGAGGATCAGTCTATTAATGAAGATCCGCCAGAGGAGCAACCTTTGAAGATCATAGTCAAGGGACGAATCCAATCCCAACCTATCAATGATCAACCTTTGATAATCAAGGTTAAAGGAAGAACTCAAATTACATCTGAGGGATCAATAAATATTCCTGCTAAGAGCCAAGTTCAACCTTTTATGATCAAGGTTAAAGGGCGTACATCTTGTATGAATGATCCAGAATCACCGTTGATTGTCAATCTTGGCAAATCTACACAGAAGACGGATGATGGTCCACTGTTGATTAATCCGAAGCATAGCAATCAGATTATAAATGATGTAAATATTGATCATTCTGTACTTTCTGATATCAATAAAGATTTCCTGTTCGAGTATATGGCTATCAAGTTTATTGAGAGAATGACTTTATCTTCTGATAATCAAAGTCATCGATATAAAGACGACATCGAGCCAGAAGAAACTTTATACATCGATCATAAGAAAAATTCTTTCCCTCCTCATACAGATGTTGGACCATATGCTTAAAGGTTCCTAACATTTTCTCCTTATCTTCTACCCGTGGCCGCTTCATCACAAGCTTGCGTAACTTTTAGACGTCATAAAGAATCTTACTTCGTGGTTCCGTCTGATAAGAAAAACAAGCATCAAATTGTGTTTGGCCTGGCTAGAAATATCCCTGTTGCTCAGGCAGATGAGCTGAAGGATAAAGACAAGGGAAGAATCCGAATTGACAAGTATAGTTAACAATCTATCAAGATTATCCAGAACATGGGATATGACTTGAAGACTATGCAAGGTCTCAATCAAGGCAAGGACAGACGACTACCATTATGTGGTGATCCGTTTTACCAAAAGACTCATCATGGGTTGGGATATGATCCGTCCCACATGTTTAATGACGATATACAAGAAGAATTATCTTCTAGCTCTTCGCAATCATCAGATTCAGAAAAAGTCCAATCCATTGAAACTAATATGTCTCATTCCTTATATAATGAATCTGGGCAAATATTCTCAGTCAATATGGTTCAAGCCGATGATGAATCAGAGCCATTTGAGAATGATCCTTGGACTCAACAGATGGATACTCAATGGAAACTTCATTTTGAACAGCGACAGCTACCTACAGAAGATGAGGTTATCCAGATTGATGTTGGAAATAGAATTACGTCCAAACCAATATTCATCAGCAAGAATCTTTCTGAAGATGAAAAGGAAGAGCTGATAAAACTTATCAAAGATTACATTGACATCTTTGCATAGAGTTATGAGGATATGCCAGGGCTAGATCCTAAAGTTGCTACTCATAAACTCAACATTTTGCCTAATGTCAAGCCTGTAAAACAACAGCAACGGCGCTTTAGACCAGATATAATGGATGCAATTGAAGCAGAAGTCATAAAGCTGATTACATGTGGCTTTGTTCGTAAAAAATAACACCCAGATTGGGTGGCCAATATTGTTCCTGTTATGAAGAAGAACGAAAAAGTTCGAGTTTGTATAGGTTACCGAGATCTTAATACGGCTTGTCCAAAGGACGAATTTCCACTTCCCATTACTGATGTCATGATAGACAATACATGCGGTTTTGAACGTATATCTTTCATGGACAAATTCTCAGGATACAATCAGATCAAGATGCATCCAGAAGATGAGAAGCATACATCTTTTCAAACACCCCTTGGGGTTTACTGCTATACGGTTATGCCGTTTGGTCTTAAAAATGCCGGTGCCACTTATCAACGGGCTATGAGCAATATCTTTCAAGAACATCTACGGAAAATAGTTGAATGCTACGTAGATGACATTACTGTTAAAAGTCGGTCAAAGAATGATCACATTCAGGACTTGACATCAATTAAAAATGAATCCTACTAAGTCTTTCTTAGGGGTTTCTAGTGGCAAGTTTCTAGGATTTGTTATTACCTCTCAAGGTATCCATGCTGATCCTGATAAGGTTAAAGCAATTCTTGAAATGCGTCATCCTCGTAATCTGAAAGAACTCCATGGCTTTCAAGGCCATATTGCTTATATCAGAAGATTTATATCTAATCTTTCTGGGAGATGTCAACCTTTCTTCCATCTATTAAAGAAAGGGGTATCTTTCGTCTGGGATGAAGCGTGTCAAAAAACCTTCAATGACATTAAACAATATCTTACAAACCCGCCTGTTCTGGTACCTCCGGTGATAGAAAGACCATTTTTGCTTTATGTTCGGGCCTTGGATCATTCACTTGGCGCTCTTTTGGCACAGAAAAGTGATATGGGTCATGAACAAGCAATATATTATCTGAGCAGAATGATGGTTGGAGCCGAACACAGATATACTCCTATGGAAAAGGAATGTCTAGCTTTGGTTTTTATCGTCCAAAAGACAAGGCATTATGTCACTGGACAGACTATTCATGTCATCTCCAGAATAAACCCCATTCGGGTTTTGATGAGAAAACCAAGCATTCTTAATTCCAGGTTAGCTACCTGGGCGATGTTGCTCACTCCTTATGACATGATTTATGTGCCTCAAAAATCAGTAAAGGGCCAAGCGTTAGCTGATATCTTAGCTGCTCATCCTATACCTGAAACTTCGAAGTTATATGAAGATATTCCAGACGAGGTAGTGGATTGTAACATGACTCTGAAGGATGATATATGGCAATTATATTTTGATGGAGCATCACGAGTGGGACCTAAAGGCAATATTGTCTCTGGGGTAGGAATTGTCTTGGTTTCTTCTGACAAGATGGTCATATACCGTGTCTATTCTCTTAATGAGCCATGCTCTAACAATGTAGCAGAATATAATGCTCTATTGATTGGTCTCCAAGTAGCAAAACAATTGGATATTGAATTCTAAGAGGCTTATGGAGATTCTCAATTGATCGTTAATCAAGTTAGAGGGACTTATGAAGTCAAAAATCCTGATCTCATCCCTTATCATCAGGTGGTAGTCGAGTTGGTCCTATCATTCAAAAGATTCTTCATTGAATTTGTACCACATTCTCAGAATGTGGAGGCTGATGCTCTTGCCAGCTTAGCTGCAGACTTGGCTGTCCCAATCCGAAGGCAAAATACAATTACTTTGTTGGACCGAGACTTGTTCTGTGTGAAGAGTAATATGTATATTGAACAAAGTTATGTTACAGAGGCAAGTTCCCAGCAGAAAGATTGGAGAACTCCATTCATTGATTATGCAGTTCATGGGATTTTGCCTGAAGATCCTAAAGAAGCTGCAACAATTAAGAGACGATCGTTTCGATTCTATTATGATTCGTCTTTACATATGCTATATCGTCGTTCATATGGCGGACTCTTGCTGCGCTGTCTCTCAGAAAGTGAAGCCAAACAAACACTGTGTGAGGCTCATGATGGTGTCTGTGGTGCTCATCAACCGGGTCCAAAGTTGCAAGATCGTATTCGAAGAATGGGGTATTATTAGCCCTCTATGATAGCAGATGCTGTAGACTATGCCAAAAGATGTAAAGCATGTCAGATTCATGCTGATTTTATTCATCAGCCGTCTGAATTTCTACACCCTACAGCAGCTTCCTGGCCTTTTGAAGCTTGGGGTATGGATGTCATTGGTCCTATTAATCCTCCTTCTGTTAAAGGACATCGGTTCATATTAGCTATAATAGATTACTTTTCTATGTGGGCAGAAGCAGTCCCCCTTGCGGAAGTGAAAACATCTAATATGATCAGTTTCATCAAGCACCATGTCATTTATCACTTCGGGATTCCTCGACGGATAATTCATGACAATGGTCCACAATTTGCCAGTCAAGCATTTTATCGATTCTGTGATAAGAATCGAATTCAGAATTTGGCTTCTACGGCTTATAATCCAGCTGCTAATGGTTTAGCTGAAGCTTTCAATAAGACAATCATTAAACTTCTCAAAAAGTTTGTCTCTTCTAATAAATGTGATTGGAATAAGAAACTTGGAGAATGTTTATGGGCTTATCGAACAACAGTCCGGACTCCTACGGGTTTTACACCATTCTCATCGGTTTATGGATGCGAAGCTGTCCTCCCATTGAAAATCCAGATCCCTTCTCTACGAATAGCCATTGCTAATAAGCTAACTACAGAGAATAATGATCGCTTACGACTCCAGGAACTTGAAGGATTGGATGAGAAGCGTCTTCAAGCACAACAGCACATTGAACTATATCAAGCCCGCATATCTCGAACTTTCAATCGTAAAGTTAAAGAAAGGGTATTCAAAGTTGGCAAACTTGTATTAGCTGTTCGGAGACCGATGGTGATGACTCATAAAAGTAAAGGGAAATTCCAAGTAAAGTGGGAAGGCCCTTATGTAATTGAGTCCGTATTTTCCAATGGTGCCTATCGATTATCAAAGCCCAATGGAGATCTGCTCATGATGCCAATCAATGGCAAGTTTCTTAAGAAATACTATGTATAAAAAAAAGGAGACAGAATGAAAATAAAGCTCCTTTTATTTTTGTTCGAAACAAAAGACTATAGACGAGGGCCACTCCCTTCGCTTTTGAATACATAGTCGGCCAATGCATAGAAGGCGTCGTTTCCTGAACTCATGAAAAATTTACAGACAGCCATCCTCGACGCTTCTTCTTCAGGAGTTTTCCCTGGCTCCACTAAGAAAGCAAGGACGTCTTCAGGTGGCTTGGGCGCAAAAGAGCTTCCACCTATTTCGGTTGAGCTTGATGAGCCTGATGCAGGAGGCTCAACAGGAAACGTCTCAATGATGCCCTCGACTTTCTGGGGGACTTCATTCTTTCGCCGGACATCCTCGGAAGACATTTCCAACAGAGGAGGAGAAATAAGAATGAAGGGTTACAAGCAATTCTCACCTATTTATAGAGGAGGATTACTAATGAACTAGTCTCTGAAATCGAAAACGACTTTTCATTTCCGAAAAGACTCGTCCGTTCATATTACCAGGTTCATCCATTTAATTATGGAATTGAATCGTCCTTTCTGTTCCCAAGAAATACGTTGATTCGTCCACCTTTTTGACGTATATGCTCACAATATCTGTCTTCTTATTCCCCAGCTACCATGGTTTGGTTAAGCTGACTTCTTGTTTCTTGGGAAAGGGATTTTATATCTTCTATTTTATCAATTGATTAGAAAGTGGGATTCGCTATTTATCATGTTTCCATGACCTCTGAGTAAATATTAAATTTGTTTTCTTTTCCTATCTATCACTTCTATTTTGACCTCTGTATAGATATTAATCTAATTTTCCTTTGAGTTTATATATGCTATTATGTCCATATCACCTCTGATAGTATCATATACTCTAAAACAGAAAATAAAATTTCATTTATCTATCATGTCCATATTACATCCAGATAGATACAAATCATTGATCACAGAAGAACCATCATTTCCATTCCCATATCATCAAAAAAGTCTATTACATTTCTTAGACTTTCTTACAAATTATAATGGAAATCTCTTATATTCTTGGATTTTTCATTCTATACACCGATGATAACCTAATAGAGATCTATTTCTTCTTTGATCTTCTTGGACGGGTTCGTTGTTGGTGGCAGTTCCTGACTGTCTGAGCTTCAGTGGCAACCAGAACAGCAGGAATCAAACTCTGGTCTTCTCTCTCAGACGAGATGAGAACCCCAGAGTATGGCAGCCCGAAGGCGTGTTGCTGCCAATACAATAGGTGGATTAGTGGCGGCACCTCAAAGGAGATAGGAATCTATCCAGCACTAGGATACGATTCCTAGTTCTGCCGTGAAAGGAACTCTACTACCCGATTTCTCGGGGTAGAGTTGACTCCACCATCCAACTCTCCGTGTATAAAGGCTCTTCCTACCAACAGAGGAAGACCCTTCTATCTCACGAAGAGTTCTGAGTTGTTTGATTTGCGCATCAAAAGCGCATGAGCTCCATGATGTTGATGTCAGAAGAACGCTCCTCACAGCGTCAAAGTCACCAATGCCAGTTCTAAAAAAGCTCTTCAGCCAAGCTTCTGCAGAAAACAACGAAGAAAAAGTGTTTTAGACAGAAGTATCATCGGATACGTATTAAACGTTAACTGAAAACAGATGACAAGGCTTTTTACGCCAGATCTTCAGCAAGGCTTTTACGCCAGTAATTCAGCAAGGATTTTTACGCCAGTGCTTCAGCAAGGCTTTTTACGCCAGTACTTCAGCAAGGCTTTTTACGCCGGCGCTTCACAAAGGCTTTGACGTCAGTAATATGACAAGGCTTTTACGCCATTTTGATTCAGCAAGGTCTAAAGATGCCAGTGATATGACAAGGCTTTTTGCTTTAGCAAGGCTTTTACGCCGGCACTTCACAAAGACTTTTACGCCAGTGATATGACAAGGCTTTTACGCCATTTGCCTTAGTAAGGATTTTACGCCAGTGCTTCAGCAAGGCTTTACGCTCGTAAAATAGCTGTTTTCAAACAAAAATTCGAAGACAGATATGTGCTTACGATCGGACTTACCATTTGAGTCGAATGGTTTGGCTCTAATGGTGGTTGAATCTGCGTCTAATGACTGGGCATACAAAGGAACGCCGTTGGAAAGCTTCGCCATCCTCATTTGTTGGAGAACAACATCATAGAAAGTTATCTTCAGAGGAATGAGTACGAGAATATATGAAATATTCTCGGCTATTTATAAAGGCTGAAGAAACTGTTCTGATGAGTCTATTTCGGGGGAAGATCCTATTTTAAGGTCCTCGTAACCACAAGACAGACGCCACGTGTCGATTTATTTCTTGGGAATGAACAACCATAGAAACAGTTAAAATAAGTATTGAACAGTTCTATCTACCAACAGATGAGGTCAACAGCAAAATTTTATTTATAAAGGGGGGAAGTGGACCCCTATAGATAAAAGTTTTGCAATACATAAAAACGTCATTTTTTCTCTCCTTCGTTGGGCTGACGAAGGAAGACACCTAGTTCATGCATATTACGAATCCCGTAGCGGCGTATCAGATTAAGAAACGCTTTGGCATCTCCTGGCCCCTCGTACGCAGTTGGGGGACCACCATCAATGCGACTAAAGACTGCAGGAGTCACTCCAAAACACTCTAAAAGGTTGCACGCTCGCTCGAAATCAAGCCTGGAGCTTGAAGCCTCTCTAATGGTAGTCTCGTTCTTCGGCGCCATGACAAAACGAGGATAAAAAAATTTATCCTTATTTTTACAAATCAAAACAACTCTTCACATTCGTCGTGGGAAACTGCTTACTTGGGAAGATGAAGCAACATTCAAAAGTTTTGAGAAAGAAATTTATTGTGACGGTTAAGTATTGACCGACATTAATTTTCTTTTCTTTTGAAGAACACGCCGACTGTTGGATATCCCCACTTTTACGCGGATAATGGTTGCGTATCCCAAATTTTACGCTAGCAGATCAAATCTCAACTTTTACGCTTCTGTTCAAAGTGTTTCAAATTTTGGAGATATTTGAAAACTTTGAAGGGGGTCTTGTAGGAGCGTAAAAAGTGCTTCACAAGAAGGGTCAAAGTGATAGATCAGTTTACTCAAATTGATCCCCTTTATGCCAAGGAGAGGCTAATCGCTTTACGCCTGTGCAAGCTGATCGTTTTACGCTTGGGTCTAAACTGGTGGCTCTTTACGCCTATGACTAGCCAACTACTCCTCTTACGCTAGGACAAGGCTGTCTAGTCTCGCATTTAATGTAGAACCTGACATGGAGATATTAATGATGGCATTTACCACAGAATCCAAAGGAATTTGTCTCATACAAAGACCATTGTTGTCGTTTATGTGGATCGAGCTACTTTACGCTCACTATATGCTTTCTTTTACGCACGGAGTTTTACACGAGTTTTTACGTTCATAAAACGATATGCGCGTAAAGTCTATTTGAGCCATTTTACGCTCAAGGTTATTCAATAACCACTTTACGCGGGAAACCTATGACAGAGCTATTTTACGCTCATCTTACTGCTTTACGCCCAGGGGATGTTGGGGCTATTTTTACGCCCTATTCTTTCTGGCCAGTTTGGAACGTGGTTTGCCTACATGGCCTTCATGCCACATATTTCGAAGAACGTGTGTACATGTATCCTATTCTCACTGAAATGATGGGACTCGTGTCAACGTATGCAAAGGATGACTCTGATCATGGGTGGCAGTTGTTAGCGTAAAGACAGATTTTGATGCTTTTTACGCACAGAAGCCCCAGTCTATAAAATAGACAGATTTTTGACATGCACACACACAGAGAGACATGAGAGAATACAGAGATCAGATCTCCGAAACTTTGATTCTCCAGAGCATTCTTCTTCAACTTTTCTTTCAGAACAGAGTGAAGCAAAGCAGGAAAGCATTCGCCCTCGCCATCAGTGCCCAAGTGCGTCGATACCTTTCTGGTGACTTAGTTTTTCCAAGTTGTTCTACTTCAAGCAGTGATCTTCATCATTATCATATGGTCCAAGGAACAAAGTGATCATTTACAGATCAGACTTTCATAGCAATACTTTCCCAGAATCAAATTTGTACTTCTTGTACTTTTTTTGTTTTATTTTCAAAATCCAACTTTTGTTTGGCAATTTTGTTAAGTGAAACATTGACCAAAAGTTGATTTGGGTCTAGATTGACCTAGAATCATGTAGAATGCATAGTAGAACTTCATATTACCATTTTGGACTTGTTGTGACTTGTACTATTCTGATTAGGAGCCAGACACCTCTCCTGGGACAATACATTTTATTCGGACACTCAGATAGCAGGCGAGTACATTCTCTGATCATTTCATATCCTGTTAGAATTATTCTCCTGCTTTAAATTGCTTTACTTTATGCTGTCACGTTGGTCACACGGATTAGTACTATATGGATCCTTTCTTGAGATGTTATCCCCTCAGGGAGCATCGGATACTACAGGTTCTGTGTGTTTCACTTACATTGTGTATCACTATGCTTTATGGTTCATAGAATCACTTGTGACATGTACTCTCATGATCACAGAGTCTTTCTTGAATCACCCATTTATGGGCATTCCTAGAATCCCCATTTATGGGACTATCATGTACCACCCTTCAGGGGCCATTACATGAATCATAACATAACCTAGCTGGATCCTTGTGTATTGATTGGGGGTACAGGGGAGTAGAAGTGGACATGTGAATAATATCCAAGTAGTGTAGCATCAGAATCATTCCGTAGTTGTCATGACCCGCACCCTAGAGTAAGGGCACGAGACGTGAATACGTCTAGCCTACGCCGCAGTGTCGGCGGTAGAACGCTGTCCTAAGTCACATCATCTAGCAGTATATATCTAAACAATTTATACTCCCCGAATGGGGATGATATAGCAATAAATAAACTCAATCACAACTAAGGAAGAGATAGCACGATATGAACAGAACTCAAGGAAATGAAATAGATAAAACAGTAGTCTAAGATAATCCCAGCAATACAAGGTCTCAGATAAAAGAATATATACAACTGATCTCCAAATAAACAGTCTAACTAGAACATGATCCAACTACATAAAGATAATAGCCTAACTATCTAGTCTAGGCAGTCGGGGGAAGGTCCTCAGCTACTGCTGGATCCTCCTGAGGGTCCAGCTCACAGGTGTCATCAAGGGCTGCCCCGTAGTAGGTGTCCAAGCAAGCCTCCTCCTCGTCCTCTGTAATATTTTCAACAGGTCCAGTCAGGACAGGAGCGAGCACAGTACATCTCAACAGATCATAGCAGGTTAGAAAACATATACATGCAGTAAAGTATGATACAGGTACTGAAGAAAAATAGTATGTAAACAGGAAGAGCTGTAATAGAAATATCTACTATAAATAGAGACTAACAGTGGCTAGTGAGTCAGAGTACAATATAGACATGTAAATGGCATAGGAGATTCTGATAAGACACTAGGGAAGTGATTCTGATAAGATACTACTTGGGTATTATTCACATGTCCAATTCTACTCCCCCATACCCCCAATCAATACACAAGGATCCAGCCAGGTTATGTTATATGATTCCATGCAAGGCCCCGTAGGGTGATACATGGATGCCCATAAATGGGTAATTCTGGGGGTTATCCAACAGTGTAAGATTCTAGGAAGACTCTACGATCATAAGAGTATATGTCGTAAGTGATCAAAGAACCAAGAAGCATAGTGATACGCCATGTAAGTGAAACGCACAGAACATGTAGTACCCGATGCTCCATAAGGATAATATCTCAAGAAATGATCCATATAGTACCAATTCGTGTGACCGTCGTGACAGTACAAGTAAAGTAATCTACTGCAGGAAATAATTCTAAGCAGGATATGAAATGATCAGAGAATGTACTCGCCTGTAACTGAGTGTCTGATATGAATCGTACTGTCCAAAGAGGAGTGTCTGGCTCCTAAACAGAACAGCACAAGTCACAACAGGTCCAGAATAGCAAAATGGAGTCCTACTATGCATTTTACATGATTCTAAGTCAATCTAGGCCAAAATCAACTCTTGGTCAACTTTGGTCAACCCTAGAAGTCAAACTAGGTCAACTTAGTCTAGTTGAGTCTAAACTAGGCTATTCCAATCTATACTAGCTAGCACCATGCCAAACAAGGCTAGGCAAGCCTATACAAATTATATCACAAGGCTTAGCTAATTCTAGAATCCTTAGTGTTTTCCATAAAGAAATTCTCTTTATTTGTTGTGTTTCTGGAAAAATTACAACTGTGGGAATCCAATCTAGAAGAAGATCGCTTTATCTCTTGGACTATACGAAGAAGAAAAGCTCTCAAAATTTTGACAGTAGATAACTATGTATCTGTACAATGAATGAGAAAAAGAACTCTATTTATAGAGTCGAAAATAAAACTGAAAAGATAACTGTCTTCACAGCCTGTGCTTAGTTGAAAATCATGCAGGATTTAACATACGCAAGGTTGTGAGCAGTTACTGGACGTGGCCTGTAACTGTTGGACACATGGCGATCATGCATGAGTCGTGTGCAAGTTACAGGACACGCAGGCAAGAGATCAGTGGCATGGCTGCCACGTACTCCAATTTGATGAAATCCACGCAGACTTGTTGAAGACGAAATCCATGCAAACTCGGTGTAGAAAGCTTCAAAATCCACGCAAACTTGGGGCAAGAAGCTTCAGGATCCACGCAGACTCGAAGCAAGAAGCTTCAAAATCCACGCAGACTTGAGGAAGAAAACTTCCGAATCCACGCAAACTTGAGGTGAAGAACTCAAAGATACACGCAGACTTGAGATAGGACTGCCAGCTGTCTTGATTTGGCGTGTCTTGACTGACACAAAATCTCTAACAGTGATTGCTTTGTCAGTCGCATTAAATGACAAGAAACCCTTTTTGGTACGCCAACTCGATGAAGGCTGAGTCTTGCTGAAGAAGATTTCGAAAGTCACGCAATAGACGGCAGTGATCTCTCGAGTTCTGTGTATACGTGGCATACGAAGAGACATTCTTCGACTGCCGTGCTGTCAGTCATAATTACTCTCTGACAAATGATGAGCTGTTCCCCAGCGTGATTTGTAAATATTGTCTGGATCAACTGAGCGTGACTCTGTCCTGATCAACTCAGCGTGACTGCTGGACTTGTTCTGATCAAGTCAGCGTGACTGTCATTTTTAAAGGCCTATACTTAGCAAGTCACAACCTCACTATACCCATACATTAACATCACACAAATAGTACACAATCTAGGCCAAAAGCCATAACCTATATTATAGCTAACAAGGAATATATATATATATATATAGGCACTCACACAAATACCCACATGTACATATATATGCCTACAATAACCATGGCCTAAATGTAACTTAGAATATAATATAGAGAAAGAGAGAGAGTGCTAGTGTATGTATCATGTGTGTGTGTGTATTCAGGAAATACAAACAGTGAAGGAAAGGAAAGTGTGTGGTATATAGGCAGTAAAATCAGTGAATAAGAGAAGGTTTGTGTGTGTGTAGATATGGCATACATGTGTGAGCAATGTGCAAAACAGTGGCAAAACTGGCAGACAGGCAAATGTAATAACAGTGAGGGTGTGCAGGAATTTATAGACAGTGACAACAGCCCCTAAAGGACCCAGCAAGTGAAGGTGCTTGCTAAGTGTAAAACTGGAATTTAACCCACAGTCCCAACCCACAGTGTAATCCTCAAGTCTGTGAAGGAATTTAGGAATACAACTGATAGTGTAAACAGTGGTGTGCAGGAATGCTAAAATCAGGAAAGAGAAGACTGTGTGTGAGCATGACAGTGAGCATCATAAGACAGGAAAAGCATGTATGTGGAAACAATCAATAATGAAAAAGAAGACAAAGAAAACAGTTTAAGCCAATCTCAGGTTTTGTATTCTCCAAAACAATTGTGAGCTTCACCCAAACTCAGGTTTTGTACTAACTAGAAACTCAAATCAAAAAGGGAAGAAAGGAAGGGAAACCAATCTCAGGTTTTGACAAATAATCAAATGACAGGACTCAACAGTGCTACTCACTGAATTCTCTGGTCAAGTAGCAACCAACCTCAGTTCAGTCCCATGAAGAACATTCAGAACATTTTAATATGAACCCACAATCAGTTTGAAGAACATTAACAGTGAACTAGAAAAATTAGTTTAGGATATATTATGAACATCTACCTATTTAACAGTCCATCAATTTAACACCCATTCATGACCATGCAAGACAATGTATATAGGAACATGATTAGAGTCTAACTCAGCAATTAACACCATCACTAGGATTTAAATCATTGACAATATCAATTCGAAAACTGGAATGAAGTTAACAGTTTAGTATTTACTTGTATCAGTTATACATTGAGCCTCTACTCCTAGGCCAAAATCCCATTTACACAACTATCACTCCATATTCAAATGTAAGAATTAATCTAACTGGTATTATGATGTGTGGGGATGAAATTTGATTGCATATCATAGCAAAACAGGAAGAAATGGATTTGCAAACCACAGTGAACTTTGGTGTCAATGTAAGTATCAGGAATAGTTCACTGCCAATCCACTCCAATATTCTTCATGCACACTTGACTTAAATCATGTAAACAATCTACATACCTTATATAATATATATTATGATCTAATTTACAAGCTAAAACAGGAAATTTAACCATAGGAAATGAATCTACACACAGAGCAAAAACCCAAACACTGAACACGCACAGCCTTCCCCATGCACACGGGTTTTCGTGTCCGACACGACACCAACCGACACGAGACTTGGGGAGTGTTATGACAGACACTGCCCCTTGCTTAGAGTCAAATTTCGTGTGTCCTCGTGTCCTGTGCAGCCCGCACGAACACACTGGTAGCAGGGGAGCTACAGTGCTCGTGTGCGCGCCACGAATCCGTACGTGCACATGTCGACCATGACTCAACACGACACAGAAACCTAAGGGCGACACTCGAAACCTATTAGCAAGCCCTAGGACTAGATTCCTATTCAAATACATTCCTAAAAACTGAACGAAGTGTCCTTTGGGACATTTCGTCGAACACTGGAAGCAACCTACTGATACGTGTCCAATACGGACACGAAACGAATTCGAACCCTAGGTTTAGCCTATCCTACAGTAGGGGTACGGCTAGGGCCTTCCTAAAATGGATTTAAACAGGGATTTAATAGGTTATTGGAAGTTATACCTATTGATGCACAATGAATGAAAAAGCCTTCAAATGGAAAGAACTCCTCTAGCCACCAAGTCCCACAAATTGATGTCTTCCTGCAAATAAATCATACCAGCAGCAAGAGGATGAATTTTAGGTCCTAATGAAATTGGTTTGAAGGAAAAAGGATGTAAAGTGGATTTTTAATGATTTTTGGAAGATGGGACTCACCTCTTTCCTTAGAACTTTTGAAAGAACCTTAATAGAGGCTAGCCCTAAAATCTATGAGGGATTAAATAGGGGGGCTGACCTAGTGGCCGGCCAAGCTAGGGCTAGGGTTAGGTTGGGCTAGCTAGGGTTGAGTCTTCTATGGTTCAAGTCATAATCATGGCTTATGACTTCACAAGTCATAACTTAGTCAATTTAATTCCAAACTTCCCCAAACTAGTTCTAATGGACTAGAAATTATTAACTTAGGTCATACTAGGTTAGACTAGAGTCACTTGACCTAACCAAGCCCAACTAACTAGGGTTAGTTCCTAGGTTGGTCTATATGAGTCAAAACTAGTCAAAAATTAAACTAGTCCAAAAAAATCCAAAATAAATCCTAAAAATTCCCATAAATTCTAATTAATACTAATAAATTTTATTTACCCCAAAAATGATAAATTTACCCTCAAACTAGAAATGTGGTAGTGACAGTAGTATAGCATCAGAATCATCCTATGCCATTCACATGTCTATATTGTACTCTAACTCACTAGCCACTGTTAGTTCTCTATTTATAGTAGATATTTCTATTACAGCTATCTCCTTTACCTTCTGTACTTTCTTTCAGTTTCCTGTATCTTACTTTACTACATGGTTATATTTTCTAACCTGCTATGATCTGTTGAAATGTATTGTGCTTGCTCTGTCCTGATTGGGCACCATTGATATGTTTACAGAGGACGAGGATGAGGCTGGTGTTGACACTTTTTATGGGATAGCTCTAGATGACACCTGTGATCCGGATTGCCAGTTGGATCCACTAGCTATAGAGACTGAGGCTCCCTAGTCTAGGTTTTTATTATTTCTGTCATTTGAGATCTGGATTGTATATGTTCTTTCATATTCTGTAGTTGAGATTTTGTATTTTTAGATGTTTGCTGAGTTGTTATCTTAGACACTTAGACTCTTCTGATCATCTGTATTTTATTTTGAGTTCTATATCATATCGTGCTTCTTCTTCCTTAGTTGTGATTGAGTTTACATTCTGCTATGTCACCCCCATTCGGGGAGTATAAACTGCTTAGCATTATACTGTTAGATGCATGAGACCTAGGACAGCGTTCTACCGTCGATACTGCGGCGTAGGCTGGACGTACCCATGTCTCTTGCCCTTACTCTAGGGTGCGGATCGTGACACATTTTTAGTGGTGGCCCATGCAGGTCAAGACTAGAAGTGTAGTGGTATTCGAACCAGAGTATCACTACAGCCTACAGTAGGATATAGGATATTAGTTTTCAAGGTACTTAATCACATTAGGAAAAACTCTATTCTTGCCATCTAAATCCTTACTATCAATTGATTTCTTTTGAATTTTAACTGTCCGCCTTTGTTATATCGCTTCTTTCTCAGCAATTGATACCCTTATTTGATCTGTCTTCAGGATGGTGGAGACGCGGTTACAGTGTACCATTTATGGGGTTACTGTTGAGGGGACTGCTACCTCTCAGCCAGTTCAGCAGGGTCAGGAGGCTGCAGCTCCTGCCACCTCTGCTCATATTGGGACTTCAGCAGCAGCATCAGGGGGTATGCCTCCACCAGTTCGGAGGCAGGACCCAGTCATCCCAGAGGTGCCTTTCCAGCAGCCGCCGCCTACAGGATACGTGGACGCGGCACAGATGTTCGCCTACTTTCAGCAGTTTATGAAGGCGCAGCAGGCCCGACAGGCCAGGAGCATGGAGTTGACCCTTACGACAGTCGCAGCTCGACCAGCAGTCCAGCAGCCGAGGACACCCGGGATATAGCAGTTCTAGAAGATGAGCCCCAGAGACTTCCTGGGAAAGGAGAGGATTTTATATGCTGACGAGTGGATCGAGCATATAGAGGAGATCTTTTGCCTGGCCCGGATACCGACAGATCTCCAGATAGAGACAGCAGCTAGACGGATACGAGATCTTGCTCGTACCTGGTATCAATCATACCCCAAGTTGGGGGTAGCAGGACAGACCTGGGAGGAGTTCAAGGGCTTCTACTGTAGGCCTCAAAAATGAAGTCACGCTGAGTTAATACAGCCTATCAGAACAATGTCTAAAATACACGCCGAGTTCTATCAGACCATTTCCTCAAATATACGCAGAGTTTAAATGGTACACAGAGACAGCTCATCATTTGTCAGAGTGTCATTATGACTGACAGTACGACAGTCAAAGAATGTCTTCTCGTATGCCACGTATGCACGGGACTCGAGAGATCTCAGCCGACTATTGCGTGACTTTCAAAATCTTCCTCAACAAGATTCAGTCTTCATCATGCTGGCCGTTCTGACTCAAGTCTGCGTGTATTTTGAACTTCTATGTTCCTTCCTCAAGTTTACGTGAATTTTGAGCTTTCCGTCTCAAGTTAGCGTGTATTCTGAAGCCGTCTACCTCAAGTTTGCGTATATTTTGAGCCTTCTGCCTCAAGTTTGCGTATATTTTGAACTGAAGTACTTCTGCTGTAAGTCAGCGTGGATTTTTGTCACGACCCGCACCCTAGAGTTAGGGCACGAGAACGTAACAACGCCCAGCCTACGCCGCAGTGTCGGCGATAGAACGCTGTCCTAGGTCTCAATGCATCTAACAGTATAAGACTAAACAGTTTATACTCCCCGAATGGGGGTGACATAGCATAATGTAAACTCAATCACATCTAAGGTAGAGCATAAAGGAAGATAGATAAAACATGAAATCGAAAAGAGATACAACAGATAGAAGTCTAAGTGTCTAAGATACAAACTCAGAATACATCTCAAAACCTAAATACAGTAATCCATAAATACAACTCAAGATGACTGAAAATAAACTATAAGCAAAAATCCTAGCTATCTATGCAACCTCTACTGTCTCCTCTAGGCTAGCAGACAACCTCCAGGCTATCTGTAAAATTTATCAACAGGTTCAGTCAGGACTGGAGCAAGCACAAAATATCTCACGCAGTTCATAACGAGTTAGGAAATATAAAGCATGCAATAGAGTAAAGTACATGAAACGCTGAAAGAAGAAGATATATAAAAAATAGTAGAGATTTGATAACAGGAAATATCTAAATATGATAAGTAAGACTGTAAGGAACATATGATTTAGAGCACAATATGGTTATGTAAACGGGTTAGGTTATACAATAAAATGGAACTCCTTTGTACGTGGGTGTACAATGGACATATACAATTTCTTATACAATACGATTGATCACATAACCATTTCTACTCCCCCTCCCCAATCAATACACAAGGATCCAATTCAGTTACGTTACCTTATACAATGACTTGTACAATGGCTTGTACAATAGCTTGTACAATGACTTGTACAATGGCTTGTACAATGGCTCAATGTGATACTGAGAGTACAATATGAACAATGAGTGTACAATGATAAAGGTATTCAATAAATACAACATGTAAGTAAAACACACATCATAATATGTACTTAGTGAATACAAGGAGATAACATCTCAGAAGAAGATCCATATAGTTCCAATCCGTGATAATGAATTGTGTCAGCATCAAGTACAGTAATCTAGAGCAAAAATGCAAATCCATACAAGTATAAAACGGTCAGAGAATGTACTCGCCTGATAGCCTGAGTGTCTAAAGAGAATATACTGTCCGAGGAGTGGCGTCTGTCTCCTATAGAACAGTACAAGTCACTATGAGTCCAAAATGATAATAAGATGCATTACAATACATTCTGAATGAATCTTGGTCAATCTAGGTCAAATCTAAGTCAAACCTAAGTCACACCAAGCTAAACTAGGTCATACTAGGTCATACTGGGTCATACTAGGACAACTAAGGTCAAACGAGGTCATAGGAAATCAATCCAAGTCAAACTAGGTCAATCGGGGTCAAAGGTTGACTTACAATTGACTTTTGGTCAAAAAGTCAACTCTGGTCAACTGCACTAGTCAAACTAGGTCAAACTAGGTCATGTCCTAATCCAGTAGGTCTTACTAGGCCTAACCAAGACTATCCTAGCAAGCACACATCAATACAAGGCTATACAAGCCAACGTACACCCAACTCTATATAGCATGCAATTATTCAATACTCAAATAGGCAAGAATTCATATTGGATATACACTAGGTAATCTATTACTTTAAGCTATATATGTCTACACATATATACACATATATATATTGGTGTTCAACATTAGGTCTATAATCATGGCATTTCAAATGGTTATATAAACTTATATATTACAACACAATATGCTAACATATATATAATATACATACATAGCTAAGTTAACTATATTCATAAATACTTATTTAAGAGGCTATGTGCGTGTATGTGAACATGGCAAAGGGTCAAGTGAGGGTTAAATGGGCATACATAGTGTATACATATCAAAGAGTGTCATAGTGTAAGTGAACAATGTGTCAAGTGTGATAGTGTCAACATAGTGTAAGGGGTACATGAGCTAATATATGATTTGTGTTAACATAGAACATTACATCATATTAACTTGTATATTGCATACATTACATCTATTATTACATTACATTCATGCTTGCATTCATTCATCATTCATTTATTCTCTTGCACTACTATATGCACCATATATACATTACATACTATGGAACCTACATATTCATTACAAGCCATACTTATACATGCTTACATTAGATAGGATACTTACACCTCATACTTCATTTATTTAACCATTTATTCATGCTTGCATTCTTTATTTAGTTACATAATGTATATACATTAACATGGGTTAAAATTAAATAGAACATTATATTACACACAAGGGTACACAAAATGCATATGCCGAATAGTAACTCTTACTAATAATCAATACTGTACCAACTCAGCATGAATTAAATTCTAGAATTAAAGTATGTTATAGATCTATGTGTTAGCTTTCCGAAACTTCAAACGGATCGCATTTTCGTTTCCGGAAACTCCCGGAATCGCGAAAACACCGAGAACGCGTTTGTCTTTCGTACAGCTGACACTCAAATAATTCTCCAGAAAGTTACAGAAAGAATTAGGCCTGTTAATACATGTTTTTGGAAAGCTAATTTCAATACGCTTCTTTTAAAAAAAATGAGAGATTAAACCGAGCTTTGAGCTAGAAGTTATGATATTTCTAAGTTAGGGCTGAAATCAAAAACGTGGATAAAAATCATGACGGATTTGGGTAGTTTGAGACAAAAGAACACAAATATATAACATAATATATCAAGAACTCACTCTCTACACTAATATATATATATATGAGACACTATAGAACACATCTCCAATACAAAAATATGAGATTAAACATGTAATAATTTATTCATACATAACAACAACACATAGTGTGTCCAAATTTGGGATATTCTCACATGGACACAACCACAATACAAAGGACAGTCCTATGACCTCCAAATGGACACAAAATGGACACAAATGGAGATACAACCATGGGGGTCATTTCTATGGGTTCAAAATAGACCTATATGCATGAGAAAATGAAAAGGAGAAGGGATTTATACCTCCCGGTAGATCGAATCGAAGAAAAGCCTTCCCGGAGCGACACCGACACGTAGAGATTTCAAAAGGACACGAACGAGCTCCGAATCCTCCCAAACTTGGGTAGCTTCCTCCTTGGCTAGAATGGAGAAGGAAAGAAGAAGATTTGGTAGTGAAATGGAATGAATTGGTGGAGAAATTGCTAGGGATTGCTCTCTAGAAATTTGGGGAAGAACAAGAGAGAAAAATAGATGGATAATGACAAATGGGAGGCTCAACCCTATCCTTATTGTGGCTGGCCATAAAGGTGGTTTTGTCCTATTAGGAAAAGTCCAAAAGCCCCTTTTCTAGTCTATTTACTAATACATTGATAAGGGGTTAAGTCGGGGGTAGTTTGGTCAATCCTAAAACACTAATCCATATTAATACTAACCAAAATAATTAGTCTAGTCACTAACTAAAATTAATATCATGTGGACTAAAATTAATATTATGTGGGCCATGCCTAACTAGTGTGTGGGCCCGCTAGAGTCAAAACTACCCCGGGTCCCCGATACAAGTCGGAATGAGTTGAAATTCGAACCCGACACAAAAAACCCCAAAACAATATCATAAATAATAAAATAACATCAAAATAATTCAAAGAGGTCAAATGCAAAAATATCCTTAGGCCAAAAATGACATTAAAATATTATAATCACATGGTTAGGCTCTAGGTCAAACAGTCTCTAGGGTTTCACTAGCAAAACGTCAAAACCACAAGTCATTGATTTAAATAATTTTAAAATGATTTAAAATCACCAAAAAATTATATCATGAATTAAATATCATTATTAAAATAATTATAAACACAAAATTTCAAAATTACCCTCATTTGGAAAACTGGGTGCTACAATTTTTTATCTCAACAGGGATTTCATCCTCAATCAGTTAGCAGATTATCATCTCAAATTATCAAATTGGAGTATGATCTCTCGTATGCGTGCCCCAGTAACTTGCACACGACTCATGCATGATTGCCATATGTCCAACAGTTATGGGCCACGTCCAGTAACTGCTCATCAACCTTGCGTATGATTGAATCCTGCGTGATTATCAACTATGCATAGGTTATGAAAACAGTTATCTTTTTAGTTATTTTTGACTCTATAAATAGAGTTCTCTTTTTATTCATTGTACAGATATACAGAATATCTAAATTGCTGTCAAATTCTTGAGAGCTTTTCTTCTTCGCATCGTCCAAAGGATAAAGCGATCGTCTTCTAGATCGGATTCCTAAAGTTGTATTTTCCCAGAATCAAAATAAATAAAGTGAATTTATTTATGGAAAACAAATTGGCGACTCTGCTAGGGAAACCCATCTCCTCTTCTGAGATGGCAATAACTCAATGCAATGCTTCGTCGGTCGGATCGACGAAGAAGATGATATCGATTCAGTTCAATCGACTCACCTATGAAGAAATACAGCAGGCTAAGGGTCGCAAGCACACTTCAGCCTCCATCACCAATGCCAAATCAAAGGGACGATCTGTCTACGTCCCTAAGAATCTATTGGCAACCAAAGATGGTGAAGTTTCTACCACAGTGTCTATTACTAACACTGGCAAGAACTCCACTGCAGGCACGCATACTCCTGTGTGCTCGAAGACGACAGTATCCAAAAGACACGCTGACAGTGATGGCTCTTTAGCCAAATCTGTTTTCGTAGTCAATCAGTCCAAAAGTTACGCTGACAGCACTGGCTCTTTAGCCAAACCTGTTCTAGCGTGTATTTCCAAACCCAAAAATCACGCTAACAGTACTGGTTCTTTAACCAAGCCTGTCTCAGCGTGTATTCCGCACGCATCATCCACCAAGTCAGCTCTCCCTGACTCAGCATGCGTACCAAAATCTGGCTTTTTAGCCAAGACTTCATATGCTGACAGCACTGGCTCCTTAGCCAAATTGTCATCAGCATATTCTAAGAAGAATAGCTCTTTAGCTATTTCTTCCTCCCTGCCAAGTTCTGCTAGAACTGGGGGTAGTCTTGCTATGGCTCCTCCACAAATGGCTCACAAAGTCCCTTCGAATAGGAACAACTCTTTAGTTGTTTCTTCTGCTCCTGTAGTGTTTACTTCAGGAACAGCTTTGGCCGACAGCTTTGTTAGTCAAAGAAAAGGAAATAATCTTTTGACTACTCTTCCTTCTGGACATTCTATGTCTCAAAACTTGAATAAGTCTAAAAAGAAACATTTCTTAATATCTTCTTCTACGACTTCTTCAAATTGGGCACAGAATTTGTCTCTACAAAAAGGTTTGTTACCGACTCCTACTCAAGGGGATGGTTCAACTCTTCCTTCCCTGTAAATATCCAGATCAATGGAAGGAAAACTTTAAGTGTCAAAAACCAATGTTTTACCTCCAACAGATCTAAGAATAAAACTTAATCAATCCCGTTTGAGAAGTACTTTTGGTGTTAAGAAACCACACCAATCGGAAATGAAAATAAGAGATCCGGATGCAGAATATGCCAAAAATTATGTTGCTCAGATTAATCACTCTTTGTATAATCAAGAGTTGGCAAAATCCAAGGACAAGAAATACATTCCGAATAAACAAAGATTGTTCTCAAATATACCTCAATCTTCACAAACGAATTTGCGAGAACATCTTCAACAAAAGAGGAAGAATAATTCTCTGTCAAGTGATCATGACCATCATGAGTGTGACTTCCAACCTAGGGTCATAATTCAATGCAGATGCCAAACGAAACGAAAGTCTGTCTTTAATCGGATTCAGGGTGAACCTATGTCTGATAAAGATGAACCTCTTTTCGCTTCAATCAACATGACCTCTCGGGATTCTGGGGGTAGAACTGATAGTCCAGATGGGGTATATAGAGGCACCAGAGCAAGAGTCCTGGCTTCTAATCAAAGAACTTCGATTTCTGAAGACTATTCCGAATTCCTTGGAGAATCCAACTTCCCACCTCTTTCTACTGGGGGTAGTTCTCCTACAACTGATTTTGATACACAAAGCAATGATTCAGAACAAACAGTATCATCAACAATCCCTCGTATGGTCATAACTTATATGGGGGATGGGAATACTGATTTAAACAATGAACCTTCTTCTTCGATGACTCCTCAAGATCAAAGAATTGCTTCTTTGGAACAACAAATGAAATCTATGGCTGATACTATGAAATCAATGTATGAACTTAGGGCAAAACCAGCTGCAAAATCCACGGACTGTACCTGACGCCATACCGATTGATACTGGTATAGGTCCAGTGCAAGTTCCTCCAGCAGTACAATCCAATATCCCGGGACAAGCTCAACCAATTCCTAGTCATTCGGGAGCTGGGGTAGTGCTTATACTGTTGTCCCTCCTCCTAACTATTCTCTATAAGCTACAACTCCACAATCTTTCGGAGTCGTTACAGAAGAATTGAGGAATCTCTGAACCCAATTTGAGGCATTCAAACAGAAAGATGGTTTACAAAGATTAGGTATCAAGCAACCTTATCCAATAGAATGGAAGCAAGTATCATATCCTCCTAAATACAAGCCTCCTACTATCTCATTCTTTGATGGAACCACTTCTCCTAGTCAGTTTATCAATCATTTTGAAGTGATGACTGACCAGCTACAACCAAGCGACGCCCTCCTTACTCGGGTGTTTGTCGGATGTCTCAAAGAAACGGCTTATGAGTGGTATAGAAATCTCCCTGATGGGTGTATTACCTCATTTGCCAGCTTCAAACAAATATTTCTTGAACGGTTCTATGAAGGGCTTAATGACATGACTATGTCTGCTCTTATAAGAATCAAATGGAGAAATAATGAGAGCACTGAAAGCTTTATTGAAAGATTTAGAAGAGAAGCTTTAAAAATGCCTCTTGGAACTCCCGATGCTGTCACTATCGACACTTACAAGTCAAATCTCTTACCAATCATCAGCATGTGGACAGGATCCACTCAATTCCAAGATTGGCCTTCCTTCATCGTCAGTGCCAAAGCTGCCGAAGTCAGTGCCGAGACTTTCAAAGGTCTGGGGGTACACATGAATCCCAATGAATCAGGTCAAAATACTAGCAATAGTACGCGACCTAACAATCGTAAAGGAAAAGAGACTCTCGAAGTCAATCTCCAGAGCAAAAATCAAGAAGTAATATCTGCCCAACCTACCCCAGCTCCAACAAATCAACAACCAAGAGCTCCTCGCCCCAAAGAAGAATACTCTTTTGACGACGATGACGTCCTTGGTATCTTTGAATGTCTACTTAAAGGTAATAAAATACAATTACCTGAAATCAAAAAACCCGATGAAGCTGGCAAGACAGATCATCCTAAATACTGTCCGTACCATAGAATGTTGGGTCACACAGCTCGTACATGTTTTGTATTGAAAGGAAAAATCCAGGAAATGATCAAATCTGGAGCTATCACTCTCACTCCGAAAGAAAAGACCGTCACCTCCAATGTTGTCTCTATGCAATTCGGAGATTTTCCTCCTCAACTTCTTGAAAACGGGATCGTTCCTATTCCCAAGGCAACTCTTGAAATCATGAATATTCCTCCTCCACAATCTGAAGGATTAGTGTCGATCACTATTGAAACAGGCGAAATCATATGGATTCATCCCGATCTAGTAGCAGATTTTGAATCTCCTCCCCTTCAAAAGACCACTTCCCTAAAATCTAAGAAGGCCAAAAAAACTAAGTCATGTCATATGACTTCTTTCGAATCTACTTCCGACACAGAGCCAAAAGATAAAGTAGAAGTACTTGCTGGTGCTACTAGAACAGGGAAACATTATCTAAAGGATTATTCCAAGAGCCCTGAAGATACTCCCGATAGTCCTGAAGATACTCCTGATATCTCTCCAGCTGACAAAGATATTTCTGATGTTCCTTAGGAAGAAGAATCATCCACTGTACCTGTTTCTTCAACTACACCGGTTGTACCTATTCCTTCCAAGCCCACAACACTTGAGAAAGGCAAACAACAAGTTCGCTTCGACAAACCAATCAGGAAGTCCCCTCCCCTTGGACTTCAGAAGCCTTATAACTTTGACATTTTAGCTCAACTCGCTAATACTCCAGCTAGAATGTCTCTCTTTGAACTTCTATGTCTTTCGAAAGAGACTCGGGAGACATTAAGTGAGGCACTTCTTCAGGCTGACTCTTGCCTCGCACAATTAAAGAAGCCAGATGAAGAACCTGTTACTTGCTTACATTGCAATAGTGTATTGGAGATCATCCCGAATATCACCTTTACATAAGATGACATGTTATTGGAGGATAATCGACATGATCGGCCTCTCTACTACACCGGTTATATCGATACGATGAAGGTAGATCGTATTCTTATTGATCCAGGGTCTGCTTTAAGCATAATGCCAAGGAGTCTGCTAGATGAATTAAAAATCCCTCTTCACAAACTTTCCAAGACGGTTACTACTATAATGGGATTCAATCAAAGCCGAAGCGAGCCGTTGGGAAAGATTCATCTGAAACTTCAAATAGGCGATTTCAGATCCAAAGTCACTTTCTATGTGATCGAGATCGTGGGATCTTATAATCTTCTCTTGGGAAGACCCTTCCTTCATGAAAATAATGTGGTGCCTTCTACTCTTCATCAGTGCTTCAAATACATTGACAGCGATAGAAAAGTACGAAAGAAAGTTGCTGATATAAATCCTTTCCGTGGGGTTGAAGCTTATTTCAGTGATTCCCGGATGTACAAAGAGGAATATACAAAAATAGTACAAGCTATGGAAAAAAAGAAGACCCGCAAAGTGAGACCTTGATAATTCCTGTTAAGGGTCGAACTACTCAACAACAGTCTACTAAATCATCTGGAGAAGGCCCCTTCATTATTCCAGTGAGCGGACGTGTCTCTCCATTACCTCAATCATCTACCCAAGACACACTGATCATTCCTGTCAGTGGGCGTACTACATTTTCTGTATCTTCACTTACAAAACAGGACACTCTGGTAATCCCTGTTGGTGGGCGAACTACTTTTCCATCCCAAGCTTCAAGGGAGCTCACCTCTTCTAAGCCATTTGTTATCGATCTTAATCGAAACAAAACTCCTTCTAGTTCTTCTTCTCCCCCTTTAGTCATTGATTTGGCTAAGATTTCTAAGGTTCAACCTCCTTCTGATATAAATACTACTACTTTTGAAATTAATAAAATATCTCCGTCTTTGCAGTATGTTGATGTTTGTAATCATGTTCATAATTATTTGCATTTGTTAGATGACTTGAAAACAATAACCATAGGACTTGTACAGACTTTTCATACAGAAGTATCCTTAGAATCAGTACAAGGTTCATGCTTTCTAGTACCTAGCAGAAAACCAGGAGACATTCCAATATTCTTCTACAAAGGACCAAAAAACCCTATCAACCTTGAAGATGATGATAAAAATGATGATTCTGGAAGATTACAGTTGCGTCGTTACAGCCAGCAATCTAAAGATATTATCAAAAATATGGGCTATGACTTCAGAACTGGCCTCAGTAATGGAAAAGGAAGAAAAATGCCTGTTCGGATTCCTTCTCTAAAATATGGAAGGACAAAATGCGGATTGGGTTATATTGCTCCTACTTCCTTTATCAATATCATCCATGAAGATCCCGAATCTGACGAAGATAAAAGATTTGATTCTTCTAATACCTCCTCTTGGGATTCTGATACAAGTATTGGTGACTTCCGCCGTAACATTTTATCTTCCAACATGGTTTCCGTTGATGGTCCTGAAGAAAATAACGAAGACGAGTTTGAAATCTCATCCGAATCAGAACAATGGGCCCAAAGGTTAGATAATCAATGGGAGTTTAGATTCGAGCAAAAAGAGCCTCCAACTGAAGATAAACTCGTTCAAATAGATGTTGGTGAAGAGGGATCCCCCAAACCAATATTCATTAGTGAAAGTCTTTCAGAAAATGATAAGCAAGACATGATCAAACTTATTCGCGAATACATCGACATCTTCGCTTGGAGCTATGAAGATATGCCAGGATTGATCCACAGATCGCAACTCACAAACTCAATATCATGCCAAATACTAAACCGGTCAAGCAACAACAGCGACGATTCCGTCCAGACATTATGGATGCAATTAAGGCCGAAGTTAATAAACTCATGGCTTCTGGGTTTATTAGAGAGGAACAACACCCTGATTGGGTGGCTAATATAGTTCTTGTCCTTTAAAAGACTGGCAAGATCAGAGTATGCATAGACTATCGTGATCTCAATATGGCATGTCCTAAAGACGAGTTCCCCCTACCAATTACTGATGTTATGATCGATAACACCTGTGGTTTTGAACGGATGTCATTTATGGATGGGTATTCTGGATACAATCAAATTAAAATGTTTCCAGATGACGAGAAACACACTTCCTTCAGAACGCCGATCGGTACATACTATCATACAGTGATGCCATTCGGTCTCAAGAATGCAGGAGCAACCTATCAACGTGCTATGAGCACTATATTCCGTGAACATTTACGGAAAACAGTCGAATGCTATGTTGATGATATTGCAGTCAAAAGTCGACAAAAGGAGGATCACATCCAAGATTTGAAAACTATATTTGATCTAATGCGTCGACATCAATTAAGGATGAACCCTACTAAGTCCTTTTTAGGCGTCTCTAGTGGCAAATTTCTCGGCTTCGTCATTACCTTGAAAGGTATACACGTAGATCCCGAGAAGATCAAAGCCATCCAAGAGATGCATCCTCCACGCACCTTAAAAGAGCTACGAGGATTTCAAGGAAGGATCGCTTATATCAGGAGATTCATCTCTAATCTTTCAGGACGCTGCAGACCATTCAATAAACTTTTGAAGAAAGGTGTTTCTTTCGTCTGGACTGACGAATGTCAGAAAGCATTTGATGACATAAAACAGTATCTGATGAACCCTCCAGTATTGGTACCTCCCATCTCAGGAATATCGTTCTTTCTATATACACGAGCAACGAGTCATTCATTGGGTGCGCTGCTCGCTCAAAAGAATAAAAATGGTCATGAACAAGTCATTTACTATCTCAGTCATACCATGACCGGAGCTGAACCTCAATATTCACCGGTCGAAAAAGAATGTCTAGCCCTTATGTTCGCTGTCCAAAAGACACGATATTATATCATTGGTCAGACCATTCATGTCATTTCCAGGATCAATCCTATACGAGTCATGATGAAGAAACCAAGTGTTTTGAATTCTCGATTGGCTAACTGGGGAATTTTACTTGCTCAGTATGATATGCACTATATCCCTCAAAAATCGGTTAAAGGACAAGCTTTAGCTAATTTTCTGGCTGCTCATTCAATTCCAGAAAATTCAAAACTCTACGGTGAAATCCCAGATGAAGTCTTAGACTCAAACCGAATTGTTGAAGAAGATCCTACTTGGCGTCTATTCTTTGACGGAGCTTCAAGAATAGGTCCTAATGGTGACATTGTCGCTGGGGTTGGAATCGTTCTCGTATCACCAGAAGGTCTTGCTATCCAAAGAGCTTATTCTCTCGATCAACCATGTTCAAATAATGTGACTGAGTACAATGCATTGCTTATTGGTCTTCAACTCGCTAAACATCTGAATATTCAATATTTAGAAGCTTATGGAGATTCTAAACTCATCGTCAATCAGATAAGAGGTACTTATGAAGTTCGCCATCAAGATCTGGTTCCTTACTACAGATTGGCCATATCTATGGCTTCTTCATTTGAAGGATTCTTCATTGAGCATGTTAGGCGAGCATGTAATACAAAAGCTGATGCTCTTGCTAATCTTGCGGCAGTGTTAGCTATTCCGGTTAAACGTCAATAAATGATTATTGTTTACAATCGAGAATTATTTCATCTTGAGAACAATCTGACTCTAGGACTTACAGTTGATCTTGAAGAGTCAACATCTCATGATATCAATACAACAAGAGGATTCGGTATTGATTTAAAGTTCGACAGATTAAATCGTAAATCATCCTCATCTTCATCTGATTCTAGTGTGGAATTCATCTTCAGTAATTCAGCTGAGACTCAGAATACTGATAAAGATTGGAGACTTTCTTTCTTAGATTTTGTATTGTATGATACCCTTCCAGATAATCCGAGTGAGGCAGCATCTATCAGACGACGATCACTCAGATTTTATTACAATTATATTACAAAAACCTTATATCGTCGAGCTTATGATGGTTTACTTCTTCGATGTACTGCCGGTGATGAGGCCCAACAAATTATCCGCGAAGCACATGATGGAATTTGTGGAGCACATCAGCCTGGACCTAAACTTCAAGACCGTATTCGACGCATGGGTTATTATTGGCCCACTATGGTAAATAATGCTATTCAATATGCCCGTAAGTGTAAAGCTTGTCAAATCCATGCGGATTTTATCCATCAGCCTTCAGAATTTCTACACCCAACAGCAGCATCATGGCCCTTCGAAGCTTGGGGCATGGATATTATCGGCCCAATTAATCCGCCGTCATCAAAAGGTCATCGGTTTATTCTCGCAATAACCGATTATTTCTCTAAATGGGCTGAAGCTATTCCTTTATCTGAAGTCAAGACTTCTATTGTCATCAGCTTTATTAAGCATCATGTCATCTACAGATTTGGTATTCCCTGACACATTATTCATGATAATTGACCACAGTTTGTCAGTCAGAAATTTACTCGATTCTGTGACGATCATCGGATCAACAATTTGGCTTCTACCGCATATAATTATCCAGCAGCTAACGGATTAGCAGAAGCTTTCAACAAGACCATCATCAAACTCTTAAAGAAGTTTGTTTCTGCAAACAAACGTAATTGGAGTAAGAAACTCAGTGAATGTTTATGGGCTTACCGCACTACAGTTCGTAATGCCATCAGATGTACACCTTTCTCTCTGGTATATGGATGCGAAGCTGTTCTTCCATTAGAGATTCAAATTCCTTCTTTAAGGATAGCAATCGCTAATGAACTTACCACTGAGAATAATGATCGTCTTTGACTTCAGGAATTAGAAGCTCTAGATGAAAAGCGGTTATATGCTCAACAGAATATCGAATTCTATCAAGCTAGAATCTCAAGAGCTTTTAACAAGAAAGTCAAAGTTCGAGCATATCAAAAAGGGGAACTTGTTCTTGCAGTCAGACGTCCGATGACTATGACACATGTGAGTAAAGGCAAGTTCGATGCAAAATGGAAAGGTCCATTCATTGTGAATAAAGTATTTTCTAATGGGGTATATCAGCTCACCACCATGGATGGTAAAGTTACTATGATGCCCATTAATGGCAAATTCTTGAAGAAATATTATGCGTAATACTTTCATCTGTCGAGATTATTCTCCTATCATTTCGATATCTTTTATCCCCAGTGGAAATAGATATTCTAATTTGTATCATTTTCTTAGTGAATTTGATATCTAGAAAATTAAGTCCATATTACCTCTGAATTTTCTATCTCAGTATCATATTTTCTATTTTATGAAAATGATATCTAGTCTTTTGATTTCCGAGTCCAAAGATCATAGAAAATCGAGTTCAAAGATATTTTTATATCTGAATTCTATTTTTTCTAATCAGTATTAAACTAAAATTATCTTTGGTTTAATATCATCTGATAGAATTACAAAGTTCATTTGTATATTCTATTCTATTGAAATATGTCATGTATTATTTACCTCTGAACATATTTTCTATAGATACATCATTCTCAAAACAATAAAGTCAAAAATCAGATCAAATTCTCATTTTCTTCATTCAAAGATCAAAGTGCTGATTATAAGTGAATGTCAAAAAGATTCAAAATATGAGAAGCTTGAAAATTTTATTTGGTAGAAGGAGTTATTAACTCTTGAATATGATTAAGTACAGTGTTCATCTTCTCCTCATGAGTCTTACGGACTCGTTCTGCCGCCTCAACTGCGACTACTTGTTGATCAAAAATAGCAATAGCATGATGGCGATGGTCAGCTTCTTCTATCTGCTCGGCCTGCATCTGTTCTCGCTCTTGTTAAATAGTTTGATAGCGTGCAGCTTCGGTGGTACGAGCAGTGATAATCTCAGATTGCTCCTTTTCCATGGATACAATACGCTCCTGAAGACGAGCCAATTCTTCTTTCAACTTCTGAAGTTCTTCAGCTTTAGATATTTCATCTTTCTCCAGATGTTCTACTCTCCGACGAGTTGCTACTATTTCTTCATTTTTCTCTATTAACTTCTCAGATGAAGAAGCAAGAAATTCTTCTAAAGCAGCTTGCTGAGCTTGGGCTTCATGTTCCAATCGAGCGATCTCAGCCACAGTCAAAGATTTAATATCTTCTTTCTTCATCTCCCAGTATTTTCGGATAGTTGTCTCCAATTCATCTAGAAGATGTTCAAAGAAGATACACTGAGTCTCACAGCCAGCATGTCGCAGTGCCAGAAGCGGGAAGTTAACCACCGTTCGAAGTTCGGAGAAAGGCATAGTTTTATCTTTCATGAATCGCCTGGAGAACGTATCCAGATATAAATAGATAATATCTGTATACATTGCCAGGGTCCTTGCCAATCCTGTTTCAAAACCGGGAGTTGCTGTCATTATTGAAGAAGAAGCTTGTACATTCTCTGTCCTGGGAATTGAAGTATGTGCCGCTGGAGAAGTTGGTAAATACGAGCTCCCTTCATCAACATCAGTCTGGATAAGTGGAGCATGAGTCGAGCTCATTGCTGCAGCAGTTCCTACTAGTCAATGGAAAAATAATCAGCATATAAAGAAAAAGAAACAGTAGAAATAGAATTTGAAATAAAATTCTACCAGGCTGAGGTTCATATTCTATATGTTGAGGAAGTCTCGCATCCTCTCGCAGTCGATCCATAATGGTGTCTGACACCTGCTTTATGTGACTACTACCAGCTCCAGAATTACTGAGTACTGGAGCATTATCAGGAGATTGAGTAGGTTCAGAACTGAGCTCCATTCTATTTCCTCTGATTTTATCTTCATCATAATGAGTGGAAGTCTCAGGATGCCAATCCTCTTCCTCTTCAGCCTCTTCCTCTTTCTAAGAGTGTTCTTCTTCAGACTCTCTTGGATCCCCAGCTTCAGGATGGGTCTCTGATCCAGAATCCATGATATTCACATCAACATCTATTTCTTGAGATGGATGAATCTCAGGAACAGTAACAATAGCGAGCTCAGGTTCTTGAGTTTCAATTTCCATGGACTCGGTATTGACTGCAGGTTCAGTCTCTTCTGGAATGTTAGTTTGAAGAATGATGTCTTTACAACATTCTTTAATAACTCATCAGCAGCTGATAGTTCAGACGTTGGCACGTCTTCATCGCCACTGGCCGAAGAAATGTTTTCTTCAACCTGAGTTTCTTCAATTTGATTAGGTTGAAAAGATGGAACTTTCGGTTGTTCCCTAACTTCTGCCCCGGGAGCTGGTTCTTCTTCTGAATATTCAATTTGATCATCTAATGCCTGGATGACACCCTCTTTCCCGTGCTCAAAAGGGATAATCCTCATCTCTGAAGGTTCAGCAGCTACTCCACTTGTCGTCGGGACAGTCGACTCTACCTCAGTCGATTCAGCTGAAGTTGCTGGAAGATGAACATGATCAGATTCTGTTCTCTCCGTGGAAACCGCTTCATCGATCTCTGGCAAGATCCCTCCACTCATAATAGTTTCCAGGAGTTCATTGCCTTTCATTTTTCCGACAGTCTTCTTGACGTATCTGTCTTTCGTTCTCCTTTTTATCAAAGGAGCATCGTCTTCATCTGTATCTTCATCTTTGTCGGCAGCATCGTCTTCATCAACTGGGATGCCACCTAGAGATGAGGTGGCAGTTATTGAAACTCCATTCTTCTTGGAAGTCTGAGACTTAGTACTCTTTTTAGAGACCGTCTCAGATTCATCACTTCGTTTCCTCTTTGAGATGGACACGAATATCGGAGGAAGAACTTCATCAGGAAAGTTTTGCTCCAGAAATAATTCATATAAGGGTTCAACTTTCGCAGTCTCATCTTCAGGTTCCGGAGTAAATCGTTGAATAACAATCTTCTTCTTCGACCTCTTTGATGGAGCTGGGTCGTCTTCTGCAACAAAAGTCTTCAAATGAAAACTCGGCATGAAAGTGCTCGATGAAACATAGAAGCGGGCGTATGTATAGAGCATTTTCGTCCCCGCCCTGGATAGAGGATTCGACATAGAGAATTCAACTTTTGTATCTCTAGCCGTGAAGTATCTCCATGCCCGAGCTCCATCAATTAGTCCTCCACGAGCAGAAAGGCAGGTGGTGGCATTCCCAACATGAAGTTGGTCATATCCGAATTGCCGAGCAAATCGGCTCGGTAGATATGGTTCTAAGTACGTCATTTCTTCATGACGATATACCAGGTGAGATGGCCGAATCCGCTGCAGCCATTGAAAAGCTACGTCATCTAGCCTGTGCCATTTTTCTCCATCTATCATGTTCAGAGACATGCTCTCATAACCCAGTGGCGGAGGAGCACATTGAATCGACCAATGTGATGATCGGTTCAAGACATTTCTGTATTCTGGAAGAGTGTGAACCTTCCAGAAAGTTTCTCCGGCGTACTTCTCTAAAAAGAGGCTGCCGCTCCCTCCTGATCCCGGAGGTATCAGACCGTCGTGATGGAGAAGAAGCCAACCATACAAATAAGTATAGGGCATCTCTATTCTTGGGAATTCATCGGTCATCTTCCTTTGATTAGACAGCATATTGGTTACAAAATTTCGAAGACCTGCGTTCAGCCTGCAAGTCATCGCTGATAATAAGTCTGTCTTATAGCCGTACATAAGGTGCACTGCTGCAAAAACAACGCCTCTATGTATTCTATCCAGAGAGCTGGAGCCAGGAACAAAAAATCTTCTTAGCCAGAGAGAGAGGAATCCGGCTAAATGACCGTTCTTTGACAAAGGTTTTCCACTCTGTCTCACATATGATCTGAAGGTGGTTCCGGCTTTAAACTCATACCAGTCTTCATTGATTGTGAAATCTTTACAGTCATACTTCTCTAGTAGATTGGTAATTTCACTCTCAGAGAGGGGCTTGAAGGAGTTAATTTGATACCTTCTCTTCTCATTTATCTTCTTCTCATCTTTCTCACGATTCATGAAAAGATAAGACATCCACTTCTGGATGTGGCAGCCGGCTTCCTCTTTAGTACTTTTATAATACAGAGTGCATGTGCCAAAATGGTACATCATCTCTTCAAACAGATGCACCATCTTCGGTTTCTTCTCCGACAGAAAATTTAGCTCATCAGTTGTAGGCACATATTCTTCATATGGCAGTGTGCCTGAAGACGGATGAGAGATATATTCCATCTCATGAAGGGCAAAACCCATCTCCCCTTTGGGAGTCATAAATGTTCCCGTCCGGTGGTTATATCTTTCAACCAAGGCCAGAAATAGAAATGGGTTGGGTTTGAAGCCGTAGGAGGAATTGACGATCGCGTCATATAGATTTATCTGCTTCAGCTCATTCTCAAACTTCTCCAGAACCCAATGGACTAGAGTCCTCTACCTCATATTCTCCTGATTCATTAAGCCTATCATCCTCGACATCGAATCAGTAGGATAGAATGCCTTCTCATTTGCCATGAATTCATTTATGAAAACAGGCATCCTGAATGGCATCAATATAGACGAGTCTTTGGGTGGCACACATCCCGGCTTTAAACCTCGAAACAAGGATACGTGATTCTTCGGAGCACTATAGAATCCGTCTTTCTTGTAAATGATTCTGCTCGCCTTAGCTTGCTGATTTTCTGTTAAGTGCCATGTCATCTTTCTGGGGTAACTGGCGTGCATGAATCGCATGATAGACAAGCCCCTAGATTCCTTCGGCCAGTACATGGGCTTCCTTGTATCACCTTCAAAATAGAAGCAGACCTTCTCGCTGATGCCTTTTGGTTGTGACTTATGTGCTATGGCATCCCCAAATAGAAAAGCTGGTTTCTTATGGAACACCCGGTCAAGACTCTAAAATGGTTCACCATTTATCAGACAGAGCAGAGTGGTATGATCTTGATTCTTCAACAAAGATAGTCTGGTTTTCGGAGTGTCAAACTGAGGAAACTGTACATGAGATAAATCATGTTTGAAAGAGAAGCTCAAATGTCCTTCATAATTAGCTTCTTCACTTCGGATGTTCACTATAGAAAAGAAAAGAAAAGAAAAGAAGAAAAGATCAAACATGTTTTATTACGTAAACTTCAGAAAAATTTATGTCTACGAGCCTTATGCGTGTTTAACAGTGTTCAAAGAAAATTTCATAAGTCACGCAGACTTCAGACAAAGATCAAAAAGACACGCTGAATGATTTATTCACGCATGTGATTAATTCACGCAAAGTCTAGACAAATTAGAATGAAAAGTCACGCATCATTGCCAGAATCACATTGAAGTAAAAATGACAAAAAAATACGCTGACAGATCAAGACTAATCTATCCAGAGGATGACTCTCAGAAGTCTGCGTGAATAATTCAACATTGACATCTCTGCCAACATATGAAAAATCACGCAGAGTCATGAGAGCCATGCTTATTTGCGTAAAACACAGAGCTTCGTAAACACGAAGATGTGAAGTATGGCCAACCCTAAAGAGGGGGCATACTTTATTAATATCCTTTGCCCTAAGAAGGGGGGATATATTTCGAAAGTTCATTATTGATTGTTTTAAGAATCCTAAGATTTCTATGTGGAGTTCATCTTCATCAGTTCGCATCTCCATCTGTCACTTACGTTGCATAGGGGGATGAGTAGCTTCGAGGCGAGGAAGCCTGTCGGTGGTGGCACGTGAAGACGTCGCAGGGGCCTTGTCCTTAGCCTGAGCGTCGATCTTAGGAGCCATTGCTGAGAAGGAGAAGGGGAAGTCGGGGAAGACAAAGTTTCTCTTCTGTGTGGGATTTTCTCTCTCTAAAGCAAGTAAAAAAAGAAGGAAGTGATTTATGGCCTTTTTATAGGCTCACGAAGAATTTCAAACGCAAAGTCATCATTTGCTTCGATATAGGAGTTTTGCACGGGATCCTAAACCGCACAGAATCCCAACAGCCCAATCATTTCGAAAGAAATCTTTCCCTGAATCATCTCAGCGTGACTAAATCCATTTTATCATCTCGATTGCAAAGTATTTCGAAATAATTTATCATTATTCGAAAACTTTGAAAGGGATTTTGTAGGCCTCAAAAATGAAGTCACGCTGAGTTAATACAGCCTATCAGAACAATGTCTAAAAAACACGCTGAATTCTATCAGACCATTTCCTCAAATATACGCAGAGTTTAAATGGTACACAGAGACAGCTCATCATTTGTCAGAGTGTCATTATGACTGACAGTACGATAGTCAAAGAATGTCTCCTCGTATGCCACGTATGCATGGGACTCGAGAGATCTCAGCCGACTATTGCGTGACTTTCGAAATCTTCCTCAATAAGATTCAGTCTTCATCAAGTTGGCGTACCAAAAAGACCTTATTATCATTTAATGTGACTGACAAGGCAATCAATGTCAGAGATTTTGTGCCAGTCGAGGCACGTCGAATCAAGACAGCTGGCCGTTCTGACTCAAGTCTGCATATATTTTGAACTTCTATGTTTCTTCCTCAAGTTTGCGTGAATTTTGAGCTTTCCGTCTCAAGTTGGCGTGTATTCTGAAGCCGTCTGCCTCAAGTTTGCGTATATTTTGAGCCTTCTGCCTCAAGTTTGCGTATATTTTGAACTGAAGTACTTCTGCTATAAGTCAGCGTGGATTTTTTATCTCAACAGGGATTTCATCCTCAATCAGCACGTCTATCGAATGAACAACAGTGAGTTGGTGGAGCTGAAGAAGCAAGTGGATGAGTTACAGGACAAGGGCTTCATCCGTTCGAGTTCTTCGCCATGGGGTGCACCAGTATTGTTTGTGCTGAAGAAGGATGGGTCAGTACGGATGTGTATTGACTACAGAGCACTCAACAACCTCACGATCAAGAACAAGTACCCACTGCCGTGGATCGATGATCTTTTTGACCAGTTGAGCGAAGCTCGAGTATTTTCCAAGATTAATCTGAGGTCAGGCTATCACCAAGTGAAGGTGAAGGGGGAGGACATTCCGAAGACAGCATTCAGGACGAGGTACGGGCAGTTTGAGTTCTTGGTTATGCCATTTGGGTTAACTAACGCCCCGGCGGTGTTCATGAACTTGATTAACAAGGTATTCCACCAGTACCTGGATCAGTTTATGGTTGTGTTCATCGACGACATCTTGGTGTATTCAAAGATCAAGGAGGAGCACGCGGAGCATCTGAGGATAGTGCTAGAGACTCTCAGGAAGCAGCAGCTTTATGGGAAGCTCTCTAAGTGTGAGTTCTTCTTGGACCGGGTTAACTTTTTGGGGCATGTGGTGACTGGAGATGGGATCTCAATTGACCCCAAGAAGATCATAACAGTTGAGGCATGGGCAGCACCGACTACAGTTGTAGAGATCCGCAGTTTCTTGGGATTGGCCGGCTACTACAGGAGATTTGTGCAGGATTTTTCCTGAATTACAGAGCCTTTGACGAGGCTGACTCCGAAGGACGCAGAGTTTATCTGGTCAGAGGAGTGTCAAGCCGCTTTTGATGAGCTGAAGAAGCGGTTGACGACAGCCCCTATTTTGTCATTACCATCAGGATCAGGCGGGTTCACTATATATAGTGACGCCTCAGGGATGGGTCTGGGTTGCGTTCTGTAGCAGCACGGAAAGGTGATTGCCTATGCTTCCAGACAATTACGGACCCATGAGAAGAACTACCCTACCCATTATTTGGAGTTGGCAGCAGTAATTTTTGCTTTGAAGCTCTAGAAGCACTATCTGTATGGAGAGCGGGTAGAGATTTTTACAGATCATAAGAGCTTGAAGTATGTGTTCACTCAGAAGAGCTGAATATGAGACAGCGCAGGTGGTTAGAGCTGATGAAGGACTTTGACATATCCTTGTATTATCACCCCGAGAAGGCAAACGTGGTTGCCGATGCATTGAACAGATATTCGGTAGCCATGTGCTTGATGACAGAACCGTCATCTGTTAGCAGACTTGGAGAGCCTGGAGATTGAGGTGCTAGTACTAGGAGTAGAGATGCAGATGTGGGGCCTTCAGATCAAGTCGGACTTGATTGAGAGAATCTAGTCGACTCAGTTCGAGGACGTTGCTCTGCGGTGTATCCTGGAGCAGGTCAGGGCAGGATTGCTGGATGGTGAGTCCATTATAGCAGATGATGGCGCATTGAGGTACGGTTCTAGAATGTGTGTGCCCAGTGGAAAGCTTCGGGAGCAGGTGATGCATAAGGCCCACAGATCTCAGTACTCTGTGTACCCCGGTGCCAAGAAGATGTGCCAAAATCTGAGGGAGCATGTCTGGTGGTACAAAATAAAGCGGGAGGTAGCTCGCTTCGTAGCTAGGTGCTTGGTCTGTCAGCAGGTCAAGGCAGAGAGGCAGAGGCCCGGTAGATTATTACAGCCATTGCACATTCCCGAGTGGAAGTGGGAACATATCACTACGGATTTCATATCTGGATTGCCGCGTACACCAGGAGGAAAAGACGTAATTTGGGTCATCGTTGACAGGTTGACCAAATCGGCCCACTTTTTGCCATTCAAGGTGGGTACGTCTACATAGAGGCTTGCGGAGATGTATATGCGGCAGATTTTCAGGATTTACGGAGTTTCGATCAGCATCATCTCGGATCGGGATAGTCGCTTTACTTCCTATTTCTGGAGGAGTCTGCAGACTAGTTTGGGCACTCAGCTCAAGTTTAGTACTGCATACCACCCCCAGACGGACGGACAGTCAGAGAGGACTATTCAGACGCTCGAGGATATGATGCGGACGTGCGTCTTAGACTTTGGAGGTTCCTAAGAGGATCATCTACATTTGGTGGAGTTTGTCTACAACAACAGTTTTCAGGCCAGTATTGAGATATCACCTTTCGAGGCTCTGTACGGGCGTAGGTGTCGTACACCCTTATCTTGGGATGATGTTGGTGAGCGAGCTTTACTGGGACCAGAGATGGTTGTTGACGCAGCCGAGAAGGTGAAGCTCATCAAGGACAGACTTCGCGTGGCGCAGGACAGACATCGGCACTGGACCGATAGCCACCGGAGGCCACTGGAGTTTGAGGTACAGATTAGAGATAGGATTAGAAGTAGGTTGTTTGTTTTGTTTGATTTATCATGTTTGATTATTTAAGTAACATGAGACCTTGTTTGTGTTTAGGTCGGAGACATAGTTTTTCTGCGGATATCTCCGACTCATGGTACTATACGTTTTGGTGGAGGTGGGAAGCTTAGCCGTGCTTCATCGGACCTTTCGTGGTCAACGGAAGAGTCGGTGACATGGCATATAGGCTAGACTTGCCACCTGCACTAGTGGGTGTCCACAACGTATTCTACGTATCACAGTTGAGATGGTACGTGGCTGATCCTAGCCATGTGCTTGATCATTCAGAGATTTATGTAGGGCCTACTCTCAGTTATCTAGAGCAGCCAGTGGAGATTCTGGATCGCCGAGAGAAGGTGCTGAGAAACCAGGTGATACCCTTGGTTCGCGTCGCAGGAAGGCATCATTCTCCAGGAGAGTCTACCTGGGAGCGGGAGGATGAGATGTGCGAGCGATACCCTTATCTTTTTGGACCGTGAGGTATGATTGTCTATCCTTCTCATTGTTAGTTTTGCCTTTCAATTTCGATGACGAAATTTTTTTAAGGAGGGTAGATTTGTCACTACCATATTTCTAGTTTGAGGGTATTTTTGTCATTTTTGAATTATTTGAATTTAATATATATTAATTGGAATTTAATATGATTATTAAGAATGGTGTGATTTTAAATATTATTTAATTGATTGCCATGTGATTAGATTAGCCCTAACCTAGTTTGGACCTAACCTAGATTAGTCATAGCTAGTCTAGTTAGCCAAAATGAGTATTAGTTAGTATTGGTTAGTAGGGTTAAGTCGTGATTAGTTAGGATTGAGTTGTAACTTGACTAGAAGGGAACCCTAGATTCTAGGCCATTCAATAGGCTTGATGGATTGGTCGCCTTTAGATGCACCCCAAAAACCCTAACCCTAACTAGGTGGCCGGCCTAGGGATTTTCCCCCCTGCTATAAAGTCTCTCTTGATATTTGTGCCTCTTTTTATCCATTCTCTCATTTTCTAAAGGAAAGGTTTTTTTTTCATGAAATTTCTTCATAGATTAATCAATAGTGGTCCTTTTTCATTGTAATTTCTTCCATGGTATTCTAAATGATGTTTCCTTACTGTTGGTGGAGTCCAATCTCAGGTTTGACACAATTTGGGGACTATGGCTAGCTAGTGGAGAGTTTCTTTTAAAGGCTTTTGTTTGTGAAGGAGCATACCAAGGTAAATCTCTATTTCCTTCCACGAAATTTTAGTTTCTTTGCATAAACACCAAACCCTAGGTGTCCTTGTACTGTAGGAATAGGTTTTGCACCCTCTTGTGTCTTGTACGTGTTCGTATCGGACACGTATCAGTAGACAACCGCAAGTGTTCAACGAAATGCCACAGTGGGCATTTCGATCGAGTTTTTAAATTGTTTTTGAATAGGAAATTATATTTTGAAGTGGCTTGTGTGTTTTTGCTCGACTGAGCATGTCTTGTGTCGTATTGGTGTCGTATCACACTCGTACACATGCCCGCGCGCACGTGAACAGTGATGCCCTGCTACCAGCTTGCTCGTGCTTAATGTACAGGACACTTGGTCGCGTGTGCTTGGACACGCAGGGAGGGGCAATGTCTGTCATAACATCCCTGAAGCCTCGTGTCCTATTGTTTTGTGTCGGGTGAGGTATTCGACCCACACATGACACGAACTCACTGAGTCCAGTATCCTATTTGGTGCCTTGTGTTCGTGTGGTTCAGGACACGTTGTGTCCTGATTTTGGACACCATTTTGTTTGTGTGACACATACTAATATCCACTAATAATTACCTACCTAAATTTCATCAATTGATTTCTAGTTCTAATATGGAATGGGAAAATTCCTAAACCGACTGATACTTCATGTATCAGTGTAAGCACTGTTTTCATTTTCCTATTTATTCTTATGATTAATACTATGTGGTTAGCTAGAGTTTAATTATTGAATAGCTAATTATCATGTTAGAGTTTATGTGTGGGATGTTGGTTTCATGTGGGGAATTAAATAGGAATTTAGACATTGAGATGGCTTTCGAATGTGCATGGCTGATACATTAACCTTGAATAACTCATTTCCCTTTTAAACTGATTTTGAATGATCAATTAAGGCTAATAGCCATGATGTTTCATTGTGAATTGAATGTTAAATCGATTCCCTTTTCTTTAAATCGTTTCAATATTAAACTGTCAGGTTCTCTTCATAAAACTGAGAATTAACTCATTTTCCTGTCAACTGATATTGATTCTCCTACTAAACTGATTAAAGTTTATTTTAATGTTTATTAAATGTTGTGTTGTCCACTGTTAGATTTGGGACTGAGAATTGATTTACATTTCCTTAATAAACTGAGAACTGGGTTCCTCTCCTTAAACCAAATATTAATGTGAACTCTTACACATTGTTAGCCACTGTCACAGGGAAAACTGGATTGAATGTTAACTGTCCCTTGTTCTTCCCATTACACTGATTTGATTCAATGATAACAGTCATGAGGGATTGGTTGTTAGTAACTGCCATGCCACACTATTTCCTATTGACATATGAACCCATGAATACTATATTGTTTTCATGTAGACACTGTCATGTGATTCCTATCATACTCACTGTTCCAGGTTTATTACACAGTTTATACACTCTTTTGTATTTGCCCTGTTTTTCCATACCACTGTACACAAATGTACACTACACCATGTCACACACATGTCCTTATAACCCTCACACACACACATGTTATATCATACCCCCCTTGATACTCTCACTAACACTCACACATGCTCTCATGACACTTGCTACACCATGTGCACTCTCATGTTACACACACACACACATTAACACAATGTACATATGCCTATTTCCTATCTTCTGTGTACATGTATATATATATATATATATATATATATATATATATATATATATATATATATATATGAGATGCACATATATAGGTAGCCTATGTGTTAATGTGTAGTACTATAATATATTACATATATATCAATATGTGTATTGTGATATGTGGTTTGGCTTAGGCATAATATAGCCTATAGCCTAGGAATCTTAGCCTATGGGTGTGGCTTGAATGCCAGTCTAGAGTCTAGTTAGACTTGTATAGTCTAGAATTGATGTGGACTTACTAGAATAGACTAGTTAGGCCTAGTGAGACTTGTTTGACTTAGGTTTGACTTAGTTGACCTAGTTTGACTTCTAGGGTTGACTAGAGTTGACCAAAAGTTGACTTGGGTCTAGATTGACCTAGAATCATGTAGAATGCATAGTAGAACTTTATATTACCATTTTGGACTTATTATGACTTGTGTTGTTCTGATTAGGAGCCAGACACCTCTCCTCGGATAGTACATTTCATCCGGACACTCAGATAGCAGGCGAGTACATTCTCTGATCATTTCATATCCTGTTAGAATTATTCTTCTGCTTTAAATTACTTTACTTGATGCTGTCACGTTGGTCACACGGATTAGTACTATATGGTTCCTTTCATGAGATGTTATCCCCTCAGGAAGCATCGGATACTACATGTTTTGTGTGTTTCACTTACATTGTGTATCACTATGCTTCATGGTTCATGGAATCACTTGTGACATGTACTCTCATGATCACAGAGTCTTCCTTGAATCACCCATTTATGGGCATTCCTGGAATCCTCATTTATGGGACTATCATATACCACCCTTCGGGGGCCATTACATGAATCATAACATAACCTGGCTGGATCCTTGTGTATTGATTGGAGGTACGGGAGAGTAGAAGTGGACATGTGAATAATATCCAAGTAGTGTAGCATCAGAATTATTCCGTAGTATAGCATTAGAATCATCCTATGCCATTCACATGTCTATATTGTACTCTGACTCACTAGCCACTGTTAGTTCTATATTTATAGTAGACTTCCATTACATCTATCTCCTTTACATTCTGTACTTTCTTTCAGTTTCCTATATCTTACTTTACTGCATGGTTATATTTTCTAACCTGCTGTGATCTGTTGAGATGTATTATGCTCGCTCCGTCCTGATTGGGTACCGTTGATATGTTTACAGAGGACGAGGATGAGGCTGGTGTTGATACTTTTTATGGGACAGCTCTACATGACACCTATGATCCGGATTTCCAGCCGGATCCACTAGCTATAGAGACTGAGGCTTCCTAGTCTAGGTTTTTATTATTTCTGTCATTTGAGATCTGGATTGTATATGTTCTTTCATATTCTGTAGTTGAGACTTTGTATTTCTGGAAGTTTGCTGAGTTGTTATCTTAGACACTTAGACTCTTCTGATCATCTGTATTTTATTTTGAGTTCTATATCATATCATGCTTCTTCTTTCTTAGTTGTGATTGAGTTTACATTCTTCTATGTCACCCCCATTCGGAGAGTATAAACTGCTTAGCATTATGCTGTTAGATGTATGATATCTATGACAGCGTTCTACTGCCGATACTGCGGCGTAGGCTGGACGTACCCACGTCTCATGCCCTTACTCTAGGGTGCGGGTCATGACAGTAGGTATGTATCTATAGATGTGTGGGTGAAACCCCTTTACCATATACCTTAAACATTACCCTAACTCACTTCCTTCTCATCACTCGTGACACACACATATAGGGATACTGCATTTGCATTGTTGTCCATTGCAATACTGTTCTGTAGAATACATGGCAGTCCACATACTAACTCCATGATCAACACTTTCCCTCTCATACTGAATTCAATTTTAGTTTCACATCTGAATTGATACTCAAGTCCCTTAAATATCTAATGATGGCAGCAACAAAATGAACATCATATATATAGTGCACACACAAACACACGTCTACTCTAACTCCCAGTTTCACATGACCTCCCCCCTTACCTGACATTGTCCTGCACTTACCCCCAAGTTTCAGATACACAACTCCTTCTCAATAGTCTACAAGCTTACCCACACAAATAATACCTATATATTCTAGTATAAAAATATATACTTATCTGTCATCCTTGATACAATCTAATTGCATATATATGTGACCATGATAGTATTCCCAAACCCACATCCACAAATACCAATTTGGCACCCAAATGTATCAAACACCTGAACTTTACCTGCAGCTTTTTCTCTATTGCTGCCCTATTAATGCTTTTACTTCTTCTGTTAATACTACTTCCTGTTCTTCAAGGCTCCCTGTCCAAAACCTCACAGGAACCCTCTATCTCCCTACCTTATGTTGCTCTTGCTTTCCTACAAACAAAGCCGTCCAAGACTGTTACTAACCTGCCATGAAGCTACTGCTTCTCCTCTTCTAATACTGTATAGCCCCCTTCACTCTACATGTTGCTGTTGCACCCAATCTCTGATGCAGGGCTCAAAGCCCGCTGCTCCTTTCTCTGCCACTTTCTCTCCAATCTATCCAACCAATCTACCTTTCTATTTATCTAATGATTAGCTACACTCTCACACTCATCTATATATTCCTACATTCACTCACAATATCCTTCCTTATCTATGGACACACACATAACACACCCTATTACTGCCTAGTATATTGGTCATCAGTGCACTCCACTCTGATTGTACAGCAGTGACTAATGCCACTCTTGTACAGGGCCAATGGTCGAGCTCTTCTTCTCCTTTCTATCCTCTGTTACCACAAACACACACACACACATACAAACACACATACATACATATGGAGATAGGGTTAGGGTTAGCGTGTGTGTCCACGTGTCAAAGTGTCAAAGTATGGCTGTGTCTGTGTGTCACATCAGTATGTGTGTGTGTGTCTATGTGTCTGTGTCGTGTCAGGAAAAGGGAGATAGGGTTAGGGTTATACCTTCCTTGGTCGTGTCGGGGTCGCTGGGGCAGCGGAGGACTGGAGCGACGGCGGGAAGGATGTCTACGGCATGCGGAGGACTATAGCAGTGTCGGTAAGAGGGGGCCACCTGGGAGAGGGGCTCGCCAGAGGGAGGGGGTTGCCGGAGGGAGGGGGCACTGGGGAAGGGGGTCGCCGGAGACGAGAGGGGGAGGGGTGAGAAATTTGGGGAGTGCGGAAGATGAAACTTTTGGGTAAAAAATAAAAAAAGTGATCATCCAGAACCCTATATGAGACATTTTAGCGACATCCACAAATGACGTCGATGAACGTCATTGTCGACTTAAGCATTGGCGACATTTAAGTGGCGGGGTCGCTAAATGTCGCTGACTAAAAAAACAACGACGTTCTCCGACGATCACGCGACATTTGCTTTCCAAATAATAATATAAGTCGCAAACTGTCGTTAAAAGTCGCTGATAGTGACGTCAGCGGCATTTTTATTTGACGTCACTAAATACAACAAAATCAGTGACATTTTTAGCTTGTGTCGCTAATCTCATCGCTAATGTGACTTATTTTGGTAGTGATCGCAATACAGATACAAGTAGGGGTGAGCAACGGTTCGGTTCGGTTGGAACCGAACCGGGTTCTTAAAAACCGACTAAACCGAAAACCTATTTTCTAAAAACCGAAAACCGACCCGAATTTATTAAAACCGAACAAAACCGAACCGAATTAAAACGGTTCGATTTTCGGTCGGTTCGGTTTTACGTTATGCTTAGAAACAAGTGGATTTTCAAGTGGAACCGAACCAAAAAATTAAAACCTCTCCAGTACAGAAGCATAAGAACAAGAGAAGAATAAGGAGTACTTCAAGTGGATTTTCCTGTTAGTGAAAAAAAGAACACGAGAAGCAAGTTCTTCAAGTGGGACTTCTTAAGCATAAGAAGAATGATTACATAATCATCTTAATTAAGGGCAGAAAAAATAAATTTTAATAAAAAATTGCAAAATCAACAAATGCTAATGGACAGGACTAAAGAGACCACAAATGGGAAATTAATAAATGCAAAATCAACAAATCAACAAAGTAAAAACTGCAAGAGTTGCTCCTCACCTAGTCGAGAGCACTCGCACAGAGGAGACCGCCGCCGGCGATAGCTGCTTCTCACCGCGGACGGCAGATGAGGGCATCGAGAGCACTCGCGCGGAGGAGGCCGCTGCCGGCGACAGCTACTCCTCACCGCAGGCGGCCGGTGAGGGCGTCGAGAGCACTCGCGCGGCGCGGATGAGACCTCGGGGCGACCCCGTTTTCCTTCAAAGCGGCCAGGAGGCGGCCGAACTTTAATAAAGCGGCCAGGAGGCGACCCCTTTTTTTTTAGGGCTCTTTCGAGAGAGGGAACAGCAGCGGCTGACCCAAATGAAGAGAGAGAGAGTTGTTTTGGATTTAGGGTTTTTTTAGGTATATATATATGTGAAGGGGTATTTAGGTAACTTTACTTGTCGGTTTTCGGTTCGGGTTTGGAAATCGAACAGCAAACCCGTAATCCGAACCGAAAACCAATTTTCTCATACACTGAAACCGAACTCCGACCCGATTTTTAAAAAACCGACCCGAAACTCTATTTCGGGTCGGATCGGATCGGTTTTCGGTTGTAAAACCGTTTTTTGCTCACCCCTAGATACAAGTGTGTTTTTCTGGCATACAGCCTACTCGTATCACGACCTGCACCCGCTTTTCACGATGCGTATGCGTGTGCCTGTTCAGCCTATGTCGCAGAATTAACATAGTAAGCTTTCTAGACCTCCATGATCATAGTCACAATATTTTCTCATAATTAATTCATTTTCTCATTCACAATACTAAATCAATTGCAACTTCAAGATTACATTTGAAATAAATACAATTTCTTACAAAAATGAAAATGACTAACTAAACTTTATGATGCACTCAACTACCTAACTATCTCTAGGTTCGGCCTTCAAATATACATCTATATCTCTTCCAAGATACAAATGCATGGAGTAGCACGCGACTAATCTAAAAAATAGATTTCCAGTCAGGAATGGAACAAGTACATACATGGCAAACTATTCAAGACGTAATAGAAACTATAAAACAGAAATAGCATATGATATACATGGTAAATATGTCAACTAGAAACGTGGTGTGACAAGTACGGAAGAATAGGTAAATAAGACAATCATGGCATGACAACTAGAAGAAAATATGTAAACACGACTATCATGGCATGTAAAGTGGAACATGTAAATACGATGATCAAGACATCCTTCTATGTGTTTTAAAAAACTACTTTCGAAATATAAATGGCTAGGGGTAAGATCTGGCCAATTGCACATGTCGTATGTGGCTACTATTCGTCACAAAAGACTATGGAATATTTTTGGATATATTTATATGTCTACTAATGTATTTCCTTGCCCGACCCATAGATTCATGTCCCGACACGAAAATCATAATACACGATAATCACGAAATGCAATAGTCACGAAACACAATAAATAAATAAAACATAAAACTCTATAATCATAATATGAATCCATACTACTCGTGTGAACAACGTGTCAAGAGTCATGTAATGTATTTCTAAAACATGTATTGTAGAAACTATTAGGAATCTAAAATAACCAGTATAAGTACTTGCATTGAATTAAGTTACAGTCGACTTGCGCACAATATGATCTTGTTGGCACAGAATAGTCACAGATGTCAAAAGTACGCAAGATGATCTTGGATGATGGGACAAACCATGTCATTGAGTCAAGAATAGTCAGATTGGGTAGGGATAATATAGGAAAGTTCGAGATTTACAAGAAGATAGGAATATGACTAGCCACGATCAAGATGGAAATCGAAGAATTTCGTAAATAAATATTATATAACTATTTTGGAAAAGTATTTATGGTATTAGAAACTATATTTTTGACTAGTCAAAATATTGTAGGAAAATATTTAGAATTCTAGAAATCATTTTAGGCTGAAGCTATAGTTAATTAGAAAATATTATAATAATAGTTTTAGGTCAAACCATATTTACAAAATCATGAAAATAATACAGTAATATATTTTAGGACTTCTAAACCCCATTTGAAATTACATGTAGGGCAAAGCCTAATAACGATTTTTGTTATAAATAATCTTAGAAATATACCTTAATAAATAACAATAGTATTATTTGTAAAATAAATAGTAATAAATACTTTAATAGTAATACCCATAGTAATATACATGTATATATACCTATTTTATACCTACTACTGATGCATATTTATCTACTGAAGATAATAAAAAGTATATAAAGTAATCCAAATGTTAGCCTCTCTTTCGAATTTCTGTGTAACACAATTTCCAAAGCCTAGACCAACTGCTCTTCTTTAAACAAAGAAAATAAAAGGGAAAAGAAGGGAAGAGAGAGAAGGGAAGTAAAGAGACAGAGTGAGTGAAAGATTGAGGGGCTGAGAGAGGGAGAGAGGAGTGATAAATTGAGCAAAAGAGATAGAGATCGAGGGAAAGAATGAGAGAAAGGCACTCACCGGGATGGTGGAGCTGTGATGCACGGCACGGTGCTGTCAGCCAAATCCCAGACAAGGAGAACTAGCCGGTGCGGGCGGCTTAACCGGGATGGTAGAGGAGCTCAGGCACGGGCGGCGCTTGCCAGGTTCGTGGAGACCCGGGTTGGCCGCGTGACCCGGTAGACGGGTTCTTCGACGGGGATAGGAAGGAGGATGTGTTCCAGTGGGGTCAGGCACAAGAGAGCTGTGGCCAGGGGCTTGTAGAGCGGTCAGCCATGGAGGGTTCTTCGATGGCGGCGTGGTCAGAAAAGGTTAGGGTTCTTCTCTTCTTTTTCTTTAGTTTTTGATGTGATGTGGTGATGATCGGCTATATGCGGGGTCGGCTACGATGGTAGGGGCGGTGATGATGGTTTTTTGTGATGGCGTCGGTGATGATGAAGATGGGGCGGTGGGACTTGGTCGGAGTTGGCCGAAGGACTGGGTTCGGCTGTGACGATAGGGCGTGGGTTATGTGATGGTGGTGCAGAGGGGGTAACGACGGTGGTAGGTGGGATAGCGGGGATGGCCGGTGTTCCTGGGTTGGATAGGGTCATTGTGGAGGTTCTGGTGGTCATAGAGAGAGATTTGGCCGGAGTCGTGCATGAACAGGGTATCGGGTTGCTGGATGGGAGGACTATGACCGGTGGCATGGCAGCGGTGGTAGGTGGTGATTGAAGGTGAGAGTGTTAGTCCCTTGGCGAACAATCGATAGAAAAACACGAGTTCAAAAACAATTGTAAAGACAATGTTTCCAGCAACAACACCCTAAAGAAGGTGATGTTGTATTACGAGAATCTAAAGAGATTTCGTAATATTTCTCGAAGGCAACAGAACCGTATAACTTCTAAAGAGAGGCGACGGTATTCTCGAAGGCAACAGAACCGTATAACTTCTAAAGAGAAGCGACGGTATTCTCGAAGACAACAGAGGAAGAAGAAAACCTGCTGGGGTGAAAGATCACCGGCGCTCAAAGCTATATCCGCCTTATGGACAAGCCTCCAGGAACCAGCAAGTTCGACAAGAACTTTAGAACGCTGGCCAAAAATGTCGACGACTCCTCGGAATAGCAGCAGCACTTCTCTCTCTCTGGAAATTCTCTGATTATTTTCTGTCACCTTAGAGAGAGGAGATGCTTCTGATATTATAGGCACGAGATGGGCTTTTTAAATTCTGAACGCACGCCCTGGTTTAATGCCAGATCCAGATTTTCTGGATCTGAGCCATTTTCGGATCTGAGCCCACAAGACCTACGGACGTTACATAATTTGAACGGCCCACTCGACCCGCTCGACCCGCTCGACCCGTTCGACCCGTACGACCCGTACGTCCCGTACGCTCAGTACGTTCAGTACGCCCCCGTAGAGGCTCGCGCACGAGCGCAACTAAAGCGCACAATGCGCCTAGCGACGAACTGTCGTGCTAAGTGCAAAGTGCCATCAAAAAGCCATATTAAGCCTCAAAAGCCCTTTAGCCCAAGCCCAAGCCCAAGTCCGAGCCCGAGTCTGAGTCCGAGTTCGAGTCCGAGTCCGAGTCCGAGTCGCTAAGCCCCTTCGGGGCTTAGCTCCAATCTATTTTCATTTTGGCCAAAAGTTGGTTTCTTATTCTCACCTCTATGTAAAATCCCCCCACATGGCACCCTCCATTGGGCCTCAACCCATGTGCATCTCTCTATTCCATCATAAGTAATATATAGAGATACATATTGGTGTGATTTTCCGATGTGGGACTATCTTTTAACAATAGAATGTTGTGAACACACACAACACATAGAATAAAACACCAACAATCCTCCACATATCTCTATATATATGAGTTAAGCGTTCCACATAATAACTGTCCATTATGCATTAGGATAGATGTCGCTGACGACTTGAATCTTCCCGCATGGGTTGAACAACAGTATGATACAAGAATGGACTACGCCTTAAATTCTGTACCACAACTATAATTTTTCCCACTCACATAATGTAGTTATCTGTGCTTCTGGCTGCACATTAAAGGCCTTGTGCCAGCCTGAATTTCAATGTATGTATTTTGGGCGTCTATAAATTTACCCTCAAGAAACGGCCTATTTTTCTGTCCAGATATTATAGGTGAGTTCTTTATTAAAGAGACATGGCATGAAGCGTCCAACGCTTCCTTTGCGGTGCTACGCCGCTATGACATGGCCTTAAGCCGAGGACCTTACCCCGAATCATCGGAAACCTCATCGTAGTGTCATACTACCCGTAGCATGAGGTCTAGCCCCTTTGTAGTGCCAAACTACCCAGCATGAAGCCTTACGCTTCTGTGCGGTGTTACGCCGCTACGACATGGCTTGCAAGGCCGAGACTTTATCCCTAGCCGGGTTTACCTCATTGTGGTGTCGTGCCACCCGTAACATGAGGAACACCTCCTCTTTGTAGTGCTGACTACATCCCTCTTTAATTCAATATACAGCATTAGGCCAACTGCCTATTTGCAGTGCTACGCCGCTGTGACTTGGCTAACATAGCCGAGGATTTACCTCTTTCGAGAACCTCATGGTGGAGTCACCGCCACACATAGCATGGAGTCATACTCCTTGTAGTGCTGTGCTACCATGCTTCCTGTAAAGCATAACAGACCTTCACTCAGTCTGAGAACTCATTAAGGCATTATGCCATCCTTCCCACAGGATCAATTTTCCGTAGAAAATTCATAGTAGACAACAGTGGTTCTGGGTCCGAAATCCTTCCATGTTCCGCAGAACAAGTACCCACTGTTAACTAATATTTTTCCAGTCAATAGTCCTCCCTTGAATCAAAAAATTAGATATCTGGTAGATTTCTCTTTGAACCAATAACATAAAATTTATTGATAGGATTATAATGACACAATATTAGAATGCCTTCAAACCCATCTTCCTTACTGTGTCCTCGACCAGCTGTCGTTTGAGGCCTTTCGTGAACGGATCCGCCAGGTTCTCCTGACTCCGAACATCGATCACTGCAATGACGCCTCGTTTGATGAGATTGTTCACTGCTCTGTGCTTTAACCGCACAGTCCTCTTCTTCCCGTTAAAGAGTTCATTTGATGCTACTGCTGCTGCCGCCTGGTTGTCACAGTATATCGGGATTACCGATATCTGAGCTCCAACCACTGGAAGATCATACATAAGCTTCCGAAGCCACTCTGCTTCATCTGCAGCAGCATCCAATGCAAAGAATTCAGATTCCATGGAGAAGTAAGATAACATTGTCTGCTTCTTCGATTTTTACGATATAGCAGCTCCGCCCAAGGCGAATATGAATCCACCTGTAGAATACTCGCTCTCCACCTCTGAACGCCAGCTAGCATCACTGAAGCCTTCCACTACTGACGGATCTCCGCTGTAGCATAGTACAAATGTCTGAGTCTTTTTTAGATATCTCATAACACGCTTCACAGCGTTCCAGTGTTCAACGCCTGGGTTGCTAGTGAACCGACTCAGCATTCCTACCGCAAAAGCTATGTCAGGCCTTGTGGCAGTAGTAGCGTACATCAAGCTTCCAATGACGCTGGCGTACTCCAACTGCTTGACGCTTTCTCTCGAATTTGGCTCCAGCTTCTGATCACTCCGGTACGGTGTATCAATTATAGGAAGATCTTGATACCCGTATCGAGTGAGCATTTTCTCAATGTAATGAGATTGTGACAGTGTTATTCCCGTGCCTGTCCGGATGATCTTGAGCCCTAAGATAACATCGGCATCCCCCAAGTCCTTTATACTGAACTTGGTCGAGAGAAATTTCTTTGTCTCTGTGACATAACTTAAATCCGTACCTAGGATTAGCATGTCGTCAACGTATAGACAAACGATAACTCCTCTTTCGTCAGCAAACTTAGTATAGACATACTTGTCTGTTTCACTGACCTTGTAGCCATTTGACCTTATCACTTTGTCAAACTTCTCATGCCATATTTTGGGAGCTTGTTTCAAACCATACAGAGACTTCATCAACTTGCAGACTTTGTCTTCCAGACCTCTGACGACAAAACCTTCTGGTTGTTGCATGTAGATCTTTTCTGTCAGCTCGCCATTAAGGAATGCCGTTTTCACATCCATCTGATGTATCACTAGTTTCTGTATTGCTGCTAGAGTAATTAACAATCTGATGGTTGTCATCCGAGCTACTGGAGCATAAGTATCAAAATAGTCGATCCTCTGTTTCTGAGCAAACCCTTTGGCCACTAGCCTGGCCTTGAATTTGTCGATGGTTCCATCTGCTTTCATCTTCTTCTTGAAGATCCATTTGCATCCGATGGGTCTTGCTCCTTCTGGCAGGTCAACTAACACCCATGTATTATTGGAGGTGATTGAGTCAATCTCATTGTCTATCGCCTCCTTCCAGAATACAACATCTCTGGTCTTCATCGCTTCATCATAGGTAAGCGGATCTGCTTCCACATGATAAGTGACGAAGTCATCTCCGAAGTCTTTCGGCCTCCTTACTCGCTTAGTTGACGGCTCAGCGAGTTCTGGTTCAACTGGTGTCTCTTCGACAATAGCTTCTTCTTGGACTACTGGTTCTTTAAGGACTTCTGTCTGCTTTGCACTCTCATTATTCTCCGAAAGATCCGCGAGAACAATATTTTTGTGCCTTGCAAACTTGTCTTCAAAATATTCAGCATCGCGAGATTCAATGATATAATTTGATTCTATATCAAGGAATCTCCGAGCATCACTCTTCTCGGTATAACCCAAGAAGATAGCCTTAGTGGTCCTAGTCCCCAGCTTCTGAATCTTCAGATCTGGGAGCTTCACGTAAGCCAGACACCCCCACACTCGAATAACATTCAAATTAGGTTTGACTTTGAACCAGAGTTCATGAGGTGTTTTGTCCGAAGTTGCATACGGTATTCTATTGAGAATGAAAGTAGCCGTTAATGCAGCTTCTCCCCAGAAGCTCTTTGGAAGACCCGCAGTCAACAGCATAGAGTTCATCATCTTTGTGAACGTTCTGTTCTTCTTTTCTGCTACTCCGTTGGATTGAGGAGAGTACGGAGCCGTCGTCTCATTTATGATTCTATGTTCTTTACAGAATAATGAGAAATCATGAGACCGATACTCCCCGCCTCGATCACTCCTTAGCCTTTTGAGTTGTTGTCCAGTTTGCCGTTCAGCCTCGGCCCTGAACTCCTTGAACTTCTCGAATGCTTCGTCTTTAGACTTGAACAGGTAGACAAAAGCATACTTTGAGAAGTCATCGATGAAAGTAATAAAATACTTCATCCCGACTTTTGTAGAGAATTGCTTGAAATCACAGATATCTGAGTGAACCAACTCCAGAAGATCTGTGCTTCGATGGACCCTGTGAAAGGGTTTCCTTGTGATCTTCGTCTGAGCACACACTTCACATTTCTCTACCTTACCCCCACACTTGGAGATAAGTCCTAGGCTAGACATCTTGTTAATTCTTTTACAATGAACATGTCCTAGCCTATTATGCCACAACTCAAAAGAATAGTTCAAAGTAGAAATAGCATTAATATCATTTTTCTGGGTTACAACAAGCTGAATTTTGTACATTCCTTCAGTCTGGAAAGCTTTTCCGAAGAATGTACCCTTCTTGGACATCACCATCTGGCCAGCATTGATGTCCATCCTTAAGCCTGCGTTACAAAGCAGGCTCCCAGAGATCAGGTTCTTAGCAATTGCAGGAACATGCTTCACTCCTTGAAGCGTCAGAGTGTTCCCCGATGTGAGTTTCAGCTCCACCGTCCCGATCTCCAGTACTTCAGCTTGTGCCTGGTTTGCCATTATGACTTTCTCGGAAGTTGGCTCATAGGAGTCAAACCATTCCTTGTCTGAGCAGACATGACATGTCGCACCAGTGTCTATCTACCAGTCCGAGTCAACCCCCACATTTGCAACCTGCGCTATCATTGCAACCAGATTAGTAACCAAAGAAACCTTACTAGGCTTACCTTTTTCTGGTTCCTTGCAGTCACTTTTGTAGTGGCCCTTCTTGCCACATTTGTAACAAGTCACATGGGACTTGGACTTCTGATTCTTGAATGAAGGACTCTTCACTTTCAGATTAGTGAAGTCCTTCTTCTTCTTGTGAGGAGAAGCCGCCTGCTTCCCCTTGTATTCTCTGGTTTGGACCAGATTTTCTTTCGCCAGTTGTTTGGACAGAGAATCCATCTTCTGTTGAGAGCGCATCTCGTCCTCAACATGGATCTCTTGCAAGAGATCTTCCATACATATGTCCAGCTTCTTGCGGTGCATCCTTGCATAGAAGTTGCTCCAACCCGCAGGAAGTTTAGAGACGATTCCTCCAACGACAAACTTGTCGACAAGAGGCATCTTCTCGTCATCCAACTTTTGGCACAGCTTCAGAAATTCCTTTACTTGGGGCAGCATAGCCTTCTCATCTTCGAAGGTCCACTTGTGGTATCTTTCAACCAAGAAGATCTTGGACCGATTGTCGTCATCTTCGTACAATTTCCCCAAGGAGTCCCAAATCTCTTTGGCAGAATTCTTCTTGGAATAGGACTCTGCCAGAGGGTCTTCCATGCTATTGAGAATCAACAGTTTACAGATACTGTTTTCTCTAATCTATTTTGCCTGCTTGGACTTAGCAGCTGCAATAACTTCTGCGGTTTCGGTTGTTGGAACGATCGGTTCTTTCTCATTCAGCACGTGATCAACTTCCACGAGTTGAATGTTTAAGGTTACTTTCCGTTTCCAGATTTGGAAATGTTCGCCGTCGAATTTCTCTAACTTGTTAAAGTCGGTATTGACGAGCGATGCACGTGAGTTATCCATCTTTTCGATATAGCTTTGAGATTGTTAGTCCCTTGGCGAACAATCGATGGAAAAACACGAGTTCAAAAACAATTGAAAAGACAATGTTTTCAGCGACAACACCCTAAAGAAGGTGATGTTGTATTACGAGAATCTAAAAAGATTTTGTAATATTTCTCGAAGGCAACAGAACCGTATAACTTCTAAAGAGAAGCGACGGTATTCTCGAAGGCAACAGAACTGTATAAATTCTAAAGAGAAGCGACGGTATTCTCGAAGGCAACAGAGGAAGAAGAAAGCCTGCTGGGGTGAAAGATGACCGGCGCTCAAAGCTATATCCGCCTTACGGACAAGCCTCCAGGAACCAGCAAGTTCGAAGAGAACTTTAGAACGCTGGCCAAAAATGTCGACGACTCCTCGGAATAGCAGCAGCACTTCTCTCTCTCTCTCTGGAAATTCTCTGATTATTTTCTGTCACCTTAGAGAGAGGAGATGCTTCTGATATTATAGGCACGAGATAGGCTTTTCAAATTCTGAACGCACGCCCTGGTTTAATGCCAGATCCGGATTTTCTGGATCTGAGCCATTTTCGGATCTGAGCCCACAAGACCCGCAGACGTTACATAATTTGAACGGCCCACTCGACCCGCTCGACCCGCTCGACCCGTACGACCCGTACGTCCCGTATCAAAAAGCCACATTAAGCCTCAAAAGCCCATTAGCCCAAGCCCAAGTCCGAGCCCGAGTCCGAGTCCGAGTCCGAGTCGCTAAGCCCCTTCGGGGCTTAGCTCCAATCTATTTTCATTTTGGCCAAAAGTTGGTTTCTTATTCTCACCTCTATGTAAAATCCCTCCACATGGCACCCTCCATTGGGCCTCAACCCATGTGCATCTCTCTATTCCTTCATAAGTAATATATAGAGATACATATTGGTGTGATTTTCCGATATGGGACTATCTTTTAACAATAGAATGTTGTGAACACACACAACACATAGAATAAAACACCAACAGAGAGTGGTGGTGTTGGGGGTGTCCGTGGAGGTCGAGGGCATTACTGGGGTCACCGGCCGGGCCTTGCCGGAATCGGGGGTTTGGGTGGTGTTCTGGTGGCAGAGGACGACGGATGGTGGCTCGACAGAGGGGACAGCGACAGAGACGGGAATGGTGTTGGTGGCAGCTACGAAAAGCTCGACCGGAGATGGTTAGGATTAGGATTAAGGTTAGATTCATTGTTGGTGTATCGTGTCCTACGCGACACAGGATCTGAATTGAGGACGTATCTGGTGTGTAGGACACGGGAGAGAAAAGATGTAAATATGAAAGAAAATTGTTGGAAGGAACTAGATGGAAACGGACACGATATATGACACAATTGAAATTGTTGCAATTGTGTGGATATTTGGTTATGGCTAGTAGGATGGACTGGCTTAGAAAAAATTTTGGAGAAAACACCTCCTTAAATAGGAGTTGAACTCCTAACCCGTTAAGAAGTAGGGGTCCGAGTGGATAAATCCTCCCTTAAGTTTAAATCAAATATAAAATTTAAAATAATTCAATCTAATCGAAATCCATTAGTAAATAACAATACTAATTTAAATCAGTATCTAATATTATCAAAAATTTAAATCATCTAAATTCAAATCCAAATCAAATAATTTATTATCCTAATATTTTAAATAATATTTGATGTCTTCCAGTAAAGTACATATTTTGATAAATCAAAATCTTATTAAAAATAAATGGACAAAACCCTTTTCAAAATTAATTATGGTTTCCAAACCATTTTAGGAAAAGACCAAAAATAGTAACTACATATTTTATATTTCAACTAATAAAATTCGAGACCAAATAACTTCTTTTATAAAACTAAATAGTATTTACAAACAATTAATTTAAACTAGTTTTTGAAATACAAAGAAAATAATATTATAATATCTTATAAAAGGTTTTAAAGAGAAATTACTTTCTAAACAAATATTTAAAAAAATAAGAATTATTTGAAAAAATTCGGGGGGAGGGTTTACAACTCGGTTCGCCATATTTTAGAAGCAGGACGTGACAGGAATGACAGAAGAAATAATTATGGAGGAAGATGCAGGAATATTTGTTTGGCATATAGTTTGATACTTTAGTTATGTACTCGGTCGTCGTATACTATGACCGAGGTGTGATAGGAATGATGGAAGAAAGAATTATGAAGGAAGATGCAGGAGGAAATGGACACTCATGAGTACAAGAACAAGTTCGAGAAGGCGAAGTGGCTCATTCTCGTGATGGTCTCTACACAATTGGATCGATCGATCATGACCGTCGAACATTTTTGAGGGATGATACATGTAATCATTAACTAAAGTTTTTTTTTCTTCGTTTATGTATCAATTGTTTCCTTAATATTATAGTAGAGGAGGCCTCCATGGTGGGTATGTATCAAAACTCCATCAACTATTCCCATGTGTTCGAGCGGACCCTTAGGCAAAATAAGGATAGGACAATAGTGGACGATGGGGCTACTAGAACATATGTAAGTATTTGTTGATGATTGTCTTTTTAACCATACAAATTAGTTCAAAATCTCGTGGAAAAAAAATTGAAAGGAATTAATTCATAAAAATGCTTAATAGTATGTATGTATGTATGTATGTATATATATATATATATATATATATATATATATATATAAACAACTCAAAAAATTAAGTCGTCTAAGCTGTATGTATTATTGGAGTCTAGTCTGAATTTGGCAAGAGCAAATTTTGGAGCACAAATATGTTAATAGGTTTGATTTCATATGATTTACAAATCTACATTAAATATATGATTTGATTAGATTTACAAATTTGTATCAAATATTTAATTAGACCATATTTTGACGTCCATAATTGGTGATGGGATATAATCTAAACCTAGCTGGTGTAACAACCCACTCCACGCATGCTAAATGTCGATTCAAACGGCACAATTGGATCGACTCGAATCCTTCCTTGCTCGACGAAACGACTCATTCGAGGCAAAGGTAATGGACTTGGCCCTTCAGAAGAATCCAGACTTAGACTTTTAAAGGCGCACTCGGAGTCTTACTCGGCCGATGCTATCATCATTAAGGTAGGTGGCTCGGATAAACTGTCTTTGCTTAACCTTGGCACATAGTAACATGTACGGTATTGCTAGATCGCTAGGCGTTAACCTCCTACATGCTAATAAAAGAACTTAACACATCTAGATAAGAGAATAATCTCATCTTGTATCGCTTGTGTAAAACATGAAATGAACATAGAATTTACTTGAACCCTCGCACAACACTCCATGCTTGTACCAAGGTACAGCATACATTTTTGCGTAGATTTTACTATACATTCAATTATGAATGAAATGCTTGTCACTTACATCATACCAAAACTTGAGGTATGAAATAATTAATGGTTCACTGAATTGAGGCATAAAGACTATCGAAATAGTCGTTCCAAGCTGAGTAATAGAAATATGGAAAGACTTCAGGACTGTTGGATCGCCAAGGCAGTCCCGTACCGGGAGCTGCATAACGATAATGAATGAATGAACAAATGAAGAATGAATAAAAGAATGAATAAGTGAAAGAAAGAAAGAAAGAAAGAAAGGTATGAATGAAAAAAGAAAGAAAGAAATGAAATGAAAGAAGAAAAGAATGATTAGCGACAGGTATGTCGGGGACGTGCAACGAGGATCGCTACCCGCGCTACACAGATGCTGCCTTCAACATAGTCGATAATCCGTTATGGCTCAAAGAGCCCTATAAATTAAAAATGAAGAGAGAGTAAGAAATGGTCGCAGACAACTCATGCATAAGGAAAGAGAAAGAAGGATTCCTCGAACGATCAGAAGCTGGGTGACCAGGGATCTTGCCGGCTAAGAGGAATTCATGGCTTACGGGTGACTTGTGTACGGGCTCGGCCACTCAAGCAACATAATGCCGATATTGCGTAGCCTATCAGGGTGTACCAGCTATTATCGCCTGATAGGTACTACGAATACCCCATATGTATAGTCCAAATAGCTTGTATTGCCAGCGAATGGTGCATATTTACTAAGTTGGCTCGCTGGTGGCAATCCACGTACGAGTTTAAAATAAATAATCTAAGTAAACTGAAAAACTGAGTAACTGAATGAACATCTGAACAAACTTAAGTATTCCATCCACATGAGACAAAAACATACCTATGACGCTCGTATTTCTTATGCAATCAGTCAAGTTATAATGTATAAAATATTGGCTAACTTGGTTTACCTTGGACAGAGAAGATCGTATGGTAAGTATGCTAAGTTACGTATGTTATTCCTATACGACACTGGATATCTGTAACACGAGATAGGTTGTGATATATGTCATGCAACTGATCCTAAGTCAATATTAGAAAGACAATAACTAGTAGATGGTGCAAGAAATTAAATTGAACGTATTTTGTAATGATAACGAACGGGCGAGCTAGCCTTCCCACCAGTGCGTGCAATGTACTGATAACCACATAGACTGCTTGTTGGGTGCAGAAGAACCTCATCTGGTACAGTCTTCCCTCGAATGTGCTAAGACACAAAGCTACTCTGGAGCCTTTGAGCGTTACAAAGGAGCTGAAGTACCATACATAGGACATAATATATTGGAACGTCGCCATGTACCATTCTATATTGTAAGCCGCTTGGCATACTTTTTACGTTTTAAGAGAGGGAGCTTGAGCAATTTATAATCTCGGCCTAGCGCCACTTATAATACTTCTTGTATATCAATAAAGATTTTGGATTTGTTTCAACTTGTATTCATATACTTTCCGCTGCAATGGGCACACTCTATACTACTCTGTGGCCTAGCTTCAATTGACAGTTTCAGGGCCTGGCCTTGCGCGGGCACAATTTAGGCTCGTACGGCATCACGCCCAAGCGAGAATGATCTCTCCTCCGGAAGAAGGCATGACAGAGTGGTATCAGAGCACGTCTTTATGTCCTCGGACTTTATGTTGTTTCTATCTATCATTTTTGAAAGCTCGATCGTGGGTAAAATAAGTGTACCCTCTCTCTTATTGTTCTTTAGGATGTTCTATACAATAAGTCTAATATTTACAAAAGCTCGTACAAGTATTCAGCTGAATGGATCGATATATGAAGGTATTTGTATCAAACTATGTCAAACATAAGTTGATAGAAAACCATACTAAAAGTTAGCAAATTGTGAGCGTACCTGAATAACCCTATGCTAACTTTAGCGAATTAGTGTGCGAGACCAGAGTATAGTTCGAACGGGATGGCTATGCACACAGTCATTTGGATAAGTTCTACCGAATATTGTACATCTAGACCTTTTGGTGCGAGCGAGTTTGCGAGTGAGATTGAATATTGCTCAGACGAGAATACGTTACACTTAGAGTGTATATCGATAGAGATGCTATCAGACCAACGCTAAGGCGAACACAGAGAATGGTGTTTGGATTTTGAGGAATAGTCTAAAAAGTTAATTACATCGAGGAGCATGAATCAGAAATATGATTTGCATGTTGAACGATCGATAGAGGTATACGAGACCTAGATTATCGAGGCGAGCAAGGGATAGCGATGGAGTTTTGAGGAACAGAGTAGAGAAATGTATGAGCGAATGATGTGAACATGATTGAAGACTAGATTGGGTAACTTAATCCTTGAGTGGTGTATGCAATAGCCTCGATGCGGAATAAAAGTGAGTTTTAACGATTGGTCGAGTGGCTCGAACCCTTAGTGGTGTATGAATCGTCTTGGAAATTGTTCGAGCAAAATTGAGGACTTTAGGGTAGCAATGAGTATATCAGCAAGTGATATGATCACGCAAGGCCATAAATCGAGTAACACTTAGTTGGTCATAATTTTGAGGGTCTCGAACGAGATGTCATTCGAACAATTTTTAAATGTGTAGTACAAATTAGAAAACGGTATTGAATATGGATTCGAAATGATAAAACAAATGGATGTCTTGATCGAGGAAATCTACCAGATCGTTCGTGCAATTTCGGATATAGTCAAATGGATTGGAACTTGAGTTGAGGAGAAATACTCATAGATGAGATCGAAGATAACATGATTGGAAGATAGCGTGCATGAAAACGTTGGTTTGAAGATACGAGAATGACTCTAAGGATTTGGGATAGATATTGCTCGATGACTTGAGTCAGCATAAACGATACGAATTAAGGAATTATGTTGCATGACTCGAATTTCATTATAAAAGAAGATCGTTAGGTTATATACATCATCGATGGTATTGAGGTCTATCAAAGATCGATGTGCGATAACTCGGGAGTACTCTGATTCGAGGAATAATGATCGTATAAAATGTTATTGTTCAGATGGAAAATATACTTCGAATTTTGATAGTAATGGACGAAAATAAAAGTGTCTTGATGGCTTCAATGATAACCACAATATTGATGTTCTTGTCTTATGCGATCACAACTCCAGCATCGCACATATGTCACATCGGATTAAGACGATCATTCTGCGGGAGTGCTGGCATGGTGATTCATGTCCAGCGGGGATGGTCAAACTTTATGGAAGTTCATGGTGTAGCAATTGGATGATTTTAACTTGTGGTTTGATGTGAAGGGGAATTCGATAATTGTTTAGACTTGTGATTGACAATAAAGTAAGTTGAGGATTGAGTAGATCCAATGTGCGTATCGAGAATGAAATATTCTAGACACAAAACAAGATTTATGTCCGGATAAGAATGGTCATCCTATAAAAGCGTTGTCATGGTGATTTTATGTCCAGCATGGATAATCGGACTTACGGGATATTTGGGGCGTAACATATTTTTATGCTAGACGACCTTGTGATCGAATATGGGAATTGTGTTGACCGACTTAGGAAATATGGTATAAGAATTATGGTTCAGTAAAAATCGTCTCGTGGTATACTTGACTTAGATAGGATGGATATGTAGATTATATCGAACATATTTGAAGAGACAGACTATGTAAATTGCTAGTTCAGACGTACGATATTGATATGCTGAGGATTTGGTTGGACAAAACTTACCGTAGGATGGCTTTGCTGAACAGACTCGGACCCCATGCAAAGAATGTCTTGATAAGAATATGATGAATTCTGTTCGATATTTAGAAATCTTTGTGAAGCGAGCTCGGGCCGTACGAACGAACAATAGTTTGACCATAGGATTGGGACGAGCAATGTACATTGAGTTTGCACGTAAATCACAAACTTGAGTTGTAACTATGACCTTATGAGTTGACCTAGCGGAATAGGAAGATAACCCTATGTTGTGTGATTGAACCAGTATGACCGACTTTAGAGTATTGTTTGGGTGAACAATAGATCTGGGGCAACAAGGCTTACAGTTAGGACTTGAAACTGGAAGAATGTGCCAACGACATTGATAGCAGACTCAAACAAAGTGAATCATCAGAATCGGTAATGTACAAGTAAAGTTGAGATAACGAATTGAATCATCGCTTGGAAAACGTACTTGATGGCAGTGGAATGCTTGGTTTTAGAATCAGACTAGAATTACTTAGATTTTGGTCGATGTCACTAGAAGTAATCGTATTGGTTTCATAAGATGAGAATGCTTAAGAAATGAATCATGCTATCTCGAGGATCGAGAAAGACGATAAGTAAAATTAACTGGAGTTTGATTTAGTCGGGTTGGTAAAATGATCGATAATTCGAAACTATTCCGAGTAGCTTGTCCGACTTCGCTATCGCTAAGCTTGGTTAAAATATATATATATTGGGGGGATGCCTTGAATATGTGCATGATCCAGACTCGGCGATATGATGAACTCAAATGCAGCTGCAAGTGGATATGGTAAGATGTGCATGGATGAGTGAGTTAGCCTCAACCTAAGACCCTCGTGTATGACAAATTATAACATACCTCATATGACGTCATAGTCCCGTGCCTGGGAAATAGCGACCAAGTCATTTGAACCCAACAATTGAGTGAGTATCGTCAACTCAAATTGGCTAGAAGATACATTCAATAAAATTGGCCAAAGCACATGCGACACGGAACTTAGAAAGATACTAGAGTATAGTTCGATGCCATCAAATGATGGAGTTCTTTGATGTGAATTGCCTACGACACTCACATGGTATGGATTAAGGAACGGTATGATGACTTGCACTCAGAAAGTCTCGAGGATGAGACTTATTCTGAGTGGTGTATTATGTAACGACCTGCTTCGCACAAGCTAAATGCCAATTCAAACGGCGCAAGTGCATGACTCGAATCCTTCCTTGCTCGACGTAATGACTCATTCGAGGCGAAGGCAATGGACATGGCCCTTCAGAAGAATCCAGACTTAGACTTTCAAAGGCGCACTCGGAGTCTCGCTCGGCCGATGCGATCATCGCTAAGGTGGGTGGCTCCGATGAACCTTTTATTTATTAGCCTAGACACATAATAACATGTACGGTATTGCTAGATCGCTAGACTTTAACTCCCTGCATGCTAATAAAAGAACTTAACTCGTCTAGCTAAAGGAATAATACTATCTTGTATAGCTTGTGTAGAACATGAAAATGAACTTGAAATTTTAATTGAACCCTTGCATCGTACTCCACGCTCGTGCCAAGGCACAACATACATTTTCGTGTAGATTTTACTACGCGTTCAATTATGAATGAAATACTTGTCACTTAGTTCGTACCAAAACTTGAGGCATAAAACAATTAATGGTTCACTAAATTGAGGTACGAAGACTATCGAAATAGTCGTTCTGAGCCGAGTAAAGGAAACATGAAAAGGCTTCATGATCGTTGGGTTGCCAAAGCAGTCCTGTATCGGAAGCTGTATAATGATAATGAATTATGAACAAATGAACAATTGAACGAATGAACGAACGAATGAATGAATAAGTGAAAGAAAAAAAGAAAGGCATGAATGAAAGAAAGAAAGAAATGAAAGAACAAAAGAATAATTAGCGACAAGTATGTCAGAGACGTGCAACGAAACTTACTACCCGTGCTATACGGATGCTGCCGTCAACCTAGTCGATAATCCGTTATGGCTCAGAAAGTACAATAAGTTAAAAATGAAAAGTGAATATGAAATGGTCGCGGATAAATTGTGCACGAGGAAAGAGAAAGAAGGATTCTTTGGACGATCAGAAGCAGGGTAACCATAGATCGTGCCAGCCTATGAGGAATTTATGGCTTATGGGTGACTTGTGTGTGGGCTCGGCCACTAAAGCAACGTAATACTGGTATTACATAGCCTATCATCGTGTACCAGCCATCATCACTTGATAGGTACTAGGAATACCCCAAATGTATAGTCCAAATGGCTTGAATTGTCAACGATCGGTGCAAATAGACTCAGTTGGCTCGTTGGTGGCGATCCACTTGTGAGTCCTTCCATTGAAACAAGTAATCTGAATAAGCTGAATAATTAAGTAACTGAATGAACATCTGAAAAAACTTGAGTATCCCGTCCACCTGAGACAGAAACACGCCCATAACGCTCGTATTTCTTATGCAATCAGTCAAGTCATTATGTATAAAATATTGGCTAACTTGGTTTACCTTGGACAGGGAAGGTCGTATGGTAAGTTACGCATGTTATTCCTGTGCGACACTTGATATCTATAGTACAAGATAGGTTTTGCAATATATGTCATAAAACTGTTCCTAAGTCAATATTAGAAAGATAACAACTGATAGATGGTGCACAAAATTAAATTGAACGTGTTTGGTAATAATAGCGATCGGGCGAGCTAGCCTCCCCACCAGTGCATGCAATGTACTGATAACCGCATAGAATGCTTGTCGGGTGCGGAAGAACCTCATTTGGTGTGGAGTCTTCCCTCGAACGTGCTAAGGGGTGGAGCTAACTCTGGAGCCTTGAAGCATTGTAAAGGAGCTGAAGCACCATATACATGACATAATGTATTTGAACATCGTCATGTACCATTCCATATTGTAAGTCGCTTGGCTTGTCTTTTATGTTTCGAGAGATAGCTTGAGAAATTTGTAATCTCAGCCTAGCGCCGCTTGTAATACTTCTTATATATCAATAAAGATCTTGGATTTGTTTCAACTTGTGTTCATATACTTTCTGCTGCAATATGGACATTCTGTGCGACTCTGTGACCTAGCTTCAATTGGCCATTTTAGGACCTGGCCTTGTGCGAGCATAAATTAGGCTCGTGCAACATCACACACAAGCAAAGACGATCGCTCCTCCGGGAGCGGGGCGTGACAGATTGGTATCAGAGCACGTCTTTATGTCCTTCGACTTCATGTCAATTTTCTCAGTTTTGAAAGCTCAGTCGTAGTTAAAATAAGTGTACGCTGTCTCTTATTGTTCCTTGGGATGTTTTATACAATAAATCTAATATTTTCAAAAGCTCGTGCAAGTATTCGGCTGAATGGGATCGATATGCGAAGGCCTTTCTGTCGAACTGTGTCGAACTTGAGTTGGAAGAAAACCTTGCTAAAAGATAGCAAATAGTGTGTGTACCTGAATAACTCTATCCTAACACTAACAAAGTAGTGTACGAGACCATAGTATAGTATGAACGGAATGGCTATGCACACAGTCTTTTGGCTAAGTTGGGTCAAATATCGTTCACATAGACCTTTGGATGCGAGCGAGTTTGCGAGCAAGATTGAATATCGCTCAGACAAGAATACGTTACATTTAGAGTGTATATCGATAGAGGTGCTATCGGACCAACGCTAAGGTGAACACAGAGAATAGTATTTGGGTTTTGAAGAATAGTTAGAACGGTTAATTACGTCGAGGAGTATGAATTAGAAATATAATTTGCATGATGGACTATCGATAGAGGTATACGAGATCTATATTATCAAGACGACGCAAGGGATTGTGCTGGAATTTTGAGGAAGGAGAAATGTATGAGCGAATGATGTGAACACGATTGAAGACTAGATTGGGTAACTTAATCCCTAAGTGGTGTATAAAGTAAGTTTCGACGATTGGTCGAGCGACGATTGGTCGAGTGGCTCGAACCCTGAGTGGTGTATGAATCTTTTTGGAAATTGTTCCAGCGAAATTATGGATTTTGGTGTAGCAACGAGTATATCAGCAAGCGATGTGATTGCGCAAGGCCATAGATCGGGTAACACTTAGTTGGCCATGATTTTATGTGGATCCTACAGTCCGTGCAAGAAAAATCAGAATGGCTAATTCTAAAGGCACTCTAAATTTTACTTGAGGCTATCCCTTACTACAAGACAGCTCAGCTTTGTGGATCTTTTACTCATGATAGCCCTAATTTTACTTTAGGCTGCCCACCCCCGTCCCCCTCCCCCCAAACCCTCAACCAACACTTCATTTGGTCCTTTTCATTCTCTCTCTTCCAAACTATCCTTAAACCCTAAACCCTAATTCTCTTCTCCATTATTTCTGTTCCAAATTCTTAAACCCTAAATCCCTTCTCCATTCCTCCAATTCCAAGCAATGGCACCCAAACCCAACCCTTTATCACAATCTAGGTATGTTTTGAGACATTTTCTTATATTTTTGTTTTAATTTTATTGAATATTTGGTAATGCTCAAAATAGTTAGATAAAATATGTTGCAACTAATTTAGGGTTCATATATCTTTCTTTCAAACCTAAAAAAATCCATTATATGCATCGTAGAAAAGAGAGAGCAAATTGTTTGGCCTATTTTGGCCTACAGTTGGCCATAAACACGACAGGACTGTAGGAAAATCCTATAGTCCTGTATTAAATCTGGACTGCAAGAATTTCCTATAGTCCTAAACTATAGGAAGGACATATAAAATCTGACAATCCTGCTTATTTTGACGGACAGCAAAAATTTCAACAGTCTTGCTTATAGTTCAGGACTGTTGTACTTTCTTGCAGTCCTTCACTATTTGTCAGACTGTAGGAAAACCTACAGTCCTTCATAGGATTGTAGAATTTTCTGACAACCCTTACACTCCTACCTGTTTATCTCTTTATCCTAAAAAAAATTTTGCAGTCTTGCGGCCCATAGCAAAAGAAACTGGTCTACAACGTCAGCACGCAAGGAATCCAATGTGGCCCATCCAGTTGCGAGAATGGTCACTATCGCCTAACCCGAGCCATAGGGCCATTCTCGATCGAAGACACCGGCTTCTATTAGTTCTCCGTCTTCTTCCTCTTCCGATAAAGACGTGCCTACTCGCTAAACCCGGGTGGAAGATGATGGTTCAGGACCTTCTCGGCAGCCGACAAGTCCAATCTTGATTCGTCCAAAAGGTTGCTCAATGTTGTTGTAGTTCGACAACCACATTGCATTTCAAATATGGAAGGACCCGGTATGTACTTTAAGTTATGAAAATTTAAGCTTCGATTTAGACTATAATACATTTCCTAATCTAAATTTATCATGTTGCCCGACATACAGATGAGCTCGCGTATGCTTAGGGTCAAAAACAACGGGAATAAGTTCTGTAGGTGGCAGTTTGACACATTAGGAGAAGCCACCAGAAACAAGATTATTCCTACTAGCTTACAAAATTTTGCTAGATACGCCTATAAAACGATGGACATTGCTCTTATATCAGCATTCGTAGAGAGATATCATCCAGAAAAAATACTTTTCACCTCCCAACGGGGGAGATGATGATTATACTTGATAACGTCCATCAAATATTGGACCTCAATGTTACAGGTCGGGTCATGACTAATGAACTTTTCTATGAGAAAGTCCATGAGTGGTACGATAATATCGTTGAGTATGTATTCTCTTGGGATTGATTCTAGGAGTTTTACAACCCTTCTAGACTTCCTTTAAAATATTTGGAGGAGGCTTTTAGAGACACGGAGGCCGTAGATAATAACGTTGACATGCCGGCCCGTGTATACATCTTTTTCACCCTAGGATCCGTCGACATTCCGGAAAAGTCTGGAACTTCAATTCATGCGAGATATCTTCTGAATTTATCTGACGTAGAGGATGTGGAAGAGATATCTTGAGGAAGCAGTATACTAATATATCTTTACCACGAGCTTCATGCAGCATCCCACATCGGTACAAAGACAATTTCATGATGCCAGACTCTACTCCATGTAAGGAAATTTCTTCGAGGTTAATATAATATATAAAATTTCATTGTTAAATTATTGATTATTTTTTTAATAATTTTACAGATAGATATACAATCACTTTTCGATGCTGAAGCAGCTGAGGAGAATAGAGACTATGCCAAGCACCTTCCTAGAATATGTTGATGGAGGCCAACTATGGCTGATACAGAACATTCGTAAATACTGGACACCATTTGCAATGCACTTGAAATTTTGGTGGCAGAAGAGGTGAGATGGTAGCATATTTCTTGTTAGATTATTTTGGTGATACTAGCTTACTAAATTAAGTTATGCACGCACAATTTACTTTTCTTACAGATAATTTAGCACTCATAATGGGATTTATGAGGGTGTAGTCGCCCAATGCAACCAACAGCTTTATTTTATTGTATGATAATTTGTTATGATATCAAGGACCCTTACATGCTTGATAAAGTCCTTCGTCAATTTGGCTTCGTATAAACGGTATTGACACGCACATTGAAATTAGCAAGTGCTCCGGAAGGGACGAAACCCATGAATTATATCCCGGCCAAATTCGACTAGGTCGCGGACTTCTACTCCGAGTGGAACGACATGTGCTTAGGAAATCTGAAAGACAACCGGTGGTTGAGATGTCAGACTGCAGCGACAACTACATGGCGTACTATGCTTGTGTCAGACATACTACGTTGCTGAACCCTCACATGCTAAGGCCCAATATTTTAGGAGTTCTGGAACCTCTTCCTGCTAAAAATGTCCTCTATGCTACACTGCTGAAGATGGTGAGGACCAAATTTGTAGCCTTGAAAGATTTTAAAATTTGTAGACTTAATTTATGTCGTATCATTTGCAGTCTAAAAAAAAGTTAAGGGGTTGGCAAAAGTCTCCGTCAACGCATGGGTAAAACCTATGTTGAAATCTGCAACGAAGCGTGTCGACAACCCTCTAGATTTTTTCTAATGGAAAATAGAGAGCAGTATACGAAGGCCCGACATGATAATTAGTTTTTTGTGTGGTTATGTGGGCATGTGATCTTATTTTGCATATTTAGATATGTGGATATGTGGACATGTGATGGATATGTTTTGGATATGTTTGGATATGTTTTCGATATGTCTGGATATGTGATTTTATGTTCTTAGATATGTGGACCTGTGATTTTATGAAAAGTGGGTTAGATTGGTTCTAAATTCTTGTAGTCGTATCACTATATGTGATTAAGTTACGTGGTATCCTAGTATCCGAAGTGTATCAATTGGTATCAGTATTTTTTGTATAAAGTAAGACTGCAAACAAAGTTAGAAGTCCTACATGAAGTCAAGACTGCCAACTAGGTGACAGTCCTAAACAAAACTCTCGGTCTGGAGAATTTTTATATAAAATTATTTAGGATTGTCAACGACTTAAGTAGGACAGCCAATAAATATGACAGTCCTACATGAACTCAAGACTGCCAACTAGCTGATAGTCCTAATGTTAAGTAGGAATACCAACAAAGATGGCAGTCCTACATGATGTCACGCCCCGATCCCAGAGGATCAAAAATTAGCCACTGGGAGTGTTGTCGTACAAGTCTAGATTGCACTTGTACAAGGCAAAACCATTACAGTTCCTGGTATTTCTCAGAAAACATCGACAATGCAGCAAACAAAGCAGATAAATTAAAGTCACACAAGATATTGAAGAAACGTATCTTTTTATTGATAATTGCAATGGATTACAATGCTTGCAGCAGAATACAGAGTTTACAACTGATTACAAGACTCTTTGATTAGCCAACTGAATATATCACTTGCCCTTTAGGCTACAATTGAATATACCGACTTTTTTACATTGAACTTGCCAATTTGGCTACAATCTCACTGGTACAACTGAGTTACACTATTCCATACATTATGTCCCATATAGCAGAAGATATCGTCTTGAAAGAAGAACTTCTGCACACCCATCCGATTCATCGATGCTAAGCATTGATCAAAGGATTTCCTCCATAAGCAAACACTTGTAATATTGCCCACAACGTGGGTCAGTACATCATCAATGTACTGGCGAGCGGTGCTGGCCCAACTCACCTAAGAAGACAACACTAAGTAATCATGTTATATAACATTATTAACAGTGGTCTTTCTCGTTGCCTTAGGGTAAATTTTATGTTTATAGCCGACAAGAAGTAAAGCATGCAAATCTCAAAGCCAACATAATTAAAAGCATACAGATATCACCCTTTGGTGATTCTTACCCATGGTCGTATAGCCATCCATGTACATTTATAATACTTATTCTGCCTACACAAGACATTATTAGGAACAATATCATGATTCAGTATAAATATCACCGTTTAGGTGATTCTTACAAACAGCCGACATCCTTTCCTGTATTTGAGTACTAACTTACTCTGCCTGCATAAGACATCATTAGCACCGGACCTATCTATATGAAGGTCACTGGCGATACGCCATCTTGGACCGACTCACAGGTATACGGTGCCCTTGCAGTACAGGTAGCTAGCCCCACTGCAAGTCCCGTATACCGTGCTACTACTTCAGCAATGGTTCCCCCCAGGACGAACCGGTTTCCAAGGATCGGGAATACCATTCGAGGAACCACCTTGTCGATAAGTTGTCCATGACCATACAACTATATGCAACTTATCTATAAAGAAAATATATAATGCATGGTAAGAAAAACTAAGTAATAACCCATCATTCTCATTCGTATTGCCATCTTGCCTTGAGCCAACGCTCACATTATCATTTGCCCAATCCAGGGTCTTAGTGAAATCCACATTCTACATCGGTACAGGATAATAGAATGTGATTACCTAAGCCCTTCATCACATCTTTGATACCATACATCTTTCCAACCAACTCAATATACACACCGCCCAATTCCTGGGACTTAGCATCTGTTTTAGCATACATTTATTCGAATGTAATTTAAGCATACTCACTGTCCAGTTCTTGGATCTTAACATCTGTGTTACCAACTATTCATTGAGCCGAGGCTCGATATACTTACCGCCCAAGTATTTGGGACTTTGCTTCACCTGTCATGTATTTCATCGTAACATTGTACAAGCATACAATTCATCTAACAACAACAGTTTATGTTCAGGTGATTATTATCTTTTATTATCTTTCCAAATTCAATACAAGGTGTTATTGAGCAAATCAACAAGAAACATAGCATACTCATCCTTATTTTAAGCGTGAAGCTAAAGGATCTTTGAAGGGTTCAACACTACTCACATTCATAGGACGATTTTTGCCACGATCGCATAGCCTTCCAAGCGATCCTTCACATATTCCGAAGCCCAACAAGGCTTCATTGAGCCAACCATCCATCAAAAGGCATCTTGCGGGTTGGGGCACTACACATGAAGCCAGGACTGACAACTATCTAACATTCCTAAACAAAACTCTCTGTCTAGAGAATTTTCATATAAAATTGTTTAAGACTGTCAAAGGAGTTGGCAGTCCTAATGTTAAGCAGGACTGCCAATAAAGTTGGCAGTCCTACATGAAGCCAGGACTACCAACTAGCTGACAGTCCTAAACAAAACTCTCTGCCTGGAGAATATAAAATTGTTTAGGACTGTCAACGTAGTTAGCAGTCGTAATGTGTCAATACCACATTCCTAGACATGGCTATTTTTTTCATTTTATACTATTTATATAGTATGTATATTTTTTTATTAATTAAATGTGATGATTGCATTTATTAGTAGATCGGTCTATTTATTGGACCCTTGGTTAGTGAACCTATATGGACTTGTTATGACACTTGGACCTATATTTTAGGTTAGATACAATTAGACTCATTTAAGTCATAATGGGTCATGAATAGGATTAGAACTAACCTATCACTTAGGCTAAAAACATCCATAGGTTAACCAAACATTCATGACAACTTGAGAGGGCATTCGAATATTTCAATAGGTGAATTAGGGACTATATTACCAGCCATGTATGGAGAGAGAGCCATTCTTCATTTCATTTCATTGTTTATTTTCTTTCGTTTTGGTGTTCTCTTCCAAGTAAAGCCATTCCTCCACCATTTTATCTCAAATCTCACTCATTCTCTCATCAATCTCTTTCATTCTCTACACTAGAAGAAGGCTATAAGCTTGGTAAGCTTGGAGACTAGGAGCAAAAGAGGAGGATTCTATTTGTTAGGAGCTACGTGTCCGAGTCATGTCTATTTGGCTTTTCAATGGGAGCGGGTCCGATTATTCGGGAGCGGGTCGTGACATATTTTTAGTGGTGGCCCATGCAGGTCTGTCCTAATAGTACCTAGGTATTAGAGTACTATTGGAGGACTTGTTAACCTAGGGAAACTTGATCACAGCATAGGAAATCGGGTACATCGAGTATATTAATATTCTATAAACACTTGTTGCTTTTAGGTTTAGGACATGTTAACAGTTTTCTGTTTTACAGATAATTCAAAGCACGCAACACCGGAACTATTGATCCACCTACACTTGAGAGTTTCGACCTCCTACTACCTTTTATTACTCTACTATCCCCATGGGTGATACGCAGTTGACGGAGACGTTTCAAGAGTTCCTTGACACCAGCAGGCCGTCCTTTTCTAATCCAGACTTGCAAATGCATTTTTCGAGTTAGGGAGGACTTATGACTTCCAGAATCTTAGACCTTAGACTTCTCCAACACCGAGCGCATATCTTGCACTAAGGAGCAGATCGAGAATGTGAAGCCGCCATTGAAGATCATCCAAGTCTTTGAGGATCTGGCTCCTCTGATTGAAGTCACCAACCGAGAGATCCAGCTCGTAGCACATACAACAAGATAGAAAGATGAAGCACATAAGAGACGAGAAGACTTATGACAAAGATAGCAACTAGCCTGGACCCGCAAAGCGTCGCAACTCAGACGGAATTTCTTCAGTCACGTCATCAGCTGCATTATCAGAGGCAGATTCAGGTCCACATTCACTTAATAAAGGATTGCCAGCAAGTCGCATCATCGGGAGATGGTCTCAACAGCCAGCACGCTAGCAGACGTATATTTTTGTCAGAGGCTCTACGCTTCAGCCCCAGCGTGAAATCCAGACTCAGATTCAGATGACGATCACTTACAATTTCTGCCATCGTCAGGACATCACCACAAAGAGTGCCACAAAAAGACGGAGGCTATTCTTGTACTACGGATCACCTGTCCATCAAGTCAAGGATCGTCCGGAGACCATTGATCACACTGTCCAAGAACAAGCACGAGGAGTATCAGGATTACAGCAAGGGGATCAGTTCCTCCAGATTCAACAATCGTATGGAGCACTACCGCAGGGACCAGTCTACGTCAGGACAAGTTGAAAAAGGTTGAAGAGATTCCAGTCCCGGAGGAATACTGAAGGCAGAAGGTTTCTTTTACATGGTTGGGAAAACTATGTATCTTGATTCGCAATCCAGTCATCCCTTAAAAATTTATCTTAGCACTTAGATCATTTCTTGCAACTTCTCGTTTCCTATTTTGAAACCTGGGATGATATTCAAAATTTATTTTGAGATATTATTTCCTATCCAGTAAACATGTTTCATATCCACAATTCGATATTGTTTGAAATCTACTACTCGATACAGTTTGCCTATTTCCTTTGATGATTTCGATTTTCTATTCGAGAGTTGTTCACTACCTGTTTTGACCTTATCTCATATGCAAGATTTTGCTTATTTTTTGGGATACTTGTTCCTACTTGTTATTGATATTCTATTCTCTAATCAAACTTGTACTAATCAAGATTTATTCCTACTTGAAATATCATTCTGAAACCATGTTTGAACCTTCGCTTCTATTGATGCTTGTTTGAGATTCTATTTCCTATTTTGACTTTATTCGGGACTCACCCTCTATTTATGACTCTATTTACTCTTGAGATTTGCTTGTTTCATATTTAGGATCCAATACCTTATTTCCTATTGAAAGCTATTTTCTAGTTACTATTCAAAATCTTGTTTCCTTGTTGAGAATTTCTATTCGAGATTTTGTTCCTCATTCACGACTTTGTTGATACTTGATTTTCTATTTTTCACAGTGTACCCTATTGGAGATTTCGTTTTCTATTCGAGTTTTTGCTAGAGATTTCATTGTTATTCGAGATTTTATTGAAACTTGTTTTCGGTACGAGATTTTATTTCTTATTTTGAAACTTGTCTCCTATCTGATACTTTGCTTCAGTTCATCCTTCGAGACTCTGTTATCCCTTCGGAATAATATCCCATATATGGAATCTTGTTATCATTCCAGATATCAGTTGAAATTCTGTTATAATTTGAAACTTTGCTCCCTGTCTGAGATTTTAAATCCCCTGGTTGCCCTTTTGTACTCGCTGATTGGATCTCTTGTCGTTTCTTAGTATCTAATAAACCCTTGTATTTTAATAGTCAGATAACCTCACCATTTTTGTGACTTGGACTATTGAAACTCATTTTGATTCCTTGAAATTTTCTATGGATAAAGTTGAAATACTATTCGATGACCTACTAGGGCGTGACAGTTGCGCGCTGCAGCCGTTATCTGGATTGCGGAGACCGAAAGTTCACTGCAGCCATCAGCGCACTGGCGGGACAGGAACTCTAAGTTGAAGTGATTTCAGACATTCATAGATTTCGAATATTATGGAGACTTGTCCTAAATTCTTCATGTCGTAATCTCTTGGGTTGCTTCGTTGACGATTGTTGGAAAATGGATATAGTGCATAGAATATTCGGTAACATATCGTTATTTGAGTCACAGAGACGAAGTTCACTGCAGCCAGACATACACTGGCGGGGTAGGGATTCTGAGTAAAGTGATTTCAAATATCTATGTTTTCGGATACCATAGAAACTATATCACTTTTTCTATGATTATTAGTTTTCGAGAATCATAAATACTTGCACGTTATCCTGATTTGATATTGTACCTCCTGAGTATTTTGTATGTTTCCTCAATTAATCCTTGCTAACTTCCCTTTAGCATTTTATCGTTAGATTATTAAATTTCTCAGAATTATACATTGCCAGAGTTTGATTCCATACTTTATTTGTGTCTTGTCTAAACTTTGATCTTAAATCATGACTATCTGACCATGATTTTCCTATCTTGTCCTAGTCCACTTGTGTTAAAATATCTTTTTTATCGTACTTAATAGTTGTGTCTTCATGATTTTGCTCCTCTAAGTTATAATTGGAACTTCATTCTATCTCGTGCCTATTTGATTCTTGATCATTGATCGTGTTATCCCAACTTCTTGTGTGTACTTGATCTCAAGGCTCAAAGCATCATGGATCGACAGAAGCACTAGGCGGACAACAACAGATGGCCACCGAGTTCGCAGTTGGAAGCAGAGTGTTTCTGAAGAATCTCGCCAACCAGAGGCACCATTCGTTTTGGCAGAGGCAGGAAGCTCAGTCCAAGATTCATCGGACCTTTCGACGTGACGGTACGGATTGGCGAGGGGGCATATCGACTAGCGCTTCCAGCTAGCTTGGAGGGAGTACACGACGTTTTCCACGTGTTCCAGCTTTGACGCTATATTTCAGATCCGAGCCATGTGATGGACTAATCAGAGATAGAGGTGGGTCCGAGCTTGACCTACGAGGAGCAGCCAATAGAGATCCTTGATCTGAGGGAGAAGCGCCTGCAAAACCAGACTATTCTACTTGTCCGAGTCATGTGGAGATATCACTCTTCGGGAGAGTCCACATGGGAGCGCGAAGACGAGATGCGAGAGCGCTATCCTAGCATGTTTGCTTGATTGTATTCTAGTATTAGAAAATTTTATTTTCAATAAATGACTGGTGTTTGAACTTTTTGTGATTTTGAGATTTACTTTGTGGGTCTTCGAATTTCGAGGACAAAATTTTTCAAGGGGGAGAGATTTGTAACTCCACCTTACCATTTTTAGAGAATTTTTACAAATTCTAACAATAATAACAAGTTTAATTTAATTAATGTTGATTATTGATAAAGTTTCATTAAATATTTTTGAATAAATATTTTGATTTATTTGTGGAGGGAAATCGATTTAATAGCATGAATATTTTTTAAAATTCAAAAGTAGTTATAACTAATTTAGCGGTCCCCACTTACTTTAAATAATTTTCTAACTGATTTTTGATTAATTGTGTAATAAGTGAAAAGGGGGAGGGTTCCATTGTAAGTTTGCCATAGGTGGAGAGACCTTTTTGCAAAAGTCCCAATTCTCTTTATATCAGAACGGAGAGAGAGAGAGAGTGAGTGAATCACTCACTCATTTTCTTACCAAAAATTTTCGAGTCTCTCCAGTTTCAGCCGAGCACGACAATCCGGCGACGACGCGGCTGCGGGGCTCATCCCTCGACGGCGACCCGGGGTTGCTCCTTCTCGAAAATGCTGCCAGTTCAGCAGCGCTCGCGACGCTCGTGACTCAACCGGCAGGTGTCTCGTGGCGCCGATCGTGTCAATTCCTCCGGCGGCGACTAAACTCTGAAGGCGACCCCTCTCGACGGCAGGAGCGACGACCACGGTAGCGATGGCGATGGCGACGGGGCGGAGCCACCATAATTTCGTCGGCAACATCTCTTGAGTAGGCGGTCGGGTTACCACTCGGCAGCGGCGGACGGCCGATCTACTCCGGTGACGACGGAGCCACTCTTCCACAACGGCATCTTCTTGTTCGACAGCTCGGCAGCTCTGACCGATTTTTCTTCAACGGTTCCTTCTCCTATGGTAGCGACAGGCCGATCGACACCAACTTGAACCTGTTCGACGAAACGTCTCAACAGGACCTCAGCCATGTTGGACACAGGAAAGAGGTATCCGACTCATGGGGATGCATTCTCGATCAATTCTCCTTTCAGGTATTATGTGATCACCCTGTTGATTATTGCATGATTACTACAGTTTTGAGTATGGGTGTTGGCCAGGATCGATCGAGTTTGTAGTATAGCTTATGTGACCGGAGTGGTGTTCTCGCCTAGTGATGTCCGCGTCTTGTTCAGGATTGATGTTGTTCGTGTCCGATGACTGTGTACGTGTCCGGGGATGGACTGGAAGGTTGCACTATCAACACTGGCGAGACGTTGGCTTTGGAATTTTGATTTTGGATGAACTGGGTTGGGATTTTGCAGCATTGATTTTCTAGTAGTTGTTGAGTTAAGATTGTATACATTTTGGTTGTATATTTCCCTACAGTTTATCTTCTAATTTGTGAGTCTAAGTTGTGTTTGTTCCCTGCATTTGTCCTCTAATTTTCTGAGTTCTAATCTGACAATTTGAATCTCGTAACATTTTTGTATATTTTATCAACTAGTTGTATTACTTCATGTTTGGATTTTCTCATGGGTGCTATATTTCTTCTCTCAGCTCTGTTGTCTAATTCTGAATTTCCTGGGTGTTTGGAGATTTCCAAACCAAATGGTTAATGTGAGAATTTTGGTTAAGTAGAGCTGCAGGTTGAATATGAGTCTGGTGTTGGGATCGTATTAGTATTGGATTGATGGGGGTACATGAGTTAGCAGTGTCGAATTTATATTTAAATTTGGTTGTTGGGTTACTGGGTCGGTTGTTGTTATGGAATGGTAGATGGAAGTATAGTGGCTGAACAGTTAATTTCGATTGAACATTCAATTTAGTTCAATCAAATTTGTATAACTTATGAACCTGTGTGTGAAGGAGTTGGTTGTGTCTAAGCAGGTAATTGTTGGGGCTCAAATATTGCTGAGATCAGTGGCTCAAGTTAGGTTTATTGCAGTAGAAGAAGTAGCCATTATATGGGTATTGGTTGGGAGCTATTTAGCTTTATGAGTGTTGATTTTTTTTTCTTCAATAGAGTGAGCTTGGCCATTTCTCTGTGCAAGGATTTGCTGGATTACTCTTTCAGCCTCCTTTCTAGTAGAGACGATCAGTTGTTGAGAAGTAAATGGCTTATGAAGCTACTGCTGGTATTTGCATAGAACTTGAAGAGGATGGTAGATGGCAGTACAAGTCAAGCTTATGAGAGCCAAGATTGGGTTTTGTATGGATGGCTGTTGTGGAATATGGTTTTAGTGTAATCTCGCTGGTTGGGCTAAATTGAATAATACTCGACTTAATTTTCTTGATAAAATATTTTTGAACAACTAATCTTTTGCTCATTTCCTTTGTATGGTTTATTTCGTTATAAAATCTATATAGCGTTCCATTACGAAGTCATCTTAATTTTAGTTCTATTATTAGCATGGCTATATATTGACTTATAGACTTAGTTCATCAAACTAATTTATAAGGGTAAGAAATGGCTAGTATAGTTAAGAGGAACCTAACCTAACTTGTACTTAAACTAAACAGGAGGACATCCAGCTCCACTGATTACCCGTACTTCCTCGGAGCAAGGCAAGTACTTTTCTACGGTTTTGTGCATTTACATATCTTGTACCTTTCTTGTGACACGTCATGACACAATATCCTGTACCCCTGTACTCATGTATTCCTGTTCTTATACTTACTTGTGTCGGGTGGGGAAATACACTAGCAATGTGACCAAATCTCGGTTACTATATTCGTGTAGATAGCTTAGGCCTTGCATCGTGCACGCGGGCCCTAAGCCGTACCATATTCATGTACTCTTGTGCATGCTCTTGTACTCACCCCAGTCGGTCACATGGACCAGTTATATTTCAAATACGGTACACTTATCAGGTCTTGTACTTCAGGATTATGGTTCCATTCTTATACATTATATTTCATGTAATTTACATTTTCCTGTACTTTACATTCCTGTACTTTGTTCTTGTACTTTTTTCATGTACTACTTTCCTGTACTTTCCTGTTCATTCTTGTATTTCATTTTCATGTACCCCTGTACTCATTTCATATCATGTCCTTGTTTATTACCTAGAACTATACTTTGCTCCATTCCTGACTGGATATGTTGCAGGTGTACTTGCAGGATATCATTCTACCATATGGGCCAGAGCCTGGGACTTTAGCTAAGCAGGATGGAGACATGATTTAGCTAGAGGCTTCAGGTTTAGACTGTTAGCTTTACTCTTAGATATTGTTTTAGAGTTCATAGTACATTTCATTTCTGATGACTAGTACATTTATGATATCTGGATTTATGGATTATGGTGATCTTTTATTCTGGGATACGTTTATAGATGCTGTGATTTATACTTATCTTGATTATCTGGTTAGATTTCTCTAGATTTGTACAGCTTACTTTGTCGTGTCTAATGACGAAGGCTGGGCGTGTCTGACTCGAATCCGATTATTCGGGAGCGGATCGTGACAGGGTTTCCTTAGAAGGATGATGAACCTAAATCTTATTCCAAAGTCTCCTATAGATAATAAAGACAAGTGTGAGATTTGTGTTCAAGCCAAACATTCTAGAATACCATTCAAATCCGTAGAAAGGAATTCTGATCTTCTAGAACTAGTTCATAGTGATGTTTGTGATTCAAATAGGGTTTTGACTTGAGACGGTAGAAAATACTTTGTCAAATTTATAGATGATTGTTCAAAGTATTGCTATACCTACCTTCTCAAAACCAAAGATGAAGTTCTAGATAGATTCAAGGTTTACAAATCAGAAGCTGAAAACCAATTAGAGAAAAGGATTAAGATCCTTAGATCTGATCGTGGCGGAGAGTTTACCTCAAACGAAATGACTAACTTCTGTGAAAAACATGGAATAATTCATGAGGTGACTGCTCCTTATTCACCACAGTCCAACGGAGTTGCTGAAAGAAAGAATCGCATGGTGAATGCCATGCTTCTCAGCTCATGTGCTCCTGATAATCTGTGGGGAGAAGCCTTATTGACAGCCTGCTACATCCTAAATAGGATTCCCAATAAATCTAAGGATAAGACTCCATATGAATTATGGAAAGGTAGAAGTCCTAGAGTCCATTACCTCAAAGTTTGGGGATGTCTAGCAAAAGTTGGAACCCCAGAACCAAAAAAGAGAAAGATTGGACCCAAGATCTTAGATGGTGTGTTCATAGGATATGCCTTAGATAGCAATGCCAATAGATTTCTAGTGACTAATTCTGAAGTAAATGAAATCTCTAACAATACCATTATAGAAGCTAGAGACACAGTTTACTTTGAGAATATATTCCCTTTTAAGGATAGAATTTCTTCCAACCCCTCAAGTTCTTCCCTAGCTCCTTCTACAAGTTCCATTGCCATTCATCAAGCTTACAACCTGAACAAGACTTAGAACCTAGAAGAAGTAAAAGAGGAAGGATTGAAAGGAATTTAGGGGAAGGCTTCTTCACTTATTTGATAGAGGGTGATCCCTCAACTTACGAAGAAGCAATATCTTCTTCTGATGCTCCTTTCTGGAAAGAAGCCATAAACAATGAGTACAATTCCATTATGGAGAACAGTACCTGGTATTTAGCAAATCTACCTTTAGGTAGTAAACCTATAGGTTGTAAGTGGATCTTCAAAAAGAAACTAAGAGCTGACGGTACTATAGAGAAATACAAAGCTAGATTAGTAGCCAAGGGTTTCACTCAGAAAAAGGGATTAGATTATTTTAATACCTATTCTCGTATAGCTAGGATTACTTCTATTAGAACCCTTCTAGCCTTAGCATCCATTCATAACATGCTGATCCATCAAATGGATGTAAAGACAGCATTTTTGAATAGAGATCTAGAAGAAGAGATCTACATGGAGCAACCTGAAGGTTTTATTGCTAAAGGTCAAGAAAAGAAAGTTTGCAGATTACTAAAATCACTTTATGGCCTAAAGCAAGCTCCCAAGCAATGGCACAACAAATTTGATAAAGTGATTATAGAATATGGTTTCTTGTCAAATGAGTATGACAAATGTATATACTCTAAAAATTCTGGTGGAAGTTGTGTCATTTTATGCTTATATGTTGATGATATCCTTATTCTAGGATCTTCACTGGAACTGATAAATAATACTAAGTATTATTTATCTAACCAGTTTGATATAAAAGACCTAGGCGAAGCCAACTTGATCCTAGAAATGCAAGTGTTCAAATACAAAGAGGGCTATACTCTATCTTTAGCAAATTCAATTAAGAAAATGCTAAGAATGTTTGAGTATTTTGACAAAAAACCTGCCCTTACTCCTTATGACAGTAATGTTGGTCTCAAGAAGAATGAAGGATCACCTGTAGAACAACATAAATATTCACAGATGATAGGGTCCCTTATGTACATATCAAATAGAACCAGACCCGATATTGTATTTGCTATTGAGAGACTTAGTAGATATACCAGTAACCCAAATCAGTCACATTAGACTGCTTTGGATAAAGTATTTAGATATCTTAGAGGTACTCTAGATTATAAACTTCATTACACTAGACACCTCGATGTTATAGAAGATTATTCAAATGTAAACTGGGTAACTGATTCACATGATGTGAAATCCACAACTTGATATGCTCTTACCCTAGGAGGAGCTGCAATCTCCTGGGGTTCATGTAAACAAACTATCATAGCTAGGAGTACTATGGACTCTGAAATAATAGCTCTTGACACTACTTGTACAGAAGCCGAATGACTTAGAAATCTAATTATGCATATACCTGTTTATCATATTCCTATTCCTGTTATTTCTATCAATTGTGATAATAAATCTGTTATTGAACTACTAAAGCATGATTCTGTAAATGCTAAGATGAACAGGACCTACAGCTGCGCTTCAAGTCTATAAAGAGCCTATTAGGCAAATATGTGGTTCTTGACTATATAAAGTCAGAAAAGAACCTTGCAGACCACATGACGAAGGGTCTGTCTAGGACATTGATCCTAGAATCATCGAAGGGGATGGGATTAAGCCCATAATTTAGTCACCAGCAGTGGCAACCCAACCGAGTCTGACTGGAGATCCCAAGAAGCCGGTTCAATGGGTAGGAACAAACTGGACTAGGTGACTAATATGGAACACTGACCTTGAGATTAAATTCTCTTTAAATTAAAAGTCCAGAAGGCTGTACATGTGTACATTGATACCCCATCCCTATGGTGACAGTTCCAGTGTGATATGGTTAGGTGAGTTTAAACTCTTAATAAGTCCAAGCATGATATGCAGGGTTGATACATATCACCAACCCTTGAGGACTTACCTATATGAGAGGTCGTGAAGGCCGCGACTATAAGACAGGGCGATCCTAGACAACTCTCATGAATATGGAATAAGTGCGCATGGCCGATCAAAAGCGCCACCCGATAGACCCAAGAACCTCTAGCGTACTATGTGTGCAATTTTCTGAATCTGGTTCAAGAAGTCTGATTCAAGGCGTAGTCCATCAAGCACTTCTTCAGACAAAGACAATAGTCACTAAGTGAGATTCAAGACTGTAGGCCATCTCATCTATGCATAGTATATATTTGTCCAAAATTCTTGCTTCTGTCCTTGTGTTCTTTCTGTTTTCAAACTTGGTTTTTTTGGGGGATTGTTGTCTATTATTAGAAGAAAAAAACTAAGTCATCTCACTCTCTCTTTTCCCTATTGACCGGTTCTATTCTCCCTAACGTTGGAGAATTCTTGGATCCGGTTATGTAGGATGCCTATAGGCTATTTTTGGAGTACTTTACCACTATATATATACTACTCAATTCCTCTTAGAAGAGTGCTCTATTGGCTTTAGTAAAAAGCCTCTACTAAAGACTCTTTTCTCTCCTCATCTCCAACAAGAATTTCTACTCTTTTGTTTATTTGTTTCGGACAAAAGCTAAGTTCGGGGTCGCTCTTTCCGAGTTGTGTGCGACGAGGAGATACCGGAAGAGTAGGAGTTTTACCACTATGAGCATTCGGAACAAGTCTGCACATAGACCCGAATAAACTCTTAGGGCAGTGCTTCGTGCGCGACTTTCCCGGAGGCCGATAAAATTTACTTTATTTTATTTTGTTTGCAGATTTTTTGGAATAATTTTCAACAAATTTTTCCAAATTAGATTACTTAACAGATTAATAGAAATAATCTAAAAATAAATAAAACATGTCCTAATCTCTCTCCTTAATAATTATAGGATAATATATAAAAGCAACAACATTCCTTCAAAGTAATAATAATCAACATTTAATTAATGATTAAAGCAGAATCAACATTTTAAAAAAAAGATCATTCCCTTAAGAATTGAACCGATATTCAACAAAGCCTTAAAATATAATACTTTTCTAAAAATGGAAATTTTAGGAATTTATTCAAAAATACAAAAGAATGGATTTAGGGAGTTACAGAAAATCTTTAGGATTAGACAACCTATATGTGGTCTGTGACCAGCCAATGAGTAGTGTGAGTGCCTAGGATTTCAGTCGGTATGCATGTGTGATATTGTGTGTTAACGAGGAATAAAAAGAAGCAATCAGTCCAGTTAGGGGGGGAAATAGAGGACTGTGTGTGTGTGTGTGTGTGTGTGTGTGTGTGTGTGTGTGTTGTGTGTGTGTGTGTGTGTGTGTGTGTGTGTGTGTGTGTGTGTGTGTGTGTGTGCTGCACAAATAAAACAGGGAAGTTGTCCCCTACAGGCAGGGGAGGCCTGCACATGGTGCAGGAGCCTACACAGGGGAGGCTTCCCTGTAGACATTTGGGGAGGGATTCCTCCCATTGCACATATTGGTGAAACCTGTGCACAAGTATGCACAGGTGGTGTGGCCAGTGCCTTGCACAGACAGGCCATAGGCCAGTGATAGTGACGAGTTTGTGTTAGTTTGTTGTGGGTAACCCACACACGTGTGGGAGTTAGGGTGTGTAACAGTGTATGCATGTATGTGCACACATACTCATGTGAGTGGTATGGGTTGAGTGTTGTGTTATGATATTTGTGTGTGTGTGTGTCTGTGTGTGTGTGTGTGACACATACAAGAGAATGTATGAGGGTGACATTGAGTGTAAAGTTGTATCTGTGTGTGAAAGTAGTGTGGCAATGTGATGTGTTCAGACAGCATGAAGGGGATAAGGCAGTAGTTGGTAACTGTCACAACCCGCACCCACTGTGAGGGTACGAGTACGTAACAACGTCCAGCCTACGCCACAATTTCGGCGATAGAACGCTGTTCTAGGTCACTACCTAACCATCAACTCGTACAGTATATAATGTACTCATTATGATCAACTCTGAACGGAGGACAAGTATAAGATATTGTAACTCAATCACAGTCTAAGCACGATAAGATAACAGAGAAAAAATAACTAAGAAATAGAAAGACAACTACTATAATAATAACAAAATCTCAACAATCTCAATACAATACAAGTCTCAAATCAAATACAACAAGTTCTACAGGAAAAACAGATGCAAGTCTACTAAACTAAATCCCGATCACTCCTGAGTGCCGGGGCCAAAGGTAGCCATCCCGTCTCCGGGTCCATAATATGTAAGACATGTATCTTCAGCGCAAGTATCTGTAATATATTCAACAGGTTCAGTCAGGACAGGAACGAGCACATCTCATCTAGAAAACCCAAGTAAATAAAAGAGAACTATAAAGCAGTTATAGACAGTTGTAATGATGAACATGGCAGTTTATATTCAGGTGATGGTATAGAAAGACGGATAAGGTACAAGAAAAGTAAGGTAGCTAAACAAGAGAAGAATCATGGCAATAAAGACTGTAAATAGAAACTAGCTGAACTAGAGTAACATGATATAAGTCCAGACAGTAAATGTAAACAAGTGTAAAACCCAAGTAAGTCCAGACAACATGAATCTGATACCAGGTGATTCCAGTACAAGATGAGTCCAGTATAAGATGATTCCAGTCAGTGATCAAAGATTACAGGGTGGATCCAGACTATATTCTAAGAGTGTGTTTTAAAATACCGAGATCGACATGTAAACGGCTATAGGTAATCCGGTACATCACACACTCGGCCGGGTACGAGATGGCTATCATTCCAGTTTGATTCCAGCATGGGGGTGATTCCAGAATTAGGGCATGTCTACATGTCTTACTCAAGTATTTTTCCTTCCAGCAAGTACAAGTGAATCCAGAATATGACACGAAAATCGAGATGAGTCCAGCCAAACATGATGATACCAGCAGGTGATTCCAGGGTGATTCTAGTAAGTGATTCCAGTAATAGAAGACAGACATGATGATACCAGTAATAGAGGCCAGACAATATGGTCTGTGTGTCGCATACATGAATCCAGAAATTTCCATACGTGTTGTAATAGAGAATCACATAAAACTTACTAGAACTAAAGTACAGTAATTGACAAATAAATGAGAAAACTATCAGAGAATGTACTCGCCTGACACTCTAAAAAGATTAGTGTAATATCAGATGTCTGCACCGGAGTCACAATGTCCTAAACAGAGTAATATGGGTTATGACATGTTCAATACAAGGAAAATAAAAGCTACAATGCAAACTACATGATTTCTAGGTCAAACTAGGTCAAAGTCAAACTTGGGTCAACCATGGTCAACACTCTAGTCAACTAGGTCCATCCTAGTCCAGTCTAGTCTCACTAGGCCTAACCAAGCCTAGGCTAGAAAATGCACACCATCACAAGTCACACAAGTCTACATGACCCAAAAATTTTATGTAAGTATATATATATCCCATATACCATAGGCTACTCTACCTAGGCCATGAGCCGTATACACATATTAGGCAATATACATATCAATTACCATATATACCTACATCACATTTATCACACAAGTTATTTATTATATATATATATATAAGGATATTGGGAACAATTGCCTATGCATGTGTGTGATATAGGATCAATGCTTGTGTGTCTAGATAGGTGTATGTGTGTCTTATTAGTTCAGGTTCACAAATCAGTGTGCATACATTGTATGTGTATCTACATTGATCTAAACCAACCAAAACAGTATGTATGTGCAGGAATTAGTGCATCATAGTTTGTGACAGGGTGTAGATAGCTATATGTGTTCTCAGATTTTGTTATAGGATCCAAGTTAAAAGTGTATCACAATCCCAGGTTCCAGCTCTCATGTGTAATGTGTGTTTGTCAGTTTAGTTCATGGGTGAGAGTGTACATGTCATAAATGTGATATAAATACAAATAAATAATAATTTTAATTACAAAAGTTCAAAATTACCCTCATTCCAGAAACTGGGTGTTACAGTAACCTGTGCACGTGGGTGCACATGACTGTTTTGAAGGTAGGGTATTTACAGGTTCCAAGAAGCATGGTAGCAGTAGGTTAGATAGCCTACACTAGTATACAAATATAGGATAGCAGTAGGTTCAACAGGAATTAGAAGGAAGGGGATTCATGTGTGGACCTGTGCAAGAGGGGGATCCAAGTTTGGTTAGGCACAATAGCAGCAAGTGGAACAAGGCAGCAGTAATAAAGGTATGTGTGTTGTGTGTGTGTGGTTGAGGGTAAGGGTAGGAGCAGTAGGTAATGTTATGTGGTTGGGAATGTGTCATTAGGCAATGTTTGGAAGAGGAAAATATATGGGTCTAGGTAATAGGATAAATCCTAGAGGAGTGAATATGGTGTATAAGAAAGTGTGGGTAGACTAGGTAAATAGCAAGGGTAAAGTAAAGGTATTATATGGGTATTGTAGGCCTATGTGTAGGTAATAGAAATGTGTGTCTATATATGTAATAGAAATTACCTAGGGATTATTGTAGGCAATAGAAATTGCCTAGGGATTGTTGTGATAGGTGATGTATAGGAATATTCCTGTACATGTAATTGTTGGTAATAGATAATGTGACAGGGTATAGGCAATGCACATAGGGTATTAGGGTAAGTATGGTACCATAGGGTACATACATATATAATATAGGAAGGTACATAGGGTATAGTCTAGTATAGACTAAAATATCTTGGTAAGGTAAGGTATGGCCTAAAAACCTAGGTGTGGCCTAGTTTAGCAAGAAATTGACCCGGTTGGCTTAGTTTGACCTAGAAATGACTTGGAGACCTAGAATTGAACTTGCATAGCATGTTTATGGTTCCAAAACATAATTGACGTTTATTCCATATTTAGATCTTCGAGGCACCATATCGGATATTGTTGACATTTCTCACCGGATCTCAGGCGAGTACATTCTCTGATAGTTTCCATTATTTGATATCTACTATGAATCTTGTATTTAGTGATGCTATATTTGATTCTAATATGATGATACACAGACTGGTATATAGCTGGATCTTCAGTCATGAGATGTTACAATGGTTATCGTATTGACATTGTACACGACATGGATATTATACATTGTATATGATAGTATTGTAAAATATTAGTTGGGCATAGTAATGTATCATGGTTGGATCCACTGTACTAGTTTGGGCGGGGGAAATTCTAGTAAAAAATGTGATCAAATCCCTATTGTAATTGTAAACATTGTAAGTGTTAATCGTACACCTCGTGCATGATTAACCAGGCCACCTAGCTATATTGTACAAGTTCTCAAGCCGACCACATCTCGAAACTAGTATTTCAAACACACAATATTTATAGTATTTATTATCCATATCATATTTCTTGGATTGTACTTACTTGTTATACTAGTTTATTTTCATTCATGTACATTGTACTCTTCACATCATTTATTCTTTATAGTATTATTTCCAAGTTACGATTATATATTGGTAGTTCAATTCCATCATCATTATCGTACTCTCTACTTACAGTTTTATCACTTTTGTCAATTAACTGGAGCTGCTATTAGTATTTGTACTTCGTTCCAATCCTGACTGGATATATTTTTCTTAGTTGACGAGCTCGAGGATACATGTCCTACCTATTACGGTGCTCCGGAGACCCAAGGAGTGGATCCCCCGAGAAAGTAGCTTAGATTTTTCCTAAATGCAAGCTAGTAGATAGCATCACTATTGCTGGATTTGTCTCCAGATATTGAGACTCAGGATGTATTATTTAGTTGGGATATGTACTTATTAATATTAGACTTTTAAACTCTGTGTTGTGCATTGACTTGTACTACTAAGCTCTATTTCATCATTTCATATCTTCTATCTATTCATGCTATCATCTTCCATATATGTCTATGATTGAGTATATGCTCTAGATAATATTATTCCTCCATGCGGAGATGAGAAATATTGTTGACCTCTATTATCCATATCTGTTAGATTGTTAGATATCTGTTAGATTGTCAGATAGTATTGTTGACCTATACAGTGTTCTACCGTCGATACTGCAGCGTAGGCTGACATACCCACGTGCTCATGTCCCTATACTTGGTGGGGGTCATGACATAATGTTAAGTAGGATTGTCATTCTTTGTTGTCAGTCCTACATGAAGCTAGGACTTCCAACTAGCTGACAATCCTAAACAAAATCCTCTGTTTGGAGAGTTTTTATATAAAATTGTTTAGGACTGTCAATGAAGTTGGCAGTCCTACTTGAAGCCGGGACTGCCAACTTGCTGACAATCTTAAACAAAACTCTCTATTTGGAGAGTTTTTATATAAAATTGTTTAGAACTGTCAATGAAGTTGGCAGACCTAACGTAGAAGGACTACCAACAAAGTTGGCAGTCCTACATGATGCAAGGACTGCCAACTAGCTGACAGTCCTAAATAAAACTCTCTGCTTCGAGAGATTTTATATAAAATTGTTTAGGACTATCAATAAAGTTGGCATTCCTGTTGTTAAGAATGATTGCTAACAAATTTGGCAGTCCTACATGAACTTTGGACAGCCATCTAGCTGAAGTCCAAAATAAAACTCTCTATTTAGAGAGTTTTTGTATAAAATTGTTCAGGACTGTCAATGAATTTGGCAGTCCTAGCTTTATGTAGGCCTGCCAGCAAAGTTGGCAGTCCTACTTTATGTAGAAAAAGAATGATACTATGATACACTATACCAAACGATGGACTTATGATACCAATTGATTAAATGAATATCAAGGATAAAAAATACATATTGTACTACATGAACACAGGTAATTAGCACACAAGTAAAACATATATAGCACTTAGTATACCAACTAAGGATACAAAACACATACTGCACTTAGGATACAAAACACCTTTAACAATATACAAAATAATATAATTTACTGTATACAGAAGTGGTTCCTCCATATACAAAAGTGTAAAATTTAACTGTTCCGTCTTCAACATCCTAGTACTTGTAGATGTCGTATCAGTCGATTTCGACGTCAAAGTGGCCAACAGGCAAGTCTCTGGGCTCCTCCATATTCAACAACTTCTTATAGAGATTAATTTGATCCTTAGAAGTTGTCATCCAAGTGATTGCTTCGTTCGGTGCATATTTGGACCAAATTGTTGAAGGTGGAGGAATCGGAGAATGACCGATCAACCTTGGCTTGACAAAGTGGTTCTCGATATGTCCTATAGTACATAGGTTAGATTGCATGTGCTCAGCCGGCAAAGCATACATCGGGAAGAAAGTATTGTTAATACCCGACGAAATAACTACAATAGGTATCCTATAACTATTAGCAAATAAACATGCTACAGACCGGATGGACATGTAGTGGTCTTCACCGGTAACAATGTCAGTGAGGAATACTTGTCAACAAGTTTCCAACTGTTTGTTCGCTTAGCATGCGGGTGTAGAATGGAAAATGAGCTCTAACTTCCCGTACAGCTCCTGCCTCACATGTCTCCATCCTTCTTTGTTAGAATAACTTACATGTCTTGCAAGCACATGAAATCCACAATGGCCATCCGAAGGAACACTAACAATAGACCAAATGTAACTGTGAATCTTAGGTTGAAAACTATCAATATAGAAACCTAGTGTATGGCTATCCATGGTATCTTCACTTGGCATGTCCATTTTCTACTATTTCTTTTGAATGGCAAGCTTGCTCTTCCGTGTTGTACCAGCCATAATACTTACAAATGTTACAGACTAAGCTTTCTCTAAGGTTTGTTCAACATGCTAAAAGGATGATGGACCTCTCTTAGTTGACTCCATTCTTCTCTTCTATGAAATACTCATTCTTGTTTGAGGTCTGCCCTTAGGATTAAAAACAATGACGGCTCATGCATTAGTAGTCATCCGGCATGCAATTTCTTTAATTTTAAGATTAATGCACTTCCGCTCCGCTTCTATTGAGGCACACCATCTAGCGTGGAGAAGTTACACTTGTGGCAAAAAGAAAAAAATCATCGCCACTCTTCACCATAAGCATTATAGACAACTGCCTCCAACGTTCATCAACGACACCTACTGGAATAGGAATAGATTGACAACGATATTCATTAATCTCATGAGCGCAACAGAACCGAGCGTATGTCGATGTACACACCCGCAAACCTCAAGATCAAATTCGACAAACTTTAACCTATCAATCTCCTCAAATAGTAATGCCAATGCCTTGTGAGATATCACATGCATCAGAGCATCCAAGAGGGCTTCCTTTCTATTCTCGTGCTTGACAATATGTAAGCTTATCTCAAATGATGTCTTAATTTTGTTCACCGTCTCGTCTACCATTAAATTTATAGCTTGCCAAACCGAGAAAAAGTTGTCGAGAGATGACCTTAGATTTTTTTTAATATTGAGTATGCTCTTTCGACACGGTTGGTAGTTGTCATGCCATAATGTTTTACCACATTCGTCCTTGCTAAGATGAAATATTCTTTATGGTTCTAGCCATGTATCTTTGATATAAGAAATGCATATTGGCTCCATCATATCCCACTTTTTATTGAACAAGTATCATGTGGCATCGTAACTATCTTTCGTACAGGTTCGCCATACACTATTCCAATCGTTGAAAAATTCTTCGAAATGGTCCATGTCAAGTTTACCATCCACCTTTCTGAACCTCAACTTACATTGAGATTGGATATCACGACTGACATGCCAAGTGCATACTAGTGTATGCGCTTGAGGAAACATCACTACACCATAATAGTCGATTCCTCACGGTTATTACCGTAACAGTTATTTTTCGTCACGGTAATAACCGTTACTAGTGAGGCGTGGTTAATATTTAGTCACGGTAATAACCGTGACAAATTTTTTTTTGGTAACGGTTATAACCGTGACAAATATTTGTTTTGGTCACGGTTAGAACCGTGACAAATATTTTTTTGGTAACGGTTATAACCGTAAGAGAAGTTCATTTATGTGACGGTAATAACCGTGACAGATAGGTAAAAATCGTGACTAAATTTAACTTGGTCACGGTAATAATCGTGATAAAAATCTTTTATTTTTGAAAAAAAAATAGTTTTTCCTTCATATTACCAGAATGTGAACCACTAAAACTGTAAGCTTTTTTATTTAGACAGTACATTTCATGTTTAATACCAGCATACAATAGATTTTTTAGTAGAGATGAATGATGAACAAAGAAGACGTCAAAGTCCATTGGATGAACAATATTCTAAAATCATCTCCGATGATGGAGGTTCATTGAAATACAATAGTTCTATGTTAATATTTGTCTCGATCACAATTTAGTATAAATGGGGGGTCCAATAACAATTATACAGAGCAAAGTGATAGGAAAAAAATGTGAGGACTTGTTCAGCTTCATTCTGAGCTCATACTCATTTCAGCCCGAGCCATGGCTGGCTCTCCACTACCTTGGCCAAGTTTCCAGGACTATGTTTTGTTCTTTTTTAGCATCTCTGCAATAGCCTTTGCTCCCTGCACTACAAAATCATCGTATACGAGTCAACACCAGTCCTGCCATCAAATATCCATTGCTATGGACACCAATCTAAGTAACCTCATCTCCAAGACCAGTACTATTTAACTGGACCTTCTGAATGCCTGTATTTCCCGCTAAAATATCTGAAAGACACTGCAAAATGTTCTGTGTTAGTCCTGCAATTTAGTATTGTAATCTAGAAGTCAATGCGACAAAAACTAAAAGGACATTCTGCAGGTAACCAATTGTTCAGGACAGGGTTAGAGAAAGAACAGAAAACCAAAAGATTGATGTGGCTGAGAATACGAACTTTGCAGTATAAATGAGAACATTTAGTATGACAACGTCTTACATCTTATTTGCATCAATAAATAAAGGTAAATAATGCAGATTATAGACAAATCCATAGGAAAATGAGCAAGAAAATGAATTTGATCTTGAATCTACATGATATTATTAACCACAACCCACATAATTGGCACCCTCAAAGCCTTTTGGAGATCTTCTCGATGTTAGCTTTGACACATGGCTAAGAAACGTGGACACTGAAACAAATGCAATGTTGTGAAAGATGGAAGTGGCCATTAGGCAGCTAGTAGCCTACTGCCTACGGGTCTATCCTAGATGGCGCTAAGCTTCTTACTTTCTTAGGGATTCAAAATAGAAGTATGTGGAATTATTGAAGATTAAAAAAAATCAATACCTGTCTTTATGTTGACAAACAGTCATGAATCAAGCATATAACCAGCTCTTTTTGTAACCTTCAGGTTTTTGAATTTTTAGAAGATATCTCAGCTTATCTTACTGACCTGGCAATGAGAGAGCTCAATATGCTTAAAGATCTCAAGGTTTGTGGCAACCTTATGCCATTCATAAATTCTATTTACTGACTTCATTCTGAACATTCAAGTGCTTTTCGAGTTATCAGAGTAAGGAAGAAGGGATTCTCCCTTTTGCATTCGCAATGTATGTATATATATAAAAGAGTAAGAGTAGAGAAAGCTAGTTACTTACCAAGAAAGGACTAAGAGTATGATTGAAACAGCTTAGTTTCTCTTTGAATTTTTCTTCTTCTTCTTCTTTCCTCGAAGGCTGGTGGTGGTACCAACAATCTGTGCGACGGAGAGGCAAGCGAGAGCTGCGACGGCCCGAGCAAAAGCTGGGCGTCTAGGCATGGAACAGATGCTTCCATCCAGTCTCATATCCTTGTCCTTGAAAAATACAATTACTACTCTCTCAGCACATTGGTATATATATATAGCAGGAAAGGCACAGGGAGGGAGTCGTGAGGAGGAGAAATTACTAGTTAGTTAGTTGGTGGACCATCAGAGAAAGGCTTCCAGTCATCATTAAGGACACGTTGTCTCAGATGACTGTCGTGAGATATGAAAACCGATTATCCTCATGTGGCTACTATGGGAGAATGAACAAACAGATAATAAATTAGTTTCTCAGTCATGTTAAAAAAATATACTTTATCGCAACTAGCAAAACATAAATTACGAATTCAAGTTAAATTGACAAGATATCAACAACAAAAATAAGCAGCCAAACAAACAACTCTATCAGCAAATTCAAGTTAAAGGAAGACTATCAATTTTACCCAAAATATGAGACAAAAGGAAGACTATCAACTCTGTAAAGAAAGTGACACTGAATGTTATACCTATTGTATACTGGACAATTCTATATATTGAAAGCTTTAAAAAATTACAAAGTGGCTATGTGGTGGAGAGGTGAGATACCTATGCGAGGGGGTAACAACTGGGGGACTGTAACTGTGCTAGTTGATCCTCGTGGTTGGAGTCTGTTAGTTGATTATGAGATCTTTCATCGTGTTTAATTTCAAATCTGGATAAGAAATTAGAGATGTTAAACATAATCACCAGCTAACAAGCAAGCTGCAATCAATCTAAGACTAACAAAATGACAGAATATAGAATGATATTGACTGAGAAGGGCTTTGGTTCTATCCATAGACATTTCATATTTGATGAATGTAGTCAGATCTCGAGTATATACAGTGAGTAGAAACATAAACTTTAATTGATGTTGCTTATGCAGATCACCAGTTAAGAATGAAGTAACGAGCAAAAAACATACTTGGTAGACCAAAAGCCAGAAGATCTGGAAGAGAAGGTACTTTGGTAGCAAAGCATATAGACAAAACGAGTGTCATTTGGAGAAGGAATTATTTTTAGCCAGTATATCAAGAATAACTCCACTAAAAACTCAAGCATATTCTGAGGTTAAAAATGTAACTCAACCTTCAGAAACTCGTACCTTCTATTCGTCTTGCCTATCCTCACTTGTGCTCCATAAGGAAATATTTTACGGATCGTACCTTCTAAAAGTGTTCCTTCTTTGAGATATAACTTATCCTACATAAACATGTAGAGTATATAAGCATCAGTTTATGAGAGGAAAAAGACAATAGATTTTATCAAAAACTTGTAAGAAATTAAGTAGGCTAAATATTCTAGAGCAGACAATATAAGAAAATGGCACATCACAAGCGAAAAGCTGACTTCTTGTCAATTAAGTGAATGTAAACTAGCAAGGCATTAAGTACTCCGCTTCCCAAGGCATTAGTGTAAGCAAAGTGGTCATGTGCAAACAATAAGATTTCACCAAAGAATGGTTTTGTAATTAGTGATGTTGCAGAACGCAGCAGTTAATACTAACCTCCCAAGTATTTCCATGGTTAAACTTCTTGGATAGCCACAAGATAGCGTAAGCAAGTTCTTCTTGCTAGTGAAGTATGTTTCACTAGCATGAGTTGGGAAGATGCATAAAAATATTTGCTTTACAAATTGTCAAAAATATCATACATTCAAAAGTAAGATACCAAGAATCCACACAACTGTCTAAATCTCAGCAAACACAGCACTATGCTTGTCAAGTAATATAGCATTACTGCTTGGCTACATGAAAACCAATTATCACAAACTGATATTTCTGCAATATTATTTAGATTTTAGCCCACTCAAATGAAGATTCATTCGAATGAGAAAGTTGAATACCATCTCTAGTGTCCTGGATATGTATAACCTTATCACCTCTTATCTCCAAAATTCAGATATATCTACCTTCTGAAGAAATTTGCAACATAAAGTATATGCACGATACGAGCTTAACTGAAGTTAGAGGTTGCAACTAAAAGCATATGGCATAACAGTTAAAACAAAAGGTAGAACATTAAGAAGATTAAAAAGGAGGTCAAGTAAAATGAACTAACCCATGCATCTTTCTCACTGACTATCAAATCATTAGTTGCCTCGTCAATTCTGACGATACTTACAAATAACCTGCGACCAACCTGCGCTAAGCACCATATAAAACTTCTCTAAACATAATAAGTTTGCAGACATAGACTTAAACAGAAAATACGAAGAAGAAAAAAATGTGGCAGGAAGACATTGCAATGTCGCCAATAGATTAAGAGCGTTTATCTTACGTTGTCTTTCAAATCCATAAAATTGTTGACTCTATTCATTAGCTCGACTTTGGGAAGGAATGCTCGCAAACCCTGATGCCAACCATACAACAAGATTTATAACTGTACTTGCACATTCATATAATAAGAATGACAACCATACCATTACAGACCTCTATTCTAGTCAGAAGTCCACCAGTATTCCACTCAAAAATTTTAACCTCGATAGGCTCATTAAGTTGCTTTATCTGCAGGAAAAAAGAACATACATACGTAAGAATTCTGATGCAACTTGCAAGTATCATCCACAGTAGAAAGAGAAACAAGTATGTTTTTCTGACCACCCAACTATCCAGGCATTTGGCAAAGAAACCACAGGCAAAATGGCAAGAACCAAAATGTAAACCCAGGCTAGAGTAACTAGATTCACAAAATCAAAAGGGCTTTGCCTAGAGTAACGAGTAAAGAGAGCAGTGACATGGTAATTACTGCACCAACCCACACAGATAAAGAAGCATAACTGGAACAAGCAATGCTTGCTGAGAACAGGACTGTAAAAGCTGGCGTGTTATGATTTAAGCTTGGGATACCAAAAAGATGATCTCTAAATTTAAGCAACATCTAAATTTAAGCTGGCCATAGGACATTACATCTTGCATGAATCTCTTGCAAACAGGCCGGATCTCCTTACTCAGTGTCGCTGAAAACATCATGACTTGCTTGTCGTGAGGTGTCATTTTGAAAATCTCCTGTACATCTCTCCGCATGTCTACAGCACATAGAAAACCATGACATTGAATATCGAAAAAGAAACAGGAAACAAATACAGATACTAGAACTGAAGATATGGAATTATGAACGGAAAGACTCAAAATATATATACCAAGAGACTCCAGCATCTTATCACATTCATCGAGAATGAAATGCCTCACATTCTTCAAAGAAAGATCTTTCTCTCTAGATAGAGCAAGAATTCTTCCCGGAGTCCCAACCACAATATGCGGGCAATCATTCTTCAATATATCCTTGTGCTTCGAAATGTGAACTCCTCCATAGAAAACAACAACTTTGGTGTCAGTCAAGTACGTACTGAACCGCTCAAACTCGTGGCAGATCTGCAAGTAGTAGATTATATTAACTTGTAGAAAATGAAGATTATAAGAAGTCATTATTCAAAAGAAACAAAAGAAACATTGTAAGAACTTGGGGACAAACCTGGTACGCCAGCTCTCTTGTGTGGCATAAAACAAGCGCAGAAACTTAGCCTAGAACAGGGTCAATCTGTTGAAGAGTTGATAGGACAAAAACAGCAGTTTTCCCCATTCCAGATTTCGCTTGGCAGATAACGTCCATTCCCAGTATAGCTTGAGGGATGCACTCATGTTGTACTGGTGGAGAACCAAACAAAATTGGGGCGTAGCACCAACAGTAAGTAAAAAGTAACCTTCTGGATCCATCTAATGGAAAGGTTTAAATTCTCCTCCAAAATGAGGTTTGTGGAAGCAAATTTACTTAAAAAAGATATATGGGAAACGATTAGAATTACAGAAATCATCCAAAACAATACTATGCAACGAAATACAAAGAATGTTCAATAAAGCTGGCATCAGCAGAAAATAAATTGTACAATAACACCTAATTCATATATATTTAAGAGTGTCTGACCCAAAAAGAATTGTTATGTAATCCTAGAAACCATCCTAAGCATTTATTAGGCCTTTTTAAAATCCCTGCAAACTAATTCATGCCCAAGATTGGTAGAGGAAACAAAACACCTATAACACAGGTATGTTAAGCAAGTCTTGCATATTGAACTTTGACATCATAGCATTAAATAGTCTAGCTACAGAACAAATTGCACTTTGTAGTTAAGCAACTTTTATACAAAGGCCTAAGATAAAGACCAAGCAGACAAACTGAAAGTCAAATTTTGTGCATGTTTCAACCTAGGATCATGTAACCCTCTAATCAAAGACACAGAGCCCAGTGTGTCCAAGTGTTGCACAATAATGAACCGAGCAAGAAGATGGCAACCTCAGACGGATCTTTCCTATCCATATTTAAATGAATTCTAGCTTACCTTCATCTCCAAACTGAACCCCTTATACCGAATATTTATACAGATGTCCTGCAGCAAGATTATAGATATAAATACAACCACCAACTAAACTCGGCCAACCTCTGATGGCATTTTGAGCCATGTTTAAGTTCCCCTTCAGCCGTCTAAAGTGACATGACAAGACATGATGGCCAACAATGGCACTATTAGATCATTAAACAATTGCTTCTAAATCAAGCTTGATGATTGATCATGCATTTCAACCTCAACCAGTATTAGATACAAGATGTGAATCAACCTCAACACATGAAAAAAGAAAAGAAATCAGTATATACAAGATGTGAATCTACTTTCTTTCCGCCATGAAACAGAAGACATAGCAGCATTCTAGAGCCATCAGTATTCCCAAGACGTGAATCTACTTTCTTCACACATTTGAGGAATCAAGATGCATCTACACATTTAAAAAGAAAACAAAATTAGCCCGAATCCATCTATGGAGCTTGACACAGATTTGAAAATGGAAATGAAAGATGGTTACTTTGCCTTGTCGTATCTAGCCTTCGTCTCCTCTTGTCTCTCCGCGGCATCCTTCGAAACCCTAACTGTCACCTTCGAAGACCACCATGTCCTCCGCCGTCACGGTGCTTCGTGCCCTTGATCCGGTGATGGAGGGCGGCGATCTAGCCGGAGCAGCGACTCTCTCTGCTCCATCGGGACTCCACGAGCAGCCACCATCGCGGAGCCACCAGGACTCGTCGAGCATCCACCATCGCGCAACCACCTCTGCTCCTCTCTCTCTCTCTCTCTCTCTCTCTCAGAAAGATGATTTGGGTGGAGTAAATTAGTGTTAGGGTTAGGTTTTTGGATGATTTGAGGAAAGGGAGGAGAGGAAGCTCGGGAGAGAGAGGGGGAAAGTGGAGGGAAAGAAAAAAATGGTGCGGGAGAAATGAAAATTTTTCCTTTTGGTGGAATGCATGTGACAGTATATGATTTTTTTGTAACAGTTTCTACTGTTACCAAAATAATAAAAATAACATAACTATAAAGTTATAATTTTAGTAACGATTTTTCAACTATTGTAACGGTTATTACCATTACAAGAGTGTAACAGTAATAACCGTTACTAATTATAAAAAAAATGTGTTACGAGTTGCATGTTTTGGTGTAGTGCATGATGTGTATAGCGTTAATTAGGGTATATTCTATGTCAGTAACAAAAATAGACGCTCTCCATGACTGGTGTAAAGTGTTTCAAGTTTCTCTAACGCCTATGTATAGTCGTCAAATTTCTCACTCTTCATGAAGTAAAATGCAACTGGAAAAAAAAATTCGTAGAGGTGAAGCCAACAACATGAAAGAGATGCATCTTGAACTTATTTGTCTTGTATGTACAATCAAGAACTAACACGTCGACGAAGGACCTAGCCAAATGTGTGCAATCGGGATGAGCCAAAAATAGTGAAAGGACTTCATTACTCTGGGATGTCTTCTATGGTAACTCAACATAATGATTATCGGCAAGCAACTTCAATACTTCCTGCATCGTCATTCTTAATTTTGTCCTATTGGCATTCGATTTGGATAGGACGTTATAGATTGACTTTATTGTTGAGTTATTCTTCTCATCTTCATGTCGTATGACGGAATAAATTTATCTCAGTGCAACTCCAGAACTGGACAAATATTCGACAATCTTCTTCTCAATATTGTTCAAACCGTCCGGCATACAGATGACCCAAAAGTGTTTCAGCAATAACATGATTGTGGATTCCGTTCTTGACTTCGACTATCCACTTCGCATCTTCTACGTTTATAATATGGATCTTGAATGGACAACCACATTTTCTTGCACGAACGTTTTTGTTTAAAACTTTTCTTTGGAGAAGTGTATCTTTCTTCCCATGACATCTGAACAAACCAACCCTTTCACATCCAAGCAATAAAGTTTTTCGTCCCGAGCAGTTTTGGACCGATCTGGATATCACAATAACTATAGTATTTTTCGTCCAAATTATCGGCACCAATGTAATGCTTCTTCGCTTGATTCGAAGCAAATATCGATCGAGAATAAATTACGTACACCAACGACAATTGGAGGAGATACCACAATCTCGGAAGATGATAACCCCTATAATAGAAATTAAAATTAATAAAACTAAACGAAATTGAATGCGTAAACTGCTGCAAAAAATCAGGACTGTGGAAAAATCGGACAGTCCCAAAAATAAGCAGGACCGCAGGACTTGCGGCAATCCTTTATTTCTTCAGGACTGTCACATTTTTTGACAGTCATGTTTAAAATGTGGACTGTCACATATCTGACAGTCCTTTTTTGTGGGACTGTGCTTATTGTCCACAGTTTTGCTTCCTACAGTCCCGAAATTAATATGTCAAATTATTTACCAAGAGTGCTTCCGAAGAACTGATGTGTTGTTCGGACAGAGCGGGACGAGAATTTACTATATTTGATGACCCGGGTTCTTCGATATGCATTTTCCTACATTAAACACATATAATATAATATTTGTATGTGAAAATAATGTTTGAAACTTATTCATCATATTAACTCGATGACATACTAAATAACGGTGGAATTCGATGATGGTATAGCTACACTTTTCACCCACAATCTTCACACAATCTAAGTTGGAAAAAAAGTTTGGGGAAGAAGAGAGCAAAAGAGGGAGAAGAGAGCAACAAAAATATAGATTTTTTATGTGGGCTAGTCTCAAATAACAAATATGAGTGATAAACTTATTAATTTTTGAAAGGAAAAAAAAAAAAATTGAACTAGCTCCAAGTAAAACTTGGAGTGGACTTTATAATTAGCCAATCAGAATCCATCCCAAGGAATGGGCTTATTCTTTTGGGATCACTCTCTTTCCTGGCAAATAATTCCAGATGTGGGCCACACCACTTCAGCAGTTGGACCCCACTTGCCAGCACAGCAACGGGCTCCCCTCTCCTTTCAAGCTGCCTCCAACGTGGCCATAAAAATTCCCAACCAACCAAGGGGCTGTTTGGTTAGCCGAAACTCGGCTGAAACTACTCAAAATTTTGCAACTGCACGAAACTGGAATCAGTTCAAGTGTTTGGTTGCTACAAGGAAACTCCATGAAAGTGAACTGAATTGACATGTTGCAGTTCCTGTCCCCCCAAATTTTCTTCAGTTTCACATCCTAACTTTTTTTAGGAAACTCCATGAAAGTGAACTGGACGTGGCGGCGCTGGGCGACGTGGGGCCGGTGACCACCTTGACGCGGGGCGCTGGACGCGGCGGCACTGGGCGACGCGAGGCCGGCGGCCACCTTGGACAGAGGCGCTGGACGCGGGGCCGGCGACCACCTTGGACGCGGCGACGCTGGCGACGCGGGGCGCTGGACGCGGCGGCACTGGGCGACGCGAGGCCGGCGGCCACCTTGGACAGAGGCGCTGGACGCGGGGCCGGCGGCCACCTTGGACGCGGCGACGCTGGCGACGCGGGGCCGGTGACCAACTTGGACCCCCGAAGGAGGATGTGGTGCCGACCGCCACTCTCCCGAGGTACCTGCCGAGGTGTCGGGGTGGACGACGGCGACGACGCAGGCGGAGGAGAGTGGAGAGAGGGAAAGGGAGATGACGGAAGAGGGGGGCGGGGTTTTCTTTCTGTGGGCTGGAGAGAGAGGAGAGGGAGAGAGTGATTTATATTGTAATAATAATAATAATAATAATAATAATAATTTAAATTAATTATATGTTAATTAAAACTTTATTAGTGTGTAATTTTTAATCTCTACACACAATTATATTTACTAATTATATCAATTAATTGCATGAAAGAAAACAAATCATATTTACTAACTAAATGAAAATGGGGTAACCATACCTAGGTTTACCATACCTCCAACCAAACTCCTTTTTTTCCACTTTCAACAACCATCCAAACAACGAAACTCCTTATTCCTCCACTTTCATATTTTTCAATTCCATCAACCAAACAACTTTTGGAAACTCAAAATTTATGCGTACGCATCGCGTGCGCAAGTTTCGTTTTTCCACTTTCGCACTTTCATACACTTTCGTGCAACCAAACAGGCCCCAAACCTCACCTTCTTTTTTCTTGTACCATTCCACAAATTCCAGATCCAGATGAAATAAATATTTACAAAGATTATTATTATTATTTGATACACATGCAACAGAATCGTCCCGTTAGCTGGCCGTTAGAAAATAACGGGTTAGCGGATCCAAACGTCTGGTTTCCGGAGCAACTGCAGAAAGTTCCCGTTGCAGTGCTGCTGCTGGGGACATTGACATGATCACTTGCATGTGCAGGACCACTGAGTGCTTTGTCGCAGTAAACCACGACGACGACGACCACACAGAGGAAGCCGAGAGAGAGAGAGAGAGGATCATAATAATAATGGTTCAATTACTGTGTGATATTTCCATTTGCGCACATTCCAACGTCTACAAATGTTGTCGTGATGTCCAGCTGTTGCGTCACTTCTCATATTCACCTCTTTTTAATTGGTGGAAGCCACCATCATTGTTTACCTGACCAGGCCAGACCAGACCCGACCCATTATTTTTTATAGGATAATTTTGCAAATACTATCATTTCAAATGTTAAAACTAATTATGTACTTTCAATATTTTTTAACTAACAAATGTTCTCATTTTTAAATATGATATAGTAAATAAATTTAAGATATACTCTTACTTCCTTGTTAATTTATTTTTTCTGTTTTACATTGAAGTCGAAGTATTTGGTAGATAAAAAAAATACTTAGCTATATGTCAGTTTTAACATTTGGAAATGAGACGTTTGCTAAATTATTCCTTGTCTTATCTACTGTCATCCATTTCCATCCGAGGTACACATTACATTCTAAGCTTTCACTTCCTCCCTTACTAGACTAGTCCGGTTAAAGAACTCAAAACTAAACTATATAGGATGTTAGTGTTGGATTGGTTCACAAGATGATGGGATATTTAGATTTTAGGTCTCGAATAAGTGAGAATATTTGTGTTTAAATCTCTCTAATAGATATAATTAGTATTTATGTCTCCATTAAGTTAGCGTATTTGTGTTTGGATCTCCATAATAGACATAATTAGTAGATTTTTTTGGGGCACCACCACTTCTACTAGGGGCAGCCCAAAAATTTTTGAAAAAATTACAAGTTTGTCATACATTTTTTTACTAGGGGCAGCCCATAATTTACTATAAAAGCCAAAGTTGTTTTATTTCTTCTCTCTTTCTTCCTCTATTACTTCTCTTCCTCCACTCTTTTTTTCTCCTCCTCATAGAAACCTAGAATTAACCTAACCTAGGTGAAATTGTCCTCCCACCTAAATTTGTTAAAAATTTTGGGTGAAATATATAGTAATAGTGTCAAGCACTTCTCCCATTTATTTGTAAGTCGTCGAATTTATTTTTGTGTAATATTTTAACCTAAATTTTACATATAAAAGTTGAATTTTGTGTTTAATGTGGAAAGAAATAGAAAATGGAACAACTCGGACCATCAAATGCTGGATACTCTCCTCCCACAACGTCCGAAGAACACTTTGATGCATCGGAAGGCCTCGTGGTAACTACACTTTAACTTTATTTCGGATGAAAAATCGGACTTTGACACAGAGGACTGCCATTTCTCTGGCAGTCCCTCTCATGGATTTGGACTGCCAGGGATGTGGCAGTCCTATATATGTGAGGGACTGCCACATCTCTGGCAGTCCTATATATGTGAGGGACTGCCACATATCTGGCAGTCCTTTTTAATTTCATATGCTTACATTTTGGCTTTATGTAGTTGTTTAGTTTTGACTTTTAACTTCTATTGTAGGAGTTGCGATCTTCCGATGTTGCGGTACATGCTCCAATTACAATCGATGTAGGGCATTTATTTTGGACCGATCTTTCGTTTCAATCAAGCGACGATGCGGTACAATGGTGTCGAGAAGTTTGACGGAAAAACAACTTAGTTCTAGAGACTTACCTGCTGACCACGGTGACGTCGAAATCGACTGAGTATCAATGTGTTATATGGAGGACCACTTTTGTATACATTTTGGCATTTTGGTTATAGAGGACCACTTTTGTATACATTAAACTATGAAATATGAAGTCCAATATATGTTTCTTACTTTTATCCATGTGTTATATGTGTTTTATGTGCTTATCTGGGTGTTATACATGTGTGTTTTGTGTGTTTGGCTGACTATTATACATGTTTTACATGTGTGCTAAAAACCATCAGAGGACTGCCACAACCAGGGCAGTCCTTCTCATGTGTTGGAATGCCCTGGGTGTGGCAGTCCTAAATGAAATGTTCTGTGATCTAGTCACAGAACATTTCAGCTAGGACTGCCACACCCAAAACAGTCCAACACATGTGAAGGACTGCCCTGGGTGTGGCAGTCCTAGTTGAAATATTCTGGACTCTCTGATCTGTTTTGTTATCCACAGATCCTGCATACCTATTCTCCAATGCTTTGCTTTTATAGTTAATTTTGATTGAATGGGAACTTAACATCAGACTGATTCGTGCAGGTGGCCATTGAAATTCCATACATTAATGTATAGTCCAAGTGACGTTTTCTCAGTTATTGCGTTTCCAGTGATAGGCTTTCAAGTAGAGGTGGCAAAATCCCCATGGTTCATTCTTGTCATGTTGTTAAGCTTTATGTACTTCACAGTTTTTGGGATGATTGACAGTGGCACTAACGCCATGTTGTTAAGCTTTATGTACTTTACAGTTTTTGGGATGATTGACAGTGGCACTAACGCCATCCCAAGCCTTCCTCATATAGGTTTTGTGGAACATCTTCTCCGGCTTTATCATTCCTAGAAAGGTCTTAAGCTACTCCTGCTTTATTCAAAGCACTTGAATTCAAACTATATGTAGTATAATACATAATTTCCTCTTGACTATATTAATGCAGATGATACCAGGGTCTGATACATGTCTATGGTTTAATGTTCTCCCAGTTGGACAACCATGACATAATTGATACATGTTTCCAGGGATATCCGATCAGACTATCGAAGAATTCCTTGAGGGCTGCCACACCCAGGACAGAACATTTCAGCTAGGACTGCCACACCCAGGGCAGTCCAACACATGTGAAGGATTGCCCTGGTTGTGCCAGTCCTAGATATAATGTTCTGTGATCAAGTCACAGAACAATTCATCTAGGACTGCCACAACCAGGGCAGTCCTTCACATATGTTGGACTGCCCTGGGTGTGGCAGTCCTAGATGAAATGTCCTGTGACTAGATCACAGAACATTATATCTAAGACTGCCACATCCAGGGCAGTCCAAAATATGTGAATGACAGCCCTGGATCTGGCAGTCCTAGATGAATAGTCCTATACAGAACATTTCAACACAAGTATCCAACACAAGTATTTGTTTTACACAAGTATCCAACACAGGTATTTGTTTTACACAAGTACCCAACAGAAGTATTTCAACACAAGTATCCAACACATAACCAACACAAGTATTTCAACACGAGTACCCAACAACATGTTCGACACCCAAAAATATCAACATCCAAAATAGCCAACATCAGACAATCAAACAACAACAAGTTTGCAAAATATTCAACATCATACAATCAGACATCAGACAATCATACTACATATCATGGCGGGCCTTCGAACGAGACTCCGCATTACGCATGAATGAGAACTCAACCTCGTCGTCGATGCGCTCAAGCTCGTTGGCGGTCTCCGTGTCCCAGACCGACCTTGGCGCGCCTGTTCAAAAATTGTAATCGGACGCTCAAGAGGACGTTCCGCGCGTTCCTTTCGTTTTGACGCGGTGGGGCGTATTCTTTTTGGTGCGTCCGGAAGACTGTTACCCCTATAGAACAATGGATTGTGCGACCGTACAGTTAATAAATAATGCAAACTAAAATAGAACTGTTACCCCATATTCCCTACCCCCAGACCACAAATAAAACTGAGCACAGTAGGACTGCCAGGCATGTGGCAGTCCAATTGCAAACAAGGACTGCCACAGTCCTGGCAGTCCTCTATTGAAAGAGGACTGCCAGGACTGTGGCAGTCCTTGTTTACATGTGGACTGCCACATGCTTGGCAGTCCTACTGTACTCAGGGCCGACAGACAAACGACTCGCTAGTTTGTCGTTTTCTAGGGTTAGGGTTTGAAGAAAAATTGTGGGTTTGTCATGTTCGAAAATGCCATTCATAAACCCTAAAGACATTCTAAACCTAAATTATCAAAAGTTTTTAGAGAATTAAAACTATTCTAGGGTTTCGAATAGAAAGTAGAAAATTATAGAAGAAATTAGGGAAGAACGTTCCTAGAATCCGATTTCTTCGACTTGCGTGTCATCTCGTCGAATGTAGGAGTGTTCTTGAAACAAATTTGGTGGAGGAATTAGGATTAGAGTGGTGGAGGAGAAGAGACTAGGATTTTGGGAGAGGGAGAGAGATCTTCTTTTTTTCTTTTGGAGGAGAGAGAGAGAGAGAAAAATGAGGTTTGGGGAGGAAATGAGAGTTTGGGGGGTTGGGCTGCCCCCTAGCAAAATATGGGCAGCCCCTAGTAAAATCTCCACTTTTTGGGCTGCCCCCTAGTAGAAGTGGTTGTGCCCCTAAAAAAATCTTTAATATTTGGTTTTGGACTAACGGTTGACTATTAAAATTCAACTAAAAAATAAAAAATAACGAAAAAGATTGAAATAAAAACTAATAAAAAGAAAAAGTAACAAATAAATAACCCAAAAAACGAGAAAAAAGAAGAAAAACGAAAAGTAATGACAAAAAAAAGGATAAAAATTAAAAATACAGAAAAAAAATGAAAAAAAAATCTAAAACATGAAAAAGGGAAAAAAATTGTCCGAGTAAAAAATACATCCACCTATTCTTAATGGATAGGATTTTCGTATTTTGTAGGTAAATTATTTATTGGTATTAGTAATTTTGGGGAATATTTTTTTAACCTAAATCATACATGGAAATAGGTTTCCAGAATAAAAAAAAATTCGGAATATTCATATTTTAGGTCTCGATGTCCTGGACAAACTTATTTCCGAAAATTACGATTACCCGAAATTTATTCCAATAATAAATTTATTTACTGCCGATTTTTTTTTCCTTTTTTTTCAATTTTTCAATTTTTTCCCTTTTTCTTGCCTCTTGTTTTGTTTTGTTTTTCCATTTTTTAGTTGGATTTTAAATTATGTCTATTATGGAGACCCAAATGCAAATATTCTAACTTATTGGAGACTCCAATGCTAATTATGTATATTATGGAGACCCAAACACAAATATCCTAACTTATTGGAGATCCAAACGCTAATTATGTCTATTATAGACACCTAAACGCCAATATCTGAACTTATTCGTGACCCAATTTATAAATATCCCTAAGATGATTTGGTCCTACAATTTTTTACTTTAAAATAAATCTCATATATGAAATATTTTATTATGGATCCCGATATAGGCACTCCTAAAATATCATCATTCACTCCTCTTTAATTTTTTCTCATTCAAATTTTAAATTTCAAATTTGTCCCTGCATTAATATTATTGGCACTCCTAAAATGTCATCCTACACTCCTCCCTCCATGCATGCACAAATTAAAGTCAGATTTAATGCAGGGGTAGATTTATAATTTGATTGGTAGATAATTAAAGGGGAGTCTAGATGACATTTTAGGACCGTTGATAACAACACCCTTTCTTATTTGAGTATTTATTAATTGACTTTATATATACGAGTCACTTTCACATGCGTTGCACGTTAAAAAAAAAAAAAAATCTACATTATGATTGAAATATAAAAATTAAAACTATATTAGAATATTTTAAATATAATTTGCATATATTTTAGTTATGATTTATTATAAATATATTTTTAAACTTTTGGATATGTGTTGAAACTTGAGTTAGATAAATAATTTAAATTCTAAAATATTTATACATATTCATGCAGTTATGAGGATTTCACGTTTTAATTTTAGTTTAGACTACGTGAGAAAATAACTACGGTTACGGAACTTTACTATTTTTTTAAACAAAATGGTTGATAAATACACACGGCTTAGACGGCTCAATTTTGAGCCGTTTTAAAGCCCCCTTATATATACTAGTAAATGCACGTACTTTGCACGTATAATAAAAATATAATTATCCAATTATATTCAAATATTTTTTCTAACTCATGTGGTTAAGGTGGGAGGTATTCTTCTTGTTTGATTCACCATGTTGAATATATATAACAAATTTAAACTTTTTCCAATTAAACTTTTTTCGACAATTTTTTACATAATTTATTTTTTAAAATAAAATGGTCCATGATATACATACGACTTAGACGGCTCACATTTGAGCCATTTTGAAGCCTCATAATATAGTTGAATATATATATATATATATATATATATATATATATATATATATATATATATATATATATATATATAGTCCACGCTCCTTAGCCCAAGTGGTTAGGGAGGGGGGCTCCCTTGGGGGAGGTCTCAAGTTCGAGCCCCCCCGTGGGCATGGGATGGCTGGGGGGTCGCGCGGCCACGGTTCCAAAATGGCGGCCTCAAGAAATGGACACAAAAAAAATAAAACTAAAAATTATATTATATATATATATATATATATATATATATATATATATATATATATATATATATATATATATATATATATATATATATATATATATATATATATAGGGAGCGGATCAAAAGTCCCCCTTAGAAAATCCCCTAAAAATCCTCTCACTCTCAGCCGTCCATTTAATGTTAATATTAATATTAATGTTAATATTAATGTTAATATTATTGTTAATATTAATATTAATTTTTATTTAATTTTTATATTAATGTTAATGTTAATATTAAAGTTAATATTAATGTTAATGTTAATATTAATGTTAATATTAATGTTAATGTTAATATTAATTTTAATGTTAAGTTTAATGTTAATTTTAGTATTTAATGTTAATATTAACATTAATATTAATATTAATATTAACATTAACATTAATATTAACATTAAATGGAAGACTGAGAGTGAGGGAATTTTTAGGGAGTATTTTAAAGGAGACTTTTGATCCGCTTCCACATATATATATATATATATATATATATATATATATATATATATATATATATATATATATATATATATATATATATATATATATGGAAAATTCTACAATACATCCACCCATTTTGGATGTATCGATACATCCGAAATCTGGACCGTTGGATGTTAATCCAACGGTTCAGATTAAATTCAGATAAAATAATACAAGAGACATCATTTAATGCTGATTTAGACTTTTGACCTGTTGGTAACTTGCTTTAGCAGGTCATTCTTCACTTTAATTTTTTCAATGAACACCCTAAATTAATTCATATTTACTCTCTCTTTCGTCCATCCAATTTAATCTGAACCTTTTTTTTTTGTTACAGGCCATGGTAGTCGTGGTGGTGCTGGTGGTGGTGGAAAGAGAAACGGAGATGAAGAAGGAAATAAGAATCGGTTCGGATCGCGTCGAACGTCGTCGAGCCCTCTAGAACAACGAGGAGTACCAGCTGCGTCGAGAAGAATCGGTCCGTTTCGCGTCGGACGTCGTCGAGACCTCCTCGAACAAGGAGAAGTACCAACGGCGCCGCTCTAATTTTACTGTCCATGCCATTGTCTGAAATTTTATTTTTCATTTAACAATTTAATATTTTGTTAATAAAGCTACATGTCATGGTGGTGGTGGTGAACTGAGGAAACCTGCTTCTGAGGTCGGACGGATTATTTTTTTAACTTTTTTAAAGATAATATTTTCGAGGAGAATATTTTTTTGGACAGAGAATGGCCATTCTCTTTGCTTTTAACACGGAGAATGGCCATTCTCTTTGCTTTTAATACGACGAATGGACGGAGAATGGTACATTTAGGATGGAGAATGGTACATTTAGGACGGAGAATGGTACATTTAGGACGGAGAATGGACGGAGAATACGGTGAATGGTCATTCTCTTTGCTTTTAATACGGCAAATGGACGGGGAATACGGCGAATGGACGGAGAATGGCTATTCTCTTTGCTTTTAATACGACGAATGGACGGAGAATGGTACGTTTAGGACGGAGAATGGACAGAGAATACGGCGAATGGCTATTCTCTTTGCTTTTAATACGGCGAATGGACGGAGAATGGCCATTCTTTTTGCTTTTAACACGGAGAATGGCCATTCTCTTTGCTTTTAATACGGCGAATGGACGGAGAATGGTACATTTAGGACGGAGAATGGTACATTTAGGAAGCCGACAAAAGCTCGTTCTCTCAAATCTCTTCTTTGTGTAAATTAAATCCAAGGAGGACACAATCCCTAATTTTAGTTATTGCTTAGCAGAGTCTGCTTAGTTGTTGTAAAATTGTGGTGTTGCTTCTGTGACACTTTCATCTTTAATCTCATATTTTCTATGAATATGTGTTCTATTTGATTTTGATTTAGTAATCTTTCCGTAATTAGTTTTTTATTTCATCTAACAATTTAATATTTTTGTTATAAAGCTACAGGGCATGGTGGTGGTGGTGGAAGGAGAAACGGAGATGAAGAAGAAAAGAAGAAGAAGTTCCGGTTCGCGACGGACTTCGTCGAGTTCCTCAATCAAGCGAAATTAAACCTCTTATAGAGTTCCTTAATTGAAGTTGATCACGATCACCTTTTGTATTTTTCAAAAGGATAGTAGAATCTACCTTGAGCCCTCCTCAATCAAACGACTAGTAGAATCTTCCTCGAACCCTCCTCAATCAAACGGCTAGTAGATTGTTTGCTAGTCTCAAAATTTATTTGTCTTTCCATCTTTCTCACTTTTTGTACTTCTCTCTTGCTATATATACAATAGTTTTCTTGTTTCATAGTACTATTATTCATTCTAAAATACATAGAATAGTTTTCTGAAATATAATAGTTTTCTTGTTCTCAAGATGTCTACTCGTGTGGGAGGAAATGTAGAAGACATAGAAGATTGGATGCCAGCTCCAAATGAAACCTTCATTCCGCGTATGTTGCGCAAGATTGAAGAACATCTGTCGACGATTTCAGCTGATGTTGCAAAGATCAATTCTAAGCTTTGTTCTTTAGAAATTGAACAAATGAATTTATCTCGGCGTCTTGAGAAGTTTGAAGAATCTCCAGCTTTGAAGAAGGCATCTTCATCTGGAGCATTTAATAATGTGAAGGTGGTTTCCGTTGTATCTTCTTCCGATGAGGAGGACGTGGAGCTACAGTATCGTAGTAAAGCATTGGACCGAAAGCTTGCATTGTCCCCTATAGAAAAAACTGACTTTAGCAGTCCTTCTAAAAGAATGCATAGAAATTTACATCCGGTCACACAATCAAAAAATTTAATAAGGGGTTCAACCTCGAAGCCTAGCAATTGTACTAGTGTTTCTTCGAGATAGTACGACTTTATTTTTGCAGATGATAGACCTGACGAGTAAGTAATATGAGTTTTGATTTAATTCCAACAGTTTTTTTCTCCTAATTTATTCGTTTCTTTTCTTAGAGAAATAATATCATCTTGCAACAAAAACTATGTGTCTCGGTTTGAGATGAAGACCTTAGCTCCTTTAACGAAAATTAGCAATGGGGTATGTATAGATAGTATATTTCTTCTTAGATGCCATCTATGTTTACTTCGATTCCATCGCTGGCATTTTTAATGATTTATTCAGATTATAGGTATTGTCTCTGCTCTTCTCACCGCGGAGGAACGGAAAAGAACCTCCAATAAAGCTAATGTATGGTTTTTACCAATAAGGATATCAGTGAGTGAGCATTTTATTCTTCAATGCATATGCATTAACAATTTTCTCGTTTGTTTGTCCTTCGTAATGTATTAATTGATGTGTATGTAGAAAGCAACGTTACCTCCATCCGACAAAAAGCCTCATGAAATATGGAAGAAGTTTAAATATTTTCAGGATTACATGGGATCTTTAAGCACTTGTAAAGAGGTATTAATGTATTTATGTTTAAATATTATTCCTAATTTTCTGAAAATTTACTAATTTGTTTTACCTAATTATCCTGATTCAGATATACATACCCATTCATTTGGACGAACACTATACTCTTGCAAGAGTTCTGGTTAAAAAAAGGACGGTTGAAATTTGGGACTCACTTGCATCTAAAGATGATCCGATTCAAAGCAAAACAGTCATAAAAGAAATAGTAAGCTCATATTCATCAATTTTTATGAATTGGGTACAAGATACGCGGTCTACTAATACATATTGTATTCTGGTAATTGTAGCTTTCAAATTTGGATCTCTTTCTCCAAGAAGAAATTTTGAAGTTGAGAGATGCTAGGTTCAGCTTTTCTACTTTTGCAATAAAACGTCCTTCTTATGTTCCCCGCCAAGGCAATTATGTTGATTGTGGGATTTTTGTAATATCATTCATGAAAGACCGATGTAGTCTAGACTACCGTTCTTTCGATGTAAGTCTGAAAATATGTCGTCAAAAACTTTAACTTTTTAGAGCAATATTTTTGATGTTATGTTTGTTATATGCAGTTTGATGCGGGAAAGGAAAGACGCAAAGCTGCTGAATGGATTACAACTTCAGAGCACAATGAGGGAAGATTAGAAGGAGAATGAGGGAAGATTAGAAGGAGAATGAAAAGGAGAATGAGAAGGAGAATGAGGGAAGATTAGAAGGAGAATGAGAAGGAGAATGAGGGAAGATTAGAAGGAGAATGAGAAGGAGAATGAGGGAAGATTTGAATGAGAATAAGAAGAAGAATAGGAATAAGGAGAAGGAGAAGAATAGGAGTTTGAGAATGAATCGGATATGGGTTGTAAGGGTTGGTAATGATTAAAAATAGTCGCCTAGACCTAGTCTTGACCTTGGTTGACCACGGTTGACTTTTTAGACCAAAAGTCAACTATGGGTCAACACTTTACCCAATTTAGTCCCAAATTCTATTAGACTTGGACAGTTGACCCAAGGTCAACTGTTAGTCACCATTAACCTAGGGTTGACCTAGAGTTGACCAGAGTTGACCCGTTGACCAAAAGTCAACTATAAGTCAATTTTTGACCTAGTTTGATTCGGATTGACTTTCAATGTTCTCCTATGACCAAGGTTGACCTAACTAAATTTGTCTTGACCTAGTATGACTTTGTTAGGCCTAATATGACTTAGATTGACCCTGTACAATCTAGTTTGACCTAGACTGACTTAGTTTGGCGTGTGTTGACCTATTTTGACTCAGTATGACTTAGTTTTACTTCCAAACCATTATATTGATACAGTATTCCATCTATAGGTCCTCGAGGCACTGTTCTTGGACTCAGTCGACTTATCCATCACATCGCAGGCGAGTACATTCTCTGATAATATTTCTATTTTATGATATCGTCTTTATTTCTAGTATTTAGTGTAGATATCCTTGTTCTCTTGACACATTGTTCACACGGATTGGTATTTGTCTGGATCCCGTCATAAGATGTTATTCCTCTTATATATGGTATACCTTGTGCAAGTCTTCCTAGTTCCTTGTGCATGGTATAGACAGGATTCATGCGAAGGCTAGCTACCTTCTCAGAGAATCACGTGTCATGACATATCATGACTGGATCCACTATATTAGTCAGGGATGGGGGTGTTAGCATAGATATGTGATCAATACCCTACAGTATTATATTGTATCATCATTGTATAGTGTTAATCATACACTCACGTATGATTAGCCAGGCCAAACATTGTATCAAGTTCTAAGCTGATCACATGTTGAAACTAATACTAAACTCACATAGATATAGTTCCAGATTTTTGGTACATAATATATACTGTTTTTTTGTTTTTATATTCAGTTACAGTCTTGACATGCCTTATCATGATTCATGTACATATTATTTTACCTCATATATTCTCTCTATTTACTGCTACATTTTCAATATCGTCTAACTAGAACTGTTATTTGAGATTTGTGCTCGTTCCATCCTGACTGGATATGTTGACAAAATTTTACAGATTATGGCGAGGAGGATTGTCCTACCTACTACGGTCCTCATGACGTAGTTGGCCTAGACTTGGAGACCCTAGTTCAGCAAGGGTTAGCTCCAGCCGATGGGGTTTTAGAGTAGCTTAGCTGGTTTAGTTAGTACTGGACTTTGTCTCCATATTACATTTTGGCTTGTTATTATTTTAGTAGTTGTATTAGAGATTGTTGACTCTGTGACTCTGGACTTGTATTATTCTGTGTTAGATTTTCAGGATGATATTTCATATCTTGTTGTCTTTATCGTTCGGTATCATCTATATTTCTTAGAGTTTGTGATTGAGTATATTATATTGTCATTGCTTGTCCTCCATTCGGAGTTGACCGTTCTCGACAGGTTTTGATATTATAATTGTTGTTAGATAGTAGACCTAGACAGCGTTCTACGCCGTTTCTGCGGCGTAGGCTGGGACGTTGTCACGCACTCGTGCCCTTACAGCGGGTGCGGATAGTGACAATCAACGATCGACTACTGTGTGACTTGGAAGGGATGGACATTGAACTCCGAGTTTGTTTTAGAAACGTAAAGCTGGCGCGACTGCGGGTGGAACCGAGACTATTGGAGAGGATCAAGTCTGCTCAGAAGGACAACCCATACCTGGAGAAGATGCGAAAGCTGATATCGACAGAAAAAGCGTCCGACTTTGTAGAGGACGAGTCGGGAGTGTTGCTAGTGAAGGGACGGCTATGCGTTCTGGATGACGCATAACTTAGAAAGGAGATAATGTTGGAGGCGCATTATGAAAAATATTCTTTGCATCCTGGTAGCACCAAGATGTATAAGGACATCCGTATTGTCTTTTGGTGGCACGGCATGAAGAGGGACGCAGCGCTCTTTGTATCAAAGTGTATGGCCTGTCAGCAAGTTAAAGCCGAGCACCAGTGACCGGGCGGGGAGATGCAGAACCATGCCATTCCAGACTAGAAATGGGATCATGCCACTATGGACTTTGTTGTTGGCTTGTCGAGGATGCTGCGGAGAAACGACGTCATCTGGGTCATCATCGAACGACTAACCAAGTCAGCGCACTTCATAGCCATTAAAGTTACTTAGAGCGTCGACCGCCTTGCTCAGATATACCTTGATGAGAGAGTTCGGCTGCACGGGGTCCCAGTATCTATCGTCTCAGATCGAGATGGACGGTTCGTGGCGCGCTTCTGGAGTAGTCTTCATTCAGCGTTGGGGACCAAGTTGAAGTTTAGCTCAGCTTATCATCCTCAGACTGACGGCCAAACAGAGCGGGTGAACCAGATTCTCGAGGACATGTTACGATTATGTACGATCGACTTGAAGTCAAGCTGGAACATTCATCTACCGTTGGCCGAGTTTGCATACAACAACAGCTACCAGTCTAGCATCCAAATTGCGCTGTATAAAGCCTTGTACGGCCGGAAGTACAGACCGCCCATTTGCTGGGATGAAGTCGGGGAGCGACAGATACTTGGTCCGGAGCTGGTTGAGCAGACTGTGCAGAAGGTCAAGTTGATACGGGAGAGATTGAAGATAGCACAAAGCTGGCAGAAGATCTATGCCGACACGTACCGACGCCCCCTCTAGTTCTCGGAAGGCGACTATATATTCCTGAAAGTGATGTCCATGCGTGGAGTTTCCAGGTTCGGTGCAAAAGAAAAATTGAGCCCATGATTTGTTGGTCCGTTCGAAATATTGAAGCGAGTCGCCCCAGTAGCTTACCAAATTGCCTTGCCGCCTGCATTTTCGGAGGTACACGACATCTTCCACGTCTCACAATTGCGAAAGTACGTGCACGATCCGGGCCATGTGGTAGATAGGGGTATAAACGGACCGGACGGACACGAACAGTCCATTGTCTGTGTTCGATCCGTTAATGAAAATAAGTTTGGACGGACGGACACAGACAGTTCATTGTTCAAGTTCGGGCCGGACGAACATGGACAACCACTGTTTGTTAATTCAATCGGACGATCCGCGGACAAATTAAATATATTACCAAAAGTTATTATTTTATCAAGATACCTTAATAGTTGGTTCAAAAAATCTAGTTGAAAGAAAATACAATTGAAGGTTATAGAATACAACAGACAATAGTAAAAGGATAACAAAAATCGAGACGGGACAACAAAAATTTGATGCAAAACCAAAATATTATAACATAATTGATACAAAACCAAAAGGAGTCTCCACTATCGGACTGTTCGCGGACGAATTCGGACCGGACATGGATATGACCGTGTCCGGGTCCGATTTTTAATCGGACAAAAAAGTCCAATTTTTGTTCGTTAATGAATCAGACGTTCCGCGGTCGAACCATTTATCGAGCCAAATACGTACGAACAACGGACTACTTTGTCCATTTTACACCCCTAGTAGTAGATTTGGGTCAGCTGGATCTGAAGGCAGACTTGTCATATGTCGAAGAGTCGGTGAAAATCTTGGAGTAAAGGATAAACTTCTCCACAACTGTAAGCCCCCTGAATTTCAGGGCTATTTTAATTTTTTCTAAATGAATTATTTTCGATAAATGTTTTATTATTTAATTGTTTTGATCATTTATGTGCCTTTTCGTAACTTTGACTTCTGGAGCGTCAGGGATACCAATCTCTGTAAACTCTCTTCATGGGTCTTGAAGTAGGCAAGATTATCTTCCTGTTGATATATCGTGTCCCACTTGAACTCGTTCCCTTGTGCTCTTTTTGTATCGCGCAAGTTCGGGTCAACTTAGACCGATTAATCGTTGAATAATTATTCCCACTTTTATTTTTGATCATCGTTTGCACGTTACCGTTGCTTTTAATTTAGGAGCACCAGATCAGCCATTTTCTCGAAACCAACTTCTCATAAATGATGTACTCGAGACGATCTCCACCCATGACCTTCGTGTCCCACTCAGACACTCCATTTTGTGCTTCATTTTCTTCGCACAATTCCCGGGTCAATTTAGGCCGATTAATTATCTACCGTGAAACCCGATTTAATTTCCGATTTAATTTCGGGACCCGACATCGACCCAACCTGTCAACCCGAAGTATGGACGTGGCCCACACGAAGCCTACTCCCCGCCTGCAACTTGTGTCCCATTTATTGGAGTCCCCGTATATTATTTATTTACCCATGATTATAAATCTCTATTTTTAATTTAATTATTGCACCCGGTCCGATTTTGACCCGACCCGGCTCGACCGAACCCGAACCCAAGCTCCCTGTTGTTCTCTCATGACTGCCCAAATATCCCACAAGATTTTCCTATTTTTCCTATTTCAAAAATGTTTCCTTCTCTCTCGATTTATTAAATATCTTAAATATCTATCTATTTTCACACACAAACAAATATCTCCCATTTAAAACACACACACCTCACAACCTCCCCATAACAACCAGCACCCTCCCCCTATTCCTAGCCGAACACCCCCCCTCTCTATACTTTTCTCTCTCTACCTCTCTTTATATATATACCTACATATATATATATATATATATATATATATATATATATATATATATATATATATATATATATATATATATATATATATATAAAATATATATATATATATATATATATATATATATATATATATATATATATATATAAACAACTCTCTCTCTCTCTCTCCTATTACTCCCACACAACACCCCATCACATCCCCTCTCCTTTCCAGCACAACACACCCCCCCTTAGCCGACCTCCTATTCCTTCTCTCAAATATCTCTCACTCACTATTCTCACTCTCTCTTTCTATTTACACCCTCACACATATAAACATACACACACACACATACATCTCTCCTTACACAACTCAACACACACATACTACACCACCACCACATCCGACAGCTCCCCACCCCCATGGCTGCCGACCACCACCACCGTGAACACCCTCACCCACAGCCTCCCTCTTCTTCTCCTCCTCCTCTTCATCATCTTTACCATCACCATCACCATTAACATCACCACCTCCATCAACTACGCCTCCGCCACCATAACCCGAACCACCACCACCTTCCACCGTGCCTGACCCCTGCCGCGCCGCCTCAGCCACCGTCGGCCACCGCCGCGCGTGTGCGCCGGGCCGGCAGCGCGGTCGCAGCAGTAGCATGCAGCCGCACGCATGGATGCGCGCCACCTCGCGCGCGCGGATGCGACGTGGCCGTGCGCCACTTCGTGGCCGGCCCGCCCCCGCAAGCTCCCCATGCCTCCGGCGAACCCCGGCGACCACCCCGAGGCCGCCACCTCCTTCCCCGACGAGCCAAATAGGCTATTCGTGCGTTTACGTCGAAATCCCGTCGTGACGCGCGCGTTTTGAACTCAGAAAGTGCGCTCCGTCGCAGCAAGTTCACGCGTATTTTCTGGGAGATCCGACCGTTGGATCGGTGAACGTTTTGCTCCGTCGCAATCTCGGTATATCCATCTTCACTCCTGTCAATTTTCGTCCGTTAATTTTGTCGTTTGATACCTCAAAACTGGCCACCAAGTTGACGTTTTAAATTGAACTGTTTTTGGACAGTTTCGTGGAGCCGACTTTGTCAGCTCGTAACTTCACCGTCGTAGCTCCGTTTTGTGCACCGTCAGTTCCGATGCACAGCTGGTATTACCATCTTCCTGTCTCCTTTATATTTCGTTTCATTTTAAGCACGTTTGGTTGGTTGAATTCGACGCCAAAGTTGGCCGTCCGAATTCTTTAAATTGCACTTGTTAAATTCCATTTTTGAACCCGGGACTCCGGATTCAATTTCTGACACCACCAATAGACTCGTGGCATCGTTCTGGCATGTTTTCATGTAAAGTTTGCTTAATTTGGAGAACGTGGGCCCTGGCACGCATTTCGGTGCAAAACGGGTCCCACTTTTCGGATCAACGGGTCACTTTGAGATCGGCTCATCGGAATTTAATTCCGGATATACCGTTGAGTTCGTATCGTCATTCTGGACTCGTTGACATATAATTTGCTGAGTTTTGAAGACATTTGCTCCGACACGCATTTCCGTGCAAATCGGATACCAAGTGTCGCGTCAACGTATCATTTTGAGATCGGCACATCGGAATCCTATTCCGGATATACCGTTGGGTTCGTATCGTCATTCTGGATTCGTGGACATATAATTTGCTAGGTTTTGTAGACTTCTATCCCGACAAGCTTTTCGGTGCAAAGTGTGTCCAACGGCGGACATCATTTTGATCCAAAATTACCATTTTGCCCCTGTGTCCAAATTGGACTTATGGGTAGGCTATCCTAGCTGATTTGACCGTTCTGGACACGTTGGTGATATTTATTTTATCATCCGACAACATCTGTAGATTTTGATTATGTATTATCCTTAATTTATAATTAATTATTTTTTCAGATATTGTTACTTTCTGGTTTTGAATTTTTATATATATTTTAATTGCTGTAAAACCTTGGAAAAATTGTATTTAAATACTATGTTAATTTAGATAATTTATTATAATTTTTCCAGCATTTAATAAGTACTTTTGGTATTTTATAAAAATAGGAAAACAGAACTCATTTTCAGTATATTTATGTTTGCTGATTTTTTAATAAATATTTATGAGGGTTTATAAATCCCAGAAAAATTAGTATAAATTTCTATAATTAACAAGGATCATTTTGGTACTTTATTTTATATATAATTTAGCTTTTTGTCTATCTCAAAAATTGTTGGAACTCAATGTACAGTTTGATTTAATTATTGAATAATTATGACTTGTAATATTTTGTGTTCTTTTGAGTTATTGTAGTATTGGACCACCCCCTACACTAGTGTAAAGATCCTAGAACATTAGTTTGGATATTAGTGGCACTCTACATTAGACTTTTATGTTAGGTCCCCACTTAGTTAGTATCTAGTTAGGAGTCGTGTCACACCACTAGTATATTCTTGATCATAGCTTAGAACTGAGTCTGTATATCATTATTGACAGGACACCGGACATCTATATCTTCGTACTAGTATTCTTGCTTTGCTCGAGGCAAGTACATCTACACACTCATTTACTGTCTTTTAATGCTAGAACATGTATTAACCCTGTTAAAATACTGATCATTGAGGTAGCGAGTTAAATCTTCACATGTTGTATTACTTTCAGCACTTGTCATGCTTAGGACAGTTATCGTACCTTCACATGCTTCTTACTGGTTCTCAGCACATGTTTCACTATGCTTTATACGGCTCTGAGTATTCACATGTTTTGTACTGCTCCCAGTACCTGCCGTGCTTATACTGCTCCCAGTATTTCCCATATGTTTTACTGTTCTCGTATCTCTCACATGTTAGAATATGGGTTATGGGGAAACTGATAGTTGAGTACGTGATCATAGTCCCACGCTACGACCTTGGCCGTGTAGGGCCGACATTATGCATGTAGACCTTGCCAGAGGCCAATATCCCGAGGCACTTGTACGTGTGTACATTTAGGCATGTACGGAAGTACATATTGTTCTTACTGGTGGCACTCCACCCTCAGCACCTCTTGACCGATCACGTACCTGCTACAGTTTTAAACATTACATATACATCTGTCTTTATGACATATGTATCCTTGCCATGATAGATTATGAGATATACCATGATTCCAGATATGCCATGTTCCCTGTGTTACTATGATATTGTGATCCCAGTTGTACCATGAGGCCATGTTTCTAGTATTTGCTATTTTATAGACTCATCACACCATGTTTCTTGTTGTACATCTCTTTCATTATATGTTCAGTACTTTGGTTGTAGAGGTTGTACTTGCTCCCGTTCTAACAGGATAACGTTGTAGGTATACTTTTCGAGAAGGAATTGCTATGTGTTACATATTATGGCATTGCATTTGAGGACCTGGCCTTAGCTCCAGAAGAGGCCCCAGCGGGGAACCTTGTTTAGATATCTTTTTCGTGTTTTGGGACTTAGACTTTGGTATGTACTTATATTTGGATACTGGACTTTGTCTCCAGTTAGATACTTTGGTTATGTATTATTAAGTCTGTACTTGTTTACCTTCGCTTATAGATGCTGTGTTGTGATGAACCTTTAATTATGATTTTAGAACTGTTAGCTGCTTAGATACTTTATTGTCTATTCTTAGAACAGCTTACTACGCTTTAACCAAACGTAGGCTGGATATGGCTCGGCCCGGCCCAACAATTTGGGTAACGGGTCGTGACAACAACCGTGCTATTCCCCTCGTTCGCGTCCTCTGGAGAAACCATTCGGTCGAAGAGTCGACGTGGGAGCTTGAGTCAGAAATGAAGGAAAAATTCTCTTCATTGTTCTCGTAGAGGTAAGTTCTATTCTTAAGTTTTGAGGACGAAACTTTTTCTTAGCTGGTTATGGTGTAGTGTCCCATCCCTATATCGTGCCCCATCCTCCGTCCACGGGGTACGCGAGAAAGGAACATTATCGCTATCGATTCGGTCGGGACCGATAGGTCGGGATCGATCGAATCGAATGAACGGGAACGGTTGAATTAAGATCCATTCTCCGTTATGGAATGGCTTCTTCGGAACCAAGTCCCATATTCAGTGGGTTGCGCCTCAAGGGTTGACTCTGCGGCTGAGTCGGGAGAAACCTCCCGTTGCTCTGTTTTTTACGTCGCTTGCGTTGGTTTTGACTTTATTTTCTGAATATGTTTTCGTGAATGTTTTCGATGGTTTTCATGGCTTGCATTTTGAACTCGCATTTCCTATCAAACTTCTTGAATAATACAGTATTTTAATCGATTGCTTGTGCGATTTCAGGTGATTGCTTGTGCGATTTCAGGTGATCGCGTAGGCGACGTCTAGCGCAACCAACAAGTTCTCTCGCCGCAAAGCAAACTCAAGGTGAGTAGCTGACCTCCTTAATTTCGACCCTCTATTTCAAAATAAGAACTCGGGTAATGATATCGAATTTGAATGATTCACTTGAAAAATACAAGTCCTACGTTCTAAAGCAGAAAAGATGAGATGTGTAGAAAAGTGAGAATTATTGCAGGCCTGCAAAACAACCGAGTAAATGGATCGATTACATAACAAGTCCCAACGATCTCCTAAAATATACCTTGTTAACTTACCACGGTCATGAACAACTTGTCGACAAGGGCGATGGTTTCTTCGAGCGGCAACCCGTGGCCACGGGACCGACTCGGCCTAGGAAGAAACAAGTTATAGCCGAGCTGGGTAATAGGCAATCGGTAACACGGGGACTTGTATCGGAGCTCGCTACTTGCGTTGTAAAGATCCCGTTTACCTGGCTATGTCCAGGATGGCTAGTTAATGCCAGTGACCTCCACGTTAAACATTTTATATGAATTGTTATCAACTAACAGGGAAGTGATGGTAAGTTTTATGTTGCATGGCGCGTCCTGCCGAGGGAAATTCTGGTGTAACTTACTTGGTTTACGTTTCGTCAAAATGCCTTGTATGAAAATATCTAGGATGGCTAGAAAGATCACTAAAAGCAAGTCGTACAATTTTTATCTAAATTCTTGAACCAAATGAGGGCCTGAAAATTAATAGCCACTCGCCAGTACATGTTGATTGTACTGATCCTCGCTCTCTCTACAGGTACGATAAATCAGGAGGAGCGTGCCACGTGAAGGGAGGCAACGCTCGTGTGTTTTGAAGCTTCGTCCGTGCGGTCGAAACTTAGATCCAATTTCTTTTGAAAACTCCGATGTTGGAGATCAGAAGACAGATAGAGCGACTTTCCACCATCCCAGGTGGTTTTGTAATGCTGGTTGTATAATCAATGGATGATGTATGGAATGGCTATCTCGTCGACGTTCATTTTGTAATGGAGTCAATTTGTAAAAAGCCCGCGCGGCGCCCTTGTATCGAGTCTGTAAAATGATGTTCATTATCAATAAAGCTTAAGTTTCCTTCTTTATAATGTGTGTTCAATTTACTCTGCGCATTCTCTTGTTGTTGTGTTTCGGATAACCTTATGACTATGCCTTGTGCGAGCGCAATTTTGGTTCGTACGGCATCACGCCCGGGGGACGACTATCGATTCTACGGAATCGGGACGTGACATAAGTCATATGTATATTGCTACAAAACTAAGAAAAGAAAAAAATCTAAATTTTTTCTAACTGCCGACTATATATATACTTGCCTAAGTAAAACCTTTTCAAATCTTTTTAATTACCATAATATATATACCCATAGACATATCTACAAAAAAATCAATATACTAATATTAAAATTATATTTGGACCACATATATCCATAGTTTAAAAAAAAATATCATAACAAATTATAATAAAAATATTTTAAAATACTTTAATTTATTTTTTATTTTATTTTTTAAATAATTTTAGAAAAAAATTTATTTTATTGATGCTTTAAGATGTTCGACATTACGGAAATAACTTTGTGCATGCTATATGCATGTCTTTTGGGGCCACTATTTCCAACTCCCACCATAGAGTCTTTTTAAGAAAAATTTAATTACCAGAACATATATATATATATATATATATATATATATATATTAAAATTATATTTAAACCACATATATCCATAGTTTAAAAAATATATCTATAACAATTTTAATTTAAAAAATATATAAATTATTTAAAATAATTTAAGATTTTCTTTATTTTTTTATAATATTAGAAAAGTTATTTTATTTTATTGATTTTTTTTAGATATTCGACATTACGCAAAAAACTTTGTGCACACTACATTGTATGCCTTATGGGATTAGTATCCTCAACTCCCGCCATACCAATTTTAAAATAGAAGAAATAATACGCAACCTTGGTTTGATTCACTAATTTTTTGCCATCCAGTGACTCAGCTAGGATCTTATGACTCTCTGTAACCACAATAGTCATTCAAATTCGACATTTTAATTTTAGGATATTTTAGCAAATGTCTCCATTTAAAATAGAGAAACTAGCATTATACATCCACTATTTTATAAAACTAGCTAATGTTTCCATTCTTTTGTAAACCAACAAAAAATTTGATTGAATAGTTGAAATATATCTTAAAATTTTATTTATTCCATACAAAAGAATAAAAGTATTTGTTAATTTTTCTTTACAAAATGGAGGTATATATTAGTTTATATTTTTTTAAATGGAAACTTTTACTAAAATATTCTTTTATTTTATTAAAGTTGCAACGCATATACGAAATAAATACACTGAGGATTCAGACGGGACACAGTTGATAGAAGAAAATAATCTGAAAATTTCCATGTTTCCCTCCACTTACCACGTCCTCGAACTTCTAAAACTCGCAGAGTTCTTTATTCCCGCTCGTAGGGCCTCCCTCTACCTCCGCTCCACAGACCACACCATGGTTCTGTTCTGCCACCGTAAATTTAGCGCCAAACCCAAACCTCTCCCTCGGAAAAATCTCACCACGTAGAACCATGCAACGGTCCCACCTTCCCTTCGTGCTGGGTCCCACTCTTCTCCCTAGCTCCATTGATAAAACCCCCACTTCCCCCTCTATTTCTCAGTCACTCACTCACTCAAGAGAGAGAGAGAGAGAGAGAGCAATGGCAATGGCAATGGCGACCATTCTCTTCTCTTTGCTCTTCTTCTCCTTGTTCCTCTTTGGCTCCACCTCCGCCGGCATCGTCGGCGTCAACTACGGCCGCGTCGCCAACAACCTCCCCTCCCCTTCCGCCGTTGCCTCCCTCCTCAAGTCCTCCGGCATCACCCACGTCAAGCTCTACGACTCCGACCCCGCCGTCCTCCGCGCCCTCTCCGGCACCGGCCTCTCCGTCACCGTCGCCCTCCCCAACGAGAACCTCACCGCCGCCGCCACCTCCCCCTCCTTCGCCGCCGCCTGGGTCCGCCGCAGCGTCGCCGCCTACCTCCCCTCCACCAACATCACCGCCGTGGCCGTCGGCAACGAGGTCTTCGCCGTCCCTAGCTCCCCCGGCGTCAGCAACCTCACCTCCTCCCTGGTCCCCGCCATGGCCAACATCCACTCCGCCCTCTCCGCCCTCAAGCTCGACGGGGCCGTCAAGGTCTCCTCCCCGATCGCGCTCACGGCGCTGCAGAGCTCGTACCCGCCCTCCGCCGGCTCGTTCCGCCCCGACCTCGCGGAGTCCGTCATGAGGCCCATGCTCGGCCTGATCGAGAGGACGGGCTCCTTCCTGATGGTGAACGCGTACCCCTTCTTCGCCTACGAGGCCAACGCGGGCGTGATCCCCCTCGACTACGCGCTCTTCCGGCCCAACGCCGGCGTGGCGGACGCCGGCAGCGGGCTGAGGTACTACAGCCTCCTGGACGCGCAGGTCGACGCGGTGTTCGCCGCGGCGGGGCGGCTCGGGTTCGGCGACGTGAGGGTGGTGGTCTCGGAGACCGGGTGGCCGTCGAGGGGCGACGACGGCCGGGAGGTCGGGGCGGGGCTGGAGAACGCGGAGGCCTACAACGGCAACCTCATACGCAGGGTCCTGTCGGGGAACGCCGGCACCCCGCTGAAGCCGCGGGCGGACGTCGACGTGTACCTGTTCGCGCTGTTCAACGAGAACCAGAAGCCCGGGCCCACGTCCGAGAGGAACTACGGGCTGTTCTACCCCAACCAGGAGAAGGTGTACGACGTGGAGTTCACGCTGAAGAGCGGCGGAGGAGGGGGGAGTGGTGGGGGGCTGAAGTCGCAGGAAGCGAGGGGGAGGAGGAGAGACAAGAGGGGCTCCAGCAGCAGCGGCGGAAGTGGGAGGGTGACGTCACGGTCGACGGGGGAGACGTGGTGCGTGGCGAACGCGGTGGCGGGGAATGAGAGGCTGCAGAGGGCGCTGGACTACGCGTGCGGGGAGGGCGGGGCGGACTGCGGGAAGATACAGCCCGGGGAGGACTGCTACGACCCGGACACGGTCGAGGCACACGCCTCCTTCGCCTTCAACAGCTACTACCAGAAGAAGGGGAGGACGCCCGGGGCCTGCGACTTCCAGGGAGCAGCCTACGTGGTCGCTCAGTCTCCCAGTAAGTCCACTTCCCCCACTTCACTTTTACCCGTCCTAGTAAATTAATTAATACTGTACTCTTTTGCTTTGGTGGTGCAGAGATTGGGAAGTGCGAGCTGCCGACGAGAGCTTGAATGAGTTACTGCTGCTGATGGTGGGCTCCACATGGACATGTGGGTGGGCTGCTACATAAATATATACTTTTTGGGGGGAGGGGGGCCATCTTCTTCTTATTTTATGTTTTTTAACTTGTAGTAGTAATAGTAGTACTTGTTAGTTTTAGCTGGCAATTGGGAGTAGTTGGTTTGACTATTGTTGCTCAAATTTGTAGTGCGCGCGCGCATCAGTGCATGTGACTAGGAATGTGCATACGTAGAAGCTCTGTTACTACTCTTCTCACCCATTTGCAAATGTTGCGTATGCGCACTGCACTGGTGGTCATTGGATGCTGGTCCGGCCTTGTTTGGAAACGGAAAGGAAAAGTCGTTACTTTTCTGTTCTGTTGGATGTTTAACGAAATTGAGAAGAAAAGTAAGTGATTCCGAAAGAAGATTAGGGGAAAAAATAATTTTATCTATCCAAACAAATATTTATTTTTTATCTTTAAGTATTTATTTTTTTATATTTTTATATATATTTTTAAATGTCAAAAAAAAATTAATAAAAATTGTAATTTTTTAAAGAAAAGTCAATATAAATTGATTTCATTTCTCTTTCCGCGAACGAACCAAACGAGGCCCAGATCTGTATGTTGTCTTTGAAAGCATCTTCGATTAGAGAATCACCCTCAATGTCATGTGCCCAGCACGTGTTGCTATATTACGTTTTGTGGTGGGGGTGTGACGCATCTGGTAAGATTGTTCATGTATGAGAAATGAATCAAAACATACCAAATCAAACAAACAATACATTCATTTTCCTACTCGTAACGGGAGGTTTGGTTTGCCACTTGCCAGGAAAACGGAAATAGAGCGTTCTTTTATGTGTAATAGTTGTTGATGGATGCAGATGTTTGCAAATTTATTTTTTGGATGTGTGTAAATGGTGTTACAAGATTTAAACACGTTCGGTCCAGAGTTTTTGGTTGCCATAGACGAAAATTAGAATTGTGCACCTCCTAAAACTATAGTCATAAAAAAAAAATTAAAGGCACTACAACTTTATTTAGGATAGTCCATTACTTCAGGACAGTTCAGATGTTTACAATTTTTACTTAGGATATTCCCAAATTTACTTTGGGTTGTCCAACTCTCCTCCATCCCAAACCTTACCAACAGGACTGTAGGCAATTCTACAGCCCTGTAGTATATATAGGACTGTAGGCAATTCTACAGTCCTGTAGTATATAGAACTGTAGAATATTCATACAGTCCTATCGTATCCGTAGGTCTGTAGAAAATCCTACAATCTTGAATTATATATGGCCTGTAGAATTTTCTATAGTCATGTATATAAGTATGAGACTTTATAATTTTCTTGCCGTCCTTATAGTCCCAGTTGTTTATCTCTGCATTTCAACATGACTGTAGAAAATTCTACAGTCCATTTATAATCCAGGACTGAAGAAAAATTCTACAGTCCTACATATATTATATAGGACTGTAGAATTTGCCTACAGTCCTGTTGGCTTTTATACTCAAAATTTGGGTTGTCCTCCAGTAAAAAAAAGCGTGGCAAACTTTTAAATAATTTTAAAAAAAATTGGGCTACACTCAAGTAAAAATTGTAGTGTCGTTAGAATTTTCCTAAAAAAACTGAGAAGCTTTTAAGAAAAAAAATACAAACCAACCAATAATATTGTACCTATGCCCTTTTAGATAGGAGTTATAAGTTAAAACCAACTTTGTTAAGTAAATCATGTTATTTCCGAAACAGATCTTAGATGGAAGAACGTGAGTCGACAGAATGATTTGGCAACACTTCGAGGAAGGTGTCCAACTGAGATCCCGGAGGATTCAGAAAGACGAAATCAAATGTAACACTTCGAAGAAGGCACAAATAAATTTCGTAGCAGCAGCGACGAAAGTCCACAAGTAGTTTCTGATTAGATCAGAGAAGCACAAGTGGTTTCTGATTAGATCTGAGGGAAAGAGAAGGAAAGAAGAAAGAGAAGACAGCTTTACTGGGGTGATCAGGTCACCGTTGCTCAAAGCAAGATTCGCCTTTATACGATCCGCTTCCAGGAACCAGCAAGTTCTTAGAGAACTTCTGGAACGCTCGTCAGTCAACTTTTTATGACTTGAACGGGCTCCCTAAACTTTACGGACTCCCTTAACTCTCTTCTTTGGTGCATCTTTCAAAGGAAGCCAAGGGGCTCTATTTATAGAGCGGAGTGGGACTTCATCTTTTCTCCTATCCGATGTGGGACTAAAATACCAATACTCAAAAAATAAGTTTGATATTTTAGATCATCCCACAATCAGCATAGTCGTGTGCCAGTCCACGCCTACCCTCCGAGCACTCTCCTGCATGCACGAGGCATCCTGGAGTCCGTGTCTGAGTCCGAGTCCGAACAACAAAAATCAACTTGCATACTTGTTGGAATTAATCCTTCTTTCCTTTTAGGAAAATACTCCCACATGGCACACACTTGTGCCCCACCACACCTCATGTGCACACCTCAACACAAGCAACGCATTATATTAAGATACTCACCAATTGGTGTAGCCGATGTGGGACTATCTTTCCTAGTCTAAAGGCAAAAATATCAACAATCTCCCACATATCTCAATATATGGGTTGAGTGTTTCCCACAATGACTACCCATCATGCATTAGGAGAGATGTCGCTACGACTTGAATCTTTCTACATGGGTTAAATAACAGCATGATACAAGAATGGACTAAGCCTTGAATTTTGCACCATTACTGCAATTCTTTCCACTCACATAATGACATCAACTGTGCCTCTGGCTGCACATTAAAGGCCTTGTGCCAGCCTGATTTCGATGTATATATATTGGGTGTCTACAAAGTTTTTCTCAAGAGACGGCCTACATTTCTATCCATACACTCTAGGTGAGTTCTTTTAAAAAATCCTGGCATGAAGTCTTTCGCTTCCTTGCGGTGCTACGTCGCTATGACATGACCTGAAGCCGAGTCAATGCCTCATGTGGTGTCATACCACTGTAGCATGAGGCCCAGCCTCTTTGTAGTGCCAAACTACCCAGCATGAAGCATTTTGCTTCCTTGCGGTGTTACGCTGCTGTGACATGGCTTGCAAAGCCGAGGCACTGCCTCATGTGGTGTCACACCACTGTAACATGAGATCCAGCCTCTTTGTGTGCTGCCTACCACTCTTCATTCTACAGCATTAGGCCCTATTGCCTATGTGCGGTGCTACGCCACTGTGACTTGGCCCGAAGTCGAGGCTTTACCCTCACTAAGTACCTCATGTGGTGTCACCCCACTGTAGCATGGAGTACTACGCTCATGTGTAGTGTTGTGCTACACGTGCTTCCTGTAAAGCACGCCGGACATCCCAAATGCCCGAGAACTCATTAAGACTTCCAAGCCATCCTCTCATAGGATTTTGTTCTATACAAAGAACAAACAGTAAACAACAATGGTTCTGGGTCCGTAACCACGTATTTCCTAAGGATTATCCGATGTTAACAGTGGTTCTGGGTCAGTGACCCCGTAATTCCAAAGATTTATCTACTGTTCCATATATTTTTCCAGTCAATGGTCCTCCCTTGAACCAAAAGCTAGATACCTAGTAGATTTCTCTTTGAACTAATAGCATAAAACTTTATGGTAGGTGTAACACCCAATTTTCTAAATGAGGATAATTTTGAAATTTTGTGCTTTTAATTATTTAATTATGATATTTAAATAATAATATGATTTTTGGTGAATTTTAATCATTTTAAAACTATTTAAAAATTATGACTTGTGATTTTGATGTGCAGCTAGTGAAACCGTAGAGACTGTCTGTCCTAGAGCCTAACCCTGTAATTTGGAATATTAATTATCATTTTTAGCCTAGAGATAATTTGATCATTTTGACTTATTAGAATTATTGATTTATTTATTGGATTGACGGTTGTTGATTTTGACTTTTGCTAGTTGTGACTTAAGAGACTAACCTAGATGCTGACTCTAGTTAAGGTGACTTGATTAGCATAGTGAGACCCTAATCTAACTTAAGTCGACTTGGTTTTGACTTGAGTGATTTAGCACTTGAGAAATTAGGAAGGATTTTAATGTTGGACTTAAGGCTAAGGTAGAGAGCCCATTGCTCATGTGACCTAGCTCAAAGCCCACTAACTAGAAACCCTAACCCTAATTTTCATTCAATATGACCAGCCACTTAGGGCTCCCATGTCACTACCACATTTCTAGTTTGAGGGTATTTTTGTCATTTTTGGAATTATTTGAATTTAATATATTTTATTAGGAATTTTTAAATAATTTAATTGAATGGTGTGATTTAAATACTAGTTTAATTATTGTCATGTGATTTTGGTTAGCCTAACCTAGATTGGACCTAACCTAGATGGGTCATAACTAATTTAGTGAGCCACTTTGAGAATTAGATGGTTTGGTTAAGGGGTTAAGTCAAGTTTAGTTATGGTTAAGTGATTTGCAAGAGACTAGGAAAGAACCCTTTGTTCTAGGCCATCCATTTCCCTTGATTCATTCCTAGTCATATGATGAAACCTAAAAACCCTAACCCTAACTATTATGACCAGTCAAGACCCCCCCTTGCCTATATAATGTCTCTATAGGGATTTGTGCCTCTTTCTTTATTAGTTCTTCATTTTTCCTAAGGAATAGGTAAGCCTTCATTTAATTTTTCCTAGTTTAATCAATAGGACTCCTTTTTTATTGGGATTTCTTCCATTATGATCTAATTAATCTTTTCTTCCTGATCGTGGAGTCAAATATCAAATTTGCATCAATTTGGGGATTTTGGGTGGCTTTGAAGAACTCCTTGGAAGAGACTTGTTGTGTTGAAGAACACCCATAGGTACATTCTATTCTACCCATTAAAATTAGGTTTAAATTGCATAGACATCTAGCCCTAGGTGTCCTGGTCTTGTAGGTATAGGGTTTGCCAATTTTCGTGTCCTGTACGTGTCCGTATCGAACACGTATCAGTGACATGCGCAGGTGTTCGACGAAATGCCACAAAGGGCATTTCGTTCGAGTTTTCAAATTCTGTTTGAATAGGAATTCGTATTTTTAGGTCGCTTATGGGTTTCTATTGGACTGAGCTGGTTTCGAGTCGTGTCCGAGTCACATTGGACTCGCGGACACGGTCGCGCGTGCCTGGGCGCACTGTCCTGCTACCCGCAGGGTCGTGCGACTTGTGTAGGACACGTGGGCGCGTGTCATTTGACGTGGAGCTCGGGGCAGTGTCTGACACGACACTCCCCAAGTCTCGTGTCACTTGGTGGCGTGTCGGGTGCGTGCGGACACGTGCACAGGCCAACCGAGCTCGTGCAGTCTCGTGTGTGTATGTGCTTTGGTCTGGACACGGGTGTCTAGTGTTTGTGGACACGAAACTGAGGGTATGACACGTGCACACATTGAATATTAATTACCAACCAATATTATCTAGCCTTACTGCTATTTTAATGTTTAAATAGGAAAGCCCTATTCGACTGATACACTGAGATATCAGTGATATAAATCACTGTTCTTAAATTGTCCTTCACTAATTTTCCTGATTAAATGTTAAGTATTAGTTATGTTTTGATTACCTGAATATTTGACATCATGGTTTAGATTAATTTCTCAGTTTTAGAAGGTTTACATGATCGAACTGCATTGATTGGGTTCCTGTTTTCTGATACATGTTCTGCTCAATAATTTCTGTGTTCATTTCCAGTTTCGATTGTTTCTAAATGTTAAATTGCCATAACTGATTCACCTACATGTGTATTATTCTCTGTTAGGTTGGTTTTACAAGTTAGATTAGGTTGGTCGATCAGAAATGGAATTTTGGACACATGGTTGGACTGTTTGATGGACTGATACATAAACAGATTTTTAAATCCTGATTTTCCCTTCCTGTTAAACTGATTTTTATGATTCCTAGACTAATGATTAATCCTAATTATACATTGCTATTTACTGTTAGATGTAGGTACTGCTATTACTTTCCTTCTTTAAACTGAGATTGAATTCCTGTTCGAATTGTGTTTAATGGTTAATAACATGTTTTATGTGATGTTTTAATCTACTACATTTCATATCATGTATTGGACTGTTAAGAAATCATTGAGGGTTTACTGATTTCATTCACTGTTAACTAGAAATCCTGAGATTCCTTTGTTGAACTGATTTTGGTTTGGTTTAGGATTTGTATATAGAGGTAAATATATACATAAATGTTTGTACAATGGTTACATGAATTGATTTTCTATTCCTTTTTCTAACTGTCGAATTATTTGGTATAGCCACTGTCATCTTTCCTGAGAATCTATTACATGTCATTCCACTGTTGTTTTCCTGAGTTTTGGTGATACACTAAACCTGAAATGAATGGCCAATTCTTAATGAACTGATTTGATACAAACCTGGGCATGTTCCCCATTGCACTGTCTTAGTTCAAAAGCCTGAGACCCTACATTGTCACTGTCAATTGGATATCCTGGGAACTTAATTGCCTACACTATACACCCTTATGTCCTGCCAACACCATACATTCCTGTCAGCTATACACTACAAGCACAGGGTTCTACCTAGACACACATGTTTCAGTTCTTTAATGTGTTCCTGCATACATGTTGCTATCTCTAGAAGTTTCTGTCACCTGGACACACACACACACACACTGTCTTAATTTTTTTCCATTGTTTACTGTCATTGTTAGGCCTAATATTGAATCTTGTTTCACATGCTCACCACACATGTTTTCCTCCTATCACACACATATGTAAATTCATCTCTCACCCACAAACTAAATCCTGTATACTCATACACACATTTCATTACCTGTCAACACATTCCTCCTCTATCCACACACACATATTGTATCCTATATATATATATATATATATATATATATATATATATATATATATATATATATATAGATAATTCCTAATATATGTATGTGTGTGATTATATATATATATATATATATATATATATATATATATATATATATATATATATATATATATATATATATATATATTTGGGTCAATAGTTATAAAAGCCTAATTGTATATGTGTGGTGGTAGAGTAGCTTTATGGGATCTCTAGATAGGTGATAGCTCATGTGCTAGGCACATGCCTATATGTATATAAGGATATACATATACATGTGATAGTGGTATAGGTATATATGTGGTATTGGCCTATGGTGTGTCTATTAGACTAGTGAGGGCTTATTTAGGCTGTTCAGTCTTGGTTAAGCCTAGAATAGACTAGTTAAGCCTAGTTAGACTTGTTAGACCTAGGTTTGACTTCTTGGTTGACCAGGGTTGACCAAGAGTTGACTTTGACCTAGTTTGACCTAGACTCATGTAGAATGCATAGTAGAGCTTCATTTTATCATTTTAGACTTGTTGTGACTTGTGCTGTTCTGATTAGGAGCCAGACACCACTCCTCGGACAGTATATTCACCTTGGACATTCAGATAGCAGGCGAGTACATTCTCTGATCATTTCATATCATGTTTAGGATTATATTTCCTGCTTTAGACTATCTTACTTGATGCTGACACGTTGGAATACGGATCAATACTATATGGATCCCTTCATGAGATGTTATCCCTCTCGGGAGCATCAGATACTTTTGACCAGTGTGTTTCACTTACATCACGTATCTTATGCTTCTATCATCATGAATCTTCGGGAATCAGCTAGTGACTCATGTACCCTCATGATTGTCACGACCCGCACCCACTGTGAGGGTACGAGAGCGTGACAACGCCCAGCCTACGCCGCAGTGTCGGCGGTAGAACGCTGTTCTAGGTCATGAACTATAACTAGCATAATATGAATACTCTCCATAAGGAGGCCAACACAGAGGTACAACTCAATCACAATTTAAGGTAGAATGTAGCACGATAAAATAGATAAGAAATCCTCAACTGAGGTACGACAGAAAAGAAATACAAGTCTTATCATCTCTAAAAATATACAAACTCTGAATCAAGAACAACAACTAAACATGAAAAGGAAAACAGTCTAAACTATCTATACTAAGCAAGGTATCAACCTCAGCAGCTGCCTGAACCTCCCCTGGGGTCCAGATCGCGAGTGTCAACTAGGCAAGCTCCAAGTAAGGGTGCAGGGTTCCTCATCATCCTCTGTAAAATTTTCAACAGGTCCAGTCAGGACGGGAGCGAGCACAAAACATCTCACGCAGTTCATATCATGTTAGGAAATATAAAGCATGCAATAGAGTAAGGTACATGAAACGCTGAAAGAAAGAAGTATATGAAAAACAGTAGAGATTTGATAACAGGAAATATCTAAATATGATAAGTAAGAACTGTAAGCCTACTGTGATTTAGAGTACAATATGGTTATGTAAACGGTCTAGGAAAATACAATGGTAACTCCATTGTACGTGGGTGTACAATAGACATATACAATAGTTATACAATCTTGTACAATAGAATTTGATTACATAACCAATTCTACTCCCCTCCCCAATCAATACACAAGGATCCACTCTAGTTACGTTATCTTGCACAATAGTGTACAATGTTATACAATGGATGTACAATATTATACAATAGATGTACAATGTTATACAATAGTTGTACAATGTTATACAATAGTGTACAATGGTCTATCCCTGGGACTCATGTGATACTGAGAGTACAATATGCACAAGGAGTATACAAGGATATGGGTATTCAATAAATACAATATGTAAGTAAAACGCACATCACAATATGTATCTAGTGAATACAAGGGGATAACATCTCAAAAGAAGATCCGTATAGTACCAATCCGTGATAACAATCGTGTCAGCATCAAGTACAGTAATCTAGAGCAAGAATGTAAATCTAGACAAGTATGAAACGGTCAGAGAATGTACTCGCCTCGTATCTGAATATCTGAAGTAAATGTACTGTCCGAGATGAGGTACCTGACTCCTATTTAGAGCAACACAAATCAAGATGTATACAGGGGATGATAAATGTAATCTACTATGCATCTGCATGGTGTCTAGGTCGAACTAGACTAAAGTCAACTCTTGGTCAACTACACTAGTCAAACTAGGTCAACTAGGTCAAGACTGACTCAAACAAGTCTAATAAGTCTCACTAGTCCTAACCAAACCTAGTCTAGCAATCACACACCAATCACAATGCTATACAAACTATCAACTTATTTATATATTTATTTACCACATTATTCATGCCTATATTGTATTACCTATATTACATATCATTCCTGTCTACCTTGCATACAATCATTTATCACCTTGTACATATATATATGTATCACTACATGTATATATATATAGATACTTACATACATATACCAATACATAAGTTACATGTTATAGATATATATATATATATGTATATTGCCATATATCAAAATACATATATAGGGAGATATAGTGGGTGATATATATGAATGAAGTGTCAAAGTGAAATGTTGAGTGTCATAGAGTGAATGAGAGTGTCAATTGTGCATGTGTGTGTGGGAAACAATGTGTAATGTGATAGGAATAAGTTTGTGTGTGTGTGTTAATGAGGGACATGTGTATGTGTACATTGTATGAGAGGGTGGTCTAAACTTAGTTATAGGTTAACAGATTTGAAAATAGAAACTCAAGTTTTCAAAGGTAAGTCATTCAACTCTAACTAAACCTAGATATTTAATCCTTTAATCAGTCATTCATCAAAACAGGTAATAAAAAGGAAGGGAATTCAGTCTAGTACTTGGACAGTTCACATATGGTTCTCAGGTTTTGTAGAGGGTGTCTCAGGTTGAGGGAAAACAGTGTGTGTTCCAGTTTGTGTGTGAGTGTTGAGTTAAACTCATGTGTGTCTAGGTGACAAAGGGTGTGAGATGGACAGTAGGGTGTGTGGTATGCAGTGGATAGATAGGTGATGGAGAAATGTGAATGTGCAGTGGGAGATGGCAGCTTAACATCAGATTTTAATTAAACAAAAAATGAAAAGTTCAGAAATTCAGAGTGTGGGCTGTGTGGATGTGTAATAGAGTGTCTAATCTCAGGTTTACTAGTTCCAGGAACTAGGAAACCTGAGATCAAACAAGGTTCAGTTTTCAGGTTCAAACAAGAAGGAATCTCGGGAATTTACAATATATAAAATCTCAAAAATTTTAACATATATATATACTCAGGTTCATACACATTCTCAGGTTCATACACATTCAGAAATTTAATTATACTAAATGAGCTTAACATCGAAATTCACAGGTCTCCATTAACTGTTTCAGTAATCTCAGAAACCACACAGTTCAAAACCCAATTTCTCAGTTAACCAAACATTTAACCAATCACTCAAATAAAATTATCAAGAAAACTTACATTTATATACAACCTCAACCTCAAACTAAATCCAGGTAGAAAATAGGAACTTATTTGAATTTAATTGCTTCGAATTTGACAGTTAACATAAACATATACCTATATTCAAATTCAATTTTCAGTTTTTGAAAATATCAGAGAAATAGAAAATGGGGAAACAAGTATCAGTAAAACTCATTTTGAACCCAAAATGAAATCAATTTGCATGTGAATCTAAAGACAGGTGGACAGTGGTGTTGTCCATATGTTTACATGTCAGAGGGGGTATTCGTGTCCACAAGAGTGGACACGAAGTGTCCAATACAAACAAACACAAGTTCAGAAATCCTGTTGTGCACAGGCTCGTGCGGTGAGGACAGTGACCCGTAGACACGACACAGGACACAAGACACCACGTGTTCGTATCCACACCTAGACTAGGTATAGGTCTAGCCATCCCACATGTCGCCACGCATCCACAACGTGTCTGGACGCGACACGACACGCGTATCAGTAGGAAAAATATCCTGCGTACAGTCTGTATACAAACTAGTGCGTGGGCGATTTCTCCCCCGACACGACACAAGGCGACGCGAGACTCAAGGGGAGTGATGTCAGTCACTGCCCCTTGGTCTGTGTCCAAAATCACGTGTCCACGACTCCTATATTGGCCACACGGACACACGGGTAGCAGGGCAGCCAACCGCGTGCGCACGGGGCGTGTCCGCGGGTCCAGTACGACCCCAACACGACACAAAACATGTTCAGTCTATTAAAAATGTGTAAGCGACACAAAAACACGAATTTCCATTCAAACACAAATCAAAAACAGAATCGAAATGCCCACTGTGGCATTTCGTCGAACACCTACGACCCTACACTGATACGTGCCCGATACGGATACGTACAGGACACGAAATGGCACGAATCCTATTCCTACAGAGAGAGGACACCTAGGGCTTCCTATCCATGCAAAGAAATCGAGATTTGGTGGAGGGAATAGAAAGTTACCTATGTGTGTTCCTTCACAAAGAAAAGCTCCAAAAGTGAGATCTCCTCAAGCTAGCCAATGGCTCCAAATTGTATCAAACCTGAGAATAGCCTCCACCAACAGTAGGAGGACACTAATTAGGTTACAATGGAAGAAGTTTCAATGAAAATGGACTAATATTGAATAAACTATGAAGAATTTTCAATGGAGAACAAACATTTCCTTAGAAAATGGGGGGAGAATGAATAAAGAGGAGGCACAAACTTTGAGAGAGGCTTTATAGCAAGGGGGAATCCCTAGGCTGGTCACAAAGTTAGGGTTAGGGTTTTTGGGGTGAATCCAATGGCTATCAATCCATCAAGTCCAATTAAGGGCCTACAACCTAGGCTTCACACTAGACTTAATGCAACCTATTTCATTTTAGCTAATCATGACTAAACTCAACTAACCAATACTAACTTTTACTAACCATGGCTAACTAGACTAGGTATGACTAATCTAGGTTAGGGCTAAACACAACACAAGACAATTGATTAAATAATATTTAAATCACACTATTCTAAATAATTATTTTAAATTCCAAATAATATATATTAAATTCAAATATTTCAAAAAGGACAAAAATACCCTTAAACTAAAAATGATAAATGAAATATCCTAATCACATGGCTAGGCTCTAGGGTAGACAGTCTCTACGGTTTCACTAGCAAAACACCAAAATCACAAGTCATGATTTTAAATAGTTTAAAATTAATTAAAAATTACCAAAAATCATAATATGAAATAAATATCAATAAATAATAATTATAATTTCAAAATTTCAAAATTACCCTCATCTGAAAAACTGGGTGTTACAATCCTACCCACCTTATAAAAATTGTCCTCGAAATTAAGATGATCGCACCCCTTCTAGGTCAAACATAGTCAAGGGTCAATCACTAGTCAATTTCTCAACACCCTAGTACTTGGTCATCAGCTGGTCAACTTCTTAGGATTTACCTATGCTAGCTACCTAGTGTTGGCAACTAGGGATTAGCAAAGAAATCTCTATAATAGACTAGCTCTTAACTTCCAAATCCTATCAAGTCGCCCATAACTAATTACCCACAAGCTAAGCACACCAATCCCAAATACCACATATATATATATGCTCAAGAACAACAACCCATCACATATATCCTAAGTATATCATCTATATATATAGACCTCTTAGTCCTAGGTGAAACTACAACTATGCTCAAGGGCAGGCTCTGGTCACTGGGTGCCTTACTGGAAGGGTAAAGGAAAACTATAATAAATCATCAAGGTTGTATGGCATACTAACATCCTATACGTAACTGGTTGGTATCATAATAACAGGAAATTATCTGCAATGGGTTACTATTCTAGCACCAAAGCTAACTATCACCTCTAGGGTACAGACACTCTACAAGTCACCATGTCTATATACTATGAAGGAACTACCTATGAACAAGCTCTACAAACTAAATATCTCTACTCCTGAGTCATGTATAACAATAAAAAGGGTATGATGTTTTAAACCTTCTCAAGATACAATCTGCTAATCATATGCGTCTGTCCAAAATCATGTTGTCCAGAGTCTTCATCATGCTAGTGAGCAAGGCTACGATAATCACAGAGTCCTTGACTAAGGTACGTACCTCTAGGTTCATGGTATTTAAAATTTTTGCATTTCCGCATGCGACGGCAAAAACCTTAAATTCCTATACCCAAGAAATACATCCGAAATCTGACTACATGTCCTCACTATGCCAACTAACACGACCATCGAAGATTCTAGATCCCATGATTTAGGTGACCTAGCCCATATGATTTTCCTTAGAAAAGAAAAAAAAGAACAAACATAACAAAAGAGTAACATAACAAAATTAATCAATAGGATCAGATGGAATCGGATTTCAAGGTAACTATAAAAGACAATTTCGGGAATGAAATTGAGAAGAACGGAACTTGCAGCAAGATCTCCAATGGTCTGTGCATCTTCGATTGTCCTGACGATAGCTCGCCCCTGCTGGTTTTCTATGGTCTACTGCTGATGCTGTATGAATCACCGCTGCTGAGAGAAATCAGAAATGACGGGAGAAAATCTCTGTACAGATAGAGGTGCACCTCCAATGTAGCAGAAATGCCAACCTGAGTCGGCACAACAAGAGCTGCGGTCTCGAGGCCCTGATGAACAGGACGAGAGGTGGCCAGCCTCTCGATAGTATTCCCCGAACCGAAGCGATGAGATCGTGTCTTCATAACCATCATGAAAACAGATCAAAACAAGAAGCAACTTCTGAGAATGAAGCGAAAAATTCAAAGGAGGACAGTTTATATTCAAGGGAAGTCAATAAGCAACAATTTTTGACAAAAGGAATCTAATTAAGAGTTTTTCCTTATGTGATTGAGTACCTCCAAAATATCCTAATCCTACTGCAGGCTGTAGTGATACTCTAGTTCGAATACCACTACATAAACTCGACCTGCATGGGCCACCACTAAAAACGTGTCATGACCCGCACCCACTGTGAGGGTACAAGAACGTGACAACGCCCAGCCTACGCCGTAGTGTCGACGGTAGAACGCTGTTCTAGGTCATGAACTATAACTAGCATAATATGAATACTCTCCATAAGGAGGCCAACACAGAGGTACAACTCAATCACAATTTAAGGTAGAATGTAGCACGATGAAATAGATAAGAAATCCTCAACTGAGGTACGACAGAAAAGAAATACAAGTCTTATCATCTCTAAAAATATACAAACTATGAATCAAGAACAACAACTAAACATGAAATGGAAAACAGTCTAAACTATCTATACTAAGCAAGGTATCAACCTCAGCAGCTGCCTGAACCTCCCCTGGGGTCCAGGTCGCGAGTGTCAACTAGGAAAGCTCCAAGTAAGGGTACAGGGTTCCTCATCATTCTCTGTAAAATTTTCAACAGGTCCAGTCAGGACGGGAGCGAGCACAAAATATCTCACGCAGTTCATATCATGTTAGGAAATATAAAGCATGCAATAGAGTAAGGTACATGAAACGCTGAAAGAAAGAAGTATATGAAAAACAGTAGAGATTTGATAACAGGAAATATCTAAATATGATAAGTAAGAACTGTAAGCCTACTGTAATTTAGAGTACAATATGGTTATGTAAACGGTCTAGGAAAATGCAATGGTAACTCCATTGTACGTGGGTATACAATAGACATATACAATAGTTATACAATCTTGTACAATAGGATTTGATTACATAACTAATTCTACTCCCCCTCCCCAATCAATACACAAGGATCCACTCTAGTTACGTTATCTTGCACAATAGTGTACAATGTTATACAATAGATGTACAATATTATACAATAGATGTACAATGTTATACAATAGTTGTACAATGTTATACAATAGTGTACAATGGTCTATCCCTGGGACGCATGTGATACTGAGAGTACAATATGCACAAGGAGTATACAAGGATATGGGTATTCAATAAATACAATATGTAAGTGAAACGCACATCACAATATGTATCTAGTGAATACAAGGGGATAACATCTCAAAAGAAGATCCGTATAGTACCAATCCGTGATAACAATCGTGTCAGCATCAAGTACAGTAATCTAGAGCAAGAATGTAAATCCAGACAAGTATGAAACGGTCAGAGAATGTACTCGCCTCGTATCTGAATGTCTGAAGTAAATGTACTGTCCGAGATGAGGTACCTGACTCCTATTTAGAGCAACACAAATCAAGATGTGTACAGGGGATGATAAATATAATCTACTATGCATCTGCATGCTGTCTAGGTCGAACTAGACTAAAGTCAACTCTTGGTCAACTACACTAGTCAAACTAGGTCAACTAGGTCAAGACTGACTCAAACAAGTCTAATAAGTCTCACTAGGCCTAACCAAACCTAGTCTAGCAATCACACACCAATCACAATGCTATACAAACTATCAACTTATTTATATATTTATTTACCACATTATTCATGCCTATATTGTATTACCTATATTACATATCATTCCTATCTACCTTGCATACAATCATTTATCACCTTGTACATATATATATGTATCACTACATGTATATATATAGATACTTACATACATATACCAATACATAAGTTATATGTTATAGATATATATATATATATGTATATTGCCATATATCAAAATACATATATAGGGAGATATAGTGGGTGATATATATGAATGAAGTGTCAAGATGAAATGTTGAGTGTCATAGAGTGGATGAGAGTGTCAGTTGTGCATGTGTGTGTGGGAAACAATGTGTAATGTGATAGGAATAAGTTTGTGTGTGTGTGTGTTAATGAGGGACATGTGTATGTGTACATTGTATGAGAGGGTGGTCTAAACTTAGTTATAGGTTAACAGATTTGAAAATAGAAACTCAAGTTTTCAAAGGTAAGTCATTCAACCCTAACTAAACCTAGCTATTTAATCCTTTAATCAGTCATTCATCAAAACAGGTAATAAAAAGGAAGGGAATTCAGTCCACTACTTGGACAGTTCACATATGGTTCTCAGGTTTTGTAGAGGGTGTCTCAGGTTGAGGGAAAACAGTGTGTGTTCCAGTTTGTGTGTGAGTGTTGAGTTAAACTCATGTGTGTCTAGGTGACAAAGGGTGTGAGATGGACAGTGGGGTGTGTGGTATGCAATGGATAGATAGGTGATGGAGAAATGTGAATGTGCAGTGGGAGATGGCAGCTTAACATCAGATTTCAATTAAACAGAAAATGAAAAGTTCAGAAATTCAGAGTGTGGGCTGTGTGGATGTGTAATAGAGTGTCTAATCTCAGGTTTACTAGTTCCAGGAACTAGGAAACCTGAGATCAAAGAAGGTTCAGTTTTCAGGTTCAAACAAGAAGGAATCTCAAGAATTTACAATATATAAATCTCAGAAATTTCAACATATATATATACTCAGGTTCATACACATTCTCAGGTTCATACACATGCAAAAATTTAATTATACTAAATGAGCTTAACATCGAAATTCACAGGTCTCCATTAACTGTTTCAGTAATCTCAGAAACTACACAGTTCAAAACCCAATTTCTCAGTTAACCAAACATTTAACCAATCACTCAAATGAAATTATCAAGAAAACTTACATATATATACAACCTCAACCTCAAACTAAATCCAGGTAGAAAATAGGAACTCATTTGAATTTAATTGCTTCGAATTTGACAGTTAACATAAACATATACCTATATTCAAATTCAATTTTCAGTTTTTGAAAATATCAGAGAAATAGAAAATGGGGAAACAAGTATCAGTAAAACTCATTTTGAACCCAAAATGAAATCAATTCGCATGTGAATCTAAAGACAGGTGGACAGTGGTGTTGTCCATATGTTTACATGTCAGAGGGGGGTATTCGTGTCCACAAGCGTGGACACGAAGTATCCAATACAAACAAATACAAGTTCAGAAACCCTATTGTGCACAGACTCGTGCGGTGAGGACAGTGACCCATGGACACGACACAGGACACAAGACACCACGTATTCGTGTCCACACCTAGACTAGGTATAGGTCTAGCCATCCCACGTGTCGCCACACATCCATAACGTGTCTTAACGCGACACGACATGCGTATCAGTAGGAAAAATATCCTGCGTACAGTCTGTATACAAACCAGTGCGTGGGCGATTTCTCCCCCGACATGACACAAGGCGACGCGAGACTCAAGGGGAGTGATGTCAGTCACTGTCCCTTGGTCTGTGTCCAAAATCATGTGTCCATGACTCCTATATTGGCCACACGGACACGCGGGTAGCAGGGCAGCCAACCGCGTGCGCGCGAGGCGTGTCCGCGGGTCCAGTACGACCCCGACACGACACAAAACATGTTCAGTCCATTAAAAACGTGTAAGCGACACAAAAACACGAATTTCCATTCAAACACAAATCAAAAACAGAATCAAAATACCCACTGTGGCATTTCGTCGAACACCTACGACCCTACACTGATACGTGCCCGATACGGACACGTACAAGACACGAAATGGCACGAATCCTATTCCTACAGAGAGAGGACACCTAGGGCTTCCTATCCATGTAAAGAAATTGAGATTTGGTGGAGGGAATAGAAAGTTACCTATGTGTGTTCCTTCACAAAGAAAAGCTCCAAAAGTGAGATCTCCTCAAGCTAGCCAATGGCTCCAAATTGTATCAAACCTGAGAATAGCCTCCACCAACAGTAGGGGGACACTAATTAGGTTACAATGGAAGAAGTTTCAATGAAAATGGACTAATATTGAATAAACTATGAAGAATTTTCAATGGAGAACAAACCTTTCCTTAGAAAATGGGGGGAGAATGAATAAAGAGGAGGCACAAACTTTGAGAGAGGCTTTATAGCAAGGGGGAATCCCTAGGCTGGTCACCAAGTTAGGGTTAGGGTTTTTGGGGTGAATCCAATGGCTATCAATCCATCAAGTCCAATCAAGGGCCTACAACCTAGGCTTCACACTAGACTTAATGCAACCTATTTCATTTTAGCTAATCATGACTTAACTCAACTAACCAATACTAACTATTACTAACCATTGCTAACTAGACTAGGTATGACTAATCTAGGTTAGGGCTAAACACAACACAAGACAATTGATTAAATAATATTTAAATCACACTATTCTAAATAATCATTTTAAATTTCAAATAATATATATTAAATTCAAATATTTCAAAAAGGACAAAAATACCCTTAAACTAAAAATGATAAATGAAATATCCTAATCACATGGCTAGGCTCTAGGGTAGACAGTCTCTACGGTTTCACTAGCAAAACACCAAAATCACAAGTCATGATTTTAAATAGTTTAAAATTAATTAAAAATCACCAAAAATCATAATATGAAATAAATATCAATAAATAATAATTATAATTTCAAATTTTCAAAATTACCCTCATCTGGAAAATTGGGTGTTACAATGATCACCGAGCCTTCACGAATCAATTCAAGAATCACCCTATACGGGTAGTAGTTTAGTCACGAATCTTAACGTAACTTGACTGGATCCTTGTGTATTGATTGGGGTACGGGAGAGTATGAATGGTCATGTGAATAAATATCCAAAGTAGTGTAGTCATGAATCACTCTTAGTGTAGTCATGAATCAGGCCTAAGCCATTCACATGTTCGTCTGTACTCTAAATCACTAGCACTGTCTCTCTTTTATATATCATAGATATTTACTTACTGTATCTCTCTCTTACATTATGCTATTCTTCAGTTTCCTGTATTTTATTTTCTAGTATGATTATACTTCCTTTCATGTTATGACTTGTTGAGATGTATTGTGCTCGCTCCTGTCCTGACTGGACCTGTTGAAATATTATAGAGGATGAGGACGAGGCTGGCTGTCCCACTTATTATGGGGCTACCCTAGATGATAGTACAGACTTGGACCAGCTGCAGGAGCCCTTAGCTGTGGACAACACTCCTCTAGACTAGGATGTCTTTATTTATATTCATTCTGGACGATTGTATATACTGGTACTTGGATTTGGGATATGTATTTATCTTAGACACTTAGACTCTCTGTTTGTACTTAGGATTTCCTTTCATTTCAGCAGTTTATCTATCTATCATTCCATCTTATCTTCTGCCTTAGTTTGCGATTGAGTTTACTTTCTGCTATGTCACCCCCATTCAGGGAGTATAAACTGTTTAGCTTTATATTGTTAGATGTTGTGACCTAGGACAGCGTTCTACCACCGACACTGCGGCGTAGGCTGGACGTACCCACGTCTCGTGTCCTTACTCTAGGGTGCGGGCCGTGACACATTTTTTGTGGTGGCCCATGCAGGTCTAGACTAGAAGTGTAGTGGTATTCGAACTAGAGTATCACTATAGCCTGCAGTAGGATATAGGACATTAATTTTAAGGTACTCAATCACTTTAGGAAAAATTCTTTTATTGCCATCTAAATCCTTATTGTCAGCTGATCCTTTGAATTTTAATTGTCCGCCTTTGTTATATCGCTTCTTTCTCAGAAATTGATACTCTTGTTTGGTCTATCTTCAGGATGGTAGAGACTCGTCAGTAGCGTACCATTCATGGAGATGCTATAGAGGGATCTGCTACCTCTCAGCCAGTTCAGTAGAGACAGGAAACTGCAGCTCTTGCCACCTCTATTCGTATTGAGGCTCCAGTAGCAGCAGCAGGGGGTATGCCTCCACTGGCTCGGAGGCAGGACCCAGTCATCGCAGAGGAGCCCTTCCAGCAGCAGCCACCTGCGGGGACAGTTGACGCCGTTCAGCTGTTGGCCTTCTTCTGGCAGTACATGGAGGGTCAGCAGACCCAGCAGCAGAGGCACACGGCAGAGCTTACTCGAAGCATTGAGCTGGCAGTGACCGCAGTGGAGAGAGTCATAGCTCAGCCAACGGCAGCCCCGCAGCCACACCAGCCACGGGAGAAGGGCATCCAGGACTTCCAGAAGATGCACCCGAGGGACTTCCGAGGGACAGAGGGGATCTTGTATGCCGATGAGTGGATCGAGCATATGGAGAAGATTTTCAGGTTGGTTGAGATTTCGACGAGGCTCCAGATAGAGGCAGCGGCCAGCATGATATATGATCTGGCCCGTACATGGTACCAGACCGACCCGAGGGTTGGCACAGCAGGACAGACTTGGGCAGCATTCAAGAAGCTGTTCAAGGAGAAGTTCTTTCCAGATGCAGCGCTGGGAGCCCTCGAGACCCAGTTCGAGGCCCTAGTCCAGGGAAACCAGTCTGTGAAGGAGTACGCAGGAGAGTTCTGCCGCCTGAGCAGATTTATGGAGGACTTGTCGGAGACGACGAAGGCCCGGAGGTTCCGGAAGGGCTTGGTAAAGGAGGTCAAGTCCTACACCAAGAACGCCCGCAGCACTACATTTGAGAAGATCCTGGTGGACACACTAGCTGCAGAGGATGATCTTGAGCTTAGGCTCAAGAGCGGGCGAGACTCCCAGGAAGGCAGCAGCAGCGGCGGACCGGCCAAGAGGCCGTATTTTCAGCAGCACCACCAGCAGCAGAGGTTCCAGCCGCAGCAGTTTCAGCAGCCGAGGCAGCAGCCAGTACAGTATCAGCAGCAGAGGATGCAGCAGCAGGCACCGAGGCAGCAGGCTACCACCTGTGCTTATTGCAAGAAGCCAGGGCACGGGTGGGACGAGTGCAGGAAGAAGTTGGGTAGATGCCTTCTTTGCGGAGCAGCGAACCATCAGATGAGGGACTGCGCTCAGTATACTGGCAGGATAGCACAGGGAGCAGGAGCAGGAGCCAAGGCTCCAGGGGGACCGCAGAAGGGACCGTGGCCGACTCAGTAGCAGCGGTTTGTGCAGCAGCAGCAGCAGGCCAGGGGAGGCCAGCAGGGACGAGCTTTTACCATGGCAGCTGAGGATGCAGAGGCGATAGGAGAGCTGATCGCAGGTTTGGTTCTTCTCGACTCCAGACCAGCCTTTGTATTATTCGATTTCGGTGCTTCGAATAGCTTCATATCTGTATCGTTTACGATTAGACACGATATCATAGCTGAATCGTTGCCTAGGACTTACAAGATCACGACCGGGGGTGGCATTATCCTCGTACGTGATATTTGTAAGGGACGGAGTGTTATTTTGGGAGGCCGTGAGTTGGAGGTGAGCCTGCTCGTAATGCCATTGCCGAACTACGATATAGTACTCGGCATGGATTGGTTGACCAGGCACCACGCTAGCATTGATTGCAGAGGGGTTAGAGTTCTCTTCAGAGCGCCGGGGGAGCCAGAGTTCGAGTACTCCAGACGTCAGGCGGAGCAGAACAGCGGAGTCTTCTGTGGAGTCTCGGTTGAGGAGCAGGCGATTCCATACCCCTTGATAGCAGAGTATATGGATGTTTTCCCAGAGGAGTTGTCGGGATTGCCACCAGACAGAGACATAGAGTTCTCGATAGACTTGGTTCCAAGAGCGGAACCCATCTCTCAGCATGTCTATCGAGTGAACAACAGTGAGCTGGTGGAGCTGAAGAAGCAAGTGGATGAGCTGCAGGACAAGGGCTTCATCCGTTCGAGTTCGTCGCCATGGGGTGCACCAGTGTTGTTTGTGCCGAAGAAGGATGGGTCAGTACGGATGTGTATTGACTATAGGGCACTCAACAACCTCACGATCAAGAACAGATACCCACTGCCGTGGATCGACGATCTTTTTGACTAGTTGAGCGGAGCTCGGGTATTTTCCAAGATTGATCTGAGGTCGGGATATCACCAGGTGAAGGTGAAGAGGGAGGATATTCCCAAGACCGCTTTCAGGACGCGGTACGGGCAGTTTGAGTTTTTGGTTATGCCGTTTGGGCTAACCAATGCACCAGCAGTGTTTATGAACCTAATGAACAAGGTGTTCCACCAGTACTTGGACAAGTTCATGGTGGTGTTCATTGACAACATCTTGGTATATTCCAAGACTGAGGAGGAGCACGAGGAGCATCTGCGGATAGTGCTGGAGACTCTTAGGAGGGAGCAGCTTTATGGGAAACTCTCCAAGTGTGAGTTTTTCTTGGACCGGGTGGACTTTTTGGGGCATGTGGTGACTGGAGATGGTATCTCAGTTGACCCCAAAAAGATTATAGCAGTTGAGGCATGGGCAGCGCCGACTTCAGTTGCAGAGATCAAGAGTTTCCTGGGGCTGGCAGGATATTATCGGAGATTTGTGCAGGATTTCTTCCGGGTTGCAGAGCCGTTGACTCGGTTGACCCGGAAGGATACTGAGTTTGTTTGGTCAGAGGAGTGTCAGACAGATTTTGATGAGTTGAAGAAGCGGCTTACGACAGCTCCGATTCTGACATTACCTTCAGGATCAGGTGGGTTCACTATTTATAGTGACGCTTCAGGGAAGGGGCTGGGTTGTGTCTTGCAGCAGCATGGAAAGGTGATTGCCTATGCTTCCAGCCAATTACGTCCCCATGAGAAGAACTACCCTACCCACGACTTGGAGCTGGCAGCAGTGATATTTGCTCTGAAGTTGTGGAAGCATTATCTGTATGGGGAGAGGGTGGAGATCTTCACAGATCACAAGAGCTTAAAGTATGTGTTCACTCAGAAGGAGTTGAACATGAGGCAGCACAGATGGCTAGAGTTGATGAAGGACTTTGACATCCTACTTCAGTATCACCCAGGAAAGGCCAACGTGGTTGCCGATGCCTTGAGTAGGTATCCGACAGCCATGTTTTTGACTATGGATCGGTACTTGTTTGCAGATTTGGAGAGCCTTGGGATTGAGGTGATCGTGCCCGGAGTGCAGATGCAGTTGTGGGGCATGCAGATTCAGTCAGACTTGGTGGAGAGGATCAAGTCGGCACAGTTTGAGGACGTTGCTCTGCGGTGTCTCCGAGAGCAGGTTCGAGCAGGATTGGTGGACGGCAAGTTTTCTCTTGCAGAGGATGGTGCCTTGAGGCACGGTTCCAGATTATGTGTGCCCAGCGGAGAGCTCAGGGAGCAGGTTATGCAGGAGGCCCACGGATCTCAGTACTCTATACACCCTGGTGCCAACAAGATGTACCGAGATCTGAGGGAGCATATTTGGTGGTCCGAAATGAAGCGGGAGGTGGCTCGCTTCGTGACTAGGTGCTTGGTCTGTCAGCAGGTCAAGGCAGAGAGGCAGAGGCCCGGTGGATTATTGCAGCCGCTGCCCATTCTCGAGTGGAAATAGAAGCATATCACTATGGACTTCGTATCAGGATTGTCGCGTACACCAGGAGGAAAAGACGCGATTTGGGTCATCGTTGACAGGTTGACCAAATCGGCCCACTTCTTGCCACTCAAGGTGGGTACGTCTACAGTGAGGCTGGCAGAGATGTATATGCGGCAGATAGTCAGGATTCACGGGGTTCCGGTCAGCATCATCTCAGATCGAGATAGTCGCTTTACTTTCTATTTCGGGAGGAGTCTTGAGATTAGCTTGGGCACCCAGCTCAAGTTTAGTACTGCATACCACCCCAGACGGACGGACAGTCAGAGAGGACTATTCAGACGCTCGAGGATATGCTGCGGACGTGCGTCTTGGACTTTGAAGGTTCCTGGGAGGATTATCTTCATTTGGTGGAGTTTGCTTACAAAAACAGTTTCCAGGCCAGCATCGAGATGTCACCTTTCGAGGCTCTGTACGGGCGTAGGTGCCGTACACCCTTATCTTGGGATGATGTTGGTGAGCGAGCTTTGCTGGGACTAGAGATGGTTGTTGACGCAGCCGAGAAGGTGAAGCTCATCAGGGACAGACTTCGTGTGGCGCAGGACAGACATCGGCACTGGGCCGATAGCCACTGGAGGCCCTTAGAGTTTGAGGTACAGTTTAGAGTAGGATTAGATTTAGGTTTACTTGTTTGTGTTTTTTTAATCATGTTTGTTTATTATAATTAATTGAGACCTTGCTTGTGATTAGGTCGGAGACCAGGTTTTCTTGAGGATATCTCCGACTCGTGGTACGATACATTTTGGTGGAGGCGGGAAGCTTAGCCCGCGCTTCATCGGCCCTTTCGTTATCAGCGGGAGAGTCGGTGACGTGGCATACAGGCTAGACTTGCCACCTGCACTTGTGGGGGTCCACAATGTATTCCATGTATCACAGTTGAGACGGTACGTGGCTAACCCTAGCCATGTGCTTGATCATTCGGAGATTGAGGTAGGGCCTTCTCTCAGCTATCCAGAGCAGCCAGTAGAGATTCTGGATCGACGGGAGAAGGTTCTGAGGAACCAGGTGATACCCTTGGTATGCGTCGTATGGAGGCATCATTCTCCAGGAGAGTCTACCTGGGAGCGGGAGGATGAGATGCGCGAGCGATACCCTTATCTTTTTGGACCGTGAGGTATACTTTCTATCCTTCTTACCAGTTGCATTTCGCCTTTCAATTTTGAGGACAAAATTCTTTTAAGGAGGGTAGATTTGTCACTACCACATTTCTAGTTTGAGGGTATTTTTGTTATTTTTGGAATTATTTGAATTTAATATATTTTATTAGGAATTTTTAAATAATTTAATTGAATGGTGTGGTTTAAATACTAGTTTAATTATTGTCATGTGATTTTGGTCAGCCTAACCTAGATTGGACCTAACCTAGATGGGTCATAACTAATTTAGTGAGCCACTTTGAGAATTAGATGGTTTGGTTAAGGGGTTAAGTCAAGTTTAGTTATGGTTAAGTGATTTGCAAGAGACTAGGAAAGAACCCTTTGTTCTAGGCCATCCATTTCCCTTGATTCATTCCTAGCCATAGGATGAAACCTAAAAACCCTAACCCTAACTATTATGACCAGCCAAGACCCCCCTTGCCTATATAATGTCTCTATAGGGATTTGTGCCTCTTTCTTTATTAGTTCTTCATTTTTCCTAAGGAATAGGTAAGCCTTCATTTAATTTTTCCTAGTTTAATCAATAGGACTCCTTTTTTATTGGTATTTCTTCCATTATGATCTAATTAATGTTTTATTACTGATGGTGGAGTCAAATCTCAGATTTGCATCAATTTGGGGATTTTGGGTGGCTTTGAAGAACTCCTTGGAAGAGACTTGTTGTGTTGAAGAACACCCATAGGTAAATTCTATTCCACCCATTAAAATTAGGTTTAAATTGCATAGACATCTAGCCCTAGGTGTCCTGGTCCTGTAGGTATAGGGTTTGCTAATTTTTGTGTCCTGTACGTGTCCATATCGAACACGTATCAGGGACATGCGCAGGTGTTCGACGAAATACCACAAAGGGCATTTCGTTCGAGTTTTTAAATTTTGTTTGAATAGGAATTTGTATTTTTAGGTCACATATGGGTTTCTATTGGACTGAGCTGGTTTCGAGTCGTGTCCGAGTCACATTGGACTCGCGGACACGGTCGCGCGCGCCTGGGCGCACTGTCCTGCTACCCGCAGGGTCGTACGACTTGTGTAGGACACGTGGGCACGTGTCATTTAATGTGGAGCTCGGGGCAGTGTCTGACACGACACTACCCAAGTCTCGTGTCACTTGGTGGCGTGTCGGGTGCGTACGGACACGTGCACAGGCCAACCGAGCTCGTACAGTCGCGTGTGTGTATGTGCTTTGGTCTGGACACGGGTGTCTAGTGTTTGTGGATACGAAACTGAGGGTATAACACGTGAACACATTGAATATTAATTACCAACCAATATTATCTAGCCTTACTGCTATTTTAATGTTTAAATAGGAAATCCCTATTCGACTGATACACTGAGATATCAGTAATATAAATCACTGTTCTTAAATTGTCCTTCACTAATTTTCCTGATTAAATGTTAAGTATTAGTTATGCTTTGATTACCTAAATATTTGACATCATGGTTTAGATTAATTTCTCAGTTTTAGAAGGTTTACATGATCGAACTGTATTGATTGGGTTCCTGTTTTCTGATACATGTTCTGCTCAATAATTCCTATGTTCATTTCCAGTTTTGATTGTTTCTAAATGTTAAATTGCCATAACTGATTCACCTACATGTGTATTATTCTCTGTTAGGTTGGTTTTACAAGTTAGATTAGGTTGGTCAATCAGAAATGGAATTTTGGACACATGGTTGGACTGTTTGATGGACTGATACATAAACAGATTTTTAAATCTTGATTTCCCCTTCCTGTTAAACTAATTTTTATGATTCCTAGACTAATGATTAATCCTAATTATACATTGCTATTTACTGTTAGATGTAGGTACTGCTATTACTTTTCTTCTTTAAACTGAGATTGAATTCCTGTTCGATTTGTGTTTAATGGTTAATAACATGTTTTATGTGATGTTTTAATCTACTACATTTCATATCATGTATAGGACTGTTAAGAAATCATTGAGGGTTTACTGATTTCATTCACTGTTAACTAGAAATCCTGAGATTCCTTTGTTGAACTAATTTTGGTTTGGTTTAGGATTTGTATATAGAGGTAAATATATACATAAATGTTTGTACAATGGTTACATGAATTGATTTCCTATTCCTTTTTCTAACTGTCGAATTATTTGGTATAGCCACTGTCATCTTTCCTGAGAATCTATTACATGTCATTCCACTGTTGTTTTCCTGAGTTTTGGTGATACACTGAACCTGAAAAGAATGGCCAATTCTTAATGAACTGATTTGATACAAACCTGGGCATGTTCCCCATTGCACTGTCTTAGTTCAAAAGCCTGAGACCCTACATTGTCACTGTCAATTGGATATCCTGGGAACTTAATTTCCTACACTATACACCCTTATGTCCTGCCAACACCATATATTCATGTCAGCTATACACTACAAGCACAGGGTTCTACCTAGGCACACATGTTTCAGTTCTTTAATGTGTTCCTGCATACATGTTGCTATCTCTAGGAGTTCCTGTCACTTGGACACACACACACACACACACACACACACACACACACACTGTCCTGATTTTTCCCCATTGTTTACTGTCATTGTTAGGCCTAATATTGAATCTTGTTTCACATGCTCACCACACATGTTTTCCTCCTATCACACACATATGTAAATTTATCTCTCACCCACAAACCAAATCCTGTATACTCATACACACATTTCATTACATGTCAACACATTCCTCCTCTATCCACACACACATATTGTATCCTATATATATATATATATATATATATATATATATATATATATATATATATATATATATATATATAGATAATTCCTAATATATGTATGTGTGTGATTATATATATATATATATATACATATATATATATATATATATATATATATATATATATATATATATATATATATATATGTGGGTCAATAGTTATAATAGCCTAATTGTATATGTGTGGTGGTAGAGTAGCTTTATGGGATCTCTAAATAGGTGATAGCTCATGTGCTAGGCACATGCCTATATGTATATAAGGATATACATATACATGTGATAGTGGTATAGGTATATATGTGGTATTGGCCTATGGTGTGTCTATTAGACTAGTGAGGGCTTAGTTAGGCTGTTCAGTCTTGGTTAAGCCTAGTTAGACTTGTTAGACCTAGGTTTGACTTCTTGGTTGACCAGGGTTGACCAAGAGTGGACTTTGACCTAGTTTGACCTAGACTCATGTAGAATGCATAGTAGAGCTTTATTTTATCATTTTAGACTTGTTGTGACTTGTGCTGTTCTGATTAGGAGCCAGACACCACTCCTCGGACAGTATATTCACCTTGGACATTCAGATAGCAGGCGAGTATATTCTCTGATCATTTCATATCATGTTTAGGATTATATTTCCTGCTTTAGACTATCTTACTTGATGCTGACACGTTGGAACACGGATCAGTACTATATGGATCCCTTCATGAGATGTTATCCCTCTCGGAAGCATCAGATACTTTTGACCAGTATGTTTCACTTACATCACGTATCTTATGCTTCTATCATCATGAATCTTCGAGAATCAGCTAGTGACTCATGTACCCTCATGATCACCGAGCCTTCACGAATCAATTCATGAATCACCCTATACGGGTAGTAGTTTAGTCACGAATCTTAACGTAACTTGACTGGATCCTTGTGTATTGATTGGGGTACGGGGAGTATGAATGGTCATGTGAATAAATATCCAAAGTAGTGTAGTCATGAATCACTCTTAGTGTAGTCATGAATCAGTCCTAAGCCATTCACATGTTCGTCTGTACTCTAAATCACCAGCACTATCTCTCTTTTATATATCATAGATATTTACTTACTGTCTCTCTCTCTTACATTATGCTATTCTTCAGTTTTCTGTATTTTATTCTCTAGCATGATTATACTTCCTTTCATGTTATGACTTGTTGAGATGTATTGTGCTCGCTCCTGTCCTGACTGGACCTGTTGAAATATTACAGAGGATGAGGACGAGGCTGGCTGTCCCACTTATTATGGGGCTACCCTAGATGATAGTACAGACTTGGACCAGCTGCAGGAGCCCTTAGCTGTGGACGACACTCCTCTAGACTAGGATGTCTTTATTTATATTCATTCTGGACGATTGTATATACTGGTACTTGGATTTGGGATATGTATTTATCTTAGACATTTAGACTCTCTGTTTGTACCTGGGATTTCCTTTCATTTCAGCAGTTTATCTATCTATCATTACATCTTTTCTTCTGTCTTAGTTTGTGATTGAGTTTACTTTCTGCTATGTCACCCCCATTCATGGAGTATAAACTGTTTAGCTTTATATTGTTAGATGTTGTGACCTAGGACAGCGTTCTACCGCCGACACTGCGGCGTAGGCTGGACGTACCCACATCTCGTGCCCTTACTCTAGGGTGCGGGTCGTGACATCCCATCCCTATAAATAATCTCCTCATTGTTGTTCTTGTCTCTTTGTAACATTTCAACAAATTGAAGAAAGAGGTAAAGAGCCATCTTCTCCAATCCATAACTTTCTCATTTCAAGTCCTTTTTGGCTCAAATCTTTTGTATTAGGTTCTAATTAGTCTCTTCTTGCTGTTCATGGAGAGTAATCTCAGCTTGGATCAATTTGGAGCTTTTGGCCATCAAGAAGAACACCCCCCATTTGAAGCTCTTTCTTGCTATTTGCACCTATAGGTAAAACCCCTTAAATTGTATTTTAATTCCGATTTCTTGCATATTAGGCTAGATCTAGGAGACCCCTAGCTGTCCCTAAAGTTTGGGTAAATTTTGTGTCTATTTGGTGTCCGTATCGGACACGTATCATAGTGTATGTGTAGGTGTTTGTTAAAATGTCACATAGAACTTTATTTTTGATTTTTGAAAAACTAATTACATTGATCCCGAGATCTATGCGTGTGTGTTAATTTTTGTGAAGACTGAAGGTATTTTTGTGTCGTTTTCGTGTCAGAAACGGCCGTGGACACGCTGCACGACACCGCGCACGGGTGCCCTGATGACACACGCTGTTTTCTCTACGAATTGGACACGTGGACTCATGCCACTTGGCACGGAGGTGGGGGCCATCACTGACAGACCCACCCTCGAGTTTTAGGATACGTCCTGTCGTGTCGGACACGAAAACATGTGTGCACGGGTCTTACACTGTCACACGTACGCACAGTTTTGGCTCTGTTACGGCCCCAAAAACTCTTGACACGACCCTTGTGGACACGGTTTAGGGTGACACATGTGTAGCCCTATGTTGGGCGAACACATAGATACGTGCACGAGGTCCTTGGTGTCGCATGTCGTGTCCACGCGAGCCTGGACATGCTGCACGAGCTTGTCTGTACTCACTGACTGATGCATCCTGTTTTGAACAATTTGGACACTTCGTGTCCATTTGTTTGGACACGTGGTCACCGCCTCGACACTTGTACACGTGTAACACACCTCTGAATGAACAAATCTGGGTTTTTGATTTTGGTTTGGTATTCGAAATTGGGTTGGGACTGAAATTATCAGTTTACCGATACTCTTTGATAATACATTCAAGTATATGAAACATGATATTGTTGATGTTGAAAACTGAGTTTTGAATTGAGATGTGATAAACTGAACTGGGCTTTGGGTTTTTAGTTGAATTTGGAGTTCGAATTCACTTTCTTACGATACTGCTCATCCTTGATTTTCAGAGCTAACTGAGATTGGTTTTTTTGGCTTGAATACAATCTGGTTGAATGAATAAAGTATTCACTGTTATTGGTTTCCAGTTTTGGGGATAATTAGAGATTAGGTTGTATTCCAAGTGGTTATCATGATTGACTGAGTTTTAAATATTAACTGAGTTTAGGTTTGATGAATTAATGTGGGTTTCAACTGTTTTCCTGAAATTTGTAATGTATAGATAAAATCTGAGAATTTTTTCTCTTTTGTGTGAAGCATGAAAACTGAAACTGCCATGTGTTGAATCTTGAAAAAACTGTTATGAACCCACACTGATTACACACATCCCCTATCTACCCCTGTCACACATTGCAAATAAACCTGAGAACACATGTAGCTTAGATACACACACATATTGGAACACCGACATGTACACTCACTGTCAACTGCTTAAATTCCTGAATGCACTTATGCACTGTTCGAATTTTTTGAAACCCCCACACACTCACACACACATGCCTACACTCTATGATACTACACACATGGACACACAAATCTGAGAATGAGTTCACCTTGACACAACTGTTACACATATCACATTGTTTACCTATGAGTCTATACACACACTACAACATGAGGATTTAAACACTGTTTCCCACATAGCCCTACACTATTCCTGAGACTGAGTAACACCCTAGCTACACCACTGATTTGCTCATTCATGAACACATTGATATTGCACATATTACAGTGTTTTCTTTACTGTCACATTGACACAGGTGCACTGATCCCAGATTTTACTAACCTACATGTTGTATACACATTGTTTTAGGGACACACACACAAAACTGAGATTTGTTTATTTCAATAACTGAGTTTTGGGTTCATGATTTGATTTCAATTTGGTATGAGCCTTGTTTTCAAATGGTTGTTATATGTATACAAAATCTGAATAGATATATCTTAACTGTCTATTAATCCTGAAATACAAATGTAGGTTAACTGTCATGTACACACATATATGCTACACACTAAAAACTGAAAACCCCTGTTCCTGAACACACAATTGAGAAACTGTTTTCTTATATAGCTTACACACACACCCTACTGTCATTGCCATTCCTGAGAATCATATTGAATGACAACTACACATACCCTCCTTAACCTATGCACTGTCCTGAGAATTTCCCTCTTTCTATGCACTGTTCTTCTCACTCACATTCATTTCATTCACATGCTTTTCACTCACTGTTATTCACTACTGTTCCTGTCACTTGACACACTCAATACCATGCATACATGACACCACACACACACATGATTACATGTATTATCATTGACACACAAAAGTTAGTAGACACTATACACATTTCCCCCTCTCTATTTCACTATATATTAAGTTCATGATTATATATATATATTGAGTACACACATGCATGCATACAGCTAGTTAACTTACTTGTTTCAATGTATGCATAGATATATGTTTTGTGTTAGCATGCTTGTTATGTAATTAACATATAGATATTATATCCTATGCCTTCCATTTCACCACCATGTTCACACACATAGACCCTTGCATGTAAATTTCTCCCTCTCTATTCACATTTGTATGTTAATGTTGTGTATATAGGTGCAAACCTATATATATATATATATATATATATATATATATATATATATATATATATATATATATATATATATGTATGTATAGGAGATTCATGATAAATAATTAAATATGATGTGCCTTGATGTGTGGTTGTGTTGGCTTGTATAGCCTTGTGATTGGTGTGTGATTGCTAGACTAGACTGGTTAGGCTTAGTGAGACTTGTTAGGGTTAGGCTTGACCTAGTTTGACTAGTGCAGTTGACTAGAGTTGACCAAGGGTTAACTTTTGTCTAGATTGACCCTAGACAGCATGCAGATGTATTGTACATTCATTTATCACCCCTGTATACATCTTGACTTGTGCTGCTCTAACTAGGAGTCAGGTACCTCATCTCGGACAGTACATTTACTTCAGATATTCAGATACCAGGTGAGTACATTCTTTAATCATTTCATAACTTGCTTAGAATTATATTCCTGCTCTAGTTTATCTTATTTGATGCTGTCACGATATTATCACGGATTGGTACTATATGGATCCCTACATTGAGATGTTATCCCCCTCGGGAGCATCGGATATATCATGTCGTGTGTTTCATGTACATCATGTATTCCTCGCTCTCATGTTATTCATATTTTTCATGTGCTTCATGCTCATTCATGCATGCTTGTGTACTCTCATGTGCTCTCATGTTCGATCATGTTTCTCATGTATCTCATGTACAACCTATACTTCATGTGCACTCATTTATGGGCCTTCATGTAAATTTCATGTGCACTCATTTATGAGCCCTCATGTATACTTCATGTGCACCCATTTATGGGCTTTTATGTGAAAATCATGTGCGTAACATAACTTGTCTGGATCCTTGTGTATTGATTGGGGTATGGAAGAGTATAAATAGTCAGGTGAACAATTCCAAAGTAGTAAAACCATGTGCGCCTCTTTAGTATATTCATGTGCAAATCCAGCCGTTCATATGTCGATTTTGTACTCTAAATCACTAATCACTGGTAGCTCTCTACTTATAGTAGATATTTCTATTACAGTTCTCTCTCTATTTACATCATGTACTTTTTTTTAGTTTTATGTACCATACTATCTTGCATGTTTATATTTTTTAACCTGTTATGATCTGCGTGAGATGTATTGTGCTCGCTCCCGTCCTGACTGGACCTGTTAAAAATTTTACAGAGGATGATGAGGAACCCTGCACCCCTTACCTTGGAGCTTGCCTAGATGACACTCGCGACCTGGACCCCTGGAGAGGTTCAGGCAGCTGCTGAGGATGATACCTATGCTTAGTGTAGTTAGTCTAGATTGTTCCTTATTTTTATGTCAGTAGTTGTCTGGATTCAGAGTTGTATTATTATGGAGACTGGTAGTTGTTGAGACTTATGTTATTTTATTTCTGTTGTACCTCAGTTGAAGATTTCTTTATCTATTCCATCATGCTATATTCTACCTTAGATTGTGATTGAGTTGTACCTCTGTGTTTGGCCTCCTTTGGGAGAGTATTTCATGTTATGTAGTTATAGTTCATGACCTAGAATAGCGTTCTACCGCCGACACTGCGGCGTAGGCTGGGTGCTGTTACGTACTCGTACCCTCACTGTGGGTACGGGTCATGACACATTTTTAGTGGTGGCCCATGCAGGTCGAGTTTATGTAGTGGTATTCGAACTAGAGTATCCCTACAGCCTGCAGTAGGATTAGGATATATTTTTGAAGGTACTCAATCACAGTTAGGATTCCTTGAAAGATTCCTGGGACGACCCTTGAGAATCTTATTTAAACTTCAATTCAAAATCCTTTTCCTTGTTTTGTTCGCTCTCACTCCTTGATTATTGAATTTGATTTTGATGGATCGTTGTTGATTTTGATTTTCCTATCGAGATAAATTTTATGGCCCGAGTTACGATATTTTCTAATAACATATGTTGACGGGAATAACAGGGATGGTAAAACGTCTACTTGATTATGGAACCTGTAGTTTATCGCAGCCATATTAGCTGGCGTGGCAAAAACATAGAGACCTGACTTCGGATGTACGTATCTTGGTTATGAGATTTGGAATTTCTCGCAGCTATACTAGTCGGCATAGCGAGAATTCCAGACGACATGATTATAGAGGTGCATGCCCCAGTTATGGAATCTATCATTTATCGCAGCCTTGCTTACTGGCATGGCGAGGGCTCTGAGTAACATGATTTTGGACAGACGCATATGATTATCAGACTGTATCTTGAGAAGGTTTTTAAACATATCATCTCTATCGTACTCTTCTGTTATAAACTGTATTCCATCATCAAATAACTTAGGAGTAGGGATATTTTAGTTTTATAGAGCTTATTCATATGTAGTTCTTTCATAGTGTAATGATATGATGACTTGTAGCGTGGCTGTACCCTAGAGATGATAGTTAGCATTGGTATTAGAATAGTAACCCATTGTAGATGATTTTCCTGTTATTTATAATACCTACCAGTTTCCATAGAGGATGTTAGTCTGCTCTGCAGCCTTGATGATTGTTATTATTTTCTCTTGTCCTTTCCAGTAAGGTACCTATGACCAGAGCCTGTCCTTGAGTATAGTTGTAGTTCACCTAAGACTGAGAGGTCTATATATATAGATAGATTGCAGATGATAGTGGCATATGGGATATGGGTTGGTTGGTATCTATAGGCCATTGTTGTATAGGATTATAGACATGTTTTTTAGCCTATATTTGGTTCAGTTTTCTATTTTAGTTAAGTTCTCCTTATGATGAGTTCAGGCATGATAGGTCAACCTTTATAGGCAGTGTGCAGACCCTTCACTAGATGTCCTGACCTTTGTTTATAAATTCAGTCTCCTGAGCATCATTTCCTTTTGCCTACATTGATGTTTCAGACCATTCATCCTTAGCCTAATTTCTGAGCATTTGTTCAGTTCCTTATAAGTTTAGTCTACTTTAACCCTTGATGGTCAGTTATATATGTATGGATATATAGGTGATATACTTAGGATATATGTAATGGGTTGTTGTTCTTGAGCTTATGTATATATGGTATTTGGGATTTGTGTGCTTAGATTATGGGTATTTAGTTATGGGTGACTTGATAAGATTGGAAAGTTAAGAGTTAGTCTATTATAGAGTTTTTCTTTTGCTGATCTCTAGTTGCCAACACCTAGATAGCTAGCATAGGTAAAACCCTCAGAAGTTGACCAGTTGATGACCAAGTACTTGGATGTTGAGAAATTGACTAGTGGTTGACCCTTGACTATGTTTGACCTAAAAGGATTACTACCATTTTAATTTCGAGGACGAAATTTTTCTAAGGTGGATAGACTTGTAACACCCAGTTTTCTAAATAAGAGTAATTTTGAAATTTTGTATTTTTAATTATTTAATTATGATATTTAAATAGTAATATGATTTTTTGTGAATTTTAATCATTTTAAAACTATTTAAAAATCATGACTTGTGATTTTGATGTGCAGCTAGTGAAACCGTAGAGACTGTCTGTCCTAGAGCCTAACCCTGTGATTTGGAATATTAATTATTATTTTTAGCCTAAGGATAATTTGGTCATTTTGACTTATTAGAATTATTGATTTATTTATTGGATTGACGGTTGTTGATTTTGACTTTTGCTAGTTATGACTTAAGAGACTAACCTAGATACTGACTCTAGTTAAGGTGACTTGATTAGTATGGTGAGACCCTAATCTAACTTAAGTCGACTTGGTTTTGACTTGAGTGATTTAGCTCTTGAAAAATTATGAAGGATTTTAATGTTGGACTTAAGGCTAAGGTAGAGAGCTCATTGCTCATGTGACTTAGCTCAAAGCCCACTAACTAGAAACCCTAACCCTAATTTTCATTCAATATGACCAGCCACTTAGGGCTCCCATCCCTATAAATAATCTCCTCATTGTTGTTCTTGCCTCTTTGTAATATTTCAACAAATTGAAGAAAGAGGTAAAGAGCCATCTTTCCCAATCCATAACTTTTCTTTTGCATTAGGTTCTAATTAGTCTCTTCTTGCTGTTCATGGAGAGTAATCTCAGCCTTGGATCAATTTGGAGCTTTTGGCCATCAAGGAGAACACCTCCCATTTGAAGCTCATTCTTGCTATTTGCACCTATAGGTAAAACCCCTTAAATTGTATTTTAATTTCGATTTCTTATATATTAGGCTAGATCTAGGAGACCCCTAGCTGTCCCTAAAGTTTGGGTAAATTTCGTGTCCAATTGGTGCCCGTATCGGACACGTATCATAGTGTATGTGTAGGTGTTTGTTAAAATGTCACATAGGAATTTATTTTTGATTTTTGAAAAACTAATTACATTGATCCCTAGATCTATGTGTGTGTGCTAATTTTTGTGAAGACTGAAAGTATTTTTGTGTCATTTCTGTGTCGAAAACGGCCGTGGACACGTTGCACGACACCGCGCACGGGTACCCTGATGACACACGTTGTTTTCTCCACGAATTGGACACGTGGACTCGTGCCACTTGGCACGGAGGTGGGGGGCATCACTGAGAGACCCACCCTCGAGTTTTAGGATACGTCATGTCGTGTCGGACACGAAAACACGTGTGCACGGGTCTTACACTGTCACACGCACGTATAGTTTTGGCTCTGTTGCGGCCCTAAAAACTCTTGACACGACCCTTGTGGACACGGTTCAGGGAGACACACGTGTAGCCCTATGTTAGGCGAACACGTGGACACGTGCACGAGGTCCTTGGTGTCGCGTGTCGTGTCCACGAGAGCCTGGACACGCTGTACGAGCCTGTCTGTACTCACTGACTGATGCATCCTGTTTTGAACAATTTGGACACTTTGTGTCCATTCGTTTGGACACGTGGTCACCCCCTCGACACTTGTACACGTGTAACTCACCTCAGAATGAACAAATCTGGGTTTTTGATTTTGGTTTGGTATTCGAAATTAGGTTGGGACTGAAATTATCAGTTTACTGATACTCTTTGATACTACATTCAAGTATATGAAACCTGATATTGTTGATGTTGAAAACTGAGTTTTGAATTGAGATGTGATAAACTGAACTGGGCTTTGGGTTTTCAGTTGAATTTGGAGTTCGAATTCATTTTCTTATGATACTGCTCATCCTTGATTTTTAGAGCTAACTGAGATTGGTTTTTTTGGCTTGAATACAATTTGGTTGAATGAATAAAGTATTCACTGTTATTGGTTTCCAGTTTTGGGGATAATTAGAGATTAGGTTGTATTCCAAGTGGTTATCATGATTGACTGAGTTTTAAATATTAACTGAGTTTAGGTTTGATGAATTAATGTGGGTTTCAACTGTTTTCCTGAAATTTGTAATGTATAGATGAATCTGAGAATTTTTTCTCTTTTGTGTGAAGCATGAAAGCTGAAACTGCCATGTGTTGAATCTTGAAAAAACTGTTATGAACCATCACTGATTACACACATCCCCTATCTACCCCTGTCACACATTGCAAATAAACCTAAGAACACATGTAGCTTAGATACACACACATATTGGAACACTGACATGTACACTCACTGTCAACTTCTTAAATTCCTGAATGCACTTATGCACTGTTCGAATTTTCTGAAACCCCCACACACTCACACACACATGCCTACACTCTATGACACTACACACATGGACACACAAATCTGAGAATGAGTTCACCTTGACACAACTGTTACACATATCACATTGTTTACCTATGAGTCTATACACACACTACAACATGAGGATTTAAACACTGTTTCCCACATAGCCCTACACTATTTCTGAGACTGGGTAACACCCTAGCTACACCACTGATTTGCCCATTCATGAACACATTGATATTGCACACATTACAGTGTTTTCTTTACTGTCACATTGACACAGGTGCACTGATCCCAGATTTCACTAACCTACATGTTGTATACACACTGTTTTAGGGACACACACACAAAACTGATATTTGTTTATTTTAATAACTGAGTTTTGGGTTCATGATTTGATTTCAATTTGGTTTGAGACTTGTTTTCAATTGGTTATTTTATGTATACAAAATCTGAACAGATATATATTAACTGTTTATTAATCCTGAAATACAAATATAGGTTAACTGTCATGTACACACATATATGCTACACACTAAAAACTGGAAACCCCTGTTCCTGAACACACAATTGAGACACTGTTTTCTTATATAGCTTACACACACACCCTACTGTCATTGCCATTCCTGAGAATCACATTGAATGACAACTACACACACCCTCCTTAGCCTATGCACTGTCCTGAGAATTTCCCTCTTCCTATGCACTGTTCTTCTCACTCACATTCATTTCATTCATATGCTTTTCACTCACTGTTATTCACTACTGTTCCTGTCACTTGACACACTCAACACCATGCACACATGACACCACACACACACATGATTACATGTATTATCATTGACACACAAAAGTTAGTAGACACTATACACATTTCTCCCTCTCTATTTCACTATATATTAAGTTCATGATTACATATATATATATAGAGTACACACATGAATGCATACAGCTAGTTAACTTACTTGTTTCAATGTATGCATAGATATATGTTTTGTGTTAGCATGCTTGTTATGTAATTAACATATAGATAGTATATCCTATGCCTTCCATTTCACCACCATGTTCACACACATAGACCCTTGCATGAAAATTTCTCCCTCTCTATTCACATTTGTATGTTAATGTTGTGTATATAGGTACAAACCTATATATATATATATATATATATATATATATATATATATATATATATATATATATATATATATATATATATATATATATATATATATATATATGTATAGGAGATTCATGATAAATAGTTAAATATGATGTGCCTTGATGTGTGGTTGTGTTGGCTTGTATAGCCTTGTGATTGGTGTGTGATTGCTAGACTAGACTGGTTAGGCTTAGTGAGACTTGTTTGGGTTAGGCTTGACCTAGTTTGACTAGTGCAGTTGACTAGAGTTGACCAAGGGTTAACTTTTGTCTAGATTGACCCCAGACAGCATGCAGATGCATTGTACATTCATTTATCACCCCTGTATACATCTTGACTTGTGTTGCTCTAACTAGGAGTCAGGTACCTCATCTCGGACAGTATATTTACTTCAGATATTCAGATACCAGGCGAGTACATTCTCTGATTATTTTATAACTTGTTTAGAATTATATTCCTGCTCTAGTTTACCTTATTTGATGTTGTCACGATATTATCACAGATTGGTACTATATGGATCCCTACATTGAGATGTTATCCCCCTCGGGAGCATCGGATACATCATGTAGTATGTTTCATGTACATCATATATTCCTCGCTCTCATGTTATTCATGTTTCTCATGTGCTTCATGCTCGTTCATGCATGCTCGTGTACTCTCATGTGCTCTCATGTTCGGTCATGTTTCTCATGTATCTCATGTATCTCATGTATAACCTATACTTCATGTGCACTCATTTATGGCCCTTCATGTGAATTTCATGTGCACTCATTTATGAGCCCTCATGTATGCTTTATGTGCACCCATTTATGGGCTTTCATGTGAAAATCTTGTGTGTAATATAACTTGTCTGGATCCTTGTATATTGATTAGGGTATGGAGGAGTATAAATAGTCATGTGAACAATTCCAAAGTAGTATAACCATGTGCGCCTCTTTAGTATATTCATGTGCAAATCCAACCGTTCACATGTCGACCTTGTACTCTAAATCACTAGTCACTAGTAGCTCTCTACTTATAGTAGATATTTCTATTACAATTCTCTCTCTATTTACATCATGTACTTTCTTTCAGTTTCATGTACCGTACTCTCTTGCATGTTTATATTTTCTAACCTGTTATGATCTGCGTGAGATGTATTGTGCTCGCTCCCGTCCTGACTGGACCTGTTGAAAATTTTACAGAGGATGATGAGGAACCCTGTACCCCATACCTTGGAGCTTGTCTAGATGACACTTGCGACCTGGACCCCTGGGGAGGTTCAGGCAGCTGCTGAGGATGATACCTATGCTTAGTGTAGTTAGTCTAGACTGTTCCTTATTTTTATGTCAGTAGTTGTCTGGATTCAGAGTTGTATTATTATGGAGACTGGTAGTTGTTGAGACTTATGTTATTTTATTTCTGTTGTACCTCAGTTGAAGATTTCTTTATCTATTCCATCGTGCTATATTCTACCTTAGATTGTGATTGAGTTGTACCTCTATGTTTGGCCTCCTTTGGGAGAGTATTTCATGTTATGTAGTTATAGTTCATGACCTAGAACAGCGTTCTACCGCCGACACTGCGGCGTAGGCTGGGCGCTGTTACGTACTCGTACCCTCACTGTGGGTGCGGGTCGTGACACGAGGATTGCAGAGACACAATATCAGAACGTCTTCAAGCCTATTTTTTTATTAAGTCCTCGACAAACTGGCGCTTGAGACCATTGGTGAACGGATCCGCCAGATTCTTCTGGCTCCTAACATCCACCACGGCAATGACTCCTCTTTTAGTAATATCATTCACCGACCTGTGCCTTAATCGCACAGTCCTCTTATTGCCATTGAAGAGGTTATTTGATGCCACCGCTGCAGTAGCCCGGTTGTTACAATAAATCGGTATTGCCTGAATATGCGCACCACCCACAGGAAGATCGTGTCAAGTTGTCGCAATACATCGGCATCACCCGAATTTCCATACCAACCATAAAAAGATCCTTCCTGAGCTTCCGCTGTAATTCCACTTCATCTACTGCAGCTAACAGATCTCAGATTCTATAGTGAGAGAAATGTCTGCTTCTTCAACTTCTTTGATATAGCATCATTACCCATGGATCAACTTTTTTGACTTTTTCGATATAGCAGCCTTATCCATGTGGAAGATATAGAATCTTCTTTCTCTCCTTCTGAGCACTGACTGGCATCACAAGCCTTCTACCCCTGCATGGTAACCGATGTAGTGCATCTTTCTGAGAACCTGAGAGATATCCAATTACTCTCTTTACAGCTTTCCAAATATCAACACATGGCTTGCTCGTGAATTGACTTATCATGCCTACAACAAAAGCTATGTCAGGCCTGGTGGTACTTGTAGCCTACATCAAACTCTAAATGATGTTCGAATACACCAACTGTCTGACCCTTCTCCAAGATTTGGCTTCAACCTTTGATCACACCTATAATGAGTATCGATCCCTGGAAGATCCTGATATAAATAGTATGTGAGCAACTTTTAAGTAGTGAGCTTGTGATAGGGCAAGCTCAACTTCCGTTTGGATTATTTAAATCCCTAGGATGACATCTGCATCTCCCATGTCCTTCATACTGAATCTGGACGTGAGGAACATCTATGTTCTAGTGACACATCATTATGATGTCCATATAGAGACAAACGATGACTCCTCTCTCTTCAGCAAACTTCGTGTAAACATAGTTTAACAGTCTCGTTGACACTGTAGCCTTTTGACCTAATACCCTGTCACTCATGTTTTTCGTTATACATATTTTTATTATACGTGTAAGAATTTCTGACATTTGTCAGGTGGATCGTAGTTAGATTTGTCTTGCCTAACCTAGTATTGGTTTAATCTTGACTTGGTTTATTTTGATTTGGTTTGGTTCAGTTTGACTTGGCTTGGTTTGGTTTGAGATGGAGAGATTTTGTATAAAAACCAACTCCTTCTCTCTCCTTCGTAACTTCTCATTACTTCTCCATCTTCTTCATTTACTCCTCCCCTACCTACCAAGAACCCTAGGCAAGTGCAATATGCTTCATGATGGATCTCAAAAAAATTTGTTCCATTGTCTTCCTTGCTTGATTATAAGCCTCTTTAGAACTTGATTTTTTTGGTTTTGATGGATGGATTTTTATAGACATAAGTTTTGATCTTTTCTCGTTTTTCTTGGTTTTGATCTACTAAAACTTGGTATTTTTGAAAATTAGTTGCTTCATGTTCTAGGAAATCTCGTTCTACCCAATTTTGACCATTGAAAAGTTAAATTCCGACTTGATTTGAGAGATTTATGTCATTTGGAGTTCATGGGTTCCCATGAACATTTAGAGGCTGGTTGCAGAAGAAGAGCAGTGCATGCTGGCACATGCTAGCGCTGGCGCTGGTGCTGGCGCATGCTGGCCCTGGCACTTTTAGCCCAGGCGCATGCTGTCCTCGGCGCATGTTGTCCCCGATGCATGTTGTCCTCGGCGCATGCTGTCCCCGTCACATGTTGTCCTCGGCACATGTTGTTCTCGGCGCATGCTGTCCCCGGCGCCCCTTTTGACCCTTACGCCATTTCTTGTCATGATAATTCTTGTTGCTTATATCCATGCTTGTTCTCATGGTTCTTAGTGTAATGTTGTGATCCTGGCTTGTACCCTGTACTTGACTTGCCTTGTGACGACCCGACTTAATAACTTGTTGAGCATGATAGAGCTTGAGCTTGATAAGATTTGACTGGACTTGACTTGACATGAACTCAGTATGATAATATGAGCCCGTCTTGATAATTCTTGATAGTGGCCCGTCGAGGCGCACTCCTGACAAGTACTCCTAACAAGTGACTAGTAAACCTGATATGACATGTATAATCTTGATTGTTGTTGTGACGGCTACTCCTATCTTGCTAGTGTAACTCCTGCCTTGACTCCGTGGTTGATTATGCCTGTACAAGCTACATGTCTCGTCTTGCATCATGTCTAGGAGATGGATTCCTGGTTACCACGGTCAGAGATTTACAATAAATCTGACTAGGTTAATGACTAGATTGATCAAGTCGTTCATATAGAGAGATTTCTCAGTTACAGGCGATCCCGTTATCCTGGCCACACCTGTGGACTTGTAGCCTACTGACGAGTAGGGCACATTTCCAGTACACTGTCATGTGTTGCACTTCTTGAATCATAAGCACTAAAGTACACCAGTGATCTTGATAACTCTTGTAACCCTCGCCTGGATAACCTGGATAGTCTGCAGGGCTTGTGATTGCGGGAACTTCTTTTTGTATCTTGTTAGTATCTAAGCTTGTGATAATCCTAATTAGCTAACAATAGCAAGCCGTAGGACTTAATTGGCCGTGCTTGAATGAATTGCCTCATGATTAACATGGAAATTATATTCTACCTCTTGTTCCTCCTACTGCAAGCTTATATTTTATGTTAACTCGGTCTTTCATGTTATTTAACTATGCTCTTTTATCAGTTCTTCTTTTATTATATACTGGTTTTAGTTCCTAAGTGGAGCCTCCCTTGTGGTACTTGTCCTTTCTGGGATCTGACCCAGCTGGTTTTTAATGGCCAGATTTTGGAGTAGCACCCGAGGATCTACCCGTCTTTCAACCAGATGGTGAACACCAGGCGTAACCCTGGCAACGAGTGGGTTTCTTATTTTGCTCACTCATTCTATTATAAATTATTCTTTTGAGGCATTTAGCCGTCGAGCAAGTGTTAGCTCGTGTTAAAACTTAATTTTTGTTTGCCTAAGGGCTGTAACATGATTGACAAATCTTAGGGTTGATCATGTATGACTTAACTCTTGCTAGTCTTCACATTTTGTATGACTAGCTTCATGATCATCTGAATATGTAATGTTTGGGATATCTTATTTTGTATGTCTGATGATCTAACATCTTGTAACATTTACTTATTTGCTTAAAATTAAGACACTAGGCTTGTTCTTGACCATAAGAGACTGTTGGTTTGTAGATAAACCCTCAAGCATCTAAACAGCCATGACCATATTGCAAGGTAGGTTTCACTTTCATGTACGTAGCTAGCTATGTCTGTCCCCCGCTCTCCAGTATTCTGATTCTGGGGCGTGACACGGTTTAAGTGGTGATCCAAGCAGGTCTTATAAATCAAGATGTGTGAGGGTTTTACTGAATAGATGTCTCAATCAGCATTCTTTCTTGATCTCTACTCGTGTTTTCTAATCCTCCTGAAACCGGACCTGATAAGGTGCTTCTATCCTTGATCAAGCTTGGTCCTTCCTTATTATTCCTCATGTCATTTTTTTCAGTGGCTTTGTTCCTGATCCTATCGTTCAGCCGGGTGGAGCACCTCCAGTGAACCAGCCGCAACCTGGGGACCAAACCCAGCACTCAGGGGCAGCATCCCGAGTCATGCCTTCTGGGGAGCAAGAGCCGCTAGTTCAGCTAGCCCGACCTGCAGAGCCTAACAATAGAACCCTAATGGCACTCATCTGGGACTTGCTTGCATCACAAGATCATCGGGGCGATGCCCTACAGCAGACAGTACGAGATGCCATGGACAGAGTTGGTTATCAAGGGAACAATGCGGCTAACAGCTTCAAGCGTCTGAACCCTCCTTTCTTTGATGGCAGGAAAGATATTATTGCTGTCGATGCTTGGCTACAAGATATAGAGGTTATTTTGGAGGCAGTTCGAATTTCAGAGGAAGAGAAGGTGGCCGTTGTGCGCTTACAATTATTGGACTTAGCCTGCAGCTAGTGGGCGATGCTAGTAGTTAGTTTGGTGACGCCTGTCCTGCAGGAGGTATTCAGTGACAAGTTCCAGAAGAAGTATTTTTATGCAGTAGCTCGGTATTGTGGCATCTGCCACACCGATTAAAAATTTATGGATTTTTTAAAATTTTATTTGATTAGATTATAGTTAATTTCTATGATCATAGGATGTCATGCCTACGCCCATAGGTAAGTTAGGACCATATTATGGTTATATAGCCTCTAGGTAGGTTATATAAACATTCTATAGCTATTTTATAGTTTATTATGATTTTTAGATATTTTAGATAATTTTTAAATATTTATTTTGCGAAGATTTATATATTTTACTGACTTTCATGATTACCATATGGCCATTCGGAGTTATTTTTGGGACCCAGTATTTTATTTAGTCTCTAATAGGTTATAAATATTTTCTAGAATATTCTAAGATTTTTTTGGATTTATTTAGAATTTTTAGATAATTAAAACATATAAAATTTATATTTTATAGGTTTTTGGAATTTATTGTGAGGTCACACAATGATATTTTGTGTTAAAATATTTTATTTAGATTCTAGACACTTAGAAATATTTTCTAGAATTTTCTAGAATTTTTCTAGATTTTTCTGGAATTTATTTTAATTTATTTGGACTTAAAATGATTTTTAAATAATTTTCTAAATTAAATAAATAATTATCTAATCAGCCTGGGTGGTCCACCTATCGGCGCTTTAGTAACTGCCTCTCTCTCCTATATATATATATTATATTCGAAACCCAAATTAAATTCATGCCGATTTTGAGAGAGGTTTCATCTAGGAGTCCTTTACTTTCGCGAAGCGATTGCCGCCAAACCAGAAGAGCTTTTCTCATGTCATTTTTTTATTGGAAGCATATCGAGGTTAGGTTTCTGAATATCCAATTTATTTTCATAAATTCTCAACCTAGATTTCTGGAAAATTCGTAGAGTGTCAGTTGTTCAAAACTTGACACGTTTTGGTGTTTTCGAGATTCCGGGAGAACCAGAAATCAAAATCATGAAGCATTTGAAGTTTCGAAAAGCTAATGCATAGATCTACGATATATATTTTTCCTAGAAATTAATTAGTTCATCCAGTATTTTTAATAATTCATAGAACTTAGTTTTGTCAATAAATTATCGATTTGGTCACGGATAGCCATAACGGCGATATCTTTTGACCAAAGCATGATTTTGTGGCACGGTCGATTCTAGTGCATCATGGCACTGAAATCTACTAGGATGCACACTCAAGTCATATAGTTTGTGTCGTTTGACTATTTAGTTATCGATGTACCTCGATTTACGTGCCACGGGTTTCTAATTGGAAATCTTGATCTTCCTTGGCTAAAAGTTAGTATTTATTTTTAAATTCAGAATTATATTAGAATAAATTAGGTTTTTAAATAATTTATTTCAGAATTAAATAGGATTAGTTATGTTAAACCATTAGTCACTTTCTAGGGTTTAGAGTTGGATTTTCTTAATCTAACCTATGATCATTTATTTGTCGAGGTAGATCGGACAACATCGTAAGTCGCAACTTCATCCTTTTCGAAGCAAGGCAAGTTTCGCTATGGCATTATATTACCTTTATTTTGTACTGCATGTATCCTTATACTGTCTTTTCACTGTTACATCTTCGTATTTCTCGTTGTCACTGTTCTAGATTCATCATGATTACTATTTGTACACGGGAGTTAGAGTCAATAGAGTATATGTACATATTCATGCTTTACTTCTAGTTTATCGTGATTCTCGTTTATCGTATTGTTTAGCGTATTGGACATGTACTTGTGAGTTAGTCAGGTGGAAGAATACGACGAGTAGACATGTGGTACCCTAATGTAGCCCAGAGTTTATTCGGTCAGGGGACCGTCTGACAGTATTTATTCAGTCAATACACCTCACGTGTTGACTGTTCGATTCCTAACCCAACCACATGTTGAACGTTGGTATTCTAAAACACACAGTACAAGCGATTTGATTCGTATTGACATATTGTCCAGTAGTTTGACTCATATTCGTCGTTCTCTCATATTGTCTTCGTATTTTAATTATACCTTCAACTATTCCATGTCATAATTGTACCCTCAACTACTTTCCAAGGTATAGTAGTCTCTTTCGTATCATGTTATATTCATCCTTTCCTTATTGCTGTTCTGCGTGCTCGTATATTATATTGTGTAGTGTAGTGATATGGTGATCTTGCTCCAATCCTGACTGGATAACTGTTTTTCAGCTTTAGACGACGTGGTTTGTCCCGAGATTTATGGTGCGTATCTTGGTGACACTGACGTTACCAATGTGCCGGTTGTTTCTTCTGATGCGGAGTAGCATATTCCTTCTTTATGCTCTTTCGTGTCATTCTTAGCTAGTGAGCTTAGCGAACTTTAGTTTCAGTGGTTTTATATTTATTTTAACGGGTTTGTTTTCGAGACTATTTTGAGTTGTAGTGGATCTTTCTTTAAATTATTTATTGTGACTTGAGTTTAATCTTTTGTTATAACTTAGTTGTGGATGGTATATGTGGACTGTGTACATGTATGTATAATGCTTATCATAGACAGCGTACTACCGCTGATACTGCGACGAAGGCTGGGCTTGGACACGTCTCATATCCGAAAAGCGGTACGGGTCGTGACAAGGTTTATGGTGGTCCATGCAGGTCCGATTTCGCATAAGGTTGCGAACTCACGGTTAGTATTTCAACTTAGTAGTACTAGCTGTGAGCCTGCAAATAGAATTGAAGATAGGACTTAGAATAACTTCTAGGAGAGTTACATCATCCACATATAGTATTAGAGTCTGGGATCTCATCCACATATCTGACCTTCTTCCTCGATTTTATTTTCAAACTCTCGCCTACTTTCTTGATTTGTATTTTGCTTGATTCCTTCTATCGTAATTCTTATCCCTTCTTTCGTGCTTGATAATGGTTAGGAAGGTAATTCATGCTAGGTATACATGTTCCATTGTCCCATCACATTATTAGTTTAACTCTTATAAGTTGGGTAGAATGCCTCACGACCTAACAATCCCTTTGACCTTAACCACGGCCTTAGACAAGAAGACAATAGGACGAATGTATAGACACAAACACCGGATGAGTTTAGATTTTATTTGAAGAAATTGAACTATTCACACCTTCTTCATCTTCTCGTGTACTCATAATTCTAACTATCTTGACTAATGCTGCTATAATAGCCTAGTTTTGCAAGCTCATCCATTTATCGAGCTTGTTCAAGACATATGTTATCTGGACATGTCCACTAACATATTGTCTAATCAGAACCGGTGTATGATGGTCTGATCATCCTAGTGTACTTGGTTCGCTCTTCGTATAATTATTCTACATGGATTGAGATATAGTTAAAAATTTTCTCTAAGATCTCAACCACAACGATCTTGACAACTCCCTTTTGAACTATTCAATCGCCCTTGAAATCCATATTTGCAAATCGATCCCATCTCCCTTGAACTCTTATTGTTTTTCGTCACCTATTTCAAAAAAACAAGTAATCGAAGACACGAAGTATTCCCCTATGGCCATGATAGTTTGATTTCTTTTTCAATAATAACCCTCCCATGACTTACCCTAAGAATTGTTATTAGATTTCCATAGAAGATTGCTTGCATATAATACTATATTTATGTATAAACTTGTGTGTTTGATTTTTGAGGACAAAAATATTTTTAAGGCGGATAGTATGTGGCATCTGCCACCCCGATTAAAAATTTATGAATTTTTTTAAATTTTATTTGATTAGATTATAGTTGATTTCTATGATCATAGGATGTCATGCCTACGCCCATAGATAAGTTAGGACCATCTTATGGTTATATAGCCTTTAGGTAGGTTATATAAACATTCTATAACTATTTTATAGTTTATTATGATTTTTAGATAATTTTTAAATATTTATTTTATGAAGATTTATATATTTTATTGACTTTCATGATTTACCATATAGCCATTCAGAGTTATTTTTGGGACCCAGTATTTTATTTAGGCTCTAATAGGTTATAAATATTTTCTAGAATATTCTAAGATTTTTCTGGATTTTTTTAGACTTTTTTAGAATTTTTAGATAATTAAAACATATATAATTTATATTTTATAGGTTTTTGGAATTTACTATGAGGTCACACGATGATATTTTGTGTTAAAATATTTTATTTAGATTCTAGACACTTAGAAATATTTTCTAGAAGTTTCTATGATTTTTCTAATTTTTTATGCAATTTATTTTGATTTATTTGGACTTAAAATAATTTTTAAATAATTTTTTGAATTAAATAAATAATTATTCGGTCAGCCTGGGCGGGCCCACCTGTCGGCGCTACAGTAACCGCCTCTCTCTCACTCCTATATATATATATATATAAAATATTCGAAACCATAATTAAATTCCTGCCGATTTTGAGAGAGGTTTCATCTAGGAGTCATTTACCTTCCTGAAGCGATTGCCGCCAAACCAGAAGAGCTTTTTGCATGCCTTCTTTTATTGGAAGCGTATCGAGGTTAGGTTTATGAATATTTAATTTATTTTCATAAATTCTCAACCTAGATTTCTGGAAAATTCATAGAGTGTCAGTTGTTCGAAACTTGACACGTTTTGGTGTTTTCGAGATTTCGGGAGAACCATTAATCGAAATCACGAACCATTTGAAGTTTCGGAAAGCTAACTCATAGATCTACGATATATATTATTCTCAGAAATTATTTAGTTCATCCAGTATTTTTATTAATTCATAGAACTTAGTTTTGTCAATAAATTATCGATTTGGTCATGGATAGCCATAACGGCGATATCTTTTGACCAAAGCGTGATTTTGTGGCACGGTCGATTCTAATGCACTCGTGGCGTTGAAATCAACTAGGATGCACACTCAAGTCATATAGTTTGTGTCGTTTGACTATTTAGTTATCGATGTGCCTCGATTTGCGTGCCACGGGTTCCGAATTGGAAACCGTGATCTTCCTTGGCAAAAAATTAGTATTTATTTTTAATTTCAGAATTATATTAGAATAAATTGGGTTTTTAAATGATTTATTTTAGAATTAAATAGGATTAGTTATGTTAAACCATTAGTCACTTTCTAGGGTTTAGAGTAGGATTTTCATAATCTAACCTATGATCATTTATTTGTCGGGGTAGATCGGACAACATCGTAAGTCGCAACTTCATCCTTTTCGAAGCAAGGCAAGTTTCGCTATGGCATTATATTACCTTTATTTTGTACTGCATGTATCCTTATACCGTCTTTTCACTGTTACATCTTCATATTTCTCGTTGTCACTGTTCTAGATTCATCATGATTACTGCTTGTACACGAGAGTTAAGAGTCAATAGAGTATATGTACATGTTCATGCTTTACTTCTAGTTTATCGTGATTCTCGTTTATCGTATTTTTTAGCGTGTTGGACATGTACTTGTGAGTTAGTCGGATGGGAGAATACGACGAGTAGACATGTGGTTTGTCCCGAGGTTGTATATTATATTGTGTAGTGTAGTGATATGGTGATCTTGCTCCAATCCTGACTGGATAACTCTTTTTCAGCTTTAAACGACGTGGTTTGTCCCGAGGTTTATGGTGTTATCTTGGTGACACTGACGTTACCAATGTGCCGGTTGTTTCTTCTGATGCGGAGTAGCATATTCCTTATTTATGCTCTTTCGTGTCATTATTAGCTAGTGAGCTTAGCGAACTTTAGTTTCAGTGGTTTTATATTTATTTTAGCGGGTTTGTTCCCGAGACTATTTTGAGTTATAGTGGATCTTTCTTTAAATTATTTATTAAGACTTGAGTTTAATCTTTTGTTATAACTTAGTTGTGGATGGTATATGTGGACTGTGTACTTGTATGGATAATGCTTATCATAGACAGCGTACTACAGCTGACACTGCGGTGTAGGCTGGACTTGGACACATCTCGTATCCAAAAAGCGGGTGCGGGTCATGACAGGTATGATCTAAAGACAAGATTCAGCAATCTCAAGCAGATGGGAAGGAGGGTCGATGGATGTACGACCGAATTTTCGAGGCTTAGTCGATTTGCTCCCACCTTGGTAGCTACCGAATTGGACCGAGCGCAGCGATTCCAGCAAGGACTCTACCTTGAGATTATTCTAGCTGTGGAGCAGTTTGAGCACCAAACATTTGATGTTATTTTACGAGCAGCTAGGAGGCATGAATATACCTCCCAGAGGATAGTAGATCAAACTGGAGGACGGAAGAGGCCTCATGGTCAGTTGTCACAGTCATCAGCATCAGCCCTTGCAGCTAGGGCTTTGACTATTGGAGCTCCTTGGAGGGCGACCACAGTTTCATTGGTTCAGCACTCGACCCCGACATATCCTCAGCACAGAAGCAGAAATAATCTTCTGCAATGGGCTGCTCTCATTGTGGGAAGCCAGGACACATAGTTTCAGAGTGTCGTAGAGCACAGGGGTTGTGCTTGGCTTATGGGGCACCGGACCACATGATAGGGTCCTACCCGCATAGAGCCAGTTCATCTTCCTCAACCCTAACCAGTCCATCGGTTAGGGGTCCAGCACTAGTGCACCAGCAGCAGTACCAGCCTCCGAGGCCATTGCCGCCTTAGGCACGAGTATTCCAGCAGCAGAGGCCGCAACAATATGCTCAAGCCCAAGCTCAGATTAAGAACAGGCAGAGAGGTCACCAGCAGAGGGGACCAGCACCAAGGGGACAGGGTCAAGCTATGGCTCTGACCGTGGCAGAAGAATTGGCATCAGGTGAGGGGGTGGCAGGTACCATTCTCGTCAACTATTTTCTAGTATCAGTATTATTTGATTCGGATGCATCACATTCATTTATGTCTGCACGATTCACTACACGGATAGAACTGGAGCCCGAGTCATTATCAGTGAGGCTCAATATACTTACTAGTAACGGTCTTGTGGGAGTAGATAGTGTCTTTTCCTCGTGTCAAATAGTAGTTAGCGGTAGAGAGTTTTTCGATAGATTGATAAAATTTTCGATGGCCGACTATGATGTGGTCCTCGGAATGGATTGGTTGAAGGATCAATACGCAAGGATAGACTGCCATATTGGCATGATCATTTTTGGTATTCCCGACGAAGAAGAGTTTTTATTTTCCAGAGGCAAAGTAGAACCTTCTCCACTAGTCTTGCGGATGGCGGTAGCAGCAGCAGTTCAGTTTCCCAGAGTAGTAGAAAAAATTTCTGACGTATTCCCCGAAGAGCTTCCAGGCATGCGGCCAGAAAGAGAGATAGAGTTCACCATTGATTTGATTCCAGGGACAGCACCAGTATCAGAGAGAGTCTACAGAATGGCACCATCAGAATTGGAGATCCTGTACAAGATGATTGAAGAACTCAGAATCAAGGGATTCATTCGTGCTAGTGGATCGCCTTGGGGAGCCCCGATGCTTCTTGTGAAAAAAAAAAGATGGTACGTCAAGATTATGTGTTGATAATCGTAGCTTGAATTCCGTAACAATCAAGAACAGATATCACCTACCAAGGATAGATAATTTATTCGATCAACTCAGTGGAGCAGCAGTATTCTCGAAGATTGACTTACTGTCGGGGTACCATCAGATCAGAGTCAGAGAGCAAGACATTTTGAAGATAACATTCAGATCTAGATATGGACATTGGAAGTTTCTCGTTATGTCATTCGGGGCGACCAATGCGTCAGCAGTATTCATGTATCTCATGAATCGTATCTTCAAGCCTTATTTAGATCAGACTGTGATAGTGTTTATAGACGACATCTTAGTCTATAGCAAGAATGAAGCAGAGCATGAGCAGCATCTCCGAATAGTCCTTCAGATTCTCAAAGAGCACCAGTTGTACGCGAAGTTCAGTAAGTGTGAATTTTGGCTTGATCGTATTTCGTACTTGTAGGAGTGTAAAAAGTGCTTCACAGAAAGAGCCAAAGTGATAGATCATTCTACTCAAAGTTGATCTACTTTACACCACAGAGAGGCTAGTATCTTTACGCCTAAGACAAGGCTAAACGATTATTACGCCTAAAGCAGGTTGATCACTTTACTCTCGGGTCAACACCCATCATTTTACGCCCAGGACAGAGCAGCCACTTTTACGCTGGACAAAGCTGTCAAATCTTGCAATTAATGCAAACTCTGACATGAAGATATTAATGATGGCATATATCACAAAGGGATTTGTCTTTACACAGAGACCAATGTTGTCGTTTAGTGTGTGGATTGAGCTACTTTACGCTCACACTACGGCTTCTTTTACGCACGAAGATTATATGAGCCTTTACGCTCAACAGTCGACGTGTGCGTAAAGTCTATTTGAGCTGCTTTTACGCTCAAGGTTATTTAATAACCACTTTACGCGGGAAGTCTATGTCAAGGCTATTTTACGCCAAATCCACTACTTTACGCTCAGAGTACATTGGGCTATTTTTACGCCCTATTCTCCTCCACCAGTTTGGAACGTGGTTTGCTTACGTGGCTTTCATGCCACTCTTTTCGAAGAACGTGTGTACATGCATCCTATCCTTACTGAAGTGATGGGACACACGTCAACATATGCAGAGGATGGCTTCGATCATGGGTGGCAGTTGTTAGCGTAAAGATGGAACTTTTGCTGAGTTTTTACGCACAAGAGCCCAAGTCTATAAATAGACTTATTTTTCTCATAAACAACGGACAAAGAAAAAAGACAGAGAGACAGGAGAGAATACAGAGATCAGAACTTCGAGATTTTGATTCTCCGGAGCATTCTTCTTCAACTTTTTTTCAGAACAGAGTGAAGCAAAGCAGGAAAGCATTCGGCCTCGCCATCAGTGTCCAAGTGCGTCGATACCTTTCTGGTGACTTAGTTCTTCCAAGTTGTTCTACTTCAAGCAGTGATCTTCATCATCATCATATGGTCCAAGGAACAAAGTGATCATTTACAGATCAGACTTCCATATCAATACTTTCCCAGAATCAAATTTGTACTCCTTGTACTTTTTCTCGTTTTATTTTCAAAATCCAACTTTTGTTTGGCATTTTTGTTAAGTGAAACAAAATGACGACTCTGCTGGGGACGACCTTCTCCTCTAACGAGGAGGCGATTGCTCAATATGATGATGTTTCGGTCGGTTCGACCAAGAAGACTCTGGTTGTGCACTTCGACCAGACTGCCTATGAAGAAAAGCTCTGAACTGGGGGTGGTTCTCGCCACTCCAATGTTCAAAAGTCTCGCAAAGCACGAAAAGTTTGGATTCCCAAATCCAAAGTGGTTTCTGATCTCTCTGTTGCTTCTGATGACAAGGGAATTCTTCCCACTCCTGTCGTAGGGGCTCCCGTTCATAACGAGGCAGTCCTTACTTCAGAGTTGCACTCAAAGTATGACGATTTATCTCCCGTCTGTGACGGTGTAGATGATCAGGTTCCACGCCCACTGCGTAAGAACCAGGTTTTACGCCCACTGGGTAAAAACCAAGTTTTACGCTCAAGGCATAAGAATGAGTCTCCCATTTGTAAATGTGGCAGATTCTAATGCTTCTGAGTGTAAAAATAAGTCTTTCGTCTGTGACGTGGTAGACACACACAAATTACGCTCCTCGCGTAAAACAAATCTTCCGTCTGTGACGTGGTAGATAATCAATTTTTACGTTTTACGCGTAAAGGTAAGTCTCCTGTCTGTGACAGTATAGATAAAATTCACAACGATGTTTGCACATCTAATATGAATGTACCTAAACGCATACAGCATAAAAATGTTGTTGGTAAAACTTCTGTCCTACACCAACAACCTTCTTATACTGCTTTACGCAAAGTACCAAACTTGCAAATTACGCGCCATGAAGATGGAGGCCTTCGTGCTCAAAAATCTCAAGATTTACGCACACAACTCCAAACGCGTAGAAATATACAATTTGGTTCTGCGAATGCTGCTAGTAATCTTCTTTACACACAGGATACTAAACGTATTTCTACCCCTAATGTGATAAAGAAGAATACTCCCTCCACTCCTTCTGACTTACGTGAATTGCTAATACAAAAGCGTAAGAATTCACAATCTCCGGTGACACTCCCCCAAGAAAAACATCATTGTGAATATCACCAGGTTGTGATCAATTGTTGTTGTTTAGCTTTAAAACGGTCAGTTTTTGATCGATTGAGTTTTAATTCGCTTCAACATCAAGCTGAAGACCAAGAAGATGAGCTGTCATATGCATCAGTCAACATGGTATCTCATACTAACAGAGGACGACGTCCGAGACGGAACATGTCCCAAACTCCAGGTCAATAACAGTTCAACAGACTTCTTGATTCCTTTGAAGGGGTATATCAAAATACTCGATCAAGAAGACCAAGACAAATGCAGACTTCTGATTCAGAAGCTGGGGGTACTCAATCTTTTGAGTCCGAGACTGACAGTGTGGATTCATACTTCTATACAAATCCTTCTGTATCTTCAAGAGAGGTTGAATCCTATGCTGTTGGAGATGAACCAGAGACGTCATCTGCTAATACGGAACAACGTCTCACTGCCGTGGAGCAATCATTGAAAGACATGCTTAACACGGTGCAAAGCATGCATCAGATAATTTTGAATCAGCAAACTGCTCAACCTACAGTAATGACTCTGGTACCAGTAGCAGCACAAACTCAAGATAGTCAAGGGGCTGATATACCTTTGAATATTCGAGAGCCTGCTGTTAATCAAAATTCTGCATCTCCAGATCCCATCATTCCAGAAGATGTACCACCTCCAGTGGAGGTTATGGTACATCCAACGACTATTCAATCAAATGTGCTTCCTCAAACCAGTGAAGTCATTCAAGCAGTGCGTGAACTCAAAGCACAGTTTGAAATTTTGAGGCACAAAGATCAGCTCCAGAGGTTAGGGATTAAGCAACCTTATCCTCCTCATTGGAATGATGTACCCTTTCCACCGAAGTTCAAGCCGCAATCTATGGTTTTATTCGATGGAAAAGCATCTCCCAATCAATATATCAATTACTTTGATATTATGACTGTACACTTGCAGAAAAATGATGCTCTTCTTACTCGAGTGTTCATCGGGTGCCTGACGGGTTCAGCTTACGACTGGTATCGTAGCTTACCCGATAACTCTATTTCGTCTTTTGACGAATTCAAGGCAATATTTCTCTCCCGCTTCTATGAAGGGGGTATGGACATGAACATGTCCTCCTTGATAGAAATTAAACAAAAGGAGAAAGAAGATACTCGGACGTTCATTGAATGTTTCCGACAGGCTACTCTAAAGATGCCTCCTGGTATGCCAGATTCAGCGTTGATTGATACATGCAAGATGAATCTGCGACCATCCATTGCTGTCTTCACAGGTTCCCAATTCACAGATTGGGCTTCGTTTATCATAGCAGCAGTTTCTGCCGAGACCAATGGTAGGTTGGCTCGTGAACACGGGATGATTTTTGCTTCAGAAGATAAAGGGAAGAGAAGTAATCCTGGTAATAATCCTGGCAATCGTAATGTGAAAGAAAAAGATACTCTTATGGTCAATCTTTCCAAGAACAAAACGACGCCAAATAATTAGGAATCTTCCAGGCCAAAGGAAGAATACTCTTTTGACAAAAGTGATATCCCAGGGATATTTCAATGTCTGGTGAAAAGTGGTAAACTTCAGATTCCAGAGCCAAAAAGGCCTAATAAGGTGAATCTGACTGACAATTCCAAATATTGTATCTATCATAGATACATTAATCATCCTACCAGTGCTTGCTATATCTTGAAAAAGAAGATCCAAGAGCTGATAAATGGTGGCGCTATCGCTTTAACCAATGATGACCATACGGTTATGACCAATATGGTTTCTCTTCAGTTCGGGGATTTTCCTCCACAGCAAGTCCCAGATGGAATTATCCCAATTCTGAAGGCGACGATGAAGATCGTGAATATCCCGCCTGCCAGAGAAGAAAATATAGGATTACTGTCGCTTACACTAAAGAATGGTGAAATCATGTGGGTACATCCTGACTTAGTGCCTGAGTTGGAAAGTGAAGATAAAACTTCAAAATCCAAGAAGGGCAAGAAAGTCAAAACCTGTAACATGATTTCTCATATTATTCCAGATCCTGATGACTTGGATCATCTATGGGATGGCCTTCCTCGAGAAGATAGACTGAAAGGATTGAACATCTGTCCTCCAAGTCTAGGTCCTCCTACCAAGCTCAAGCTTATTCATCAGCAGTGGTTAGCCATGAATAGTATTCCTTTATATTGGGCACAACAAGTCTTTGCTGCTTATGAAAAAGCTCCGACAAGGATTTCTCCTCGTATCCCGAATCCTTCTCCTCCCGTAACTACAGTGACATCTATTCTTCATTCTTCTGAGGTTACAGAAGGTCTTGCCTCTTCCTCTTTCTCTGTTGAAACACCTATCAAAAGTCCACTGCCCACTCACTTGTATAGTCAGCAATCTGTTCATCTCATGAAGAAGATGGGTTATGACTTTCAAAAGGCAGAAGGTTTGAATTATGATAAAGGAATACGTCTTCCTTTACAAATTCAAAATCAGAATTCCACTGCTGGATTGGGTTCTGAAGTTCCTCGTAACAACCCTCACAAGAAGAAGGCTAAGGGAAGAAAGACTAAATCCTGTAATATGGTACTTTCTTCTCCTGAGTCTGAAGAAGAAACTTTTGCTGGTACAAGATCTGGAAAAGAGTACCACAAAGACTATGAGGGATCCTCCAAAGAAGCAGAAGATGTAATGGAAACTCTACCAGTTCAACCTTCTCCTGTTCCTGTTAAACCGTCTGTGGTTGAAAAGGGGAAACAGAAAGCAGTACACTTCGACGTCCCATTGAAGTCTGCTTTCAATCAGGGGGTGGTGATGAAGCCTTACAAGTTTGACATTCTAGCTCAGTTAGCCAATACTCCAGCTAGACTATCTATATTTGAACTGCTTCGCCTTTCCAGAAAAAGTAGAGAAACTTTGAGCGAAGCTTTACTTCAAGCAGATTCATGCTTGGCTCAACTCAAGACTCCTGATAATATACTAGTGTCATGTCCGCAATGTCATAGTGTGATGGAAGCAATTCCTAACATCACCTTTACACAAGAGGATATGCTATTGAAACACAACAAGCATGATAGGCCTCTGTGCTATACTGGATATATCGGATCCACTGAAATTGACAGGATTTATATTGATCCTGGGTCTTCAATTAGTATAATTCTTCAGAGTATGCTAAGACCCCTGAGGATTCCTACTAGTGAGCTGACTTACACTAGTACTACGATAGTCGGTTTTAACTCTGGCAAGAGCAAACCACTGGGGAAGATTCGTCTGCAGATTCAGATTGGTGATCTTCGAACTATGGTAACTTTCTATGTTATCAACTCGGACGTATCCTACAATATTCTTCTTGGAAGACCGTGGATTCATGAGCACAATATTGTGCCTTCAACTCTTCACCAATATTTCAAATATGTGGACTCCCAAGGAGTTGTGAAAACTGAGTTTGCTGATATTAATCCGTTCAAGGGTGTCGAAGCCTACTTCTCTGATTCAATGCTTTATAAACAAGAGCATATGAAAGATATATCAGACATGGCTGAAGATCAATCATCATCTGAGGATCAGTCTATTAATGAAGATCTGCCAGAGGAGCAACCTTTGAAGATCATAGTCAAGGGACGAATCCAATCCCAACCTATCAATGATCAACCTTTGATAATCAAGGTTAAAGGAAGAACTCAAACTTCATCTGAGGAATCAATAAATATTCCTGCTAAGAGCCAAGTTCAACCTTTTATGATCAAGGTCAAAGGGCGTACTTCTTGTACGAATGATCCAGAATCACCATTGATTGTCAATCTTGGCAAATCTATGCAGAAGACGGATCCGAAGCGTAGCAATCAGATTGTAAATGATATAAATATTGATCATTATGTACTTTTTGATATCAAGGAAATTTCCTATTCGAGTATATGGCTGTCAAGTTTATTGAGAGAATGACTTTATCTTCTGATAATCAAAGTCATCAATATAAAGACAACATAGAACCGGAAGAAACTTTATACATTGATCATAAGGAGAATTCTTTTCCTCCTCATATCGATGTCGGACCTTATGCTCAAAAGTTCTTGACATATTCTCCCTATCTGCTTCCTATAGCCGCTTCATCACGAGCTTGCGTAACTTTCAGACGTCACAAAGAATCCTATTTCGTGGTTCCGTCTGATAAGAAAAACAAGCGTCAAATTGTGTTTGGCCTGGCTAAAAATATCCCTGTTACTCAGACAGATAATCTGAAGGATAAAGATAAAGGAAGAATCTGAATTGACAAATATAGTCAACAATCTATCAAGATCATCCAGAACATGGGGTATGATTTGAAGACTATGCAAGGTCTCAATCAGGGCAAGGGCAAACGACTACCATTATGTGGTGATCCATTTTACCAAAAGACTCGTCATGGGTTGGGATATGATCCGTCCCACATGTTTAATGACGATATACAAGAAGAATTATCTTCTAGCTCTTCGCAATCATCAGATTCGGAAGAAATTCTATTCATCGAATCTGATATGTCTCGTTCCTCATATTGTGAATCTGGACAAATATTCTCAGTCAATATGGTTCAAGCCGATGATGAATCAGAGCCATTTGAGAATGATCCTTGGGCTCAACAGATGGATACTCAATGGAAACTTCGTTTTGAACAGCGACAGCCACCTACAGAAGATGAGGTTATCCAGATTGATGTTGGAGATAGAATTACGTCCAAACCAATATTCATCAGTAAGAATCTTTCTGAAGATGAAAAGGAAGAGCTGATAAAACTTATAAAAGATTATATTGACATCTTTGCATGGAGTTATGAGGATATGCCAGGGCTAGATCCTAAAGTTCCTACTCATAAACTCAATATTTTGCCTAATGTCAAGCCTGTAAAACAACAGCAACGGCATTTTAGACCAGATATGATGGATACAATTGAAGCAGAAGTCAAAAAGCTGATTACGTGTGGCTTTGTTCGTGAAGAACAACACCCAGATTGGGTGGCCAATATTGTTTCTGTTATGAAGAAGAACGGAAAAGTCTGAGTTTGTATAGATTACCAAGATCTTAATACGGCTTGTCCAAAGGACAAATTTCTACTTCCCATTACTGATGTCATGATAGACAATACATGCAGTTTTGAACGTATGTCTTTTATGGACGGATTCTCAGGATACAATCAGATCAAGATGCATCCAGAAGATGAGAAGCATACATCTTTTCGAACACCCCTTAGGGTTTACTGCTATACGGTTATGCCGTTTGGTCTTAAAAATGCCGGTGCCACATATCAACGGGCTATGAGCAATATCTTTCAAGAACATCTACGAAAAATAGTTGAATGCTACGTAGATGACATTGCTGTTAAAAGTCGGTTAAAGAATGATCACATTCAGGACTTGAAGACAGTATTTGAATTGATGCGCCAATATTAATTGAAAATGAACCCTACTAAGTCTTTCTTAGGGGTTTCTAGTGGCAAGTTTCTAGGATTTGTCATTACCTCTCAAGGTATCCATGTTGATCCTGATAAGGTTAAAGCAATTCTTGAAATGCGTCCTCCTCGTAATCTGAAAGAACTCCGTGGCTTTCAGGGCCGTATTGCTTATATCAGAAGATTTATATCTAATCTTTCTGGGAGATATCAACCTTTCTCTCGTCTATTAAAAAAGGGTATCTTTCGTCTGGGATGAAGCGTGTCAAAAAGCCTTCAATGACATTAAGCAATATCTTACAAACCCGCCTGTTCTGGTACCTCCGGTGATAGGAAGACCATTTTTGCTATATGTTCGAGCCTTGGATCATTCACTTGGCGCTCTTCTGGCACAGAAAAGTGATATGGGTCATGAACAAGCAATATATTATCTGAGCAGAATGATGGTCGGAGCTGAACACAGATATACTCCTGTGGAAAAGGAATGTCAAGCTTTGGTTTTTGCCGTCCAAAAGATAACGCATTATGTCACTGGACAGACTATTCATGTCATCTCCAGAATAAATTCCATTCGGGTATTGATGAGAAAACCGAGCATTCTTAATTCCAGGTTAGCTACCTGGGCGATGTTGCTCACTCCTTATGACATGATTTATGTGCCTCAAAAATCAGTGAAGGGCCAAGCGTTAGCTGATTTCTTAGCTGCTCATCCTATACCTGAAACTTCGAAGTTATATGAAGACATTTCAGACGAAGTAGTGGATTGTAACATGACTTTGAAGAATGATATATGGCAATTATATTTTGATGGAGCATCACGAGTGGGACCTAAAGGCAATATTGTCTCTGGGGTAGGAATTGTCTTGGTTTCTCCTGACAAAATGGTCATATACCGTGCCTATTCTCTTAATGAGCCATGCTCTAACAATGTAGCAGAATATAATGCTCTATTGATTGGTCTCCAAGTAGCAAAACAATTGGATATTGAATTCTTAGAGGCTTATGGAGATTCTCAATTGATCGTTAATCAAGTTAGAGGGACTTATGAAGTCAGAAATCCTGATCTCATCCCCTATCATCAGGTGGTAGTCGAGTTGGTCCTATCATTCAAAGGATTCTTCATTGAATTTGTACCACGTTCTCAGAATGTGGAGGCTGATGCTCTTGCCAGCTTAACCGCAGACTTGGTTGTCCCAATCCGAAGACAAAATACAATTACTTTGTTGGACCGAGACTTATTCTGTGTGAAGAGTAATCTGCATATTGAACAAAGTTATACTACAGAGTCAAATTCCCAGTATAAGGATTGGAGAACCCCATTCGTTGATTATGCAGTTCATGGGATTTTGCCTGAAGTTCCTAAAGAAGCTGCATCAATTAAGAGATGATCGTTTCGATTCTATTATGATTCGTCTTTACATATGCTATATCGTCGTTCATATGACGGACTCTTGCTGCGCTGTCTCTCAGAAAGTGAAGCCAAACAAACATTGCGTGAGGCTCATGATGGTGTCTGTGGTGCTCATCAACCGGGTCCAAAGTTACAAGATCGCATTCGAAGAATGGGGTATTATTGGCCCTCTATGATAGCAGATGCTGTAGACTATGCCAGAAGATGTAAAGCATGTCAGATTCATGCTGATTTTATTCATCAGTCGTCTGAATTTCTATATCCTATAGCAGCCTCCTGGCCCTTCAAAGCTTGGGGTATGGACATCATTGGTCCTATTAACCCTCCCTCTGTCAAAGGACATCGGTTTATACTAGCTATAACCGATTACTTTTCGAAGTGGGCAGAAGCAGTCCCCCTTGCGGAAGTGAAAACATCTAATATGATCAGTTTCATCAAGCACCATGTCATTTATCGCTTCGGGATTCCTCGACGGATAATTCATGACAATGGTCCACAATTTGCCAGTCAAGCATTTTATCGATTCTGTGACAAGAATCGAATTCAAAATTTGGCTTCTACGGCTTATAATCCAGCTGCTAATGGTTTAGCTGAAGCTTTCAACAAAACGATCATTACATTTCTCAAAAAGTTTGTCTCTTCTAATAAAAGAGATTGGAATGAGAAGCTTGGAGAATGTTTATGGACATATCGAACAACGGTCCGGACTCCTACTGGTTTTACACTATTTTCACTGGTTTATGGATGCGAAGCTGTTCTCCCATTGGAAATCCAGATCCCTTCTCTACGAATAGCTATTGCTAATGAGCTAACTACAGAGAATAATGATCGCTTACGACTCCAAGAACTTGAAGGATTGGACGAGAAGCGTCTTCAAGCACAACAGCATATTGAGCTATATCAAGCTCGTATATCTCAAACTTTTAATCGTAAAGTCAAGGAGAGGGTATTCAAAGTTGGCGAGCTTGTATTAGCTGTTCGGAGACCAATGGTGATGACTCACAAAAGTAAAGGGAAATTCCTAGCGAAATGAGAAGGCCCGTATGTAATTGAGTCCGTGTTCTCCAATGGTGCCTATCGATTGTCAAAACCCAATGGAGATCTACTCATGCTGCCGATCAATGGCAAATTTTTTAAGAAATACTATGTATAAAAAGAGAAGACAGAACCAAATTTTACGCTGACACGTATAACGTGGGCGTATTCTTTTTATCTTTTACGCTAACACGAACAACGTGGGCGTATGATGTTGTTTCAGCTTTACGCTAACACGTACAACGTGGGCGTAAAAAGCTGAAAGTTTGGTTTATCTTCTTCTTCCTCGACGATTTTGTTTTCTCCCAGCCAAAGAATAGGGTTTTACCCATCATAGGCGGAGCCACGGCCGGGTTGGGATTTCGTCGTGGTGTTGATGACTGAGTAGCGGTTTTCATATGATCAGTCAATGAGGAATCAATGGCTGGTTTCTTCCCCTTGCTACCGGCGGCGGATGATTTCTTAGGAGCCATCAGATCAGAGTTTCGAAGAAAGAAAGGGCAAAGGAATTCAAGAAGATGAGGAAAAGTGTTTTTTCTCTCTGAAAAGACCTATTTATAGAGAGATTCAAAACCGACTGTTGGATATCCCCGCTTTTTTGCGGATGACTGTTGCGTATCCTGAATTTTACGCTGACTGGTCAAATCTCAATTTTTACGCTTCTGTTCAAAGTGTTTCAAATTTTGGAGATATTTGAAAACTTTGAAAGGAATCTTGTAGGAGCGTAAAAAGTGCTTCACAGAAAGAGCCAAAGTGATAGATCATTCTACTCAAAGTTGATCTACTTTACACCACAGAGAGGCTAGTATCTTTACGCCTAAGACAAGGCTAAACGATTATTACGCCTAAAGCAGGTTGATCACTTTACTCTCGGGTCAACACCCATCATTTTACGCCCAGGACAGAGCAGCCACTTTTACGCTGGACAAAGCTATCAAATCTTGCAATTAATGCAAACTCTGACATGAAGATATTAATGATGGCATATATCACAAAGGGATTTGTCTTTACACAGAGACCAATGTTGTCGTTTAGTGTGTGGATTGAGCTACTTTACGCTCACACTACGGCTTCTTTTACGCACGAAGATTATATGAGCCTTTACGCTCAACAGTCGACGTGTGCGTAAAGTCTATTTGAGCTGTTTTTACGCTCAAGGTTATTTAATAACCACTTTACGCGGGAAGTCTATGTCAAGGCTATTTTACGCCAAATCCACTGCTTTACGCTCAGAGTACATTGGGCTATTTTTACGCCCTATTCTCCTCCACCAGTTTGGAACGTGGTTTGCTTACGTGGCTTTCATGCCACTCTTTTCGAAGAACGTATGTACATGCATCCTATCCTTACTGAAGTGATGGGACACACGTCAACATATACAGAGGATGGCTTCGATCATGGGTGGCAGTTGTTAGCGTAAAGATGGAACTTTTGCTGAGTTTTTACGCACAAGAGCCCAAGTCTATAAATAGACTTATTTTTCTCATAAACAACGGACAGAGAAAAAGAACAGAGAGACAGGAGAGAATACAGAGATCAGAACTTCGAGATTTTGATTCTCCGGAGCATTCTTCTTCAACTTTTCTTTCAGAACAGAGTGAAGCAAAGCAGAAAAGCATTCGGCCTCGCCATAAGTGCCCAAGTGCGTCGATACCTTTCTGGTGACTTAGTTCTTCCAAGTTGTTCTACTTCAAGCAGTGATCTTCATCATCATCATATGGTCCAAGGAACAAAGTGATCATTTACAGATCAGACTTCCATAGCAATACTTTCCCAGAATCAAATTTGTAATCCTTGTACTTTTTCTCGTTTTATTTTCAAAATCCAACTTTTGTTTGGCATTTTTGTTAAGTGAAACAGTACTTATGTCATATCATCACCAGAGGTGGAGTGGAAGTGGACCCCCAGAAGATAGTGGCTATAGAGACATGGCTAGTACCTAGCACCGTCGCAGAAGTTCGTAGTTTTCTAGGATTGGCAGGCTATTACCGACGATTCGTGTCAGACTTTGCTCGAATTTCAGTACCATTGACGCATTTGACCCGCAAGGATATGCAGTTTGCTTAGACAGTAGAGTGTCAGAGTTCATTCGAGAAGTTGAAGCAAGGATTGATGACGGCACCCATTCTCACGCTTCCAGATAGAACTGAAGGATTCTCAGTTTATTGTAACACTTCAGGCAGAGGATTAGGATGCGTCTTAATATAGCATGGCAAGGTAGTAGCTTATGCATCACGTCAGCTTCGTGATCATGAGAGGAATTATCCAACCCATGACTTCGAGTTAGCAGCGGTGGTTTTTGCCCTTAAGCTTTGGAGACATTACTTGTATGGAGATCGAGTAGAGATTTTCACCAACCACAAGAGTCTTAAGTATGTGTTTACCCAGAAGGATCTTAACATGCGTCAGAGAAGATGGCTAGAGTTACTAGTAGATTACGACATCAACCTGCATTATCATCCTGGGAAGGCTAACGTAGTTACAGATGCGTTGAATAGCAGGAGCTTATTTTCTAACAGCACAACCAGAGTTAATTAGCAGATCTTCAGAATATGGGAATAGAGATTGTTCTTCCTACCAATGTGGCATTGATGGTCAGTATGCAAGTTTAGCCCAGCATAGTTGAGAGAATTAAGATAGCTCAATCAACAGATTCTAAGCTTCAGCGACTTAGGGCAGAATGTGAAGCGGGAAGAATAGCAGAGTTATGCATTCACGAAGACGGTACGCTCCGACATGGAAGACGTCTTTGTGTACCCAGTGGTGACATCAGGCAGGAGATCATAGCAGACAGTTCACAGTATTCAATTCATCCTGGTAGCACGAAGATATATCGTGATATCCGTCAGCATTTCCGGTGGAATGCCATGAAGAGGGAGATAGCTCGGTTCGTCTCTTGTTGTTTAGTTGCCAACAAGTTAAAGCTGAACATCAAAGACCAGCTGGACTTCTTCAACCTTTACCGATTCTAGAATGGAAATAGAAACACATTACCATGGATTTTCTAACTGGGTTACCTAAATCCCCAGCTGGGAGAGATGCTATATGTGTTATAGTTGATCGACTCACGAAAGTAGCTCATTTTTTCCCTTTCAGAATTTGTCAGTCAACAGATCAGCTAGCAGAGATGTACCTCAGACAAATAGTCAGATTTTATGGAGTGTTAGTAAGTATCGCATCAGACAGAGATTCAAGATTTACATCACACTTTTGGCAGAGTCTTGGAAAGAGTTTGGGAACTCGTCTCAAGTTTAGTTCAGCTTATCATCCGCAGACAGATGGTCAGCCAGAGCGCACGATTCAAACTCTTCAAGATATGTTAGATCATGTATACTTGACTTTGGTGGTTCGCAGGAAGATCACCTATATCTAGTGGAGTTTTTCTACAATAACAGTTTTCAGGCCAGTATCCAGATGGCACCGTTTGAGGCACTGTATGGCAGAAAGTGAAGATCACCTTTAGCCTGGGATAATGTAGGCGAGAGGTAGATGCTTGGCCCAGGGATGGTTACGCAGACTATCGAGGTGGTCAGACAAGTCAGAGATCATCTTCGAGTTGTACAAGATCGTCAGCGCCATTGGGCCGATTCTTATTGGCGTCCTCTTGAGTTTTCTATCGACGACCACGTATTCCTTAGGATCTCTCCAACCTGTGGCGTCATTCGATTCTGCGTACAGGGAAAGCTTAGTCCTAGGTATATAGGGTCATTTGATATTCTCGAGCGAGTATGTGATGTGTCATATCGTCTCGCTCTTTTGCCGTCATTACATGAGGTACATGACGTATTCTATGTATCCCAATTACGACGGTACATCCCGAATCAGAGCCATATCCTTGATTATTTGGAATTGGTTGTTGGTACCAACCTTTCGTATGAGGAAAGGCCCGTATCCATAATGGACATGTAACACCCCAGTCCCAAAATACTTGGGACTAGATACGTATCATGCCAGCTGTATACATACGAGTAAATGAAAGGTTCGTACGTATACATAAGCTATAAAATGTAGAAAGCAATGCTCAAACTAAATCTCATCCATAAATATGAAGTTTTAATGATATAATCAAATAGTCATTTGTACAAACGTTGGGCGAAGACATATCCACTACCAACAAGTTTAAATAAGAAAAAAGATACAAATAACTAATTTGGTCGAGCGAAGCAAATGACGAGTCCAAAAGCAATCATCACGGAGGATGGAAGACATGGCCTTAGCTAGAGCACCTGCAAGAAACCACGAAACACACACCTGGAGAGATTACCAGGTCCTCAGAGGGACGTAACAAGACATATAATATTATGCCAATAAACTGAATAATAAAGCTCAACAGAAAAGTATGCATGAGTAAAGGTTCCTAACCATTCTATGTGATATGCACTTTGAGGACAACGTTCTACGCAGGGGCTGTAACGGATTCACGCAAGCAAGTAATAAAGAGTGGCCGTCAAGTAGCGCTCATACGAGACACTATCGGCCCGGGCAGAAGGTAGTGCTCATAAGAGTCAGCATCGACCCAAAATATGTGTAAAAATAAATGTAGCCCCTACGCTAATAGTTGTCCCCTCCCTCCAATGATACTATACATGTGTCGACTCCACGATACTGTTTAATCCTTAATAACTGCCAAGTCTTCTACATAATCTATTGGCAGTTATATCCTAACGTACGGCCTGTACGCACCAATGATCAGTCAGCACGCAAGTCCGCATCTATATGCGACTCATAACTCACACACAATCCGTGGCACATCGTGACAGTTTATGAGATGCACTAAACATACGGTGGTCCCTTAACTCTAAGCCAATTGCATAAAGTATAATAATTTGCATCCATATATAGTTTTGAAAGAACAACATTTTATTTGCTGAAAATAAGAAAAAGCATGCATGATATTGAGCAAAAAAATTAAACAGTAAAGGCAAGGTGTCTTGCCTGGTGGTGCGATGTTCTGTCATGTTCCAATAGTCCAATAGCCATGGTCGATGTGTAAGAGTCCGAGGTCGCAAGAAAATAGGCAAGCATGATCAGTCATGAGTAATGAGGATAATTGGAAGAATTTGTGGAGTAGGTAAATATACAAATTCTTAGAAATATTTATATTATTTTAAAAACATGTTTACTTGTAAAAATTTATTTACGAAAATACTTTGAAAATATGTATATATATATATATTTTGAAAATCACATCTTATTAGTCAAAATACTCTAAGTTGTAAAATATGATTACGGTGGAATCTATATTTCATAATTTAAATATCTATTTTAGATAAATATTTAAAATACTTCTAAATCATTTAGATGAAAAAGTATAACTGGTCAAATATATATGTACATATACATCGAAAAGAATACTTTTAGTGTTTAAAAATTAACTTGAAATTTGCTAGAAAATATTTGTTCAATTAAATAATAGTAATAATAATAATGTAAATAATAATATTTAACAAAACAACAAACTAATATTAATAATAGTATATAAATAATAAAACTAATAATAACTAATAATAATGATAATAATATTAATAATAATAAAATAAACAAAAAGAACACCACAGCTCATTCTTCTCTTTATAATAATAATACTAATAATAATATAACATTACAAATCCCTAACCCATACAGCTCATTCCCTAATTCTACACAGTGAGAGAGAGAGAGAGGTGGGCAGAAGAGGGTTCGGGAGAGAGGGATTACCGGAGCGGCTCCGGCGACGGGAAAGAGCTCGGATGGCCGCGGCGGTTGGAACGGGCGAACGCCGACGCGCTCAGGAGGTCAGCTTCGGCGGGTTTCTCGGCAAGGGAGGCGGAGGTTCCGCCTCCGCGGCGATCGCCGGAGGCGGCTGCCAGAGGGCTCGACTGGCGCGCGCAACTGGAGACGCGTTCACCGGCGAGGTGCTCACGCACGGCCGACGCCGGAAAGCGGCATGGAGGGCTCGCGGGCGCGGGTTCGGGTGCTGCGATGTGGTGGAATCTGCGGATCGGCGGGAGGCGGTGTTCGTACAAGAAGGAGGAGTCCGGCGCTGCAGTCGGTCAGCGTCTCAAGCCGGAGGAGGAGCAGAGAGAAGGCGGACTACCGGCACGGCGTGGCTCGACGGCCGACGGTCGAGCGGCTGCGGCGGTTCGCGCGCCCAAATCGCACGAGGAGTTCTGCGATGCTGGAGATGGCCACTGGGAAAGCACGGCCGGCTGCGAGGCGTGGATCCGCAGGAGACGGTGAGGGTTACTTTCTCTTTCCTTTCTAATTTGGTGGTAGTGGTGGTGGTGCGTGGTGAGGATGATGATGGTAATGGTATTGTCGGGGCGAAGGACTGGGATTGGGTGGTGCTGGTTTGGTGGAGGTGGAGGTTGTGTTGGTGGAGGGGAACGGCGTTGGTGGTGGTGAGCCGGGGAGATGGCGGCATCGGGAAGCTGCTGTCTTGGTGTTGCGTCGACGAGGAGAGGGTTGGCCGAGGAGGGGCGGTCGGACAGAGGGCGGTCGGTCAATAGAGGAGTTTGGGGCTGTTGCCGGAAAGGTGTAGGGGTCGGGTTCGTGTCGCCGTGTCGGGGACTGTCCTGACACGACAGAGAAGGGTCGGTGGTTGTGTCCTGCGAGACACGGAGTCAAAGTGGTGTCCGGCATGTCGGACACGGAGACGATATTATGATGTATTTGTATTGGAGAAATATAGTGGATGGGAGGCACGGACACGATACACAATGGATGGAAATAATTTATGGATGAGTACCTCTCTTTATATAGGAGGTGGAAATTTCCATTAGGATAAGGATTGGGATTGTTTAAATCCCTCCATTAGATAATTCATAATTAAATTCAAATTCATTTAAACTCGTTTAAAACCATTTTAAATTTAAAGCTATAAGTCAATAAAAAATTTCCAATTTAATCATCGCAATTTATTAAATATGAAATCAAACAATATTTAAAATATTTTTTTCAAAATAATAAAATAATGATAATAATTAATTTCGAAAATTACAATAAATATTTAAATATTTGAAATACTTTATTTTCTAATTGAATAGAATAATTAAGTTTTTGAAAACTAAAATATACACGAAATTAAATTTTATGTACCTCGCAAATAGAATATTTACATAAATCATATTTTTCTAAATTACCAATAAAATAAATAATAGCCCTTTTATAATAAAATAAAATTTTGGCAATCGCAACGTGACATATTTTATAATTTATAAACAACTAGAAATGCTTTAGACTTATTTTGAAAATTAACTTATTTCTATATGAAGAAAAAAAATCTTTTCCTTTGTGTGTCTAAAATATATTACCTCGCATATTCGTACCCGCATGCGACGTACAAATACGAGAAAAATAAAATAATTTTATTATCAAAAAAAATTGTAGTAAAAATTTAGGGGGTTTACAGGACCGAAGAGAGAAGGTACTCAAGAACAAGACTATTAGTTTAGTCCGTGTTGCTTGGGGTCATCACTCTTTGGGTGAGTCAACTTGGGAACGTGAGGATGATATCCGATCATAATATCCACACATGTTGGACTCATAAGGTATAATTTCTTTCTTATGTCTTATGCTTTTAATTCCTTACTTGCATGAATGATTGCTTGATTGACTGCTAGTCGTAGATTGTCGGTATTAGTATAACTTGTCCCGACACCTCTAGCCTCTTGATTAAATTCTGAGAACGAAATTATTTTAAGGTGGGTAGAGTTGTCACTCCCATTTTCCATTATACGTATTTTCATTATACGTGTATGGATTTCTGACATTTGTCAGGTGGATCGTAGTTAGACTTGTCTTGCTTAGCCTAGTCTTGGTTTAATCTTGACTTGGTTTATTTTGATTTTGTTTGGTTCAATTTGACTTGGCTTGGTTTGGTTTGAGATGGAGAGGTTTTGTATAAAAACTAACTCCTTTTCTCTCCTCCATAACTTTTCATTACTTCTCCATCTTTTTCATGTACTCCACCCCCACCTACTAAGAACCCTAGGCAAGTGCAACTTGCTACATAACGGATCTTAAATTTTTTTTGTTCTATTGTCTTCCTTGCTTGATTCTAAGCCTCTTTAGAAATTGACATTTTTGGTTTTGATGGATGAATTTTTGTAGGTCTAAGTTTTGATCTTTTTTCGTTTTTCTTAGTTTTGATCTATTAAAACTTGGTATTTTTGAAAACTAGTTTCTTCACGTTGTAGGAAATCTTGTTCTACCCAAGTTTGACCATTGAAAAGTTAGATTCCGACTTAATTTGAGGGATTTATGTCATTTGATGGGTTCACATGAGCATTTAGAGGCTGGTTGGAGAAGAAGAGCAATGCATGTTGGAACTGGCGCATGTTGGTGCTGGCTCTGGCGCATGCTGGCACTGGCACATGATGGCGCTGGCGCATGCTGGCGCTGGCGTATGCTGGCACTGGCGTATGCTGGCACTGGCGCTGGAGCATGCTGGCCCAGGCGTATCCTGGCCCTGGCGCCTTTTGGCCTAGGCGCATGCTGTCCCCGGCACATGCTGGCCCCGGCGCATGCTTTCCTCGGCGCATGCTGTTCTCGGCGCACGTTGTCCCTGACGCATGCGGGCTCCGACGCATATGGGCCCCGGCGCATGCTGTCCCCGGCGCCCTTTTTGACCCTTGTGCCATTTCTTGCCATGATAATTCTTGTTGTTTATATCCATGCTTGTTCTCATGGTTCTTAGTGTAATATTGTGATCTTGGCTTGTACCCTGTACTTGACTTGCCTTGTAACGACCCGACTTAATAACTTGTCGGGCATGATAGAGCTTGAGCTTGATAAGATTTGACTGGACTTGAGTTGACATGAACTCGGCATGATAATATGAGCCCGTCTTGATAATTCTTGATAGTGGCCCGTCGAGGCGCACTCCTGACAAATGACTAGTAAACCAGACACGACATGTATAATCTTGATTGCTGTTACGACGGCTACTCATGTCTTGCTAGTGTAACATTTGCCTTGACTCCGTGGTTGATTGTGCCTGTACAAGCTACATGGCTCGTCTTGCATCATGTCTAGGACATGGATTCCTGGTTACCACGGTCAGGGACTCATAATGAATCTGACTAGGTTAATGACTAGATTGATCAAGTAGTTCATATAGAGATATTTTCCAGTTACAGGCTATCCCGTTATCCCGACCACACATGTGGACTTGTAGCCTGCCGACGAGTAGGGCACATTTCCAGCATACTGTCATGTGTTGCACTTCTTGAATCATAAGCACTAAAGTACACCAGTAATCTTGATAACTCTTGTAACCCTCGTCTGGATAACCTGGATAATCTGCAGGGCTTGTGACTGCGGGAACATCTCATTACATCTTGTTAGTAACTATGCTTGTGATAATCCTAGTTAGCTAACAATATCAAGCCGTAGGACTTGATTGGCCGTGCTTGAATGAATTGCCTTATGATTAACATGGGAATTATATTCCACATCTTGTTCCTCCTACTGCAAGCTTATGTTTTATGTTAACTCAGTCTTTCATATTATTTAACTATGCACATTTATCAGTTCTTCTTTTATTATATACTGGTTTTAGTTCCTAAGTGGAGCCTCCCTTGTGGCACTTGCTCTTTCTGTGGTCTGACCCAGCTGGTTTTGTATGGCCAGATTTTGGAGTAGCACCCGAGGATCTACCTGTCTTCCAGCCAGATGGTGAACACCAGGCGTAACCCTGACAGCCAGTGGTTTCTTATTTTGCTCTCTCACTCTATTGTAAATTATTCTTTTGAGGCATTTAGCCGTCGAGCAAGTGTTAGCTCGTGCTGAAACTTAATTTCTATTTGCCTAAGGGTTGTAACATGATTGACAAATCCTAGGATTGATCATGTATGTCTTAACTCATGCTAGTCTTCACATTTTGTATGACTAGCTTCATGATCATCTGAATATGTAATGTTTGGGATGCCTTACTTTGTATGTTTGATGATCTAACATCTTGTAACATTTACTGGTTTGCTTGAGATTGAGATACTAGGCTTGTTTTTGACAATAAGAGAATGTTGGCTTCTAGATAAACTCTCATGCATCTAGACAACCGTTACCGTATTGCGAGGTGGGTTTTACTTTAATATACGTAGCTGGCTGTATCTGTCCCCCGCTCTCCAGTATTCTCGTTCTGGGGCGTGACATAACCTGGTCAAACTTTTCGAGCCACAGCTTGGGAGTGTACTTCAAATTGTACATAGAATTCACCAACTTGTAGACCTTGTCTTCAATATCCTGAACGACAAATCTATCTGACTGTTGTATGTGAATCTCTTCTGTCATTTCTCTATCCAAAACTACTGTCTAGACATCCATCTGATGATAGAACAACTTATGAATAGCAGCCACGGCCATCGTCATCCTGATAGTTGACATCTTAGCTAGTAGAGCATATGCGTCAACTTCATCAATCTCCTGTTCTTGAGCAAATCCTCCAGCCTCGAACCCATCTTCAGTTCCTTCAGCTTTCGTCTTTTTCTTCTCGAAGATTTAATAGATTTAGCTCCTTCAGGAAGATTAACTAACATCCACTTATACTTGGATGTTACAGAGTCAACCTCTTTATTGACTCTTTCCTCTGGAAGATCGTATCTCTGGACTTCATCACCTCATCAGCCTCCACGTGATGGATTATAAAGTTCTCCAAAATCTTTCGTCCTTCTCACTCGCTTTGCTTACTGCTTAGCGAATGCTGGTTCAAGTGTTGTCATTAATGACAACCATCTTCTGGACTACTACATCTTTGAAAGTAATTGCTCCTTTGGTACCAACAATATTCTTCGGAACATCCGCAAAAATAATATTCTTATCCCTTGCAATTTTGTCTTCAAATAATTTTGCCTCGCGAGACTCAATGATATGATTGATACAATATCAAGTGATCTTCGAGCATAGCTTACAACAGCTAATTCCAAAAATATTGTCTTCTTGGTCTTCGTCCCAGACTTCTGAATCTTGATATCCGGAAGCTTCACGTACACCAGACATCCCCACACTTGAATGATTTTCAAGTTAGGTCTAACCTTAAACCAGTGCTGACGAGAATCATAGTCAGATATACGAACGGTACTTTATTCAGCAATAAACGTAGCCGTACACGCAATCTATCCCCAGAAGCATATTGGAAGATCCGCAGTATAGATATCAACATCTTTGACAGCATCCTGATCTTCTTTTTTGACACTCCATGGATTATATATACTACGGAGCAGTCGTTTCATAGCCAATTCCATGTTCATAACAGAATGATGCGAATCCAAAAAACGATACTCTCCGTCTTAATCAATCCTGAGTGTATATACAGAGCAGTCGTTTCATAGCAAAAAATGACACTCTCCGCCATGATCCCTTCTGAGTAGTTGTAGACCGATTTAATGTTCAGCTTCAGCCTGAAGTCCCTGAACTTCTTGAATACTTCATCCTTTGACTTGAGAAGACATTCGAACGTACATTTCGAGAAACACTTTGAACCGGCCTCTATGGAGAATTGATAAAAGTCACATATATCTGAGTTTACTAACTCCAGATGATCAGTACTTTAGTTCAATCGTCTAAGCAGCTTCCTTACAGTCTTGTATCTGCACAGACCTTAAATCCCTCCACCTCCTTACCCCCACATTATGAAGATAAGGCCCAGGTAGCACATCTTGAATCTGCTTCTATCATAGAACAACTCTCAGTCCATTCAATAAAGTTACTTCATCGCCATCAGCAGAAGTTCGAACATCCCTTCAGTATCAAACATATTTTCGAAGCATGTTCCTTGCCAAGAAATTACCATCTGGCTAGTATGAATGTTCATCTTTCAAGTTTGTATCAGACAACAGACTTCCTGAGATCAGATCTTCGAAAATCTCTGGTACGTGCAACACGTATTCCAGTGTCCTTGCTGGTGGTTCATATCCACTGTCTCGATCTTCAGATATTCTGCTACGTACATGTTCGCCATCGAGACCTTCATCATAACAAGGTTCGTCCTCGGTAAACAGCTCCTTCGAGAGCACACGTGGTCAGATGCACTAGTATTCGACCACTAGTCAGCTACCACGCTAGATAACTCAACCTGTGCAATAATAGCAACCAAGTTAAGTAATCAAAATGACCAAGTTTAGCCATACCTGCTATTGTGGTTTGGGCTTGGCCCTTCTTGCCACAGTTGAAGCAAGTCCCATCACCCTTAGGCTTTGGCTTGAATAAAGCTTACTTCACCTTCAGCTGGTGAGAGTCCTTAGCTTGTCTTCAACATGAATCCAGTGTATGAGGCGTTCAAGATCCATCTTCATCTTCTTGCGGTGCATGTCCGTGATGAGATTGCTCCATCCAGGTGGGAGCTTGACGACAATGCCCCCGACGACAAATGCATCGACCAAGGGCATGCTGTCATCCTCAAGTTTCTGACATAACTTGAGAAATTCTTTGACTTTAGGCAACATCGTCTTGTCGTCCTCAAATCGTATCTTCCAGACTTTTTCGGTCACGTGGATCTTGTTCCTGTTCTTATATGCCTTGTAGAGATTCTCTACAGACTCCCAGACGTCCTTAGCATGGACTGTCTTGCTGTATGACTCTGCCAAAGAGTCCTCCACAGAGTTTAAGATAAGCAACTTGCAAAGACTGTTATCTCTCCTCCACTTGGGTTGCAGAGCAGAGGCCTCAGCGACCCTTCGAGCATTTTTACATTCTGGAATTAAAGGCTCAGGACTTGTCAACGCTCACGAGTTGAAGATTAAGGCTGACATTTCTCTTCCAAATATTGTAATGCTCCCCGTCAAACTTCTCAAGTTTGTTAAAACTTGTGTCGAGGAGGTTTGTCCGGTTGTTCTCCATTAGATCTAATCTTGCTTTGAGATTGTTATTCCCGAACAGATCTTAGATGGAAGAACGTGAGTCGACAGAGTAATTTGGCAACACTTCGAGGAAGATGCCCAACTGAGATCCCGGAGGATTCAGAAAGACGAAATCAAATGTAACACTTCGTAGAAGGCACAAATGAATTTCGTAGCAGCAACGACGAAAGCCCACAAGTAGTTTCTGATTAGATCAGAGGGGAAGAGAAGGAAAGAAGAAAAAGAAAGGCAGCTTTGCTGGGGTGATCAGGTCACCGTTACTCAAAGCAAGATTCGCCTTTATATGATCTGCTTCCAGGAACCAGCAAGTTCTTAGAGAACTTCTGGAACGCTAATCAGTCAACTTTTTATGACTTTAACGGGCTTCCTGAACTTTACGGACTCACTTAACTCTCTTCTTTGGTGCATCTTTCAAAGGAGACCAAGAGGCTCTTATTATAGAGTGGTGTGAGACTTCATATTTTCTCCTATCCCAAAAAAAGAGTTTGATATTTTAGATCATCCCACAATAAGCATAGTCGTGTGCCAGTCCACGCTTACCTCCCGAGCACTCTCGTGCATGCACGAGGCATTCTAGAGTCCGTGTCTGAGTCCGAGTCCGAACAGCAAAAATCAACTTGTATACTTGTTGGAATTTATCCTTTTTTTCCTTTTAGAAAAATACTCTCACATGGCACACACTTGTGCCCCACCACACCTCATGTGCACACCTCAACACAAGCAACGCATTATATTGAAATACTCACCATTTGGTGTAGCCGATGTGGGACTATCTTTTCTAGTCTAAAGACAAAAACACCAACAAATCATTATGTTAGATTGTGTAAGACCTCACGCAGCCACACCGTACGCTCTCGTCTCCTACAGACCACACATGCACTGTGTCCACCATCTCTCCACTTAATTCCTCTTAAAGAGAATTGAATGGCACCTCCGTTGCTGGAATTAGCAACCTCTCGGAACGGGTTCCTCCGTCTTAACCGTTAAACTATGACCTCCTTACAACCTCATTGGATCGGCCCTGGATTTAAAATATTATATAGTTTGCCTATGTTTCTTGTTTTTTTTTTTTTTTTTTCTGTAGGAAATTGAACAAGGCCTACGTGGTCCATGTTCTTGTGCCCCCCCCTCCACCCCCAACAAACAGCGCTTTTGCATGTACTCTAAATTCTCGGTCAATTTCCACGAACCAGATATGCCCATACCAACCACGAACCAGATGTGCCCATACCACACGGAAGAAACTCCAACTGCTTTATTGGCTTAAATTTTCACTTAATTTATTTGGTTTATGTAATTCTTCATCGAAGAGAATATCTCAATTCTATTAAGGGTCTGTTTGGGTCTGTTTGATAACCGTTTTTTCATCGGTTTTGAATTGTTTTTGAATCAAATATTTATGAAAACTTCTGCTTGTTAATTTTTTTGAGATACTGGTTTTAGTGGACACAAAAATTCTTTAAAACCGGTATAATATATTTTTTGGTGGCTTTATAAACACTCCAAATAGGTGAATTTTGAGGATTTTATTCCGCTCATAACTGTTATTCTAAAAACACCTCATAACTGCTACCTCTATAATTCCTAAGTACACACCCTAAGGTGTTGCACAGTGACATGACCAAGAAAACTCTCCTAACGGGAGGTCATTACTCATTAACAGAGCATTTCATGCTATCAATGTTTTGAAAAACATTAGTCTATTTTTTGCTTATTATATATACTTAGTAAATGTTGCACACGTTTTTTTATATATTGTACAGCCTTGAAGTTTATGTGAACATCACAGGAGAAAGATTGGTTTCCCTTGTAGATAGGGTGAGCATTACTCGGCTTTGAACCCAAAAACGAACCTAGACGAACTGTCGTTTGTTTGAAATAAATTCGGTTCAGTTTTAATTTTGAACAAACTAAAATTTTTTATTCTGTTTTGGTTTTGATTTCTGCCCAAACTGAAAATCGAATAAGATTTGCACAATTATGTAAATTTTCTCATTTTATGCATATTTTATGATTAAAAATGTGTACATGTTAAAACAACAATTTTATTTTTATGTTTTGAAATCAAGCTTTGATAATTTAACAACTAGTCCAACTTTGGACGCAACTTTGAAATACAATAAATATGTGTATTATAATTTATAATATAATTTAACCATGATCCCAACTTTGGACTCGATATATTAAACAATAGAAATATTTTAATCGAATAAACCTTACAGATTATTTGGTTCAATTCGATTTTGGTTTTGGCTAATTTCGGTTCAGTTTCGGGGTTTGAATTTTTAGAATTTTGATTTTAACTATTTCGACTCAGTTGAAACAGAATAAATCAAACGCTCACCCCTACTCGTAGATTGACGAGACGGATTGAGAATATCTTGGAAGAGCTTAAAAGTCATAGTAATCAGAGTAAGCTGACATATGGAAGGATGTATATTTATAGAAGGATGTGTATTTTATCGGTTGTGGGAACATGTGTGGAAGGAGAGGAATAAACGCATTTTATAGGACGTGCTAACTAGTTTGGCTGGTATCCATTGCAAGTGCAATATTGAGGTCGATATAGCAGCTATCCTTGCAGAGATTTTTGGATGATGCGTATTTCTCTAATTGTGACATGTGTGGAGGGAGAGAAATATGTGCATTTTTAGGGGATACATACTAGCTCGGTTGGTATCCAGCACGAGCGCAACATTGAGGGCGACATAGCCATCCTTACTCCTCCATAATTGGTTGAAGTGTTGGGATGATGCGTATTTCTCTGATGTTCCTCGAGCAAGCGTTCGTGCGGATGCGACCGGTTCGTGAATGTGCCTTGACTGGGACATGAGATCAAAGAAGTTACCTCGCCTAGTGCGTACGGTCGAGCAGATACGACCGGCCCGTAGACGTCCCTTATCTCGTGCACGACCGAGAGGGTGTCTGTGTTAACAGAGGTGCAATGACAACAATGAAATGTCGTGAGTACGTATGGCCGCCACCCACAACCCCACAACATTAGAGACATGATGAACATGACATAATCTGAATCTACACGGAAAAAAAAAAAGTTGTGACAAGTGTGGAGGGGAAAAAATAGACCCATTTGTTTTCTTTAGATACTCAAATGGGCTTTCCTCGTCCCAAGCCATCCCAACCCAAATAAGTACATGGGCCTAACTTGTAACATTTCTTAAAAAGGACAAAAGTGTCAGGTCCACGCATTATTTAATTTAACTAATCAGGTTCGAGTATGACTTAAAAAGAGTCGAACATAAGCTGGTCAATCCTAAACTCAACTGTCATCCCTAAATCAAAATAAATTTCTAATTTAGTCGAACTCAAGTGGCTCTTATAATTACAGAGAAGAGACATAAAACCATGTCTGAATGGCAAAATAATCCGTGGATCGAATCCACGGGGACATACTACAATATTCCTTTCATTTATAAAAAATGATGGGAGTTGAAAACAGTGGACCGAAAAGAAATGTAATACAGCGTGCACAAAGTCCCATGCGTAATGCCAGGACTCGATCTCTAATAAGATGTTCCAAACCCAGCCAACTCAACCTTTCTCTCTTAAACTAGGGATGACAAACCTTAGTAAAGAGGCTATAGAGAAATTTGTAAGATGGACTACTACATTTCAAGAGAGAAGTATATATTTTTGTTTTGGCATCACAGACTTGTATCAATAAAACAACTTTCAGGTTCCAAATGAACAGTCTTCCTGGAAAATTTATCTGAGACCTTCGCACATAACCACTTCATAATTTCTCCTCCAAAACCTAATTATAGTTCAATATCGACATGCCACCAAAACTGATTTCCACATGCAGCATCGCAACGGTCAAATAGTACATATACATTGAAGTATATATAACACAACGCCTTGTAACTTACATCCAATAGAAGAATGAAGCACATCAAAATCAAGGATACCATATGAATCATCGTAGGTTTGGATGTACCAAAATGACTTCAGGAATTCCCAAAATGAAGCACACCAAAATGACAGTAGGTTATAAACAAGAGAGTAGCAGCGTCTTGAAAACTCGTGGGGGGTCCAACATTATGGCTACAAAACAACTCACTTCCGGCCCTCCTTAGGGTTAAGAAGATCCATAACTGCACAGTTGAGTGCATGAATAGCCATTTTCTTTACCTGGTGGTTTAGATAAGAAATGTTAAAGACAGTTATAGATTCAAAGAAGGAACAGACTATACAGGACTCAGGAATCTTACCTCGAGTTTATCTTCCTTAGCTCTATGCCTCTGAGGCAGGCGACGGAACTCATCTGTCAGGCGCTCACACTCGTGGGCATTTTCAGGAGAAACAAAGTCGAGTGCAACCTTAATGCACGACTGTAAATCAGAACAGAAGCTCGTAAGTTGCTTAGGTGCATGGATGGGACATATACGAGTGCAGAAAAAAGCAATAGATAATGATGTATCAGTATGACCGAAATCATCCAGGCATTCAAAAATTAACAAATGTGCAGTTCAGGAAGAACCTTTAGGTTCCTAACTTGATGGGGACAACCAGCTGGAATGAAGACGGCCTCACCAAGCTTCTGCTCGAAAGTCCAAGGCTCGATACCTAAATACGCAGATTTATAGACATTATTAGAAGCAAATAGCCAAGCAGAACAGTGTTAAATAGTAATACTTAAAGAAAAAAATAGTACCGAACTCTTCCTTCAGTTTCCTTTTATGCTTCGTATCTAAATAGAAAACCTGATCATGAACTGGATCAACTACCTGAACATAAAGTACAATTGTCAATTAGTAGGAAAGGGACATGTACAAAGCATAAAAAGACACTACTAAATCAATTAACCTGCTCTACAGGAGAACAATAGATATGCCTGAACTCTCTATAGTGTCTATACAGGTATTCTTTTAGTTTGGGAACATCTTGTCTTCGGAAAATATCCCATAATGCACCCCCTTGCTTCAGTTCAGGCTTAGAATTCCCCTCATCATACAACATCTTCTTTTCCGACACAAGATCTTTTCCATTTTTATCAACAAACCGGTCAGCTTCTACCTTGTTTTCAACTTTTGTTATAGCACTATCCCCTTGCTTCGGTTCAATCTTAGCTTTCCCCTCAACTTGCAATGTCTTCTTCTTTCCTCTCTCTTTTGGTGTAAGATCTTTTCCATTTTTATCAGTACAACAATCAGCTTCTCCCTTGTTTTCAACTTCTGTTAAAACACCATTATCCAGTTCATTCTTGGACCTTCCAAGGAGTGCTCCGTCATCGGAACTGAGGTTATGTTCTGAAGAAAAAGATTTACAAATAAAATCTGCTCCAGCAGAAAATGGAGACTCCTTAGCATCGCTCAGTTCTTTGGTTTGAGCAACAGATTTACACAAGTCTTCTTTGATTTTAGCATCCTCACTGTACCCTTCATCCTTGGCCGCCAACATAGCTTCTATAGAGTCCAACATTTTTGGCTGACCATTGATTCCTGTCGAGAAGTAAGATGCTTGAGTCTCTCCGTCAGGGCCAACGATAGATTTGACATCAACATCAAGCCCTGTTTCAGATTTGACAATGGATGTAGTTTCTTTATAAACCTCTTCAGAAAGCAAGTCTCGCCTGTCATTATCATTCATCAGTTTATCAATCAATTGTGGGTTGCCTTCAGGTCCATTTCCCTCTTCTGGGCTTTTCAAGTGGGCAACCAACGCTTCAGAATTTACTTGATGAATTGAAGCATTGTCCTCAACTTTCATATCACTCTGCACACTAGCATATAATTCTTTATTATCCTGTTTTCTGTACTTCTTCTTTAATTCACCAATTTTTTGAAGCTGAGTACCTGAAAGAGTTACTTCAGCCGTGTGCATCAGAACATTTACCTAACAAATTATAGGATAATGCTTATCAGAAGCAGTATAACAGGTGGCCTCTCACACGAGTTAAAATCAGATTTCAGAATATGAGAAGCACAAATAACATTCATAAGCTTGTCACAATGTACACATAAAATTTATGCTTGAGCTCGACATAATAGAAAGATAAGATAAAATGCTAGTAATTCCAAGTGTGACTTAAGATAATTTAGATACATACTGCATCTGACATATCGCAATGTAGCTTGGTGACAGAATCACCCCTACACAACTCTTCTGCAAGTCCATAAGCAATATAAGTTTTTGGACCCATGTCCGGCTTCAGAGAATCCTTTGGGAGCTTAACAGCAAGATTTAGAACACCACAGCGAGGATCCGTGTACTCTTGAAAAGGCAAAGCACTTATGAATTCGGCACCATGACGAGGTAGACGCTCATTAAAACTACTAGCTGGGGGCCAGTCTTTAAGTTTAAGCAACATAGGCCATCCATTATAGAGAGCTCTTCCCTTAGCATATCCATCGAAAAACTTATGAATATTTATTTCAGTCTGCATCAAATCAGCCAACATAAACAAAACAGCTCAATAGATAAATTTCGGAAAAAAACTGCAGTTATATGGCAAATGTATATGCACACACCATATGTTAATATATCAATGTCTTTGTGTATATTGTAACATAAAACAATGACCTTATCCCAAATTTTGCAGTTGGCTATTTGAATCATATTCTTCCATTCAGCTCGGTTAAGGGCCGTTACTCTCTAATAACAGAAAATATTACGACCTTTACAGTCTCCATCTAAATTCATTTAAGACCTACGGTATCATACCTTATGAGTATCAGATGATATTTAAAATCTTGGTTCTAGCAACTCGCTTTTGGAGGTTACGATATCAGATTATATTTAAAATATTGGTTATAGCAACTCCTTTAACTAACAGGGGCATACACTGGACTTCATTGCACACGTACAAACCACCCTGAAATGATTCTCCCTTCCTCCTATTTTAAAGAGTGGCATTCTATGTCCAATAGAATATCTCAATTGAAGTATGAAGGTAAAATCCTTTAGCTAGATAAGGGGCGGATGTAGCCAAGTGGATCAAGGCAGTGGATTGTGAATCCACCATGCGCGGATTCAATTCCCGTCGTTCGCCCATCACATTATTGAAAATTCCAAAAATAGGATTTTCAATATTCCTATTTACAGCGACGAATGTGCTTAATTGGCACTGTCAATAATTCCCCCGAATACACTCATTTCTTACCTTATCTTTCAACTTCTTGCCTCTATTTCCTCTTAGCTATCTTATTTCAACTAGAAACTTTTTCTGTACAATTAAGAAACAATGTCCAGAAAATAGGGCATTTGCGCATAGCAAATGGAAGGTTTTAGAGGCAATAGGCTCCTTGGTCTGTAAACAATACTAATTTAACAACGCTGCTATATTACTGAAGGCTGTAAGAACTAACCCAAAGCAAATTAAAACTTTGGCAGTAGTGCTAACCAATCTAGGATTCCAGTGACTTGACCACAGAATAATTATTAATATAGTATAAAAATGAAGTTACATAATATAAAAAATAAAAAAAGAAAATTCATAAAAAATAACATAAGTCGTAGATAAAAGATTTGGATATCAGTAAGTGCAGGTTTTAAAAGATTTTGGTCATTTTAGTGTGACAAATTGGTACCAACTTCAGAAGCTATGTGCAGGAGACTAACCATACACAAATCCAAGCAATTGATTGCTTCTACTTCAAAATTCTCAGAAGAAGCCTTGGCCCTTGATTTTTCTCTTACTGCACGCCACATAACCATAGGCTCCCAGCTCAATCCAGAGGTGAACTCAAGAACATCTCGAACAATCACAGGTTCACCTCTAACCCAATGCCTCTGAAAATGTTGTAGCTGTCCTTCTTGAATATCTCTTGCAGCTGGACAGTACAATAAGTTATCATCAGAATGCTCTCTATATGAGGCTCTCCGCAGCACTTCCTTGTCAGATTCTGACTGGCACGAGCAACAAGTAGAATCATCTGAGCGATTAAGAAATTCACATCTTTCTTCAATTGCACAAGCCTTATCCAGTAACTCCCAAAGCCAGTTTTCAGGAAACAAGCACTTCAGTTCTAAAATGGAACCACCACACCCACCTAACTCTTTCAACGGACAAGGTATGCTCCCATCACCATTTGCTTCCCACTTTGCCAAAGGTAACAGCTCCTCTTTGAAAATGTTGTCAATGGTATTCGTAGGAGTCCCATCATACATGTAGTTATTGCCTCTGTTTGGATACTGTATGACCACTGACTCCCCAGCTGCATTTTGGTGTCCATCACGAATATCATCACAACATCTTAGGCAAAGGTCATACGAACAGCTAGGGCAGCTCCTATGGTAATCAACAATTGATGTTCTGCATCTATTGCTGGACAAAATAAATAAAAGGCTATCAAGTCTTTCAGAGGGTTATATTTTGATTGAAGGCACCTAGGAAAACAAAGCTTACCAATACATCCGTTCATCATTATCACAAACAGCTACTTGTAATTTCACTTCTCCTAACTCCAAGCCTGGGAATCAAAAGTACGAGTAAGTAAATCAAACATCAAATAAGTAATCATACAGACATCAGACATCAGAGGCATCAAATGAGTATGACCTTGAATTTTGGCCTCCAATTCTTTCTCTTTTAGTTGATCGTTGCATAGTTTTTTAAGTAGAGGAAGCACAAAATGGACAGTGTAACGAGAATGCTTTAGCTTGTCATGATGTGGAATCATTTTTTCTGGAGGCTAAAGCATATATACAGGCTAAGTTATCAGACACGTTCAAGGAAGTTAAACAATGGGTAGATAAAGTATAATAATCACAGACCTTCTCCACCCTTATCATCCGTAGGCAGGCCTTGCAATTGCAGTTTTTACGACAGAATGGACACATTTCGGCAAATTCGGACTCACTTAAATGAGGATACCTGTTGTGCCACCAAAAAGACTAGCAAAAAGTAAGTGCTCATCAAATGTCTCAAACTTATTACGTACTAGATAATGCTAAAGGACTCAATCATCCGTCAAACAAATACAAGTCTTATGGACTGATCTATATTTCTTTAAAATAAATAAATCAAATAATTCAAGCAACCAGGTTTACCAAGCATGTAACCACACTGTGATTGCAAGGCATACAGAATGTGTGTAAAGCAATTCAAATTAAGTGTGAAATAAAGATGCAGCATCTTATTGAGAATTATAAGAGTAATTCTTAGTTTCATACACTATTTCCGGTTTCTATTATGTTGCACATTTTTCTCTATGCATTTCTTCCTTTTATTTCTTCTATAGTCTATTCAGTTCTCTTGTAGGTTAGGTGTAAGGTGCACTTACACGACATAGACATTTCTATAGTAAAATTTCAAGTTTCTTATCAATCTATACATCAGAGTAGTGACAACATTGCTTCAACAGTACTCGGTAGTCATGCATCACTTGCTCAAGCTACATTTCCAATCTTACTGCCTTGAGTCAGGCATTTACAAATCCTGGCGCCTACAACTTCAATGCTCTTGTGAAAATCAACTGAGCAATTTTGGATCAAGCCTAACCAGGTAGGCTGGTAAAAGAACTTGGCAACTCATCATTTAACAAAATGAACGGTATGAATCATAAATGTTGATAGATTATTGAATGTTTGGGATAAAGGCTTTGTCGCATTGTCTTGTATACAACATCGAATGTTTAGAATAAGAAATATTGCTATTGGGTCAACATTTTCCAATATTAAAAGAATTTAAGAATTAAGTAATTATAAATCAAACAACTAACGATCAATTTTAAGAATCCAAACAACTACTGGCAAACTACAAAATAGGGAAAAATATGCAACCAAACAAATGAACCAATCAGCTATTCACCAACCAATTCACTTAGCTTGTAAAAGAGTAGCCAAGAGTTGTGCATAACCCGAGGGCCTAGATAGCCCAAAGTGGGATAAGACGGACGAATTTAACGCGGCATCTCAGCAGGCAACCAGTACCATATCGGTCGGATGCACGGGACAAATAGCGCAGGGCCTAGGTGAAGCGGCTGCGGATTCGTGTCTGAAAGCTTTTGAATAGACTGCTATATCCAAGCAATCTACTTAATTCTAACATGCTGAAACATAATTTACTACATTGCAAGCAAGAAGTAAGAACAAACCAAGACCAAATGAAATGAGGAGCGGAATCATCATGTACACAAACTTAGATTTCGAAACGATACTTTCACCACACTCCAGACTCCGGAGAGCTAGAGAGAAGGAACGAACCATCGATTCACACAAAGCATGCAGAACCGCTTCTTTTTGCAGTTGGTGCAGCGAATCACCCTCCCGTTGTCGTTCCGCTGGCACTGGTGGCACATGAGAGCATTCTCCCCCTTCAATGGCTTCTTCCTCCCAGACCCGTCCTTGAAACCAAAACAACGCAGTTGCAACAATGTCAGCTCGAGCTAGGGCTAAAGCAAGACTAGAACAAAAACAAAACCAGCGAGCTCGCTGCGAAAGGACCTCTTTCTTGACCCTCTTCGGCTTCTCGGCGACGTCGTTCATCTCCGTCGGCTTCGGCTTCGCCTTCGCCTTCCGTTTCCGCTTCGAACTCGCCTCCCCTTCGCCTTTTGCACATTTCTTGACCGGAAAATGATTTTTTTTTTGGGGGGGGAAGATTCAATTTTTTTTTACACATTTCTTAGACATGATCGCAACAAAGAACAGTAAAGCTTCAATTTTTTGGTTGGTTTAGTACCCCTCTTTTGGATCCCGCGTGCTTCTCGCAGTACGTGGAGTCTCCGTGCCGGGGCTCGGAGCAGAAGAACGTCCGTCCGTTGTTCCTCGTGCACCTCTGCTCCGCTGGCAGCAGCAGAGGCTGCTGCTGCTTCTCCTCCTCTTCTTCTTTGCTCTCCTGTACACAAAGAAGAAGGAGAAGAAAAGACGTCACAAAATTTCAATCAGACCCCCTAAAGAAAGCATATTTCCACATACCATAGTCTCGGATTTACTCTTCTTCCACTCCTCGTTGCTCCGCTCGCAACTGTGTTCTTCTTCCATAGCTGCTGCTGAGGAGTAGGAGGAAGAAGGAAATAAATGAGTCAGCTTTGCTAAATAGATGACGAGTTGACGACTCAGTTGGTGGGAGGGGGTGAGGTTACCGCCAGGGAGGTGAGCGGATCCACTAAGTTCCGGTTTGTCTGCTCGAGAGGATGGGTTTGAAATTTGAAACCGAAAATAATGTAATATTGGCAGGAAAACCGAGGAAGAGGACGGCTGTTCTTTTTTGGCGGGAACGTGCCACGTCATTGAGAGAAGGGGTGGGTGGATGGGTGGGTGGGTGCGTGGGTTGGAATCAAATTATGTCCTTTTTTATCTGAATTGGCTTAAACTCTTTTCTTAATTCTGACATTATTCCTTCCTTTGCTCAGACACCAGAGCTCGGTTTGGTTTTGTTATTTGATGTCAAGGTCCTTTTTTTTTGGTAAGCTTACGTGGAAATGGAAAGGAAAAAAAGTCACTTTCCAAAATAATTCGGTTTTGGACGGTAGGGGTGAGGGTTTTGGGCCGGAAATTCTGTTGGATTTCAAAACAAATCCGCTCAGTTTCGATTTTTAAAATACAAAAAAAATTATTCGATTTTAATTTTTTATTTCAATTCCGGTCCAAAATATAAAATCGAATAAAATTATACAATTATATAAATACTCTCAATTTAAAAATGTGTATATTTTGAAAACAATAATTTTATATATGTGTTTTGAATAACAACTTTGATAATTTAACAATTAGTTCACTTTGTGTGTATTTCAACAAATGTGTATAAAAATTATAATTTTTAATATAATTTAACCATGATCCGAAGTTTTGGTCCAACCCATTAATTCCAACCGAACAAATCAATATATTATTCGGTTCAGTTCGGTTTCAATTTTGGCTAATTCGGTTCAGATTTTGAATTTTTTGAATTTCGGTTTATTCGATTTTGTTTAATTCGGTTCAGTTGAAACCGAATAAACCGAACGCTCACCCCTACTGGACTAGATCCATTAAAAAAGAAAAATAAATTACAGAGCATAGAATTTATATGAAACTACAAGGAAGTAAATATTTCATGAAAAGAAGAAGAATAGAGTATCCGTTGGAAGGATGTTCTGTAATAAAAAAATAAAAAAAAATGTAAAACGCCACTTTAAAAGGCGTTTCCCTTTAGAAATAGTATGCTCACTTATTTAACTAACTTAAGTAACTAACAAAAAATAATAATAATTAAAAAAACGTCCTTCAGTACATATTTGATTACAATATGTACAAGATCAACTTACCTGAAAATAACGTACCACAATTTCACGCAAGCACCAAGACAGATCAAACACATCGTATATATTCGGTGACTGTGTCATCTGGACAAATTCTAATTTATATAACTCAAAAAGTACAAAATATTTTATTACAATATGTTGATCTCTTTATTCCCAAGTTCAATCACTTATACATCTCAATAAAGAAGAAGAAGAAGATTATAATTAAAATCACTCACAAACCATGTGATGATTCCTTGAACGAAGAAGACTTCTTGAACAGATCTTCCTTCAAGACTGTAGGAAATAATAATGCCTTGTTCTCATTGCTAGGGTTTGTTACAATATATATAGTGTCTACATTTGGGCTTATGGGTATGGGCCATATTTACATTACCAATATAATCTAACACCCCCCCCCCCTCAAGTTGGAGCATGCAAGTCATAAATGTCCAACTTGGGAAGGAAAGAATCAAACACTTGCTTTCCAAGGGGCTTGGTGAAGATGTCAACCAGTTGAGAAGAAGTAGGAACATGCGAGGCTATGACGGTGCCATCTCTAATAGCATCGCGAACAAAATGCAAATCCACCTCAATATGCTTACTGCGCTCATGAAATACCGGGTTCTGAGCCAGGTGCAGGGCTGACTGACTGTCACAATACACCGACATAGCAGACTCCTGACGAACGCCCAAACACACCAATAACTCCTTCAACCATTTCAACTCACAAACAAGCGCAGCAAGAGATCGGTATTCAGCTTCAGCGGAAGATCGGGAAACAGTTGATTGCTTCTTGGTCTTCCAAGAAATAGGAGACCCCCCCAGAAACACCAACCAGCCTGTAACAGAGCGGCGAGTCAAGGGACAACTTGCCCAGTCGGAATCACACCAACCAGAAAGACGGAGATCACAATCAGATTTCAAAATAATACCCTGTCCTGGTGCATTTTTGAGATATCTGACAACTCTCAAAGCAGCATGCCAATGATCTTGTCGAGGCTCCTGTAAGAATTGAGACAAGATATGCACGGCATAGGCCAAGTCAGGGCGAGTAAATGATAGATAAATCAACCTCCCAACCAGCCTCCGATAAGTCTCTGCATCCGCCATCCTCGGACTAGTCGATTCTGCCAGCTTGTGATTGGGCTCCATGGGAAAACCAGCAGGGCGAGACCCCATCAAACCGCATTCTGAAATGATGTCCAAAGCATACTTCCTTTGACACAAGAAAATTCCTTCCGCACTCCGAGCCACCTCTATGCCAAGAAAGTACTTCAACACGCCAAGGTCCTTCATGTGAAAGCAAGAACTAAGGTACTTTTTGAAAGCATCTAAAGTACATGTGTCATTACCAGACACGATCATATCATCCACATAGATCAAAACATGCAACTCTATCTTCCCCTTAAAAAAAGAGAAAAGGGAATAATCAGAATGTGATTGGATAAATCCATAGGATATCAGAGAAGCAGTAAGCTTAGCGAACTAACAACATGGTGCCTGTTTCAATCCATATAGAGACTTACGCAGGCGACACACTTTGTTGGGTTCACCATGCGAAAAACCTGGCGACAACTTCATATATACTTCTTCTGTCAGATCACCATGAAGAAAAGTATTGTGCACATCCATCTGGTGCAAAGTCCAGCCTTTTACAGCTGCAACAGCCAAGAACGCCCGAACTGTAGGTATCTTAGCTACCGGGGCAAATATTTCTGAATAGTCGATCCCCTCAACCTGATGGTTACCAAAAATAACTAGCCGTGCCTTTAAGCGCTCTACACTGCCGTCAGATTTGTACTTTATTTTGTACACCCATCTACTTTCTAATGCTTTTTTCCCAGGAGGCAAATCGACAAGACTCCATGTCCCATTATCTTCCAGAGCCTGTATTGCAGTTTGCATAGCCGCGCGCCAGCCTGAATCTCACGAGGCCTGGCGATATGAGGTAGGCTCAACACCTGCAGTGATGGCTGCAAGAAAATCTCTGTGTCCAGCAGTAAATATGTCATAACTTAGAAATTGTGTTAGAGGATACGAAGTACCTGAGGAAGTGACGGGAACAGATGAACTGTGGTGAAGGGGGGACTTTTACTTCGAACAGCATTCGTCACAAAATCCTGTAATCGCACTGGCTGTGATTTCTTTCTCATACCTCTTCCCAATACTACCTCGTCGGACACCTCTGGCAACACTGTATCCCCTGTATTATTAGTAGTATTCGCATCACTCTTAGCGGACTCTCCTGTCAATACTTCTGCATCGACCTGTGCATCATTGCCAGTCGGTGCCGAGCCACCAGCAACCACTCCGGCCTCAGCAACCGTAGCCGGCACCATCCCAAAAGCCTCTATATCGTCTTTCGGCACCTCAACAGATGTATGGCTTGTCGCAGAAGACATCTCGCTAGCAGAGCCACACCCAAGAAATTCTTTTTCATAAAAAGTAACATCACGGGGCACAAAAAATTCACCAGTCTCCAAATCATACAGTTTTTATCCCTTTTTATCAAGTGGATACCCAACAAAGATACATTTTCTGCTCCTGCTAGCAAATTTATCATGTCGGGATTTCAAATCATACGCATAGCACAGACAACCAAAAATACGTAAATGATCATACGAAGGAGCCGAACCATATAAAACTTCATAAGGAGACTTAAAATGCAAGATACTATAAGGGGTCCTATTTATCAAATAACATGCACCCAGAACATATTTCTCCCAAAAATCCACGGAAAGAGAACCCTGAAATCGCAATGCCCTAGCGACATTTAAAATATGTCGATGTTTTCTTTCCACCCTTCCATTCTGTTGAGGTGTCCCAACACAGGCTGTTTGGAACAATATACCTTGAGATAAAAAATAATCTCGTAAACAATTAAATTCAGTGCCATTGTCACTCCGCACTCGACGGATATCAGCCCCAAACTGACGCTTCACCATAGCAATGAATTTAAGAAACGCAGAATAAACAGCACACTTATCTGTCAATAAAACAACCCAAACAGCTCTAGAAAAATCATCCACCAAAGTCAAAAAATATCGTACCCCATTAGATGACGGAACACTATATGGTCCCCACAGATCACAGTGTATAAGTTCAAAGCATCTCGAAGCACGACTATTACTATCAGGGAAGGCATCACGAGTCTGTTTAGCTTGATGACAAATATCATAAGCCTTATGAGAAAACACTCCACTACCAGAGAGAAAAGGTAAAGTCTGCATTACTTTATCTGAAGGATGCCCCAGTCTACTATGCCAAACCTCGGAATCACTCTCTTTGCATGCCAGGATCACCGAAGCCAAAGAAGCTGGAACCTTCCCCAAGAAGTAAAGTCCATCCCGTTGTTCACCTTCCTCAATCACCATCCTCGTACTTCGGTCCTGAACAAAACACAAATCAGGAGTAAATAACATATCACAATTTCTGGCACCAATCAATTAGGAGACAGAGATCAAATTGCAAGTCAATGTCGGAACATAAAGAACATCCGTCAACACCAATGAAGCAGTCAAAAATACTTTGCCTCTCAGAACAGCCTCAATAGTGCTCCTATCAGGCAAAATCACAGGGCAGACAGGGCCCTCAAAGCAATCAACTAAACATGCACGAGAGCCTGTCGCATGAAGAGTCGCCCCAGTATCGAATATCCAAGGGACAGAAGAATTCTTACCCATCAGACGATCAGAGTTTGAAGAGCCAGGGTTGGAAGAATCGTCGTTACCCACTCATCAGTTTCTGCCATTGTTCACCTGAGAGTGGTGAAGGATACCCTCCATGCATCATATCCGTTGAACTTCCAGCAAGACCAGCAGGGACACCATGACCAGCAGCGACGACATGATGAACAACCCCTGTGCCACCAGCACCACGACCCCCATCACGTCTCTGTGGTGGTGCCGGGCCTCTGCCACCACCAGCACCACGTCCGCCCTCACGCCGAGGACGAGTCTTCCACCACTCTGGATAGCCAATCTTGGCAAAGCAAGTTGCAACATCATGACCTATTTTCTTACAATGAGTACAGATCATACCTGATTTGTCCCTGGAATCTGAGGTTCTACTATGAGAAAGAGTAGAAATACGAGATGAAGACTTGATAGCCAGCGCCATCACCTCCTCAGTAGCAGATTGGACCTGAGATTTTCGCATATCCTCCTCCTCACGGACTGCCTGGTATGCCCGATCTAAACTTGGCTGAGGATCCTGAGCCAGAAGATTAGATCGGGTATGACCATACAACTCAGCATTCAACCTATACATAAAATCCTGAAAGTGGTCTTCATCCCTCATAGCCTGTAGCTTGGCAGCAAGTTCACCACAGGTACAAGTTGGCAATGGGAAATAAGCAGCTTGTTCATCCCACAAAGACTGCAAATTTCCAAAATAGGTTTCCACAGACATCGACGCCGTTTGTTTGTACTCGGCCAAAGCCACCTTAATTTGTTGCTTCCGAGTGCCGTTGCTAACAACAAATCTTTTCGCCAATAAGTTCCACAATGGATAAACCTCCTCAAAGTACGGTAAAGATTTCTTCAGAGACGGATCAATGGTATTAAGAATCTATTGAACCAATAGCGCTTGCACGCATCGCCAATCAAGCAATTTGCTAGCATCATTAACAGGTTTGATTTCAGTATCCTCCAGAAAAGTGATCTTTCGCCTAGAGATCAGGGAGAGACGTATCGACCGAGACCACTCAGCATAGTTTGGTCCACGGAAAATAATAGGAGTAATGATATTTCCTGGTTGATCAGTAGAACTCAGAAAATATGGATCATTCGGATTAGGATAATTTGGGTTGTGGGCACCGCCACCGCCAGTCGCGACGGAGTAGCTGGACGCAGCATCATCTGTCATCGCGAATGTCGGGTGTACAAAAATTTTGTACAACTCCGACGAATCGGCCGCTGATGGACGGAGTCGGCGGCGAATCGGCCGCGATCAAGGGCACCGGATCTGGCGCGTAGGGGCGAGCAGATGTCGGATGTACAAAATTTTATACAGCTCCGACGAATCTGCCGCAGTCAGGCACGTAGGGGACGGCCGGTGCAGTCGGGCGCCGGGATCTGTGAGGAAATTTTTGCTTTGCTTTGTACAAAAATTCTTACTCACCTAACTCAATGCTTCTTGCGCACAAACCGAAGAAGCTTTTGCTTTGCTTTTTATATATATAAAAAAAACAAAGCTTTTTTTTTTCTTTTTTTTGTTTTTTTAAACCTAATGCAACAAGCTAATACCTGGAAGACCACGAGTATTTGCAACAAATACTCAACAAATACTCAGCAAGAGGTATTGCTATGGTTGGGAGCAAAGTTCCTCAGGATCATCCACCACAAGCTCGGAGATCCGGAGAGTAACCGAAAATTGAAGCAAATTGAAATAAACAAATTGAAGGCTCTGATATGGGAGTTTGCTGATCGGCTCACTTCGGTGATCGGCTCACTTCGTCGGGATCGGCACACGAGCGGCCGCGAGCGGTCAGGCTCCGGATCAGCCGCGGTGTCAGGCGCAGTCGGGCGCGGGATCGGATCGGCCGATCGGCGGTTTTGTGCGGGATCGGGCGCGTAAGATGAGAAAAAATCGGCTAGGGTTTTTTTGGAGGCTCTGATACCATGTAGGAAATAATAATACCTTGTTCTCATTGCTAGGGTTTGTTCCAATATATATAGTGTCTACATTTGGGCTTATGGGTATGGGCCATATTTACATTACCAATATAATCTAACAAAGACTTTTCAAAAAACGAGGCCTAAAACCAAAGTATGCTTAGATTTTTGTCGAGTTGCCTCCCTGAACCTCTCTTCTGAACATCCTATGAGCAAAAAAACCCTTAGCCTCGTTATATAGCTTAAGAAAACCTAATTTAGGGTTAGAAAATTTCTAAATTAATCCAGTAATAATCTTGGCCGTCCATAATAGATCTCACAGTTAAAATACATTCTGTGGTGTACTTCCAGATGCTCAAAAAAGGTTTTGGAACAAACCCCAAAAATTTGATATAGCACCGATATACCACGGTACACCACCGGTATACCACGATGTACCGCCACTGCTGTTTTGTCTCTGTTTTGAGTCCCAATTAAGCTACCGATCCCTCTTCGCTTCACAACGACTCCCGTCGACGTTTCACGACGCCTCAGACTATTCTTCCACATATCTCGAATCAAGGCTCGAACCCAATAGCTTCCTTTTGGCGCATAACTTAATCAGAATTAGGAAGTTGCAGGTTTTATTATTACTGCAAGCATTTACAGGATAATTCATGTTTGACACAGATTCCAATTTGCCAAAACATACAGTGGTTTAAGACCTACTTACAATGGTACGACAGAATTGAACATATTACTTGACAAGCATTATCAGTCCAGGCCACTGCAATTTCAACTTCTGGTTTGTACATTCCCTCCAAAGCCGGTCAAGTTGAGTTCAGGGGTCCTTTCCTTATACAAGTTCCACATGTTACGATGTCTGCTACGCAAATGATCCTCTAGAGCTGTCAACAAATTTTATGACAAACGAACTAGCTACAAAATCGAGACCAATTTGAAATAAGTGCAGTAGGAACCGATAGCATAATATACATCTTGCTAGTACAAAAAAATTGTTTTAGACACTGCAATATATCCGAGTCCAAATGTTCCTGTCACGATCCGATCCTAATATAATGGGTCCAGTTGGATCATGTCCAGCATACACCGTTGTGAGACGACGACAGTAAGCTATATCAAGCAGTGAACACAAGCAATACAAATGTCTAAACGAAAAATAAAATATTTTATTAAACATTATGAAGTACAACTAAAGTCGAAATGAAAATGAAGAAAAATCAAAAGTATTCAACATCACAAAGGTTTGTTTATTACAACTTTAGGAAAACTGAACTAATCAGAAAAGGGTGCAGCTAGGACTCCTGGTTTCTCTGCTCTGGTTCAGCTAAGTCCTCAGAACCCAAGTCGGACCCAAAATAGGAAGTGTAAGCCAGCTCATCATCATCGCAGTCACCTAAAAATGTTGAGTCTCCAGCCAGGAGGGAGCAAGAACATATTTCATCCACATCTAGCAATTCTAAATTAATAATAAATGTAAAGTACGAGACAGTTAAAGAAACAATTTTTTTTGTATTTAATAGTAAAAAGACCAACAAGCAAGATGATGTCAATGTCCAGAATGATGCAATGCTAAACTAGTGTTTGAGTATATAACAGGACCTGTGACCGGCTAGGATAGAGGCAATATTTATACTAACATTTCGGTCGAACGAATAGTATACGGCACGACTCAACCCACGGTGAGGTTGGGGTTAGCGCATACGAGAAACGAGCGAGATTTGACTTTGGTCACAGACGTTATACTACTCCCCCCAAGCAATCCCCAAGCAATGAGTCAATGAGTCAATAATCAACATGTCAAGATAGCCATCCAGCAATCCATCAATCTATGTGGAGTCCGAGAGGGATCCACGGTGAATCAGTGTAACTATACTACATGTATCTAACTGATGCATACATTTAATTATCAAAATAAAACGCAGACATGGAATATATATGAAACTTGCCTCAGAGTATTCCTTGACTTGGCAGCAACCAGAAAGTGACTGCTAGGGTTTACAGATCATACAAGATCGTAACGCCAGTTTTAGTAACCAGAATTATGCCCTAAATCTAAGGTACAAAACTAGGCCAAGTCTACAGGTTGGTGATCCTAGTTGGAAACCACTTGTACATAAAAATAGGTTTTGTTACAAAACTGATATTAATATATAACCGTTTAAGTAAATATAGGTTTTGTCGTAAATAAATAATTATTAAGAAAAATTACTTAAAAATGTATTTATTTAAAATTAGTAATTTTGTAGGAAAATAGATTTATCTATAAAATAAATTTGAAAGTAGAATTTATTTATCGAGATTAATTAATAAAATAGCAATTAATGTATAAAATACATTTTCTTACCAAAATAATGGTTTTAAGTTACTATAAAAGATTTTGGGTTTTATTACTAAATACCATTTACCAAAATAATTATTTTAACAAATAATTCGTTTTACAGAAATTAATTAGCTTATTTATTAATCTATTTACCAAAAACCTTTTTGATTTAAAAATATTTAAAAGAGAATTTATAATATATATATTATTATCTATTTGAAATTAATTTTATTATATATCTCTAAAAAAACTTTTACTTAAAGAATAATAATTATAATCCACCATTTATTAACTAATGCCTCGATAAAATAAAGACTTTTATAAATAATCTACTAAATAATTTCTAGGTTTTTAAATACACGTACAACCAAGTTTATAATCATAAAATTAAATAATCTAATTCATAAATCCACATTTTAAATTAAATAAATAAATTAAAGTTATGCAACCAACAATCTAAACAAAGTTTTCTAAAAGGAATTTATTACCAACATTGCTATTAATAACACATAGAAACTAAATAACAATCTACAGAAATTAATATTAATCTACAGAACAGTCTCTAAGGCCAGAAAGTGAAATATGGGTTCTGTGAAAAATGACAGAAGGAAAGGAAAAAGGTTTACCCAAGGCTTGCACGAAGGAGTACCGAAGGGAGGCCTTGGACTCGGAACGCACGCGGACACGGGTACGGACACGGACACGTGCACGCAGACGACACGGGGACGTGCGCGGGAAGGGCTGGCGGCGCGAGTTCTGGCGCGGGACACTGTCGCAGGAGCGACGCAGGGACGGACTCGGAAGGTGGGAAAGAGGGGTCTGGATTCGGAGAGGACGACGAGACGAACGCAACGGTGGTCTCGAATTTGGATTTGGTGGAGGGAGGAGAAAGTTATGGAGTTTTTGGTGAAGAATGGAGTTGTGAAGGTTCTGTGATGTTTCTGATGGAGAAGAAAGATTTATGAGTATTATTACGTGAAGGAGAGGAATAGGGGTGAGTGGCGGGTAAAGTGGATCGTGGGAAGACTAGGGCACGAGTTAACATTAGTTAAGTCAAACGAGTTTGGGTTCGGGTTGGGTTGGTAACAGGTTTGGGCCTAAGTTACATATTAATTAAATACACAAAAATATGGGTCTTACAACTTTCACTCCTTAGGAAAATTTTGTCCTCGAAATTTAAGGATAGAGATATGATATAATCAAGTCTCAGCAAGCAAGGACATTACACTCTTAACTGTCTCAAATGAAACTATGTTAGTCGTCCCATGGCTAATCTACAATGAAAAATTATTTTGATCAGTTCATCCACTCTTTTCCAAATAACATTCTTTCCTCTTTAGAACACAGTCACTGTCCACAATTATGGATTTTCTGCTTCCGTCTCTAAATTGTTAATCACCGTCATAACATTGGAAAATTTGTCTTCCCACCTTTTCATATAATATTTTTCGCAATATGTTTTGTACTTCCTTTAGCTTGCTAATATATATGCAAAATTTAACTCTATGTCATACCACTACATGTGTTCCAATCTTGTTCTTATTCATTCTTGACCAAAATATCATAATTTGGTACACTCCATCTTGTCGTAATACTCTAGTATCAAGCCTCAGTAACCCAATATCACATTTAAAATCCAACATCACGCTTCTATACTCTAATTTGTCATGATTAGTAAAAATATTTATCATTCCTTACTCATATGTGATCACTCTGTAATTTATTTAGATGTCCATTTTCATCAACATATATATATCTTGATTCTATATCCTCATTTACATATTTGATCCCGAATTCTCAATAAAATTTAATTATCCTGTTTAAGCTCGAATCATTCATCTTGATTTTACTGTATCATTTTGACCAAACTATTTCTTGTGGACACACAAAAAAAGAAGAAGAAAACACTATCTTTTCTTTATTGGCGCAAGGCACCACAAATCGAGTACGCCTGAGAGATCCTGCGCCGAGGATCTCCGAGTACAAAAAAGAATTCTGGGAAATGGGACAATGGAGATCGAGCGGCAGTTGCTCCTTTACTCTGTTGACACTCCGATTACAAAACTGGAAGAAAATCTAAGAAAATTGCTAACTCTCGGCTCACTGGCAAGAAGTGCAACAATTTGGCTCTTGAAAATGCTCTCCGTTCTGTCTTTTGAAGAGGGATGAGGCCCCCCTTTTATAGTCGTTCTTGAGCTGAAATGATGTTATGCGTCCACATGAGGAAACATGTTAGTTTTTATGTGGGCGCATAGTCCTGCTTTGGGCGCATAGGATGTAGGCGCATACAGGTTGCGAGATCGTGGGTTGGTCGTGGGGTTGACGTGGCCGCATGCTTCGGTACACGACTGCTCATGGAGACTGACGTGGTCGTGCGCTTCGGTGCACGTTTTAATCATGGCTTTGACTGAGTCAGGCTTGGGCGCATAGCCATGTCTCAGGCTATGTGCCCTCCTTTTGGAGGAGCTAGTCTTGGGCGTATGAAGCTTCACTGGCTGGGCGCATGGAGCTTCACTGACTGGACTCATGGAGCTTCACTGGCTGGGCGCATGGAGCTTCACTGGCTGGGCGCATGGAGTTTCACTGACTGGGCGCATGGAGCTTCACTGGCTTGGGCGCATGGAGCTTTATTTGCTAAAAAATTTTCATGCTTCTACAAGACCCCCTTCAAAGTTTTCGATACTTGAACAAGTTCAAAATACTTTGAAAGAAGCATGGATCGTCTTCTCGTGATGTAATGGGCGCATAGCACGGCTCCCTCCTTAGGTGCATAGTATTTGACCAGCCTGTCAGAGAGATACGACTGTTGAGATCTTCCTCGAAATCTGAACTGACAGATTCATCAGAGTGGAATTTGAAGCGGTCCATCCTTCATACGTCGTCCACGTCAGCAGGTGACAGTCGTATAGTATGCAGGAAGCTGATTCTTCACGTGGGCGCACAGGCCATTGTGGGCGCATACAATACAATGGGCGCATGGGCGCATGGGCGCATACAGCAAGTGGGCGCATAGGAAGTGGCCCATGCCTATAAATAGGCCCTGAAGGAGAGAGAAAGCTTATTATTCCCTTCTTTTTGAATTTTTCAGAAAACTCTTCGTCTTCTTTCTTTGAGAACCATGTCTCCCAAGGTCGCCAAGAGATCCGCGAAGGGCAAGGGAGCTGCACCAAATGGCTCTCCTCCTGCGACAGCGTCCTCGGCAGTCCAGGACCCGATTCTGGGTGAGGGCATGCTTCAAAAACAAAGTCTCGAGCATTAATTTACGACGTTCGAACTTTTCTTCTGCCTGGGCGCTTGCGCCTAAGGCAACATACTTCTGTGAGCATCATTATGCGCCCATAGAAGTCATGCGCCAACACTGTGGGGTGCTATGCGCCTACGTGTTGCCATGTTATGCGCCCTCTAACTGTGGCATGTTTATGCGCCCACACACTGTTCTTGTGTTATGCGCTCGCATATCTTGTTTTGGGCGCATATCCCTTTGGGCGCATAGCCCTTTGGACGCATAGAAGCCCTTCAGAACTTAGTTTTTCCTGCAGTTTTCTGAGTCTGACTTTCTTTCTGCCCTTGCAGTAAACATGTTTGTCCCAGAATTTGATAGAATCCCTTTCGGCTCTGCTTATCAGGCCCTTGATACCAGTCCCATAACAAATATGATCAGCACGGTTCAGGCCAAGATTAGTCAAAATCAGCCTACGGAGCGGACCCTCGCCATACTTCAACAGGATAAGTCCTTCTTGAGGCAGATGATTAATGACGAGAAGTTCGTGTGTGGAGGGGCACGTCGCTTCAAGAAGCCGTACTTCCTGTTTGGTGATAGCGTGTGGTTTGAAGATGGCGAGACCATACGTTTGAGAAACCCCATGGTGATCAGTCCAAAAATTTAGAGGATATGGCTACCGTCGATGGAGCGCCATTATCCTTCGTCTGCTTTCACTGCCTTAGCTGTACGACGACGGATGAAGTGGGAGCTAACTCCTGAGCTCCCGGAGTCATATCTAGGAGAATACAGTTCGACTCAGGCGATCGAAGGAAGGACACTTTCAAATGTGTTCGCAGGGAATATATGGATGGAAGGCTGAAGGGATCCGTCTTTATTCTGGAGCAATCTCACTGGCTGGATACTTTCCATGTAAGAAGCCACCCTGAAGACTGCTGGCCTTTACTATGCTATTAGGGCTACTCAATATGGTGTAAGGGTCAACTGGCCAATGTTTGTCTCTTTGGCCGAGTTATATAACCTTCACACCTGTACCTTCTTTACTCCGGCTGGGGAGATAGGATTGGATCTCTATGAAATATAGAAAGTGTCGAAGCTTCCCTGGGGTACGGAGCCCTATGAAGAGTACGTGCCTTGTGATGAAGAACTCCGAGGTCTGGAGAGTGAAAACTCCGGGATGGTTGATGTATACAAGGAATTGCTCTGCCACCTTCTTATCTGTCATAGGATTAATAAGAAAGGGAGGACTGAGGGGGCCAATCCCCACACGAGAGCCTGGACGGGCTATATCTTCGTCCAAGGAGAATGGGAAGATCCGGCCACCTTTTCAATCTTAAAACCCATGACCAAGTCCGATATAGAAGTCCAGATGGCGGATTATGAGACGGCGGATACTGAGGACAATGATGATCCTGGGTCTTCGATTGGCCACTACTTTCGTCAAGCCGAATATCCGTTGTCGAAGAAAGCTGTACTGGCAGCTTTCTTAATGATCTGGCTTCGTGACTGCGTAGTCCCTGGAGGTTCAGGGTCCATTGAGAGAATAAACTGGGTTATGATACTTCCGGCTGTGAATCTGGCATTCGGGCACCATCTTGCATTGCTTCCCGCGATGGTCTGTGCCACTGGACGAGGTCTGCGAGACTTTGTCAGGAATGCAGCGACTCCCGACGGCAGGCCCCACTTCGCCCGAATCGAGCTTCCGTATCATTTCCTGATGGGGTGGCTGCTACTGCATTGTCCTTCCCTAATGAATGCTGGACCGATGGTGGACTCTTTGGCAGGAGATGCCTTTCTTCGTAGATTTTGCGATGCAGATTGGGCCGTCACCGGTGTGCCTGCTTACAGAAAGGCTTTAGGCTTTTTACATAACTATGAGTTCTTCAGAGTATCCCATTCGTCCGGCAGCGATAATGTGGGAGATATCTTAGTGGATGAGGGAGTTTGTGCCACTAATTTGACTGTTGGGACGTTTTGTTGGGTTCAATCTATTAGACCATCGCATCTGGTGCTCCGAAACATGAATCATGCCTATCTGCAGCCGTTTCGTGCGGCAGTTCGGCTACAGTCAGCTTCTTCTGGGAAATGCTAGCCCGTATTTGGAGTCAATAGGCAGCTTGATTGATGGGGCGCGTGCTTGGATGTACTACAACGTCGGGTGCACGGGGGTGACCTTCACTCTGCCCTTGGATAAGCCTGAGACCCATTTGTGCTATGCCGTCGCCAAATTTTATGTTCAGATTAGTACTTTTCATCCCCAGTATGATCGTAAACATAGCTTGATATTGGGGACTCGGTTTGGCCTCCTTCCTACGAAAAAGGCGCCGAAGGGCCGTAAGAAGAAAAATGATGTTCCCGTCGTGAAACCAGCCGTAGTACTGCGGCCAGAAGCTATCCTTAGGGAGCCATCGGCGTCTCCCAAGGAGGACACAAAAGATGATGATTCTTTTCCTCTCAATCCTCCTCAGAAAAGGAAAGCTTCAACTGAATTGGCCCAGGAGCCAACTTTGAAGCGGAAGAATAAAACCGTTGCCCTGAGGAGAGCCAAGGAAGTGGGTGCTGGCTCGCCTCCTTTGAGGAGGTCCTCCCGGCAAACTGGAAGAGGAGGAACGACGTCGCGGGCCGTTGTTATTCAAGAGGTAGATCCCTTCCTAGACTCCATAGCCATTCTGGTCAAACCTTTAGAAGCCTTCTCATCTTTGCGTTTGTCCTTTGCCCAGGACCCTGAATTTGAAGCTGAGGCGGGTGTCTCTTTATTTGAGGAGGTGGACGTGACAACGGTGTCCCCTGTCCGTTCTCAGCCGATGGATGAGGGCGGGTCTTCTTCGGTTGTCAGAGTTGAGCGGAAGGATTGGGACAGAGTCCCGAACCATGACGGCGATCAGAAGATCAGTTTCTCCTATGACATATCTGTGGGGGATATGTCTGCAATAGGGACTGCGATAAATGAGCTAGAAGAGAACCAAGTCCAATCGGCTCTTCCTCCTGCGGGTATGTTGCCTTTGCGTCTCTCTTCGGATGAGATTTTTTGACTTCGATTTTGCGTGCTCCTTGTGAAGCTGACCACGACTGTATGTTCCCTTGTAGACAAGGGAAAAGAACTCCTCGCGAAGATGGTTCCCGCCATTGGGGAAGGGACAGAAGCTGCTCCCGGTTCCTCCAATTTTGCTGGTGTGGGGGGAGCTGTTAGTAAGCCGGTATCGGCTACAGAAGTAGAAGTTGAGCAGCCTGCTGAGGGGGCTGTTGCTAAACCCGCTCTTGTTTCGACTGAGATTGTGGAAGATATCAGGCTTAATGCCGTTTAGGGCCTTGATATTGTTCCTCTTGAACAGTCTGGACGTGCTCTTGGTTTCCCTGATGGCGCAGTCCAAGCTGGAGTTGAGCAAGCCGAAGGTACGAAATTATAATTCTTTCGCCTTTTCTCCCTTTTTTGGTTACTGATGTGTATATTGTTTTCTCTGTCAGGTTCGACTTCTTGTCAGGTGTTCCTTCATGAAGTGGAGGAAACTTTCCAAGCTTCTTCTCCGACGACCTCCACTGAAGATGAGGAGATGGCCCAGGAAGTCGTCAGAGCTTTCAACTCCGTGCTGAAAGTGAAGTTTCCTGGAGGCTTGACTCGGAATACTGCCTTCGGCCCTCTAAAGGATGTTACCGAATGCCAGGTAGCGGCCCTCGAGAGCATTGCTGGCTACGGAGAGCGGGCTAACACTCCGAGGAAGGTTCTGAACGACCTGGAGGGTCAGGTGACTAGGTTCCGGGATGCCAAACAGCGGAGCTCGACGTCACTGTTCCGCGCAGAGGATGAGGCTTTGATGACGGCTCTTGCGGAGGAGAAGACTACCTTCCAGGTAAGGAAGGACGCCCTCGCTCAGGAGATTGACGAACTGGCTGACCAGTATGGCCAGTTCAATGCTGCAAGTGAGGCACGTGCTGTCTCGAAGAACTCGCTGGCTGTGCAGATCACTGAGAAGTATAATCACATTACACAGATCAAGAACGAGATCGCCCATCTGGAAGCCGATTTGAGGGCGGCATCATCTGAACAGGAGGATTATTTGTCCTAGGCTGTCATGACTGCCACCACTTCTGCCCGTTTAGAAGAACAGCTGGCAAAGTTGGAGGGGGAGAATCAGAGTCTGATCCTTTTTGAAGATGAGGCCGCTCGTCAAGATAAGGCATGGCGTCGAACTGCTGTGAAGTCTGAAGCCGAGATTGCAGCTCTGAGGGACAACATCAATCGCCTGTGTATCCCGTAGATTTTTTTGTAATTCCCCCTTCTTCTTTTTTTCTAGCCGTCACGGCTTTTATACCCTTTTTTCGTCTTTTGATAGACGTTCAAGTACAAAATAAAAAAACTTTTCAGAAGTGAATGTGGTTTTGTGAAATATCGATGCTAGAGGTAATGTGGACGTAGCAGGGATATTTCTGGTAGGTATTCTGCTGAAGAATTTTTATGTGAACCTATTATCCGTTTTATATTAATATTATTCGAATATAGATAATAAGTTGAACGAAGCTGCTAGTCGAGGTAATATGGACGTAATAGCAGAGGATGTTCTATATCTGACCAGAGGTAATATGGACGTGGAAAGATATATAGCATTAGGGGGGAGTGGATAGATTCAGAGGTAATATGGATGTGACTATCCTTAATGAATGCTTTGTTCAGAGGTTATGTGGACGCGGCAAAACATTTAATCATTCCACTAGGGAAATAATTATCGAAAAATAATTCAGAGGTAATAGGGACGTGACTTGTTTTCGTCAAACCGAGTTTGGACAGAGTCAAAAATGGGAATGATTCCACTGGAAAAATATTTAGAGGACCTATTATCCAGGGCGTATTCAAGACTCTTGAAATATGGATAATAGTTAGATAGTTTTTTCGAATCATATAAACATCGCACTGTACATTTACATGACTGAACATATGTGAACATTATGTAAAAGAGGTTACACATAGTATTTATTTAGGAACTTGTCATTGATAGGCATCATGAGTAAGTCACCGTCGGGCTTGGTTAGCCGGTACGTACCGTTAGAATACACCGATTCTATGACGAATGGACCTTCCCTGCTTCCCATTTAGGCTGGAATTTTTCTTTTATTTTGTGCGTCGTGACTATTGGTCTTCTCACTGCTAAGACCAGATCGCCGACTTGGAAGATCCTTTCCTTCACTTTTTTATTGAAGGCTTTGGAAAGGCGTGCTTGGTATAGCTCAATGCGCTGCTGAGCTAACAAGCATTTTTCGTCTAACGCTTCGAGCTCCTGGAGTCGCGGACGGTAGCTTTCTTCAGTAGTCAGCTCGCTGGCTAGGGCTACTCGAAGAGAAGAAATCTGGATTTCTAGGGAAAGAACTGCTTCGCTCCCATAAACCAGAGAGAATGGCGTACTGCCTGTTGGAGTCCGGACTGTTGTACGATAGGCCCATAGACATTCATCGAGCTTCTCGTTCCAATTGCGCTTGTTTGAAGACACGAACTTTTTAAGAATTTTATGATGGTTTTGTTGAAGGCTTCTGCTAGTCCGTTAGCCGCTGGATTATAGGCAGTAGAGGCTACGTTCTGGATTCGATTCTTATCGCAGAGCCGATAGAATACATGGCTTGCAAACTGTGGACCATTATCATGGATGATCCTGCGAGGTAGGCCGAAGCGGTAAATGACGTGATGTTTGATGAAACTGAACACGTTTGACGTCTTCACTTCGGTGAGAGGTATAGCTTCTGCCCATTTGGAAAAGTAATCGGTTATAGCTAAGATGAACCGATGTCCTTTGGAGGATGGCGGGCTGATTGGTCCTATGACGTCCATGCCCCAGGCTTCAAATGGCCAAAATGCTGTCGTCGGGTGTAGAAACTTCGAAGGTTGATGAATAAAATTAGCATGGAACTGACAAGCTCTACACTTCTTTGCATATTCAACAGCATCTGCTATCATTGTGGGCCAGTAATAACCCATTCGTTTGAGGCGATCTTATAATTTAGGGCCTGGTTGATGCGCACTATAAACTCCATCGTGAGCCTCCCGGAGTGCATGTTTGGCTTCTGTGTCTGATAAGCATCGTAACAGTAGCCCGTCGTAAGAGCGTCGGTACAACATCTTGGTAGCTGAGTCGTAGTAAAATCAGAGGTATCGCCTTTGGATGGATACTGCTTCCTTCGGGACCTCGGGGAGGATTCCATAGACATCATAGTCTATGAAGGAAAATCTCCAGTCTTTGACATCGACGTTTGTTTCCGCTATATAACTGTGATGAATATGCAAGGCATTTTTCACACAGAATAGTTCTCGACCAGACACTGTGATCGACTGCTGTGTATTAGTAGGAACGGTCAAGGAAGCAGCGAGACCGGCTAGAGCATATGCTTCTATATTCTGTAGTCGAGGCACGTGCTCGATGAAGAATCCAGTGAAAGTAGACGCCAGCTCGATTGTTGCTCTATGGTAGGGGATGAGATCTTCGTGGCGAACTTCATAATCCCCTCGGACCTGACTAACTATTAGCTTGGAATCGTCGTAAGCTTCTAGATAGTCAACTCCCAGTTGCTTTGCTAGTTGTAGGCCGATTAATAGAGCATTATATTCGGCTACGTTGTTGGTGCATGGTTCCACGAGAGAATATGCACGGTGTATAACCAGATGGTCAGGTGACACGAGCACGACACCTACTCCAGCCACGATATTTTCTTTGGATCCTGTTCTTGATGCACCGTCAAAGAACATTCGCCAAATGAGGATTTCTTCAGTTGCAGTGTTAGACTCTACCACTTTGTCGGGGATTTCGTCATAGAGTTTGGACGATTCCGGCACCGGATGAGCTGCTAGGAAATCAGCTAATGCTTGGCCTTTTACTGCCTTCTGAGGAACGAAGATCATATCGTATGGAGTCAACAGCATTGTCCATTTAGCTAAACATGAATTGAGAGAGCCCGGTTTAGTCATGAGTATTCTGAGAGGGTTGACTTTAGATATGATGTGGATAGTCTGCCCAGTCACATAGTGGCGTATCTTCTGGATGGCAAATACTAGTACAAGGCATTCCTTCTCCACCGATGTGTATCTGTGTTCGACACCCACCATTGTGTGCCTGAGGTAGTAGATTGCATGTTCATGGCCGCCTTCGCTCTTCTGAGCTAATAGGGCGCTAAGAGAATGGTCCATAGCGCGGACATATAGTAAGAAGGGCTTTTTCATTATTGGAGCTACCAATACTGGAGGGCTTGTAAGATACGCCTTGATGTCATCGAATGCGCGTTGACATTGTTCAGTCCAGACGAAAGATATGCCTTTCTTCATGAGCTGAGTGAACGGTTGATACCTTCCAGAGAGGTTCGAAATGAATCGTCTGATGTAAGCTAGCCTTCCTTGTAGTTCGCATAGCTCTTTGAGGTTTCTTGGAGGATGCATGTCGAGGATAGCCTTCACTTTCTTCGGATCCAGATGTATACCCTTTGAAGTGATGATGAAACCAAGGAACTTGCCGCTGGAGACTCCCAGAAAAGACTTGGTTGGATTCATCTTGAGTTGGTGTGCACGCATTAGTTCGAACACCGTTCTCAAGTCTTGGAGGTGGTTGCCCTTGAGACGACTTTTGACTGCGATATCGTCTACGTAGCACTCCACAGTTTTGCGTAAATGATTGCAAAAAATTGTGTTCATGGCTCGCTGTTATATCGCCCCTGCATTCTTCAATCCGAAGGACATCACCGTATATACCCCCAACGGTGTTCGAAAAGATGTGTGCTTCTCGTCGTCGGTGAATATCTTGATCTGGTTGTAGCCTGAGAACCCATCCATGAAGGACATCCGCTCGAAATTGTAAGTATTGTCGATCATTACATCAGTGATCGGTAGAGGGAACTCATCTTTCGGGCATGCAGAGTTCAAATCACGGTAGTCGATACAGACTCGAACTTTATCGTTCTTTTTTATGACTAGGACGATGTTGGCAACCCAGTCTGGGTGTTGTTCCTCGCGAATGAATCAACTGACAATGAGCTTCTTGACTTCATTCTCGATGGCTTCCATGACGTCTGGTCGAAATCGTCGTTGTTGCTGCTTCACTGGCTTAGCTTTAAACGAAATGTTCAGGCGGTGCATGGCGACTTTAGGGTCCAAGCCTGGCATGTCTTTATAGCTCCATGCGAAGACGTCGATGTATTCTCTTATAAGCTGTATAAGAGATTGGCGTTCATCGCTAGATAGACTTTTGCTGATGAAGATTGGTTTGAAAGATGCTTCATCTCCTAGATTGACTTGGATGACTTTGTCTTCGGTAGGTGGTTCCCGTTGTTCAAAGCACATCTCCTACCTGGTGTCCATCTTTTGAGCCCATTGTTCGAGTTCGATTGATTGGACATCGTCTGTAATTTGGTCGGCAGAAACCATGTTGACGGACAGAGTTACTTTGAACATGTCGTCGATGCTGGAGTCTGAGTCCCAGAGAGAGGAATCAGAAGAATGAGAACAACGATCTGCTTCATTATCTGATCTTTTAGGAGTTGTTGGAGGAGTGACATAGCCCAAATCAACAATGCTTCATTGATAGTAGTTCTCGAGTTTGCCGGGAGGAGCAAAGTGTCGTATTGGCAACCGTCGTCCTCGGCCGTAATTTAGCCCTTTGTCGCTCTTGATGTCATATCCCATGTTCTGGATGATATTCTTGGCCTGCCAACTATACCAAAAAAGTTACATTTTTCCAGAGTCATAGTCAGCTTCTGTGTTGTGCTCGGGAGAAGTAGAGTCTGGAACAAACTTTCTCTCACCAATTATACGACCGAAGATGATTAGTTCTTCATCCTTCTTTCTGGCTGGAACGATGAAGTAGAGGATATCTTCAGGGTAAACTTTTTTCCGCAGGTGAGGCGTTGTGGCCTGCATGCAGAGGTGTGGTCCTATGCCGTTCTCTAGAGCGTATATCGTATCTATGTAGTGGTTTACAGATTGATAGACATCGGAGTAATTCAAAGATAAACCTTTACTAAGGAAATACGAAAGTTCTTCTTCAGGGATAACATCATCCGCTGAAGGTACATTATTATGAGTATTGATATACTCATTGAGAGGATCATCATCTGGAAGAGGAGCCACAGTCTTGGCCGAGTTCACCACGTAGGGTAATTCTTCAGGATTGGGAGGACGAGCATCAGTAGGTTCCTCCCGGGGTGTCTTGCTGAGAGTGATGGTCAATGGTTTGACCTTGTCAGGGTTCTTCTTTTTCACCCAGATTGTAAGAGGCTTCGGAGTACTTTTTGGAGTAGTACGTCCTTTGACTCGGATAATCAGGGGACCATCATTGGAGGATGGACTTGCTTCAGCTTCATTGTCAGCTTCGTTGCCATCGTCCTTGGGGGGCTGAGATTGGTAAAGTACTGAATCTCCATAGTAAGCTTCGATTCCCTTGAAAGGATCGACATCGGCAAATTTCGTCTTCACGATACCATCGTTGTTGACGTACTTGAAGTACTGGTGAATTATGGAAGGAACGATCATATTCTCGTGTATCCATGGACGTCCCAACAAGACGTTGTAGGATACATTGGCATCGATCACATAGCAGGAAACCTCCGTTCGGAGATCACCGATCTGGCATTTGAGACAGATCTTGCCCAGCGGATGGCTTCGACCAGCATTGAAAGCCATGATAGTTGTGTTGGTTGCAGATAGCTTGTGCAGAAGGATTCCCAGAATCTGAACTAAGCTTCTAGGAATGATGCTGAGGGAGGATCCTGGATCGATGTGCATGCGGTCCACCTTGATCGCCCTGATATACCCTGTATAGTACAGGGGTCTATCATGACGATTATTTTTGAGTAGCATGTCCTCCTGTGAGAAGGTGATGTTGGGCACCACTTCCTTAGTACTGTGGCAATGGGGACAGGAGACAGGATCTTCAGTGGAGGCCTTAACTTCGATGAGATAAGAGTCGGCATGTAGTAATGCCTCACTTATGGCCTTCCGCGTCTCTTTGGAGATTCTCAATAAATCGAACAGAGACAACCTGGCAGGTGTATTGGCTAGCTGTGCCAGTATGTCAAGGTTGTAGGGCCGATCCATGCCTTCGGAAGCTGGCGCCTTCAGAGACTTGTCAAACCGTGTCTCCTTCTGCTTGGCTTTGTCCGTAGTTGGAGGCTTAGACGGACTGGCTTCTGAGCTTGTGGGGGCAGCAGGAGCTTGAGGAGGTACTGCTTCTTCTTGTGCGAGATCGTACGTCCGAAGATAAGTCTTCCTTGACCGTGTCTCGCCAGATAGAACCTCGTAGATGGGAGAGGATATCATATGGCAAGACTTGTACTTCTTGCCCCTTTTTGCTTTGGGAAGTACCACCCCCTGTGTCACTTCTTGTACAAGGTCTGGATGGACCCACATGATCTCACCACGTTCAGACTTGAGTGGGACCAAGGTTGAGTTGCGAGCTGGTGGTAGGTTGACGACTTCCATTATCGCCTTGGGGATCGGAACCACGCCGTCTGGGACTTCTGTAGGAGAAAAATTGCCAAACTGAAGAGAGATCATGTTAGAAGATACTATCTTGTCTTCAGCTTCGAGGTTGATCACTTGGCTGTCGATAAGATGTTGTATCTTCTTCTTCAGGACGATACAGTCCTTGGTGGAGTGATGCACGTACTGATGATAGAGCCAGTACTTGGGATCGTTGAGTTGGCTCACCTCTGCAGGACATCGTGGTGGAGGCAATGTCAGCTTATTACCCTTCATCAATGTGTGAAAGATGGCAATGACATCGTCTTCATCAAAGGAGAAGGTCTCCTTAGGCTTGTCGGAGGCGCCCTGAGAATTGGAAGCTCCTTTGGATGTATCGACCTTCAGAACTTCTTTCCATTTACCCCCACGAACAGGGATAGTTTAAGGATGCTTGCCCATGTCTTCGGTTTTGGGTGTTTTCAACCCCAGTAGTTCTAAGTTAGGAACGTCATTTTCAGCAGCATCAGCGACCCCAATGAAAGCGGGCCATGTATCATACTTATGTATACCCAGACAAAACTTCACCGTAGGAAGGAAGTTATGTCGACAAGTATCCATAAATTCTGAGTCTGGTATGCCGAAGGGCATCTCTAGTGCTAGCCGCCTGAAGCGTTCGATGAAGGCGATGACAGACTCAGTCCTCCTTTGCTTGGTCTCGATGAGGGTGGACATACTAACATGCATGCCGCTCTCGTAAAACCTGTTGAGGAGCAACCTCTCTAAGTCTTTGAATGAATTGATACATCCGTCAGGCAGACTGCAGAACCATTCGAAAGCTACCCCCTGTAAGGTGCTAATAAACAGCTTCGACAAAAACCGATCGTCTCTGGGCAAGTACAGAGTCTGCGTGTTGAAGTACGTCATGTGCTGACGAGGAGAAGTCAACCCGTCAAATGAGTTCAACGTCAGCGGCTTGTAGTTAGGAGGGCAAGTAGCATTCTCCCACTCAAGGAGATACAGTTGAGATATTCCCATCTTCTGAAGCTCGTCTTTTGTGAGATGGTGTCGAGACGATCGACCAGGGAATCAATTGTATCCTGTTGATTGAGCAGGTGTTGGAAAACGGCTGCTGAACGATTGTCAGGCGTCGTTGGCGAAGGACCACCCCCAGCATTTATAAGATTTGGAGGAGGCGTAACGGAATAATATTCCTTTTGCAGTGAGGGAGGGTTGTTGCTGCGAGCCAGACTAGCGTGGCCGAGACGTTCTGTTGAGGTGGAGGAACAGCCCCGGCAGCTTGAACCGCCATGATACTGGTAAGCATATCAGTAATCTTGGTGAATGCTGTTTCAAGAGCCTCTAGCCGTTTGCTGGTCTGATCACTGGCTTCTTCAGGTCTTTCTCCGTCCGCCATGTATGTAGATAACATGCGAGGATGAACAGAGGAAACAGTACAACTGGTGCTGATACTGTCTGTCTTCGAGTGGACAATTCATTCATCTTCAGGTAGAGGAGGTAGATAGTCGCCATCAGACTCGGAGGGATCGTCGTCCTCTGGAAAGCTACCCCCCAGTGTGAGGGTCATCCGCTTCAGACTCTGAGGGAATATTACCCCCAGCTTGGGATTCTTTGTCATCCGTACGGAACCTTGCCTTTGACCGAGTACCCATATAGACTCTTTCGGATGTGACAGCCTGCTGGCCATCTGTTGGCAGACTTCTTCTTCTTCTTCTCGTGGAGCTGAGAGAGAAAGTTGGGTTCGTAGTCCACCGTCTTTGATTGGGGCTTCCGTAAGGGGGACCCATGAAGCCATGTTGGATGAAACACACAGTGGCTTCTCGTCGTCAGAGAAGTACAGCCGTCGAAACACGAACTTTCTCTGAGGCACTCTCGTTGCTTTGGAGCAACAACAGTTGATAACAATACTGGTGCACGGATGTGCACTATGAATTGTTATGTCTTTCCTTGCTTTACGCTTATGATTTATTATGTCGCGCAAGTCAGCGGAAGAGAGTTTTGCCTTACAACCCATGTTGCATGCATCGTCGAGCTTTGCATGCGGGTTCGTAAGGAGAGTAGGCGCATCCAGACTTAGTTCACGTGTAGGGGCAACCCCCACACCTAAGTTCTGTGATGTCCTTGAAGACAGTCCCGTGCTATACGCGTTGGGGCCTGTCTTTTTGTTGTGAGCGCATAGGCCTTGGAGACTGGCCTTGGACGCATGCTCCTTGTCAGCATGTCCGAGCCTCCTTGATGTGGGCGCATAGTATGGATTCAGAGAGCCTGGGCGCATAGCCTTGGGCGCATGGCTTTAGATGCCCAGCCTGCTGAAGACAAAAGTGTTCTGGTTGGGGCTATGCGCCCTAACACTCCCTTGGGTGCATGGCTTTGGGCACATGCTTGGTGGAGCATCGCTATTTTCTTCCAGTTTTGCCTCCTTCGTTTGTGAGCCTCGCCGGGTTTAGCCAAAGTGTCGTACACCCCGATTCTTGGCATCATAGTGTTTTCTTTTGCCAAGTCTCGGGTGTTGAACACCCTGTTGTTGGTTGTGCAGGGAAGAAGTCACTGGGCTAGTAGAGCCCGAAACGGTGTGAGCCTTCTCCATTTGGGGAATTTCTGTGGCAGAGTCATGCGCCCATGTTACAGAGTCCTCCAGTTGCATATCTGCTATGACACTAGCAGGATATGCACAGCGAGCCTTCGGAAGCCAAGTCTTGCGAGACTTGTTTGGCTTCACTGATTTTGAGGGAGTAGAGCCATCCCTCGAGAGCATCTCTTCGAACGTCTGCTGATCGAACTTTACAATCAGCATCTTCTGAGTACTCCCCACTTTGTCGGTATCGGATTGCGTCACCACCTTCTCATCAGACGAAAATGTAGTCCCCAGCAGAGTCGCCATTTTTGTGGACACACACAAAAAAGAAGAAGAAAATGCTGTCTTTTCTTTATTGGCGCAAGGCACCACAAATCGAGTACGCCTGAGAGATCTTGCGCTGAGGATCCCCGAGTACAAAAAAGAATTCTGGAGAATGGGACGATGGAGATCGAGCGGCAGTTGCTCATTTACTCCGTTGACACTCTGATTACAAAAGTGGAAGAAAATCTAAGAAAATTGCTAACTCTCGGCTCACTGGCAAGAAGTGCAGCAATTTGGCTATTGAAAATGCTCTCCGTTCTGTCTTTTGAAGAGGGATGAGGCCCCCCTTTTATAGTCGTTCTTGAGCTGGAATGATGTTATGCGCCCACATAAGGAAACACGCTGATTTTTATGTGGGCGCATAGTCCTGCTTTGGGCGCATAGGATGTAGGCGCATACAGGCTGCGAGATCGTGGGTTGGTCGTGGTGTTGACATGGCTGCATGCTTCAGTGTACGACTGCTCGTGGAGACTGACGTGGCCGTGCGCTTCGGTGCACGTTTTGATCATGGCTTTGACTGAGTCAGGCTTGGGCGCATAGCCATGTCTCAGGCTATGCGCACTCCTTTTGAAGGAGCTAGTCTTGGGCGCATGAAGCTTCACTGGCTGGGCGCATGGAGCTTCACTGACTGGGCGCATGGAGCTTCACTGGCTGGGCGCATGGAGCTTCACTGACTGGACGCATGGAGCTTCACTGGCTTGGGCGCATGGAGCTTCATTTGCTGAAAAATTTTCATGCTTCTACATTTCTCTGTCAAAAAAATACCTTATTACATCTCCCAACCTTGTATTATTTACAAACCTTCTATCTTTGATTTCTGATTTGTAATCTTTTGCACCCTTCAATTCATACGATTGCCATCCTTAATTAGTCACACCTTAAGTCCAAATTTTTTTGTTTCGGTCGTCCTTTATATATCTTCTGATTCATCATGCATCTTCCTATAGTGCATCTCCATGCTTATCATTTAACAACCTCTAATCTATAATGTCAATTTGCTTGGTATTCACATCATTAATTATCCCTTCCTTGATTCAAATCATAAGTGTTCATGTTTATCTCATCTTTATCCCAAAACTCATGTACTCCATAAATCCTTTCTATAAATCATTCCAGATTTAAATCATCAGACACGAATGGATTCTAGGCATGATCTCAAGGTACAATGATAAAATATAGGCACGATCAGAATTATCTATATATGATCTGAGATAGAGTTGGAATATTGTTGTGATCAAAATCATTTTAGGCACGATAAAAATCTAGGTACGATTAAAATATGATCATAAAATAGGGGAAAATCAAATGATGTCTCGTGAAACAGAAAATGCAAGAAGGAAACGAACGTGAACAGTTTATTGAAAAGGCAGAAAGTAATAGAATCTTCTGAGATCATGGACTAAAATTCCAAATCAAATTAGAATTGGGTATAAGGGTTTGTGACTCAGGAAAAAAATCAACAACTTGTATGATAGTAGGATAGCGAGGGTGATTAGAATAACAAAGCTATGATAGAAATGTAATCAAATATGATATTTTCATTGAGGACTTAGTGATGATCAAAGGGAATAGAGAGAATATCGTATCACTATTTCAAAGGTCAACAGATATAATATGCATGAAAAAAAATATACAAGATAACCATCCTATTAATCCCCATGCAAAAACCAATCTCTAACTTGCTAAACTAGCTGAACTCCCAGTATCTACATAAAACTAAGACAGCTGTCAACGTATTAAAACTAATTAAATCTATTTGGAATCATAAATCATCTAAATCCATTTTTTCCATCCGTATGCCAAATGTATTTCAATTTCAAGTAGTTCTCTCGATCAAATCATTTTACGGATATCAATTTCCAATTGTCAGTCATTCTTCCAAAACTGACTACATCAAAGTTCACAATCTTCACTTGTCATAGTAAATCCTTAGAAAATTATTTAAAGTTAATCCATGACCTATATTCAAGAATTTTCAATTCTTGAAATCAATTGACAAAATTATAATCACTAATCAAATTTTAATCTTTAACCATGTTCCTTTCAATCGTTCTCATCCAAACACATTAGCAAAAATATCACAAAATCTCAATCCTTCTTACCATAACTAATATGAGTCTCCAATGTTTGGTAGAAATTGTAAAACCAATTGCTCCTTTCCAAAGTTGCATGCCAATGGTCTTATCTCAATTTCTCACTACTTATTCCTTCTCTAGAACTTATCATTACATTGCTTGTGTTATTCCTTCTATGGTTATATCCGTCCCTTCTGGGTACAGTAGTCATCTAATCATAAAAGTTGATCCCTGTCAAGTATTCTTTTACTTGATCATCATATTCTCATGTTTATATATTATCCAAATTCACTTCCTCCATGTGGGAACCTTACCAAAACCTAGACTTTTCTCGACTTTTCTCGCTAACTCTACCTACGACTTCCTCTATCTTCCATAACTCTTCCTTTAATCATAAAATTCAAAATCGTCAAAATACCTAATGCTTCATCCAAAAGAATACCAAACTCTATTCTTCCAAAACTTAACTTCCGTATGTTTGCCAAATTCTATCTCAGTAATCTTGCATAATTTCGTTCTAAAGTTGAAATCCTCAAAATTTCTTGATTCCTGAAATCCTATTATTTTATCCATGACGAGGTTTCGTTTGTCAAAATTATTCCTTGGTCACCCATGATACCTATTTATGACCCCTCTTATCATAGTCTTCTCACATCTATCTAGAATTCTACTATAAAATTCTTAATCACAACTATATCCCAGATTTATAAAAGAAGCATAGAATAATATGGTCAAACTAGTGTGACGGAAATGGTAATGGGTTTAACATAAATTAATACAAGAACAAGTCACAAAAAAGTAGGATATCTTGTGAAGAATACTGTTCTAGAATACATGTTCAATCTTCCTCGAAATTAACTGATTTTGGGAGGATGTATCTATGAAATCTCTTAACCCATTATCAGCTATATAATCTATTTAGATTTTCTATTTCCACCAACTCCAACATATTTGATCCAAATTTTAAATCTGAGCTTTTTTTTATACAAGATTTAAATTCCAGCCCTTCCTTTGATCTTACTTCATTCCTTGAATCCCTCGGATTCGACCAACCTTGATAATATTATTTCGTCTCCATTCTTTATTTTCTTGTCAATAATATATAATATCACATTCACTTACTCTCGTAACACTTATAATTTCACATACTTTATTTCCAAATTCTGATTTGATAAAATCTGTATCTCTCTAATTCATATCCTTATTTGTCGATCATCATCTCCAATTAAATTTATACCTTAAGTTCAACATTATCCGTCATAATCCTCGGTTTCATCATGCAACTCTACATTACCAGCTTGATAACTTCTGATACCTTCATATAATTTTTTTTTTATATATCATCATCATCATCCTTAAATTTCAATTCAAATTTCAACATTTATATATTTTTTCTATTTTCATATCCCATAAATTTTATTCTCGATAAATGCTCAACTAATTAGTCATGTACCTTTAACATCTTACTAGACTAAAAGTTTTTGGCTCCAGCAACTGATCCTCGAGCTTAGTTCGTGTCTTCCTGGCTATCATCTCCTTAGGATTTACTATGATACCATATTTCTGGTGACCATACATTCATGCAACTTACTTCTAAGTATTACTCCTCTAGTCATACTTTGCTTATCTCCTTAATATCTAAAGACTAAATATTAGATCATCAATACTAAGTGAGAGTACAACTAAAAATGTGAAGATAAACACAATAACTATTGGCCTAATGGTTGGATGAGTTTTCCATTTGCCATCCTCTGAAAGGTTTAGGTACAAACATAAGCAAGGTAGCCTACGAAACTATAAGCAAGCAAAAATAAATATTATAATAGATATTTTGGCCCTATGTTGTGACAGGGTAAAAATAATCTTGGTGTTCTAGTTGTTTCTAGAGTCTGTTTTCCTAAAGTCATACATAGACCTAAGTCAAGTTACAAGACTGCATGTTGGTCTAGGCTAAGTTAACTAGATCAATTTTGCAGAACTGACCTGCATGGGCCACCACTAAAAATATGTCATGACCCGATCCTAATATAATGGGTCCAGTCGGATCATGTCCAGCCTGCACCGTTGTGAGACGGCGGCAGTAAGCTGTATCAAGCAGTGAACACAAGCAGTACAAATGTCTAAACGAAAAATAAAACATTTTATTAAACATTCTGAAGTACAACTAAAGTCGAAATGAAAATGAAGAAAAATTAAAAGTATTCAACATCACAAAGGTTTGTTTATTACAACTTTAGGAAAAGTGAACTAATCAGAAAATGGTGCAGCTAGGACTCCTGGTTCCTCTGCCCTGGTTCAGCTAAGTCCTCAGAACCCAAGTCGGGCCCATAATAGAAAGTGTAAGCCAGCTCATCATCGTCGCAGTCACCTAAAAATGTTGGGTCTCTAGTCAGGAGGGAGCAAGAACATATTTCATCCACATCTAGCAATTCTAAATTAATAATAAATGTAAAATGCGAGACAGTTAAAGAAACAATTTTTTTTATATTTAATAGTAAAAAGACTAACAAGCAAGATGATGTCAATGTCCAGAATGATGCAATGCTAAACTAGTATTTGAGTATATAACAGGACCTGTGACCGGCTGGGATAGAGGCAATATTTATACTATCGTTTCGGCCGAAACGAATAGTATATGGTACGGCTCAACCCACAGTGAGGTTGGGGTTAGCGCAGATGAGAAACGAGCGAGATTTGGCTTTGGTCACAGACGCTATACTACTCCCCCAAGCAATGAGTCAATGAGTCAATAATCAACATGTCAAGATAGCCATCCAGCAATCCATCAACCTATGTGGAGTCCGAGAGGAATCCACGGTGAATCAGTGTAACTATACTACATGTATCTAACTGATGCATACATTTAATTATCAAAATAAAACGCAGACATGGAATATATATGAAACTTGCCTCAGAGTATTCCTTGACTTGGCAGCAACCAGAAAGTGACTGCTAGGATTTACAGATCAGAACCTACAAGATTGTAACGCCAGTTTTAGTAACCAGAATTACGCCCTAAATCTAAGGTACAAAGCTAGGCCAAGTCTACAGGTTGGTGATCCTAGTTGGAAACCACTTGTACATAAAAATAGGCTTTGTTACAAAACTGATATTAATATATAACCGTTTAAGTAAATATAGGTTTTGTCGTAAATAAATAATTATTAAGGAAAATTACTTTAAAATGTATTTCTTTGAAATTAGTAATTTTGTAGGAAAATAGATTTATCTAAAAAATATTTGAAAGTAGAATTTATTTATCGAGATTAATTAATAAAATAGCAATTAATGTATAAAATACATTTTCTTATCAAAATAATGGTTTTAAGTTACTATAAAAGATTTCGGATTTTATTACTAAATACCATTTACCAAAATAATCATTTTAACACATAATTCGTTTTACAGAAATTAATTAGCTTCTTTATTAATCTATTTACCGAAAACCTTTTTGATTTAAAAACATTTAAAAGAGAATTTATAATATATATATCATTATCTATTTGAAATTAATTTTATTATATATCTCTAACAAAACTTTTACTTAAAGAATAATAATTATAATCCACCATTTATTAACTAATGCCTATATAAAATAAAGACTTTTATAAATAATCTACTAAATGATTTCTAGGTTTTTAGATATACATACAACCAAGTTTATAATCATAAAATTAAATAATCTAATTCATAAATCCACATTTTAAATTAAATAAATTAATTAAAGTTATGCATCCAACAATCTAAACAAAGTTTCCTAAAAGGAATTTTTTACCAACATTGCTATTAATAACACACAGAAACTAAATAACAATCTACAGAAACTAATATTAATCTACAGAACCGTCTCTAAGGCTAGAAAGTGAAATATGGGTTCTGTGAATAATGACAGAAGGAAAGGAAAAATGTTTACCCAAGGCTTGCACGAAGGAGTACCGAGGGGAGGCCTCGGACTCGAAACGCACGCGGGCACGGGCACGGGCACGGGCACGGGCACGGACACGGACACGTGCACGCGGACGGCACGGGGGCGTGCACGGGAAGGGCTGGCGGCGCGTGTTCTGGCGCTGGGCGCTGTCGCGGGAGCGATGCGGGGACGGACTCGGAAGGTGGGGAAGAGGGGTCTGGATTCGGAGAGGACGCCGAGACGAACGCGACGGTGGTCTCAGATTTGGATTTGGTGGAGGGAGGAGAAAGTTATGGAGTTTTTGGTGAAGAATGGAGTTGTGAAGGTTCTGTGATGTTTCTGATTGGGAAGAAAGATTTATGAGTATTATTAGTTAAGTCAAACGGGTTTGGGTTCGGATTGGATTGGTAACGGATTTTGACCTAAGTTACATATTAATTAAATACACATAAATATGGGTCTTACAGTTTCCAAGCTCATAGATGGGCAGTACCTGATGGACTTACCGTAGGAATGCCTGCTCAAGAACTGTGACATTCAGGCAAACTGGCAGATCAAAGAGCTAAGGCTGCTAAATTTCATCAACAATCAAAACCCTGCAGGTTTTTTCCCCCTCTCTTCCTTAACTTCGTCGATGAAGTAGACTAGACCATTGGTTTTTCTTTCATGATATTGTAACTTGTGCTTCCAATTCAAGTTCACAAGAATCACATCAAAACACAATGACAAATGCACATTCACATGTTACATAGTTATTTTAAACTAACTGTATATGTTGAAGCAAACTATCAGAATCCCAATACCTTCAAAGATTGGAACCACCAGAATGAAAAGAGAAGCTACTCCAAGGATGCAAAGATTAGAAAAAAGACTAGGTCATCTAAGAACAAGACCAAAGCAATTTACTCTCTTGGGCAACATAATCATTTCTCCTATAAGGTTTTCAGTCAATTGGCATGGTAGTATTTGTTTAACTACCATGCAGCTAACAACACCAGGGCATGTCTGGCCTAAGCTCGAAAGTCGCAACCTTTTGGGCAAAAGAGAGCAACATGACATTTCATTTCCACAAAAGAAGAGATATATCAGAAAGCGAAGGTATGAAACTGTTGTATGGATGTCATTTAGCAACTACTTTGTTTTGGGTTCTTGTACTGACGCAATAACAAAAAAATCCTGAGTGTCATCTATTAACATTCATCATGCTTTTACAATTATGGTACATGTATGAGCATGAAAAAAATTGACTGGAGGACATTGGCACTGTCTAATAAAACAAATTCATACTTCATTAGCTCCACACTATACATGTTCGCTTATTTGAACAATTTCAGCATACCAACTCTTCCATGCTTCCGCATAGTGTGCAAATAGCTCGCTCAAAGCTGACAAAATTAGCAATGTAAGAGTGATTCTGAAAAAAATAGAAAAAAAAAGGATCAAGGAGATTCCATAGCCAAAAAAGAATGGATCAAGGAGATTCCATAGCAACTTTGAAAATTCATGAAGCCTTACGCAATCTTATAGCTACAATAAAGATTTGGGTTAGTATACATTACAAAGATAGCACTCTTTGTATACGTAACAAAGTGAACTAGCAAAGTAGCAGCGACAGTCAACATAACTAACAAAAATTTGTATTCTCTAACAAAAAGTAACAAAATGAAAAAGAAAACAAACTATAAAATATAAGCAGAACCAAGAACTAGCATTCATCTTCATCAAACCCTATCAAATCATTTTCTATCAGGTGAGCTCCAAATAAATAGCAAATACATACGGCACGCATTTACTTGTTGGCACCTTGATGTGAGGCACATCTTGGGTGCGTCTAGAGAAAGGTGTCTCACCTAATGAGGTGCAAGGCGCAGCTGTTGTGCCTTTCTACGAGGCACACCTTAGGCGCCCCACTACACTCGTTGCACAAATAATGCTATGATACAGACAAGGATACGAGATATGGACATTTTCATATTGGTACAATATAGTCGCATATATTACACAAATACATATACAGGCAACATTTTTCCTCGTTTCCATGCAAGATAGGTCATAACTCTGGAAGGTGTCTGCCGTATTGTGACATTTCATTACCTATGTTATCATGGCTGGATCATCTTGATCGTATCCTCTCTCTCGAAAGAATAAAACTAGGACTTGTATATTAAGATGACAAATAGGAAGTAGTAGACTACCACAGAGAAGAATACAACATGACACAAGATGGGCATGATGACAGAGAAGCACCATCAAATTCTATGCACTAGCCTATATTTAAGTGCCAATATTGTGCCTAAAGCGTGTTCGACACAAACAACCAGGCATGATGCCGGTTTTGGAGTGTTTGTGCATACAAGGTATCTTGTCTTTTGGATTTTTTTTCTTAATTTTTTATTAACATTGTATTGGTCTTCTTATCCTTGAAGTTGACAAAAAATTGTCAGTTTTTATGGTTAAGTAATGAGAAAATAATGCCACAATTGCAAACTTAGTTGATTCACTGTAATTAATCCAGCTTGATATTCCACTATTACAACTGATTGATCTCATCCTTCTTCTCGAAAGAACATAAAAAACAACTGATCATTGTTCCTTATAAACTCCTTAGTTAATGTAGTCTCGTGTTTTTCATTGCAATGCCATAATGTTTACTTCCTTCTATGTTCTTCAGACATAAACCCATTTTCAACAGAAGATTACAACTGAACATAAACACATTTTCATAATGCAACGCAGCATGGACAAAGTCCCGTGCGTAATGCCAGGCATCGCAAAAAAAAAAAAGATTACAAGTTTGAATTTCAAGTAAAAGAACATAATAAAAAAGGAGAAAATTTGAAGAATTTCAAGTGAAACTGTCCGATCATGAATAACTTATCATCCTTCAACATTTAAAAAAAAAAGAATCTTTGAAGTTTGAACATCAGGAAGTTTAAAATGTTGGAGCTTTTCCTTGAACATGTAGAGAGAGCTTGCTCTCAACACATGTCTAGTATTATTTAGTCCCACATTTGAAAAGCATCATGAGTTGTATCTCAATATATACTTGGTATTTGTTGAGATGTGCACATGGGGTGGTGACCCTAAGGAGGGAACCATGTGGGTGATTTCACTAGGAGGTAAGGATAAGACTCTATGGTAAAGCATTAATGCTTTTTGCTCTTGGAATTTATTCCATTGGAGAGCTAAGCCCCGTAGGGACTTAGCGACTCGGACTCGGGCTCATGAGGCGTAATGTGGCGTTTTGTTGGCGCACTTTGCACTTAGCACGACAGCATCGTCGCTAGGCGCATAGTGCGCTTAAGTTGCGCGAGCCTCTTACGCAGCCGTTCGCGTGCTTGTATGCGCTGCCGATGGCGAGACCTGATCGCGTGGCCAGTTGACGCTGCCAGATGGTCAGCAGTTGACGCGCGGTTTGCCCGTTTTCCGTTGTACGTATTTTTAGTATATGTATACGGATTTCTGACATTTGTCAGGTGGACCGTAATTAGACTTGTCTTGCTTAACCTAGTCTTGGTTTAATCTTGACTTAGTTTATTTTAATTTGGTTCGGTTCAATTTGACTTAGCTTGGCTTGGTTTGTTTTGGTTTAAGATGGAAAGATTTTATATAAAAACCAACTCCTTCTCTCTTCTCCATTATTTACATTTACTTCTTCATCTTCTCCATTTACTACTTTCACCTACCAAGCCCTAGGCAAGTGCAACTTGCTTCATGATGGATCTCAAGTTTTATTGTTTCATTCTCTTCCTTACTTGATTCTAAGCCTCTTTAGAACTTGACATTTTTAGGTTTAATGGATGTATTCTTGTAGATCTAAGTTTGTAATTTTTGTTTTTTGTTGGTTTTGATCTCTGAAACTTGGTTATTTTCGAGATCTAATGGTTCCATGTTGTAGAAAATTCAATTCTACCCAATTTTGGCTTTTGAACCGCTTGATTTCGACTTCGTATGAGAAAGTTATGCCATTTTCGTGTTCAAGGGTTCCCCACACCTTTTGGTGCTGTCGGGACGATGAACAGTGCCGCGCGTAGTGTCTTCGCTGCCGCGCGCTGTGCTTGCGTGCAACGTGCGCCATGGGCGATTTTGTCCGCGCGCAATGCGCAACTTGCGCGCCACGCGCCCGCGCATTTTTCTGTCGCGCGTCGTGCTTGCGCGCAACGTGCGCCATGGACGATTTTGCCCGCGTGCAATGTGCAACTTGCGCGCCGCGCGTCCGCGCATTTTTCTGCCGCGCTCCGTGCTTGCGCGCAATGTGCGCCATGGGCGATTTTGCCCACGCACAATGTGCAACTTGCGCGCCGTGCGCCGTGCTTTCGCACAGCGTGCGCCGTGGGCGTTTTTGTCCGCGTGCAATACACAACCTGCGCGGCCACGCGCCCGCGCAATTTTCTGCCGCGCGCCGTGCTTGTGCGCAACGTGCGCCGTGGACAGTTTTGCTCGCGCAACTTGCGCAGGTCACTCCAAATGACTGTTTTTGCCTGTTTAGACTATTTTTTAGCTAAAATCTTGAAAAACTCAAAATATGAAAGTTGTAGATCTTTTTCTTAGCTTCAAGAATATGCTACTAGCTATTTTATGCAAGTTTCTCTCATTCATGATAATATAAGGATAGAACACGATAGTGGCCTGTTAAGGCGCACTCTTAACAAGTATCAAGTAACATGATAATTCGCGATAGTGACCCGTCGTGGTGCACTCTTGACAAGTAACTTGACATGATAATTCTTGATGGTGGTCCATAGTGATGCACTCTTGACTTGATAAAGTAACCTAACCTGATAATCTTGATATGTTGTTGCGACAGCAATCTTGACTTGCTAAGTAACTCTTGTCTTGACACCGTGGGTGTTTGTGCTTGTATAAGCTACATGTCTCGTCTTGCATCATGTCTAGAATATAAATTTCTGATTCCCACGGTCAGAAATTCATACTGAATCTGACTAGGATAATGACTAGATTGATCAAGTAGTCCATGAAGAGGTTTCCCAGCTACAGGCAGTCCCGTTATCTGGGTGCTCTAATTGGACTTGTAGCATGCCGTCGAGTATGGCACATTTCCAGCACACTGTCATGTGTTGCACCTCTAAGTCACCTAATCCAACTCTCTCAACTTGTGACCGGATAACCTGGATTAAGACTGCAGGACTTGTGGCTGCCGAAATATCTCATTGTATCTTGCTAGTAACTAGGCTTGTGATAACCCTAGTTAGTTAAAGTATCAAGCCGTACTCTTTGCTTGGCCGTGAATGATGGATGGAGTCCTATCTTGTCTAGTCTTGCCTAGATCCAGTACATGGCTATCTCAGGACATGCTTGTTTATGCTTTTACTTTATCGATAATTGGTTAGAGACTAAGTTCTGTTCAGGTGAAGGGTTACAATTCCGGTCCTTGTTTGGTTTACGGGTTGTAACTTGGTTACCGGAATAGTCCTTTAGTTATCTTATCGTTTATCACCCTGTTTTCTTTAACTCATGTCTTTCGTTATCCTTTATGTATCATGTGCTAATATGCTGGTTTTAGTTCTTAAGTGAAGCCTCCCTTGTGGCACTTGCTCTTTCTGGGGTCTGACGCAGCTGGTTTTGTATGGCCAGATTTCGGAGTAGCTCCCAAGGATCTCCCTGCCTTCCAGCCAGATGGTTAACACCAGACGTAATCCTGGCAACGAGTGGGTTTCTTATTTGTTCTCCCACTTTATTATAAATTATTCTTTTGAGACGTTTAGCCACCGAGCAAGTGTTAGCTCGTGTTGAAACTTTAATTTCTGTCTGCCTACGACTGCTACATGATTGACAAATCATAGGGTTGATTATGTATGACTTAAACTCTTTCTAATCTTTGTATTTTGTATGACTAGCTTCATGATCATCTGAATATGTAATGTTTGAGACGCCTTACTTTGTATGTCTGATGATCTTAGTTCTTGTAACAATTACTTGCTTGTTGAGATTGAGACACTAGGCTTATTCATGACTATAAGAGACTGTTGGCTTGTAGATAAACCCTCATGCATCTTGACAGCCGTGACCGTATATCGAGGTAGATTATACTTCAATGTACGTAGCTGGCTGTTTCTGTCCTCCGCTCTCCAGTATTCTGGTTATGGGGCGTGACAGGTCTTCCAAAATGCTACTGGAGAGAAGCTGCATTGATTGCCACTTTTATTCTGAATAGAATGTCGCATGCAACTTCAGACGTCACTCATCATGAACTTTGGTTCAAAGTCAGACCTAACTTGAATGTTATTCGAGTGTGGCGGTGTCTGGCATATATAAAACTCCTAGATCTGAAGATTCAGAAGTTCGGGATAAGGACTACGAAGACCATCTTCTTGGGTTATGCCGAGAAGAGTGATGCTCGGAGATTTTTTGATATTAAATCAAATCATATCATTGAATCTCGCGACGCAGAATATTTTGAAGATAAGTTTGCAAGGCACAAGAACATTGTTCTTGCGGATATTCCGGAGAACAATGAGAGTGCGCATGAAACTGAAGTTTCCAATGAGAACTAGTCCAAGAAGAGGTTGTTGTCAAAACAACTGTTGAACCAGAGCTCGTTGAACCGTCAACTAAGCGAGTGAGGAGGCCGAAGGACTTCGGAAATAACTTTGTCACCTATCATGTGGAAGCAGATCCGCTTACCTATGATGAGGCGATGAAGACCAGAGACGTTGTTTTCTGGAAGGAGACGATAGACAATGAAATTGATTCAATCACCTCAAATAACACTTGGGTGTTGGTTGATCTTCCTGAAGGAGCAAAATCAATTGGATGCAAATGGATTCTGAAGATGAAAGCAGATGAAACTATTGACAAGTTCAAGGTTAGGCTAGTAGCCAAGGGGTTTTTCCAGAAGCAGGGGATCGACTACTTTGACACGTATGCTCCAGTAGCCCGGATGACCACCATCAGAATGTTGATTGTTCTCGCAGCAATACATAAGTTGGTGATACATCAGATGGATGTAAAAACGACTTTCCTAACGAGCTGACCGAAGAGATTTACATGCAACAGTCGGAGGGATTTGTCGTCAAGGGTCTTGAAGATAAAGTCTGCAAGTTGGTAAAATCCTTGTATGGTCTTAAACAGGCTCCCAAGATGTGGCATGAGAAGTTTGACGTGGTTATAAGGTCAAATGGCTACAGGGTCAGCGAGATGGACAAGTGTGTTTACACAAAGTTGGCTGATGGAAGAGGTGTAATCGTTTGTCTGTACGTAGACGACATGCTGATCCTAGATACGGATATGGGCTGTATCACGGAGACAAAGAAGTTCAATATGAAGGACTTGGGAAAAGCTGATGTGATCTTAGGGATCAAGACCATCCGAATAGACACTGGACTGGCGCTGTCACAGTCTCATTATATTGAGAAGATGATCACACGCTACGGGTATCAGGATCTTCCAGGGATCGATACGCCTTACAGGTGTGATCTGAAGTTGAAGCCTAATTCGAAGGAAAGCGTCAAGCAGCTGAAGTATGTAAGCGTCATCGGGAGTTTGATGTATACTACTACTGCTACAAGGCCTGACATAGCTTTCGCCATGGAAATGCTGAGTCGTTTCACGAGCAACCCAGACATTGAGCACTGAAAAGCTGTGAAACAGGTAACGAGATATCTCAAGAAGACTTAGACATATGCACTGCACTACAACAGCGATCCACCGGTAGTAGAAGGCTTCAGTTATGCCAACTGGTGCTCAGAGTTGGAGAGCGAAAGGTCCACAGGTGGATTCATTTTTACAATGGGTGGAGCTGCTATATCGTGGAAGTCGAAGAAGTAGACTATGCTCTCTCGTTCCTCCATGGAATCTGAGTTCTTTGCACTTGATACCGCAGCAGAGGAAGCATAATGGCTTCGGGAGCTAATGTATGATCTTCCAGTGGTTGGGGCACAAATACCGACGATTCCGATATACTGCGACAACCAGGCAACTGCGGCGGCGGCATCAAATGACCTCTTCAACGGGAAGAAGTGGACTGTGCGGTTAAAGCACAGGACAGTACACAATCTCATCAAGAGTGATGTCATTGCAGTGATTAGGGGTGTCAACAGATGCTTATCGGTACGGACAGGACAATATTCGTATTCGATTTTTTTGTAATATTCGAATCTGATCCGATATCCGAACAGATATCTTTTTTGACACTTCGAATTCGTATCCGTCTAGTTTAACGGATACCGGATAAAATTCGATTCGATCCGATAAACTAAAAAAAATCGAAACTACCTAGTCTCTTGTTATTATCCGAATATCCGAAATATAATTTTTTTAGTTATTATCTGAATATTCGAAATCCAAAATATTCAAAATTTAATAGACTGATAATTTTTACAATCCATCAATAACATTAATTAAAAATGGTGATAACCAAATTAAAATTTAATATACAAAGACCAAAGCAATAATCAATCGACAATTCATCAGCTAACTACACAAGATGATTTATCTTATATATATATATATATATATATATATATATATATATATATATATATATATATATATATTGTAATTTCAAACAACTACACAATAATTTAAGCTACATATTACATTTGCAGATGGATTTAGTTACAACCGATCAACACACAAAATAATATACAATATTAAATTATTTGTGCACTGTATTGGATTTGGATGCCACCGACTGCCCTTCCGAAATCGAAGCTCGTCGAGTCTGACCCATTCACTGGAGCCTCATCTCGCCACCAGTCCGCCTCTGCATCCGCAACGAAGTCCTGTTCTGCCCTAGCTCGCCGTTCCAGGGTGACCGTAGGCGCCAGACCACGTCCCCCATCAAACTCGACTTTGATGCCGCGATCATCCTCGAAGTCTGTCGCACTCGTCCTCCCTTCCGAGCTCGACGCACCATTCTCCTCGCTCCTCCTGATGAAGTCCCCTCTCCAAAGTTTTCCTCTTGAGAAAACCTTTGTAGAAGAAAGGGCATAGGAGAAGAAGAGACCCTTTTACTTTTTGAAGTTTTCTTTTCTTTAGAAACCCATTTTGAGAGAGTGAACACAGATGTAAGCTATGCATCACCCGTACCCAATCCCTTCATCTTCTCCTTGACTTGGAACTTGAATTAGAGTTGGAAAGTAATAAAAAAAAATTTAATATAAAGTGGAATTGGAGTCTCGAGAGTAATTAATTTGTATGTTCACAATACTTGAAAATTAGAACTTGGATTAGTATCACCCACCCAACAGCTAGCAATTGAAATGACGTGTTTCAATTTCTTTGTAAATAAAAAATAATTAATATGTACATAATTTCATGCCTGAAAACTGGGAAGTAAAATGTCCGGCCATATATATATATATATATATATATATATATATATATATATATATATATATATATATATATATATATATTACAATTTAAAATCGGATCGGATATTAACGGATACGAATACCTTACTATCCGAATTTGTATCCGAAAAAATATAATATTCGAAAAATATTCGGATATCCAAAATTTCGTATAATATCCAAATTTTCGGATACGGAATCTAATCGGATTCGAATTTTCGATTATCCATTGACAGGCCTAGCAGTAATTGATGTTCGAAGTCAGGAGAACTTGGCGGATCTGTTCATCAAGGACCTTAAGCGCCAGCTGGTCGATGGCACAGCTTGTAAAATGGGCTTGAAGGCATTCTGATATTATATTATTGCAATCCTACCATAAAGTTTTATGCTATTAGTTTAAAGAAAAATCTACTAGGCATCTAGCTTTTGGTTCAAGGGAGGACCATTAACTGAAAAAATATCAGAAACAGTGGATACATGTCCTTTGTGGCATAAAAAGGTTACGAACCTACAACCACTGTTGTCTACTATATATTTTTTGCGAAAAACGGATCCTATGTTGAGGATGGCTTAAACGCCTTAATGAGTTCTCAGGCAGAGTGAATGCCTGATGTGCTTTACCGGAAGCACGGTAGAGCAGCACTACAATGAGTGAAACTCCATGCTACAATGGAGTGACTCCACCATGAGGTTCCCAGGTAGGAATAATGTCTCGGCTTTGCAAGCCAAGTCACAGCGACGTAGCACCGCAAATAGACAAGTAGCCTAATGTTGTATTATGAAATTAAAAAGTTGTAGACAACACTACAAAGGGGAGGATGTCCTCATGTTACAGTGACACGACACCACGATGAGGTACCCAGATAGAGGTAAAGCCTCGACCTTGCAAGCCATGTCGTTGTGGCATAACACCGCAAGGAAGCCTAAGGCTTCATGCTGGATAGTTTGGCACTACAAAGAAGCTTGTGACCTCATGCTACAGTAGTACGACCATTGAATTAAAAAGCGCGCCTAGGCATAAGGTGCAGCGATACGTAGGGACAACGCCTAGGAACAAGCCAAGCACACCACCTTAAAAAAGCGTGCGCCTAATGTAGAAAGGCACAGGCCCCAGACGCTCAACAAGGCGCGCATAGGCGTAAAGTTACTTTAATATATATATATATATATATATATATATATATATAAAGAATAATTGTGTGCCTATAATTAGTGATATTTTCAAGAAATTTGGACTTCTATGTAGCTAAGTTTTTAAATGTAGATATTTTTTACATATAAAGAAAAAAGTGTGCCTAGCTTTCAAAAGGTGCGCCTTGAGCCTTGAGCCTCAGGCTCCAGGAACCTTTGCGCCTTTCGTCTTTTGAAACTATGAGTACGACACTACGATGAGGTTCCCGGATAGAGGTAATGCCTTGGCTTTAGGCCATGTCATAACGGCGTAGCACCGCAATGGAGCACAAGGCTTCATGCCATGTCTCTTTAATAAAGAACTCACCTATAGTGTATGGACAGAGATATCATACCGTCTCTTGAGGGTAAACATGTAGACGTCCAAAATTATACACTGAAATCAGGCTGGCACAGGGCCTTTAATGTGCAGCCAGAAGTACATGTAACTACATTATATGAGTGGAAAGAATTACAGCTATAGTGCAGAATTCAAGGCTTAGTCCATTCTTGTATTATAGTCTGTTGTTTGACCCATGCTGGAATATTCAAGTCGTCAGCGACATCTCTCCTAATGCATGATGGACAGTTACTGTGGAGAACACTCAAACCCATATATCGAGATATGTGGGAGATTGCTGAAACTTTTCCTTGAACATGTAGAGAGAGCTTGCTCTCAACACATGCCTAGTATTATTTAGTCCCACATTAGAAAAGCATCATAAGTTATATCTCAATATATACTTGGTATGTTGTTGAAATGTGCACATGGGGTGGTGACCCTAGAGAGGAAACCATGTGGATGATTTTACTAGGAGGTAAGGGTAAAACTCCATGGTAAATCATTAATACTTTTTACGCTTGGAATTTATTCCATTGGAGCTAAGTCCCGTAGGGGCTTAGCGACTCGGACTCGGGCTCATGGGCTCATGAGGCGTAATGTGACGTTTTGTTGGCGCACTTTGCACTTAACACGACAGCATCGTCGCTAGGCGCATAGTGCGCTTAAGTTGCGCAAGCCTGTTGCGCAGCCGTTCGCGCGACCAGGTGGCGCGCTAGTTGGCATGGCCAGATGGCGCGACCAGATGGAGCTGCCAGTTGGCGCTGCCGGATGGTGCAGCAGTTGACGTTGCAGTTGGCGCACAGTTTGCGCTGTGTGCGTGTTGCACAAGTGCGCGCGGGAGCAGGTGACGCTATTGGCGCAGGTGTGCAGTTGGCGCGCGTTGTGCGCCAATTGGCTCAAATCGTGTTTGTGCACGATTTGAGCAGTTACAGAACGTCCAGAGCGATTTTTTCCCACGTTCCGAACATTTTGCTAACTGGGCAGTTACAGTGCGGGCCTATATAAGCTTCTCTCCTCTCTCTCAGGGGTTAAGTGCTAAGTGTTGTTGTTCTAAACAATTCCTTACGAATTTTCAGAGAGTTCAAGAGAGAAGAGAAACAGTGCACCAGCACCACCAGCGCCAGAGTCCGCACCATTTGAGGAGTCAGAAGAGCGGAGTGTTCTAAGTTCTCTGTCGAACTTGCTGGTTCCTGAAAGCTGTTCGTGTGGGGCGAATCAAGCTTTGACCGCTGGTGATCATTCACTCCAACAGGTCATTCTATCCATTTCTGTTCATCCGCTTTTATCTCGTTCTAAACGAGAACGTTTCTGATCTAATCAGAAAACGTTAGTGGACATCTATCGTTGCTGCTACGAATTCTTCTGTGCCTTCTTAGAAGTAACACATTAGTGTTCGTTTCTCAGAATCCTTCGGGATCTCTGTCGTGCACCTTCTTCGAAGTTGTTGCATAATTTTCAGTTTTCCATCAAAAAATTACACCCTGGAACTAACATAATATGATATTAAAAAAAAACTTCCTATAAAATATACATAAAAATGAAGCAATTGCCTTGCAAACACAAGTCAACAATAAGAAACATTAATAGTTGGTTTAAATTCTAACATATTCAAAGTATATGATAGCTATAAAAAGATACTTTTTGCATATATATATATATATATATATATATATATATATATATATATATGGAGCGGATCAAAAATCCTCCTTAGAAAGCCCCCCGAAAAACCTCCTCACTCTAATTCGTAATATTAATGTTAATATTAATGTTAATATTAATTTTTTTTTGAATTTTTTTTATATTAATGTTAATGTTAATATTAATGTTAAAATTAATTTTAATGTTAATTTTAGTATTTAATGTTAATATTAACATTAATATTAACATTAACATTAATATTAACATGAGTGAGAGGGATTTTTGGGGAGCTTTCTAAGGGGGACTTTTGATCCGCTTCCATATATATATATATATATATATATATATATATATATATATATATATATATATATATATATATTCAACATGAGCAAACCTTGGTTCTGATATTCTGGGCGATGAGAATCGGACAAACTCTCCCAGTCTTGAACCTGTTTCCCTGTGTTGCCATCATTTTTGCCTTCTATGACCAACCCAAGTGGAGTAAAGGGCCCAAAGTCAACACCGTTGGGACCCTGCAATTGCTTCTGCACAATTAGATTGCACTCAGTCATATCTTCACTCCTCATATGAACTCTGTTGGGCTTCTTCTCTTCTGAAGGGACCAACTTGCTCCTCTTTGTTAAGTCCACATTGGTAATGTCCATCCCAAAACCTCTCTTGAGCCCCTGCTGTGGACGTGGAACCGGCGGTACAGGAATTGTAACACCACTATCTTGCTTCCAATTAAATCCTAGCCACCGGAATGCTGGCTTCCTTGTGTCCAATTGTTGAGTCTGTTAACCCAATTTGGGTAAAGAATGGAAATATGTTATACCAAGAATCCATTTTGACTCCATCTTCTCTTTTCAGAAATATAGTCCCTACCATGTACCTTCTCTATAAGGTTCAGTGAAGAAAGCACATTTGCTATATCGTACAGTCGCCGCACCTTGGCTGCATTATAGTCTTGAAAAAGAAAAAGAAATAGTAAAAGTGCAGGGAAACAATGTAAACAAGGACCTTATCAAGTCAAGAAAGAAATGGGCAGTTCAATTACTTTTCATGTGATTTGGGTCATGGGCGTCGGCAAGCAGCAACCTTGCTGCTTCATCCAGTGAAACTGTCTCCGCCTACACTTGGAATAAATTATCATTAAGTAAACACCAATACTACCACCCTGATTGCACATAAATATATAATTATATTAATAGATACTTGACAATATTCAAGGTCTTGTAGCAATTATAGCTCAAAGATATCAGTAAGTTGAACTAATGTGTTCATGGTCGACATCTGTGCTCATCGCATGTAAATCCTGTTTGGTACTTTCATATTTTGGGTTGTATTTAATAATATAAATATACAACCTGCATCCCTCATCAACACTCTAGACTTTTGATGTAGTGGTAGAGACTTTAACATACTGAATGTTTTGATAGTACTTGTTGATAAAACAATTCACATAGGAAATTATATTACCTACCTTATAGCTCAAAGATATTAGTAAGTTGAACTAATGTGTTCATGGTCAACATATGTGCTCATCGCATGTAAATCATATTTGGTACTTTCATATTTTGGGTTGTATTGAATAATATCCCTCATCAACACTCTCTAGACTTTTGATGTAATGGTAGAGATTTTAACATACTGTATGTTTTGATGGTACTTGTTGATAAAATAATTCCCGTAGCAGATTAATCCAGACTTTTATAGTCTAGGGGAACTTGGAGCAATTATAGCACAAAGATATTAGCAAGTTGAGCTAATATGTACATGGTCGACATATGAGTTCATCACATGTAAATCCTATTTGGTACTATCATATTTTTTGTTGTATATACAGCATGCATCCCTCGTCAACACTCTCTAGAGTTTTGATGTAGGGTAAAGACTTTCATACTGTATGTTTTGATAGTACTTGCTGATAAAACAATTCACATAGTCAATGTTCTAAAAATCGCTAGGCGGACTCGGTGTGGCGGAGGTCCGCCTAGCGCCTAGCCCGCCTAGGCGGCCGCCTAGAAATTTTTTTTTTTTGAAAATTTTGAAATTTTGAAATTTGAAATTTCAATGTTCTAAAATCCAAATATTATCTTAAAACGCAAACAAATATCCAAAATACAAATAAGAATAAACAAAATAAAAAAAAAAATCAAAAAAAAAAATCAAAAAATCTGCCGCCTAGGGGCGCCTAGGGCGGCCCGCCTAGGAAGTTTTCGGTGCAGTGGACGGACACCTAGCGCCTAGGCCGATTTTTAGAACACTGCACATAGCAAATTATATTATCTTACATTTTAATCTAGACTTTAATAGTCTAAGGGAACTTGCAAAGTATTCCTCAATAGCTTGAACTCCGTCTACCTAGCTACCGACCAGATTTATATGTGCAGTGACGAGGCCAATTTCATTATTATTACTTTGTCCCGGAATTCCACACCAAAATAGAAGGGGTGATATAAGGTTGAAGGTCAGTAATAAAAAAAAATTACGAGAGGTGTTGAAAACAAGGGAAGGACTTTCCCCCAGTAATTCTTAAATCAAACTATAAATTAAGCAATAATATCAATATGTGAATTGGCAATTGTTTATTAAAATTTTCTGGAAAATGGGGCACCATGCTTACCTCTGTGGTAAGGAAGAGCTTAACAAAATTCTCCGTCAGCATGCCCAGTGACTTCTCCCTTCGGTTCTCTATCCCTACACCAAATCATTCTATTTCGCTAAATATTACCAAGAACTCAAATCGTCACTCCAGTACAATTACATATGGATAAAACTAGCAATTCTGAGGGGAAGCACTTACCGGGCTTCGTCTTAATGCAGAGCTTTTCTTCTCCATTATCTCCACTGTGATCCAATGATTTATCGTCTTCCTCGTAGTCCAGGTCCTTTTAAATTCCCCCAAAAAAATCAACTTTTTTAATAAAGGGAAGAAAATAGATTAGGAGGTATATAAATTACTTCTGATTTAAAGGATTCTCCTTCCGCACCAAAACTCCCCCTCGATGCCTCTGCCTAGTCCAGAAAATCAAATTAACATAAATTTGGGGGCAAATTGCAAAAAAAAGAAGCCAGCTTTATTATACCTTCAGATTTTCCAACGCCTTTGGAATCCCCGGGAACCCGATCCAAGAATACCGATTCTTCGCTTTCTTCGCAAGAACCTGAACAAATCCAAAACCCGCACCTTTAACTCAGAAAAAATCAATCAACCCTAACTAAATGTAGATCCGGAACCACTGACCCCGACGCTCTCCAGAATGTTGACGATATCGTAGATCCTCCGCCTCTCTACTCCGAGCTGCCTCGTCGCGTCGTCGAGGCCCACCGATTCAACGTCGTCGCGGTCGTACAAGCTCAGGAAACTACGAGAAGAGCCCCCCAAATTTTACAATCAGGCCCCTAGGGTTAGCAAAAGGGAAGTAGATTAAGGAAGGGTGGACCGCTCACTTGGAGCACAAGAGACCGAGAGACTTCTGCTTCCGGCTGTAAGCGTGGTAGAGACCGCCGGCGCCGCCGCTGCTGCCGGGTTCGAAGAGCCACGACGAACCCGACATTTTTGTTGAGGGAGCGGAGACTGCGGACTGTGGAGTGAAGGAAAGAGGGATCTGGAGAGGATGGAGAGCTGAGAGAGAAAAAGGAGGGATTTTTATGGAGTGGCGGGATGGTTTTTTTCTTTTTTCTTTTTGAAAGTTTAAAATAAGGATTTGTGTGCCTGAGAGGTCGGCAAGAACAAAGTTGGTTACTTTTGGCGGGAATAGGCTGAACAGTGAATGATATGCACGTGAGGACCCGTCCAAATTTCAGAAACACCATCTTAATGCTGACATTATTCTTTCATATAATGTTTGGTAAACCGTATTTGGAGGTGGAATTTAAATTTTTATAGATTTATAGAGAAATCCATAGGATCCTATGTTTGGTTAGAGATGGATTTGGATATGGAAAGTATGACAAAATCCAGAACTTGGATTTGGTTGGATTTGGGAGAAAAAATTAGTTATTCTTTAATAATTTTGTTAAAATAGTTATTCTTTAATAATTTTTTTAAAAATTAGTATATTAGTTATTCTTTAATAATTTTGTTAAAATATTTATTCTTTGATAATTTTGTTAAAAATTAGTTAATTAAAAAAAACTAACTAATAGTTAGTTATCATAATTATATTCTAAGTTACTAATTTATTAATTAATAATTTTATTATTTAATAATTTATAATAATCCTAATTAATAATTTATTACTTTATTAATCATAATTATAATAATTTTATTAATCATAACCATAATCTTAATTAATAATTTATTAATTAATATCCAATTATATTCATAATTAATAATCTATTAGTATTATTATAATATTAATTAATAATTTGTTAATAACTATTTTATTATAATCTTAATTAATAATATTTTAATCACGATTAGAATCATATTTTATGATAATTTAAATAATAATTTACTAATCATCATTATATTAATTTATAATTATTATTTTTAAAATATTTAATTTATAGTTAATTAAAAACTAACAAATATTTATTCAAAAATTAACTAATTGTTAATTATAAATTATAAATTATTAATTTTATAATTATAACTCGTTATTTATTTAAAAATTATTAATCGTTAATTATTAAAAATTATTAATTGTTAATTATTAATTACCAATCGTTAATTATAATTTATAATTATTAATCGTTAATTAAAAAGTATTAATCGTTAACTATTAATTATTAATCGTTAATTATAATTTATAATTTATAATTATTAATCGTTAATTATTAATCATTATTTATTTAAAAATTAACTAAATGTTAATTATTAATTTTATAATTAATAATAACTAATCGTTAGTTATTAATTATTAATCGTTAATTATTAATTATTAATCGTTAATTATTAATTTTATAATTAATAATATCTATAATTAATCATAATTAATTAATAGCTTAATTATTGATCATGACTATAATTTAGTTATTAATCATAAATCCAAATCCTATGTTTGGTTGGAGTTGGATTTGGACTTGGATTTGGATTTTGAAATCCATGATTTGGATCTGGATTTGAATTTTGGATTTCCAAATCCAAAATCCAAATCCATTTACCAAACAAGCCCTAAGTCGAACTCGAGAGACCCTTGTGATTATCGGAAAGAGATATAAGATCCTGACTGGATGGCAAAAGATCAATATATCGAGCCACGAGGACATATTAGTCCTTTTATTTATAAAAAATAATGAAAGTTTGGAACAGTAGACCCAAAAGACATGCAATGCAATGTACACAAAGTCTCGTAACATAACGTCGGACATCTAAAAAACAATCGCAAACCTAACCTAATCGAGTTAATTAATTTGTTTGGATTTCCGGAGATGGTTTAGTTTGCATTCAGTCTACAATGTTTTCAATTTGCAATTGTAAATTAGATAAAATATTCCCTCCTAGATTTTTCGACAATATAAAGCATTTGTCGATTCATCTACCTTACGAACTACGTGTCGTTTTATCTCTTCAGCACGATGGATATATCCATTTGAAAGATAAAATATCAATATACTATTCATTTTTTTAACAAATTTTGTTGATGTTGCGATTTAAATATTTTTTTAGAATGTGTCTTTCTAGGTACCTCCATCATCTTAAGAAGAAGGTCGACAACAATGCACATATAGAGACTTCGATATATGAAGCATATATTATAGAAGAGGTCTCAAACTCCTGCTCAATTTATTTCGATACTGTTACTTAAACCATTCCTATCCTCTTTCTTTCCCTAACACTGTCAACTATTGATGTGATCTTCCCCGCAAGAGTCGTAGTAGTTTCTCACTAACGAGACTGGCTACCACTCTTGAGGAACGAGAAGAGGAACAATCTGCCGCTTTCGAACAGAGTTCAGGTTGTGCCATTGTGATTGGGTCAGGGAAGTTCGTGGAAGCAAGCTATTCTTCTCATTCCGAACTGATCACTTCTTATGGATTCGTTGAGAATGATTTGGATCTAGTTCATGGCCTATTAGAAGTAGAAGGCGCTCTGGTGGGATCCTCACGGACAGAAAAAGATTGCACTCAATTTGATAATAATCGAGTGACATTACTTCTTCGGTCCGAACCAAGGAATCAGTTAGATATGATGCAAAATGGATCTTGTTATATCGTTGAATACTCATGTCCAAACAATTTGAAGTAAGGTTCCAAGGAATGACGATGCCGTGGGAGATGCACGATACAATGGAGGCTTATCAATATTCAATGTGAGGGGTAATCCTATTGGTGCTAGTAAGAAACGGTAGTTGGAGGAACGATGAGTTGTAAGCATCTCATCGATACATACTGTTAAATCATGACATACAAGAAGTGAGAGATTGTGAGATGTAAGTGACTAGACTTTGAATATTTTTAATATTGCCAATGACATATACTAACTATATATGTTTCTTCTTATCTCTCGGTATATTTAGAGATGAAGTGAAAATGACGAGACCTAATATTAATGAGGAGGTACTCCAAAGAGAAGCCAATAGTAACTTTACATCCTGGTTTACCAATATATATAAGCAACTCAGACAACATGATAAATATACTGTTGCTGCATCATTTTTGTAGTTGTCGCTACTAACATGTCTATTGTCAATGTGTGATTACATATTTTCTTACCTGAAACTACATTCGTAAATGAGAGCCTTCATTATTTGGCATTTGAACCGATTAAAGAAGTAAGGACTTGGTCCGACTACGTTATTTAATGTCTTCGAGTTTAAAGCAACTAAGAAACCTATAAATACTGAATTTCTTGCTGACGGCTTGAATACAAAGGATTTCAGTGTCTGTATAAAAGGGACCATCTATGATGACGAGCCAGACTTTGACTATTATGGTGTGCTTCAAGATATTATAGAATTGCAATACCACGCCCCATATGACATGAATATTGTGATGTTCAAATGTGATTGGTTTTACACAACACTAAATCAAGGATGAAAAATTAATAAACAAGCCAGATTCGTGGATATAAAACATCGAATGAGATATATAGGGTCCGTCTCTTTTGTGATAACAAATCAAATTGTTCAAGTATATTATAGAAGTTACCCAAGGCGTTGTAGATATCGATTTGACTGGTGTGTGTTATGTAAGACCAAAGTTAGAAACACGTTCAATGTTGGAGACCCAACATACCATGATCAGGTCGAAGAGCCTCGATGTTTGGGTCAACAGACAGAGGAAGACGTCGTGGATAATATGGAGGTTGAAGCTATTGTCGACAAAAATGTAGGTGCAAAAGTGGTCGATATAAAAGACTTAGCTGACAACCAGATAATTGGCCTTGTTTACGACCAGGAAAATGTCTATGAAGAAAAAGAAGAAGAAGAAGAAGTTGTTGTTGATGATGATTGTAATGTCCCGCTCTGCATGGTGCAGTTGGATGGTTTATTGGCTTGGCCGATCATTTGAGCGAGTTCTCGCGGAGGATGTTGTAGAGATCTGCACGGTCGATATATATCGTCATTACTTCAGGTGTGCATGTTTCGATGAACTCTCCTTGCCTTGCCTTGCCTTGTCTTATAATAAAATAGACGAACACACATAGATAAGAGCGTAATCTCATTTTGTATACTTGATGCTATAGAAAATGGAACGTTAATTTGATGCTAGAGATTGACTTTAACACTACTACTATACATGGACTTTGTTCTTAGACTACGTACTTATGTAAAGTAGAGTTGTCTTTATTTTTATCAAATAGATTATGTTACTATTGTAGGGTATTATAGAAAGAGTTGTTTTATTGTCTAAAACATGATGATTATGTTCCCCTGTACTAATGTATTATTGGAAATATCACCGTATTTATGTTTCACTTATGGGAATAACAGGTTACAAGAATGTAAGAGATGTAGTTTTAGTATTCTAGCACCAATAATATATAACATTGGATATTTATGATCATTAGGTCATAAAGACAGTATATGTGGACTGGGAACTGTATAAGTATGAAATTCCTGGACAGAGAATTTATACTCAAGCGAGGGCTCGAGATATTTGATCAGGTAGAAAAGATGTTTTATGCATATGATGGATATAGATGCTTTGTGATTATTTATATTCGTACCATGCATCTGTGTACATTCTGTAGGAACGTTGAGCACCTCTAGGGTGGATGAATAGAGTTCTTGTGTGCAGCAAAAATATAATCACCAATTAAAAAAAAACCTAAGCAATATCACAGGTGTATAGTAATGAGCAAACTATGAAATTTAAATGCAAAGTGTAAAGAGCATCAGAAAAATAAACTCATGAAACAATAATGTATACTGGTTTCCCTCTGAGAGAAATAGTCCAGTCTCGAGTACTCTTGCTCGATTTTAATCCACTATAGTACAAGCTTTAACCGAGCGCTTGCAGCTCCTTACAACCAAGAGTTTTTATACGAAGGACTCGCAACTTCAAATACGACAAACTTGAAAAGTGGAACATTTTTGGAGAGCCTTCTTTACAACTCAAACAACCAAACTCTAGATTGAAACGGAGTGACACTTGGCTTGGCTATGAGTCGTTAAAGGCTAAATATGAAAGTGAATAGCTCTGGAATGCTTTTAAATAGAGAGATGAGAGGAATCAATGAATGATTTGGAATAGAAAGTTTCCCTCTATTTGTAGCATTTTTTAGGGCAGCACTCGGCATGAGTTTAGGTCCATAAATATCGTAATTTGACAAGCGATTGGATATTCAGGAAGACCAAACTGTTCTGGAAACAAACTAGCAGAACTCGGGCAAAGTTCGGGCCAAACTCGGGCAGTGTTCGGGCCGAACTCAGTTAGGGTTCTTATGTGAATATATGCTCAAATAATGTATGGGCTTTTTGTATGGTTATTGGATATGGGTTTGATATAGGATTGGATATAGGATTAGGTATATAGATAGGCTTTTGAATGTGGAGTTTAGAAAACCAGTTGTCAACCCGATCAACCTTACATTTTTTCTAGATTCAATAAAAGAAAAAATACATAATAAAATAGAAAAACAAATCTTGATCTGCATCTGTAGTTTTTGTATGACGAAGACGACGAGTAGTAGCTTGTTGGAAGTAGACGTTCTGTTCTTGTACCTGTAATATATTATTTGTGTATCAGCTAAAGTTTATGTAGATTTCTTGATCTGTATCTGTAGTTTTTGATGAATGTGTTTTTATGTCGATTTATGCATTCATTTTAAGAATTTTGAAACGAAGGATTAAAGAAGAGATTCAGATAAAATGTTGGTGCTATTGTAGGAGCTTGCGTAACTGAAGTTTGAACGTTGCGAAGCGTTGCGACTCTCGACACGATCGAATACTTGGTGGGTGATTCGGTCCCTTATTTTCTATTCCTTCCCGTAAATGAAATTCTTGTTGCCTTGAACATATCAAATCGATGATGCCAAGTTAAATGCATGCCAAATCACTAAGATTAAGACTCGGGATAACAATATCGATTTTAGAGTAAATTACTCTAAAAATATAAGTTTCACACCCAAAAAAGAAAAGTTAAGGTTCTAGAAAAGAGATAGACTATTCCATGATCTGCAAAATATAATGAAACGTCGGTTGCGACACATGGTGCCTCGGGAAATTTGGTGCCTATGAGATGCTAAATCAGAACTTACGGCTTTGAGAAATTGAACTCTCGCATGAATTAAAATGATAATGCTGCTTAATACTGTCCGTGCTATACAATTTTGTTTCATATGTAAATTGTTCACACATTGGCATGGTTATGGACAACTTGTGTACAAGTTTATTTTTTTCGAAACGGTATCCGGGACATCGGAACCGAATCGACCTAGGGGGAATGGTTATCGTGCTTCGACGCGAGGCATGCGGGACCTTCAATAAGGCTTGCAACCTAGACTGAAAGGGTAGCATCGCATGCCACTGAATTAGTCCCAAGTGGTGTGTAACACCAATGACCACATATAAGATAATAACATGCTCATCTATTGTCTTATACGGTGGTAATTATATAATCTCTGTTTATACAGGGACGAGCACGGTCGTGGTAAGAATTGAGATAAATTGCTATATTTTACTGTATGCTTTTACTATTCAAAGAGGGCTATCGAAATAAACTGAATTCATCTAGTTCTAAATATAAAGAAAACTTGAATGCATGCCTATCTTAACAATCAGAGTTAATTTAGACGAGTGGGTTCGTCCCGCTCACTAGTGCATTTCCAAGTGTACTAATCCTCCAACCCTACAGGTGACGAGAACTCTGGGGGTGCACGGTGCTAGGCCAAAGCTGAAGTTTGGGGAGACATTTTGAAGCTCTACCTATTTTGAAGTATTTTGAAGCCCATTCATCGAAGGCTTTCAATGTATAAAAGGGTGTGAATGTATGGAACGACAAGTATTAGTCCAGACAGCTTGTCGAGTATTATCTTTTGTTTCAATCAAATGTAGTCGCAATTGCTATATTTTACTGTATGCTTTTACTATTCAAAGAGGGCTATCGAAATAAACTGAATTCATCTAGTTCTAAATATAAAGAAAACTTGAATGCATGCCTATCTTAACAATCAGAGTTAATTTAGACGAGTGGGTTCGTCCCGCTCACTAGTGCATTTCCAAGTGTACTAATCCTCCAACCCTACAGGTGACGAGAACTCTGGGGGTGCACGGTGCTAGGCCAAAGCTGAACTTTGGGGAGACATTTTGAAGCTCTACCTATTTTGAAGTATTTTGAAGCCCATTCATCGAAGGCTTTCAATGTATAAAAGGGTGTGAATGTATGGAACGACAAGTATTAGTCCAGACAGCTTGTCGAGTATTATCTTTTGTTTCAATCAAATGTAGTCGCAATGGCATATCCAATGTAATATGATTTGCACTTAGTTGCAAGCTATCAATGAAAGCACATTTTCTATCTTCCTAAACTGTGTGTTCAATTCTATGCGATTTGTAAAGTTTTAACTTGATGTAACAAAAGATGTATCAAATGCAATGTTTTTGCCTTGTACGAATGCAACTCAAGACTCGTACGACATCACGCCCTAGCGAGGATGATCAATTCGGCATAATCGATGCCAGGACGAACAATTTGTCGAATTGGGGCATGACAAATTAGTATCAAAGCATAGTTAAGTTTTCTCGAATTTTTGAAAAAAATATTTCATTTGGAATATTGATTGTGATTACTCGATTGAATGTTTGTCGATATGCTGCGTGAAATAAAAGTTCCATACAAGTAAGCCCGCAGATATTTTGAAAATACTAATGGATTTACTTTGTTTTGTAGAAATGACTAAGAAAAATAATGATGCCACAACAACCAATGTGGTACATAGTTCGGCTAGTTCGGAGGACGATGTCCTAGCGAGACTATGATGGAAAGAATGTTGCGTCTGATGGAGGCACAACAGTAACAACTTCAGGCGCAGATCCAGGCCCAATTTGGTGCACAACAGAAGCAGATGGGTGCCCTGACGTTGTTTGCCATAAAAAATAAAGACAGGTATTACAGAACACTGAAATTGATTGCAAACTCGCTTGTACAAAGAAAAGCCTAGAAAAAAATTCTAGGAAACAATCTAAGTACAATTATTTAGTTTTGATTCTGGGGGGTGACAGTGGAGGCTCGGGAAAGTGCTATCAACTATGCCTTACTCTGTGGACTATCTGACGCAGTCTTTAGATCTTGAAGAAATTGCCTTCTTGAAGGTTGCCAGCCTCTTGCATGGGTGTGGCACCCTGCTATTTATAATAAAATATATGTGGAGCCGCATAGATGGCATGTTGCCATGTGGATGATTGGCATGCAAAGATCCACTCTTTGGCTGCCATCTGTCAATTTGTTGGGATTTTGTTGCAGCAAATCTGGGTAGTTTAGGACTTGGTCAGATTGCCACGCGTCCTATCGCAGGAATCACTTTTTTAGCCGCGTAGATCTCTCAGTTTTCGACAATGTAGGGCTGCATGAGACTCATACGGCTTAAGTCGTAAACTTTCTTAGTCCAGACATAGCTTAAGGATTTAAGCCGCATAGATTTTGTATTTTGGTCGCATAAAGCTCATGCGGCTTGGATCACAGTTACTCTTGGCTGCATGAATTTTGGAGACTTTGGGGTCGCATATGTCTGAGCCGCATAAGGTTCATGCGGCTAAGATGATACTCTTTCTGGCCGCATGAAGGCATACGAACCCTGCTTTTGGGAGACGTCTCACGTCTTATTTTTTTGTCGAAGTGTCAGGGCTGTCATTTTTGTCAGTTTTGTCAGGACTTGTTAGCTATATCAGACGAACTGCTCCTCTTGGCCGCATATCTCTTCTGCAGCTGGTTGTCGATGGGCCACATATGTTATTGAACCAGTCATGTGGCTTTCCTTTATGCGGACCTGTTTGGCCCAAAGTACGTATACGACAATTTGTAATCCGCATGAACCCCATATTTTTTATACTTCTACAAGATCCCCTTCAAAGTTTTCAAATTGCAAATTTGGAATACTTTGAATAAGAAGCATGAAAATATGTCAAGCTGCAGGGAGTCTTCAAGTCGCAGGAAATTTTTTTGAACTGCAGAGATATCTTGAGTCGCAGGAAAATCCTGAGCCGCAGAACAAATCTTGAGCCGCAGGGACACTTCGAGCCGCAGAGAGCTTGCCAACTGTCACTGCTGTATTTAATTTTCTTGATTCGGTTGTGGATCTCTTTTCGAGATAAAGCAGACGGTTACTGGGGATAAAGTCCCCAAATGTCGATATTATCTTTAATGATCTCGAGAACCGAAGAGACGCTCGACGGTTATTAGGGATAAAGTCCCCAAACGTCGTCCTTATCCTTAATGATCTTCGAGAATCGAAGAGTCTCTTTTCAACAACTCTATAAATAGGAGTCATTCAGATAGAGAGAGATTTTCCTCTTTTACCTTCTCCTCCTTCGACTTCATCATACTTTCTGCTATGGCTCCAAAAGCTTCCAGGTCGACTGGTGCGACGGCCAAAGGGAAGAGACTTGCTTCTCTGTCGAGAGCGGCAGACGCTCCTTCCATTCATTCCGACGTGCAATCTCCTCTCAAGAGTAAGGATGGTGAGCAGACGATGACTGAAATTTTGAATGGCCATAGCGCATATTTTTATGTGCGGGCTTGTCATATACTGCTTCTGCTTTAAGCCTGGTCGATGCATGCCCTATCTCATTTGGACCATATGTGTTCTATATGATAGCGTCGCATGGACTGAGCCGCATGACCGCTGCTCATTCGAACTTGAACTGCATAAGTGCCTCAAGATTGATCTCTAACATTTCATGACTGAGCCGCATAGATGCCGCGTAAGCACTTTAAGATCAGGCCGCATGAATACTGTAAGGCTGGGCCGCATGATTGCCTCGTGACTGGTCAGCACGAGTATTGGGCCGCATGAGTTTTTTATGACTGAGCCGCATAAGAGCCGCATGAACATGACTGAGCCGTATAAATGATGTATGAGTACTTCATGAAGCCGGCCTCATGACTATGGGCTGCATGAGTTCTGTTTTGGCTGGGCCACATAACTGGCTAGGCTACATACAGAGTTCTTTGTTTTCTTGGTGCTAAATTCCCTTTTCCCCATATTTTTGTAGGGATCTGGCTAGCAAACTTCTCTAGGACTGGTATCGACGATGGATTGAAAATACAATATTCTGGCACCTACATCAAACAGCTCAAAACTCCCCATGCTTCAGAAGAGTTTTCTCTACGCATTTTTGGCATACACATCAAACAACTCAGGACTCTTCATTCTTCGAAAGAGTTTTCCCCAGGTGGTAGGAAGGGCCTTTATACCTCGAAGAGTTGGACGGTGGTCAGGTGTCGTTATGAACGTCCTGCCTTCACGGCTCTCCAAGTAGGCGAAACCACCATCAGGGACCATGTTTTGAAGGTATGGTCCTTCGGGAGAGCGGGGCTAAGGCATCCACAATACGGAGGGGAGGATAGCATACTATATTTGCCCTCCTCCAGGCAGCTCCTTAGGGATTCAACAGCTTTGTTTGTTTCTCAGCAGTAAAACATGACTTCCTTCGAGGGCCACGAAACTGCTTGAAGACGAAGTGCTGTCAAACCAAACTATGTATTGCCAGATTTTTCTTTCTTTGCTTTCTGCTGTCGATGTAGTCCTATGAATGTAACTGATCTTGAATAAGCAGAGTATGTTCACTCCATTCTTTATTTGTGGTATTTTGTGGTACTTGTACTGGAGGGCCTAATACAACATTTGTGTTTGATAAAGAACATCCCACTGGGGAACTTTTGTGGACCTATTGCCCATTTGTGCATCTGGAAATACGAGAAAATAGATTTGAATGATATTTTGTGGACCTACTACTCTTTGGTACACCGGTGGTGTGAGTAATAGATTAGAATAATTTTTATGGACTTATTACCATTTTTGTGTACTGGCGATGCGGGTACTGATAATAAGTGGAGAGAAAACCAACATATTTACTCAGGATTTGAATGATATTTTGTGGACCTACTACTCTTTGGTACACCAGTGGTGCGAGTAATAGATTAGGATAATTTTTATGGACTTATTACCATTTTTGTGTACTGGCGATGCGAGTACTGATAATAAGTGGAGAGAAAACGAACATATTTACTCAGAGGTAATGAGGACGTGGTAAATATGGGTCAAAACAAAGCCTTTCTACTCAGAGGTAATGAGGACATGGTAGGAGTAGGCCAAATGGGGATACACAGAATAACTCAGAGGTGTTATCAACGTGGAAGTTCTATGTATTGGGTGATTTGTTTGTGATGGACGGAAAAACATCTCAGAGGTAATATGGACATGGTTGTTTTTTTCGGTTGGGGAATTTTGTGGACCTATTACCCTTTTTGTGCACTGACAGTGCGAGTAATAGATTAGGATAAGTTTTATGGACCTATTACCCTTCTGCGCACTGGTGGTGAGGGTAATAGATTTTGAGACAAACTCCTGGTGGAGAGTGCCACTCGCATTCTTCATCAGAACTTTTGGGCGTTGTCGGTGGAGTAACATACCCGAGGTCGCGTCTGGATTTGTGATAATGATCCTGAGGTTTTCCTGTCGATGACGGCGGCTGTAGAGGCAATCGTCGACCACTGCCATAATTTAGACCCGGGATAGCCTCCATGTCGTACCCCTACTTTTGCATGAAGTACTTGGCTTGAGGACTATACAAATAGAGCGGTAGTCTTCCAGCGTCGGGTCCGAGGTTTGACTTTTGTGGCGTGAAAGATTGAGGACCTTCTTTTTGGCCAAAGATGATTGTGTGATCCCATCCTCTTCTGTCTGGGACCGGGAAGTAAGCGCCTTTTATGGGAGCAAATCGATTTGGGGTATGGACGGTTGTCACCCGTGTGTGCAGGCTAACGTCTAGACGTCCCGTGCGGCATACGTCAGATTAGGCTTATCATACTCAGAATAGTCTAACGGCAACTTCTTATTGATGAAATAGAGAATTTTATCCACAGGGATTACATCATCAGGAGAGGGGCTATCCACATGTGTAACCAAGTATTTGGTGAGTTCTTCGTCCTCCTTGGCTACCCCCTGCGAGCTTAGAGGTCTGGATGCTGTCTTGGGCAACTTGACCACCAAGGGTTCCGTTTGAGGTATTGACTTGCCTGAGAGTGTTGGATCGACACTTGGCTGCTGGCTCGTCTTGGGAAGACGGATTACAATTGGCTGATCAACAAGGTACTTTGTGTCTTCCATTCGCCTTGGAGCAGATTTTGGCAATCAGATTACCATCGGTGTTACAGAGGGCCTTGCATCTTCCTGTTGCCTTTGATTGGACTTTGGCAGCCGAATCACCATTGGCCCTATGACAGGTTTTAGCTCCTGGCTGGATCTCAGGAGACGGATGACCATTGGTTCCAACTGCGTAGGTGTGGCAGGAGAACTGAGCACCTCTTTATGCAAGATTACGACAAGGGGTGCGGCCCTGTCCGGTTTGCGGGCTTGGAGACGAATTCTCAAGGGTTCTTCTAGCCCTGTGATGGCTTCCATCTCGTCAGTTATATATTTCCTAGATTCGTCATATAGACAAGCCTCCGAAGAGTAATAAGATTCAACCCCTTTGAAGTGATCAATGTCGGCGAATTTATTTTTCACGGAACCATGCTTACTGACATACTTGAAACATTGGTGAAGGGTAGATGGCACGATCATATAGTCATGTATCCACGGATATCCCAGGAGGATGTTATAGGAGGTGTCTGCATCTATGAAGTAGCAGGTAACTTCCGTCTTCAGGTCACCAATCTGGCATTTCAACCGGATCTTTCCTAGGGGATAGCTCCTTTCCGAGTTAAAACCGCTAATGGCAGTGTTGGGCGATGGTAGCCGATGCATAGGGATGCCAAAAAGTTGGAGCAGGCTTTTCGGGATAATGCTAATTGACGAGCCAGGATCGATATGCATCTGATCCACCTTGATGTCGCCTATGTATCCAGTATAGTACAAGGGGCGATCATGCAAATTGGACTTGATCAACATATCCTGAGGAGTAAATATGATACTGAGCATTGCATCTGTGCTATCACTGCCCTGTGGATCTGCTGGCGAGTCTTCCCCTGGAGGCTTGACCTGAGCTAGGTAGGCGTCAGCATTTTGGAGTGCTTCGCTTAATACGACAGGAAGATCCTTAGAGAGCCTTAGGAGCTCGTATAACGACAACTTTGCTGGCGTATTAGCTAATTGTGCTAATATGTCAAAGTTGTAAGGTCTCTCCAGTCCCTGAGGTACATCATTACGGAGTGGCCTATCGAAGCGGGTTTTCTTTGTTTTGGACTTATCCGCTAGTGGAGGCTGAAATGGCCTTGGAACATCAGAGGGAGGCAACGTTGCTGGCTGAGGATCTTCGGCTGAACTATCCCGTACGGGCTGGACTTGTGCTCCAGACCGGGTAACAATGGTTGCAGCTTCCTTAGCCTCGGCTAAAATTGTATGACAGGATCTAGACTTTATGTCCTTTTTTCTTGCTGGTAGGAGATGACACCCCATGAGTAACTTCGGGCACCAAGTCTGGATGCACCCACATGATCTCTCCTTGCGATGTGGTGAGGGGTACCAATCCAGATGTCTGGCTCCGGACGGGTGGAAGATTAGTAACCTCCATCGTTGCCCGAGGGACAGGTATGACCCCGTCTGGAGTGCTTGTTGGAGAAAAATCGCCGAACTGAATAGACACCATATTTGCTGCCACGGTAACCTCTTCAAAGTCTATCGACAGAGCTTTGGAGTCGATAAGACTCTGAATGTACCGCTTCAATTGGAAGCAATCATGAGTGACATGATGGACATAGCGGTGGAAGTGACAATACTTTGGGTCCTCCATTTCTGCCGCTCGGGATTCGTGTCTTGGTGGAGGGAGCTGGATTCTATCCCCTTGCAAGAGCATATCGAAGATAGGTTTGACATGACTATCTTTAAATGAGTAAGTAACCTTGGGCCACGGACCTTCCGCCTATTTTTGTTCGGGTTTCGGAGTCGCATCAGTGACCATTGCCTGTTTGCCTTTATTGTCCCGGTTGGTGGTGGCGCCACTGTTGTTGTTACTGAAGGTGGAACCAGGACGTCTGCCCTTATTTTTTCCGTCTGGGATGTGTAATCCCAGCTGGCGAGCCTTCTTCAATTTTGCCTCTGCGTTGGTAGCACTTATGATGAAGGTCGTCTAATCCCTGAACTGATCGTCACCCATCCAGAGGCAAATTGCAGGGAGCAGCTTCTTCTGACAGATTTTAATCAAGGAGCTCTCGGGATTGCCTTGGGGCAATCTCATTGCAGTTTGGCGGAACCGCTCGATATAGTTCCTTGTTAGCTCCCTTTCTCCCTGAACGACGTCCATGAGAGACGACATCGTTACATCATGCCCCACTTCGTAAAATCTTTCCAGGAACCTGTGTTTGAAGTCGCCAAAAGAATGAATGCAGTTGTCGGGAAGGTTGTGGTACCAGTCGAACGCGATCCCCTCTAATGCTCCAATGAATAATCGCGTGAGGATGGCATCACTATGCGGCAAATGGTCGGTTGTGACCTCAAAGTAAGTCATGTACCGACTAGCAGAGGTCTTCCCATCATAAGAATCGATATGAAACAGCTTATACTGTGGTGGAAAAGGCACATCTCTCCATGCAACGGGATATGGATGTCATATTCTGAGATCCCGAGAGGAGTCTCGAGCATTGAACATTGTTCGAAGCTCCTGGACTTCCTTCCTAGCCTCCTTGGCTTCATCTGCAGCTGAAGGAACGGATGCTGCTAAGGGATCATCACCCAAATGAAGGGCGGGCGTGTTGTAGTCTGCGTTGACTGCGGGTCCCAGGCTTGTTTGTCCGGGCATCCTCGTTGGTTGAGTTGGCAAGGCAGCTTTAATCTCGTCCACGGACTTGACTAAGGACAGGAGCATGGCTTCTAGCACTTCTAGCCGTTGTCGGTCAGAAGGTGCTTCATGATCATCGTCATCCATAAAGACCGTCCTCACGTAGGTAGACGTGGAAGGGATTGTGGCAGAGGTACTCTTTGTGTCGTATCCTTGTATAGAGAAATCGTCAGGGAATATCGGAATATCATCTTCCTCTGACTCGGAAGGGGTGCTACCCTTTGTGCAGGAACCCGCATCATCTTGGTGAGGGTGGTGGCCCTCAGGGAAATTCAAGCCTGTTGCATAGTTCTGGGGGATCTCTACCCCCTGTATATGCTCTTGGTACACCGGGTTATCGCATACATTGAGAGGACTGCTACCCCCAGCTTCATCTACTATCAAGGAAGCCGAAGGCACACCCCCGGGTGTCGGAAGCTTCTTTTTGGATCGAGTGCCTAAATAGACACCCCTATGGTTGTCGATGGGAACCCTCCAGATGAGGGTCTCCTTGCAATACTGGCTGAGATGGCCGGGCTGGAAGAGCCTATCTTCTTTCCTCCCTTGCCAGGAGGAACCTTCTGAGTTGAATTACAGGAGGCGAAAGGAAACTCCTCGTCCTCTAGAATTTGCACCTGTTTCTTGAGTTGTTGTCGGACAGGTGCTGGCTGCAGTCGCTGGAAAACTGACTGTCGATCTTCAGGTGCTGCTGATTTGTTGCAGCAGCAGTTGATGATGACTTGGGTGCAACGACGCCCCGAGAGGGAATTATTGCATGCCGACGCTGCCGTCTTACGTTTGTGAGTAATCACGTCATGTAAGTCGGTAGGAAGCTGCTCTACCTTTACACCAAACTTGTGAACTCGGGTATCCCGAGCGCACGGGTGCTTAGGCATCATGTTTGCTCTCTGATCCGTGGCTAGTAAAAGCACTTGCTCTGGATCTTTAGAGGGAGACTTTAAAGATCCACCCTGTCCGTTAGCCCTGGGGGACTGGACGCGGGTGGTTCTGTACAACTTTCCGTCAGGAGCTCGTGTAACAGTCAACAGGACCCGTTGACAGTTAGCAACTTGGACAGTTGATTGGGCTGGTTGGGCCCGCACTGCCCTAGACTTTTTTGACTTAGCACCCGAAGGCGCATAGTAAAAGGAGTCCAGATTGATACATCCCATATCCTCAGTGGGCCGCATGGCGTCGGGCCCACATGAGAGACGGTCGAATACAGAGCTTCTGGTAGGGCCACATAAGATATCCCGTCTGATGCCAGGATTGGCTGCCGCATGGACCATCTTCTTACGGCTAGAGCTGGCTGCCGCATGGACCATCTTCCTACGGCCAGAGTTGGCTGCCGCATGAGTTGTCTGCCTGCGGCCAGAGTTGGCTGCCGCATGGACAGACTGCCCATCTCCCTTATGTGACTTCTTCTTTGTCCGTATGGATTTCCCTTGTGCCTCCAAAAACTCAGCATAGTAGTGTTTTTCTCTGCTGGATTTGGGGACAGTGGAGTCCTCCGCGGTCGGAAGCAAAGCCGCATGAGAGTTTTGGTCACCGTCTTGGGCTGCAGAAGGAGTATCTTCGAGAACTTGGTCGGAGGTAACAGTTTTATGCGCTGACGTCCTGCGATTCCTCTTTGAGTTGACTCGCTTCTGAGACGGGCTGGCGCTCCCTTCAGAGAGCATTTCTTCGAAGGCTTGTTGGTCAAAACGAACCACAAGCATTTGCTGCATAGAGCCGATCTTGGACGCGTCAGATTGCATCACCAGCTTCTCATCAGAAGAGAAGGACGTCCCCAGCAGAGTCGCCATCGTGTTTGCCATAAAAAATCAAAGACAGGTATTACAGAACACTGAAATTGATTACAAACTCGCTTGTACAAAGAAAAGCCTAGAAAGAAATCCTAGGAAATAATCTAAGTACAATTGTTTAGTTTTGATTTTGGGGATGACGGTGGAGGCTCGGGAAAGTGCTATCAACTCTGCCTTACTCCGTAGACTATCTGACGCAGTCTTTAGATCTTGAAAAAATTGCCTTCTTGAAGGTTGCCAGGCTCTTACAGGGGTGTGGCACCCTGCTATTTATAATAGAATATATGTGGAGCCGCATAGATGGCATGTTGCTACGTGGCTGATTGGTATGCGAAGATCCGCTCTTTGGCTGCTATCTGTCGATTTATTGGGATTTTGTTGTAGCAAATCTGGGTAGTTTAGGACTTGGTCAGATTGCCACGCGTCCTGTCGCAAGAATCACTTTTTTAGTCGCATAGATCTCTCAGTTTTTGATCATGTGGGGCCGTATGAGACTCATGCGGCTTAAGTCATAAACTTCCTTAGTTCAGACATAGCTTAAGGATTTAAGCTGCATAGATTATGTATTTTAGCCGCATAAAGCTCATGCGGCTTGGATCACAGTTACTCTTGGCTGCATGAATTTTGGAGACTTTGGGGCCGCATATGTCTGAGCCGCATAAGGTTCATGCGGCTTAGATGATACTCGTTCTGGCCGCATGAAGGCATACAAACCCTGCTTTTGGGCGACGTCTCACGTCTTATCTTTTTGTCGAAGTGTCAGGGCTATCATTTTTGTCAGTTTTGTCAGGACTTGTCAGCTTTATCAGACGAACTGCTCCTCTTGGCCATATATCTTCCTTCTGCAGTTGGTTGTCGATGGGCCGCATATGTCATTGAACCAGTCATGCGGCTTTCCTTTATGCAGACCTATTTGGCCCAAAGTTCGTATGCGGCAATTTGTAATCCGTATGAACCCCATATTTTTCATGCTTCTACAGACGTGGATCATGAGCACTATGGATGCCAACACCAATGCAACGATCGAGGCACCTAAAGAGGGGAAAGAAGTCGAGGAAGAAGTTCAACCACAAATGATGAATTCTTCTTCCTTGTTCAAAGCAACGGAGTTTCGCAAGATGAACCCGCCTAAGTTCAATGGTCGAGCAGAGCCTGATGTGATCGTGGGATGGCTTTCGGAGATTGATGACTTGTTTAACCTTCTCCACATCGAAGGGTCCTAGAGGGTATCATGTGCGGTCATTACAAATTCAACTGAGGGCCTACGACTGGTGGGCAGCGAAGAAACATGAAATCTATGAAACCGACACCAAGATTTCCTGGGAAATATTCAAGAAAGACTTTCTTGAGCAGTACATTCCTCGTGTCTTCCATCGTAAAAAAGAAGGCGGGTTCATGATGCTGAGACAGAGAAATATGTCAGTTGACGATTATGACTCAACTTCTCAAAATTTACAAAGTTTGTTGGCACCTTTCTGTCCAACAAGGAAGCCAGGTGCGAATGTTTTCAACATGGCTTGAATGACGAACTGCGAAGGGACGTCATGAATCAAAGGTACCGAACCTATCACGAGTCCTACGATGCCGCTATTGATAGCGAGCAGATCTTTGGCCGTATGTCACAACGAGCCGTGCCCGTCGTCCGTAATAATTTCATCAAACGTTCTAAGAATGCTGGAGGATCAGGAATGCCAAAGCGTCAAAACACGTTTTAGAATTGGGGTCACTTTTTTGTAGTAACATGAACTAGATGCGGCAAGTATGGGCACCGACTGCCCAATTGTCAATCGAGAACATGCTTCAAGTGTGGCGAGCTAGGCCACCTAAGTCAATTCTATCAGACGGGGAGGCCAAATCAATACCCTCCAAGGTACGTTCCGATCAACATCCACTAAAGAACTTTCTAAATCAGAATAGAGTGCCTCCACTGCAAGGAGCAAATGCGATGCTCGTGAACCCGCCAAATCAACGCCACGGGACGTAAGGCCGAGTTTATCGATTGACTCGAGACGAGGTGTTCGAGTCCGATACTTTTGTAACAGTATATTACTCTATAAAAATATACATGCTCGAGTACAAAAGAAAATAAATTAGCCATGCAATCGTTAGATATGAACATTAGCGTTAGCACTCCATCGGGAGTCGATATGTCGGCAAATCTTATTTATAGGGATGGCTACATTTGTGTTGGAGGTAGAAATATATCCTTGGAAGTCATCGTCCTAGACATCAAGGACTACGACATAATCCTGGGCATGGATTGGTTGGGTGCTTACCATACAACGATCGAGTGCACGGAGAAGAGAGTTGTGTTTCGTCTTTCTGGCGAGACAAAGTTCTCATATTCGTGCGGTACAATATCAAAGACGGCGATGGTGGTATCGGCAATCTCGACAAGACGTATGTTGTGTTTCGGCTGTGAGGGATACTTGGCATCAGTTTGAAATACAAGGAAGGATATTACAAATATAATACAGACTGATGTTGTGGCAGATTTCCTTGACATTTTCCCAAACGAGATGCCTGGGATGCCGCCAGATCGAGAAATATAATTCAGCATCGACACCTTCATGGATACACGACCGATATCAAAAGTGCTTTACTGAATGGCCCTAGCAGAAATGAAGGAGCTGAAGGTGCAACTATAAGAGTTGCTAGACTGCAGATTTATTCACCCTAATGTTCTCCGTGGGGAGCTCATGTGTTGTTTATAAAAAAGAAAGGCGAATCGATGCGGCTATGCATCGATTATCGAGAACTCAACAAGGCTACCGTGCGGAACAAGTATCTACTACCACGAATTGATGACTTGTTCGACCAACTGCAATGCATAGCAATATTTTCAAAAGTCGGTCTTCGTTCAGGCTAGCACCAGTTGAAGATCAAGCCTGACGACGTATCGAAGTCTGTCTTCCGCACTCGATACGAATATTATGAATTCCTAGTCTTGCCGTTTGGTCTGACAAACGCCCCAGCTACTTTCATAGATTTGATGAACCGAGTCTTCCGACCCTTAATAGACAAATTTGTGGTCATGTTTATCGACAATATCCTTATTTACTCGAAGAATCGGGAAGAGCACACAGAGCACTTGAAGAGGGTGCTGCAGCCTTTGTGTGAAAATAAATTATACGCAAAGCGGAGTAAATATGAGCTCTGGATGAGTAGCATGATGTTTCTCGGGCATGTTGTCTCTGCTGAAGGTGTCACGGTGGACCCAAAGAAAATTGAAGCGGTGGTAGATTGGAAACGACCTACCTCGGCTAGCGACATTCGAACTTTTCTGGGCTTGGCGAGATACTACTAAATAATTGTACGAAAATTTTCTAAATTAGCGTCACCTCTGACTCGCCTCACCCAGAAGGGAGTCATATTCGAATGGAGTGATGACTGTGAAACCAGCTTTCAAGAGTTGAAGCAACGGCTCGTCTCAGCTCCAATCTTTGTACTTCCAGATGGTCCAAAAGGCTTTTAGATATTCAGCGATGCATCAAGAACTGATCTAGGGTGCATGCTCATGCAGAAGGACAAAGTCATCTCCTATGCTTCAAGGAAGTTAAAGCAGCACGAGAAAAACTATCCGACGCATGATCTAGAATTGGCGGCAATTGTGTTCGCGTTGAAACTTTGGCGACACTACTTCTATGGTATGGCTTGTAGAATCTACATAGATCACAAGAGCCTCAAATACCTATTCACCCAATGAGAACTTAACTTGAGGCAGTGGCATTGGCTTGAACTAATAAAAGTCTATGAGCTAACGATCGAGTATATGCCAAGCAAGGAAAATGTCGTAGCGGACGCTCTGAGCAGAATATTTATGGGATCAATGGCCATAAATAATAGGATACGTCTAGACTTAGAAGAGATGGGTATCAAACTCGGAATTGAGTATCAATACCTACACTTGGCTCAGTTGAAGCTTGGGTCGAGCCTGCTTGACAAAATAAAGACCGTACAGAAGGACGATCCATTCCTGAAGAAGATGCATGAGCTGATTTCAACAGGAAGGACGATCGACTTTACAGAGGACGGAGACGGGATGATGCGACTGAAAGGAAGGCTCTGCATTCCTGAAACTGCCGAATTCAGAAAAGAAATTCTGACAGAGGCACATTATGCGAAGTTCTCGTTACATCCTGGGAGCACCAAGATGTATAAGGACTTGTATAGAAGCTTGGAATTTTAGGCGCATCTGGGACTGAAGTTTCCATGCATCACAAACGTCATGCGTCGAAGACAGAGGGCAAATGTCAGCACAACATTCAAAGACAAAAGATAAAAAGCACATAAAGAGAAGATTTTTTGAAAACCTATTACATGGCTAGCTTTTACTATAATAAAAGTCCAGTATAGACGCATCACTCTGATGTCTCAGCATAGACGCATCTCTTTCTCGTCAGAGCAAATCACTTCCTTGTTAATAAATGAATCACTTCATCGTCAACGCACAAGTGCTTCAGCTAATGAAGCAGTTATTGAGCAGAACGTAGGTTGGCAGTCAATCCAAACCGGTGGCACTTCCAGCATAACGAAAGTCGGGGCATGATAATTTCAAACTTTTCATACAACAGGCACTCAACGTCATCTCATAGAAGAATACTGCCACTAGGGTGCACGAGCACTAATTGCTCTGTCTATGGCTAACTCGGCGCATCTCAGTCTTCTGAAGGGGTTCATCGTCAAGATCAAAGCTTCTTTGAACGAGGAGATCCACAACCCGCCGTGCAACATCTTGTCAAGGAGGAGGATCGGTCGAGTTCATTCTCAACAAAAAAATATGTGAAATGAGAACAAACTTCTCTTCACAAACGCTGCTATTTATAGACCAGGGCAACCAAACCCATGCGCCAAGTGGCAGCTCTTCCTGAACTTAATGCGATGAATCTAGCATTAATGGCAATGAATCTATCATCTAAAATGAGCTAAGTCAAAAGTCATTTATTTGAGCCTCGAAATGCTCAACAGGGTTGACCGAAGGAGATGCGCCCCAGCTAATGCGTCCCTTAGACAGATGCACCCTTCAACTCTCGGTGCTCCACGACTGATGTGCCTAGTGGCGTATAAACAGAAGCATCTACCTGAGCACATCTTCCATCAAGCATTTAATGCTAAGTGACAGAAATGATAGCGGCATGCGTCTCGAAGACTAAGCAGGCAGCTTTTCAGAAAATGAAGAGTCGTTGATGTCAGAATCATCATTACTTGTTTTGACGGTTATGCTCTTCCACATGGCCGACTAAACACTCGCATGCGCCTCCACAGCCATGCGCCCAAAGTCTGCATGCGCCTCAAAAGCCATGCGCCCGGACTTGCTATTCGACCTCCAAAAGTCATATGCCAAGTCTCTTCACGTGTCGGGTCCTAGGCGCATCCAAGCAGATCATCCTGTAATAAATCTAAGATCTTTGAGCAATGTACATATGCCATGTGTCATTGACTCAGTTCTGCCTACGAATGGATGCCAACCACTCAAGATCTCAGCAACAACCAAATCTTAACAATTGCCATGTGTCAGCTTCTTCGCAGCCCAACAGTGCAGTCTCAAACAGATTCGGTTCTAGCTTCCTAGTGCAACATCCATGCGTCCAACAAAGTCAGACACGTGGAGTCCCTACATACAAAATCTTCATGTGCGTATCGCATATGCGCGTATTAATGGATCATTCTATTGCTTATAAATAGAAGGATCATTCCTTCATTCAACCCTCTTCAACCTTAATCAAATCCTCAAATCTATTCAACAGCTTCGACTCATCACCTTCCCTGGAGCACCTCAGACATTCAGAGAGCTCGAGATCGTCATCAGATCGTCAACGGAGTAAAGAATACCTCTCCATCGCTACGATTCCCAGATAAGAACAAAAGTATACTAGAAGAATTCTATCGAGATCCTAAATTGTACTATATTTAGTTTGTTCATTTATAAAAGTTATTTCAATACTTTTTAATGGCAAACAACTTGGCATAAACTTTTGGTGGTACGGTATGGAGAATGACGTGGCTACTTTTGTGTCACAATATATGGCGTGTCATCAAGTGAAGACGGAAGACCAAAGGCCAGGCGAGGAAATGTAGAACCTTGCCATTCTCGAATGGAAGTGGGATAATATCTCGATAGATTTTATTGTAGGATTTTCGAAGATACCGCAAGGGAATGACGCAATTTGGGTCAATGTTGATAGATTTACCAAATCGGCTCACTTCATCACAATCAAAGTAGCATAGACCGTCGATCGGTTAGCACAAATCTACATCAATGAGATTGTTAGACTGCATGGGGTACCGGCCATAATAGTTTTAGAAAGAGGGGAAAATTCTATAGCTTTTTTGGATGAGCTTACAAGCTGCAATGGGGACCAAACCGAATTTTAGTACTGCATACCACCCCCAGACGGAATGTCATATGGAAGGGTGAATCAAATCTTGGAAGATATGTTGCGTCTGTGTGCGATTGATCTAAAGACTAGTTGGGATACGCATTTGCCGCTTGCGGAGTTTGCGTATAACAACAGATATCAGTCGAGCATTCAGATAGCTCTGTATGAGGCACTTTACGGAAGGAAGTGTCGGTCTCCGATATGCTGGTATGAAGTTGGAGAGCGACAAGTGCTCGGACTGGAACTGGTGGAGCATGCCGTCAAAAAGGTCCGCTTGATTCGGAAAAGACTTCGCATCGCACAAAGTCGACAAAAGAGTTACGTAGATCTTCGTCGACGACCGCTAGAATTTTTTGTCAGGAACCATGTGTTTTTGAGAGTAACGCCCATGTGTGGCATGATGCGGTTCGAAATTAAAGGCAAACTGAGCCCAAGATTTGTAGGCCCTTTTGAGATCCTCGAGCGAGGCGCAACTGTTGCTTATCGGATCGCACTACCTCCTGCCTTGGCTGAAGTACATGATGTTTTCTATGTTTCATAACTTTAAAAATACGTACACGATCTATGTCATGTGGTTAGCTTCAATTAGTTCACTACAACAAAAAACCCTTTTAATGACGGCTAAAAAGCGTCATTAATGACGAACCATGACGCTTTTTTTTCCACGGCAACCGTTATGAAAACGGGTGTTATAAATATTTTTTAAAAGCGTCATAAAATAACCGTCATAAATAGTTTCTATAAAAGCGTTATGAATAGTTAATATATAGTGCACAATTCAGAACAATTTTAAAACGTCATGAATAGATAATATGTATAGGCTCAATGCAGCACATTTATAACACTTTATACTATTCAAATTAGCACATTTATAATGCTCTATACTGCACAGTATATATTACATTCCAAAAACTTAACATTATATATCACCATCTTTATTACATTTCTCAAAATAGAGTACATATCAACATCTTTATTACATTGAATATCCAAATACAGATTGTACCCAGAAAATAGGAATAAATCTCTCTTTTGCTAACCAAATTATTAGAAATATTTACTTAAGTAGATTCTGATCATGGATCTTCTCTCTGCCATCTCTTGAAGATATCGGGAGTCCTAAAGAGAAGTAGTGTCGCAGCTGAGCGATCTGAAGGAGCAGCCAAATCATCATTGCCAAAAAAAAATTCTTATTCTTCTTCTTTTTCTTGACTGCACTGACCTTGACTGCCAATTCTCCAATAGCCCAACAAGCATTATTTGCTACTGATGCAGCCTCCTTACACTGACTTGGGTTCTGAAATAAATTATAAAGACTTTGGGGATCAAAGTCCGTAAAATAAAATGAACTCTGTAGTTTCAAAAAGATAAATAAATTAATCACTTACCAATTGTTTGGCTGCAACATTTAGAAATTCTGATAAGCGGGAGTGCAAATGTACAGGGCACACCTGGAAATATTTTACAATTCTTAGAACTGCTGCAGCATGAAATCTTTTTAAATGGACAAGTATAAAGTTTCAATTTTTCACTCACTCTAGCAAGGTCTCCAAGAAGTGCAAGGGCACTTTGTCGTATATCAGCAGAATCATCCATGCAACATTGCAAAAGCAAGTCTCTCAAATTGCTTTGCCCGACCTACAGGCAAATCACAGAATATTGGAAAGTCCATTTTCGCCATAAGTATGAAAATGTACAGAACACCTAGTACAGTAGATCACGTAACTGATAAGAAAGCAGTCACAAATAGAGTTTTACCACCATAACTGACTATAGATGATTAAAGTTTTACCACAATAATTAAGTTGCAGTGAATTGATATGCTGCAAAAAGAGGGCTCAGAAGGTCGCTACTCTGCTCAAGGAAGGACTTTCAGTGAAGCCCTTCTCACACAAGAGGTGTCAGAAGAAGCATTTCTCATCACAGCCATGTCAATCTGTGATACTGCATACTTTAACCAAAGTTAGCTAATCAACTGATGATGTCAAAAGGACCAAAGGAAATCAATGTTCAACTAGACAGGCATATGCTACATTGCTACCATCAATAAAACTTGCAAGAGCCATTATTCAAAAAATTTAATTAAGTTGTAGTGAGTTGGTAGATGTTGGAGAAGAGGGTTCAAACGGTCGCTACTCTGCTCATGGAAGGACTTCCAGTAAATTCCTTCTCATACAAGAGGTGTCAGAAGAAGCATTTCTCATCCTAACCACGTCAACCTATGATACTACATTTTAAACAAAGGCAATCAAGTTGTTGAACACTGAAAGCTAATCCAACATATGGTACCAACCCAAGCAAATCATATTCAAGTAGAAACATACAAGGTGAAGAGTCTAGGATAGGTATCCTTCGAGTAGTTCTTATAGGAAAAAGTTTCAAACATCGTGCAAAAAACATCAAATATGAAGAAAAAACAGTATGGACAATGACATACTTGATTCTGAGATTGATGTGCTCTTGGATCCCAAAGCCCAAAAACCAGTGTCACTGAAATTCCTCCTTAGTAATTCATACTCTTTCACCTTCAAGCCACTCTCCAGAAGTTGCATTGCTTTGTCACCTCTAACAGTGACATAGCAAGCAATCTTTTCATTATGCCGGATGCCAAAAGATCGTACAGTATACCTAGCTGGATAAAATGCAAAATTGAATAAACTTTAGGTACAACATGGAAAAATCACTCACGTGCATAGCATAATAGTATGAAACCTACCCTTGGAGAACATAGGAGTTTGTCCGCTCAATTGCTCCAAAACCTGGAAGTATGTTGGATAGTAATAGTTAAGAAAAAAAAAACTAGAAGGTGTAGGGTAGCACAACAAAAAAGAGATAATTTCTTTACTTCGACTCACAACAACATAATAAAATCAAGTTTTATTGGTGCATACGAGGGTTGAAGAAATTTCTTTACTTCGACTCACGACATGGAGAACATATGTACAAGGAAAATGGGAAAGTGACAGATGGTAAAGGGGGTTGAATTTTCTTATGAGTGAAAGATATTGTATATAAAGTCCAATTATACTTTCACAGTCCTCTATTAGTATACAGGCTTCTATATCAAGACAAAAAAGAGAAATACAGGCCGTTTACCTCGTTGCCACCGTGTGGACATGTGAATATAATTGGTATTTGGTGGTTCAGTTAATTGCTTGATGCATGACTTGGCAGTTAGCCAAGTGAATGGTTAGATGGTTGGTACTCAAGACTCTCTCCTGGCCACTAAATTTGTCTTATCTTTTATATTCTTCCTTCAACATTGGCATACCAGATCGGCTCGTCATGACCAGTGCCATTCAGGTTCGTCAGGGCACGTGCCCGAGTGCGCCATTGCACGCCATGGGACACCTGGTAGGAACCAAATACAAACAGCCATTTTCATTTAAATGAATCCGAAGTCCAAAATCGACAAATAGCAAACCCAACCCAAAGTCCCAAAATTAATCCAAAAACGGATCAGAAACCCTGAATCAATCCGTTTTCTTTCTTACTCCTCATCCCAAGGAGCACCCTCCAAGTTCCCCTAAACTATAAAGAGACTATACAAAGAGGCAAGCTGATACAACTTGATATAGGAATTACAATCATCTCTATGACACATTAATCCAAAGAGTGAAATCGTGCCATCAAAATAGGTATTTAACTGGGGACATTTTGCCAAAGGATGGATATATGACTTCTGGCTGAAGAGAATGTGCTTCTGGACCGCAGAAATACATTGCTAATGGAGTTAAGTTTCTAAACAATCAAGTCGTCTAACTAACCAAAAAAGTAAGCTTTTGAAAAGATGGTAGAGATATAGACTATACACGTGAAAGGCAAAATTTTCAGATTGAAGATTTACCATTAGTCCAATAGCATAAGAGTGAGGGTGGTGTACAATCAAAAGTATGATGTTAGATAGTGAGAGACATCACTTTGCAAGCAAGCAAGAGAACATGAAGATATTTAAATGATAAGAAATGTGTTTAGTCAGATGTAATTTGTAACAAGAGAGTTGTGTGTGAGATCACCTGGCAATCCTTTAAAACAACACGCTCTTGAAGTTGGACATTGCTACAAACAATGGAACCTTGAACTAAACACCCGTCGTCAATAGCGACATGATTCATCACAACAGAATTAACAATCTGTAAGTTCAAAATATAATATTATCGATTAGGAGTGTAAACTCATAAGTAAAATACAAAAAGTTTAGCTAAATAATGACATTAGAGGGAAAATCTATTGCAGGACCTAGCTCATGTTTGACTCTGGTAAAAACTTATCACAGCAATAACCACAACTATGGAAGTGGCAGATCAGCACTGATACATACAAGTAGAACTAAGTAAATAAATATTGCTCAAGGAAAACTCTGTATGACTTCTTTATTTGAAACTACCTTTACGTTTGAACCAATCCTGCAGTGGCGACAATAACAGAACGCTTCACGCTACATTTGTCACCCAATTTTGAACCTTCAGCAAGCATGCACTGTGGGCCAACCTAAACCATCAATGTAACTAAGTTACAAGGAAAAAGAACATAGAGAAAGCCCCTAGAATGAGACAATTGGCAAGAAACAAGACAATATTAAAAAGAGTTATGTAAAATGTGCCATCAAAATGCAAGAATAATATTCTATGCAAGAAAAAGAGTTTCCAAAAAGAGAAAACAGGTTCACAAACAAATTAAAACTGAAACATAAGTAAAAAGAGAAAAATTAAAATCCTGATATGCATACAATTAGTAACCTTTAGCAATTAACCAGTGTACAACTACCTACACCAAAAGGGGGGATGAACAAGGGATACATCAAAGAACAGTTTATCCAACGAAGGGGCTGTTTGGTTGCTGTAAGTTTTGCTGCAGTAATTAGTGCTGCAAAACTTGCACCAATTCCAGTGCTTGTTGGCTGTAAATGATGTATTTACAGCAACAAATACTGCAATAAACACCCACATTTCCTGAAGCTTTTTTTTGCAGCCAAAGTGGCTGCAACATCAATTACAGCAGCAAAAGCTGCAAAGGATTTCAATTTACAGGCAAACAAACAGCCTCTAAATGTATGATTCTGTTCACAAGACGAAGATATATAAACTAAGAGCATACTACAAGACTTTCTTTGATCACTTCCCAATATTAAAAAAAAATGGAAGCTCAGCAGAAAAGCAAAACAGAATCCAATGAAACATATGACGACATAAGACTTCTCAAGTAATGTACACGTAGTAACTATGAGATCTACTTACAGTCGTTTTAGATCCAAGCTCTGCTGACGGATGAACAATGTTATTTTGCACAGAGAAAGAATAACCATAAAGGTGACTAGCCTCTCCTACAACCTACATTCAGAGGTAAATGAAAAATAATCATCAAATGCTGTGTGAAAAACTCAAATGGAAAATGATCAAGTGAGAAGAATATCAAGGAGCATCGGTTATGCATATTGCTTACATCACGGTTGATATCACTGAATGCTTGAATAGAATTTAGACGAGCACAGTACTTGCTTTTGTTTGCAATGTAAGCACAACATTTATGTGTCTTTGGAACAGAATCTGAATCTTTAGGACCCAAATCATGTCCATAAAAAGCAGAGGGAGCAATTACTCTGTGTTGAGACAGCCATGCCAAGTTGTTCTATGAAGAAAGAGTACCATTCCAGCCTTCTTCACTGTGATTAACTCCATTTGCCAACGCTTCTGATCTCTGATTCATATTTTGTCAATAATTTAGATAAGGATTACTACTTTGAACTATGGCCAATTATCTCACTTAGCGTACCAGCTGGGTCCTAACAAGATATGGTAAAACATCATGCCGAATACTATGAAACGTGTTCTTCTGATCCAAAACCTCCTGTAGAATGGTCCTGAAAAACTATCTTGATCAGAAACATAACAAGAGGATATCCAGCCCAACGATAGCAAAAGTTCAGAATAGGGTTGGAGAAGACCTGAAGCGAAATTAGATCTCTGTGTATATGCAACAATGACAAACCTTTTGAAGGCATACATATGGGCATCCATGAGATCAGCACGAATTTCCATCTGGAAAATAATCAATAACTCTATGTGGTTAGATGTCGTTTAATTAGCAAACATTAAATTCATATATACAATTGTATAGAAGTGTTGATTGGCTAACAGCAGACATTGTTGATACCTGACCTACAGCACGGAGTATGCTCTTTTGAACCCGAATATCTTTATCAACCTCAGCTCCTGTTGAGATTTACGAAACATAATGATTACCCACTCAAAATAGCTGCTTCAAACATGTAGGAATAGTCAAATAAGAAAACCTGAAGCTACAAGTAGCAAGAACTGCCTTGTAGGATCAAGCCCCACAATATTGTGTCTGACTGGTTTTTTCGCCTTGTCCTTTCCTCCAGAAGATCCAGACTCAGAAGGCCCAGTGATAGGAGCGTTACAGAGCAATATAGTAACTGCTGCTCCATGCCTCCTATGAGTTGCTGCCACTGCACCAGGTGGCACATCAGAAACAAGATCACCGCTCACGATCTGCACAAACAAAATTTGCTGTAAGGTAGCAGGAAAATTTTTTTGAATCTTAAGAGTTGACAGGAGCTTTGAAGGCTGAAATGTTTACCAGAACATCATTTGCTGTAAGGTGGTGAGCCACTGCCCGCAATGCGTTCACGGCAGCGAGTGACGATAGGTGGTGCTCCACTATGCGTTCACGGCAGGGTTGCCTCCGGCGATCGGCCACGTAGTCCGCAGCCTCCTCCAGCATCCTCGGCGCCGCCAGCTTCCTGCACCCCGGCACCAGCCGCCTCCACGAGGCAGTCGAAGAGGCCGGACGGCGGGTCTTTCTTGTACGCGTCGGCCACGGACCCGAAGACCGATCGGAGGAGGAGAGCCGCGTGGACTCTCCCTCCGCAGGAGCCTCTCTGCATGACCGAGATTAGGGTTTCGACAAGCCCTCTCCATCTTCTCCACCCTTTCTAACTAGGTTTAGGGTTTTGGATTAGGGTTAGGGTTTTGGAGTTGGGGAAAAGGAAGGAGAAGAAGAGAAGGAGAGGAGGGTGTTGCTGAAAGGAGGAGACGAAAGGAGAAGGGAGACGAAAGGAGTTGGGGGAGAGGAGGGAGACGAAATGAGGAGAAGGGGAAGACCAGAACGGTTTTGGGGGAGAGGGGAATTTTTGTTGAAGCGCGGGATGTAGCAGGATTTTACCACAAACTGAACTTAAAAAATATTACAAGTTTGCCACCGCTCTAAAATATTAATAACGCTTTGTTTTATAAACGTTATAAAAAGTCCCGAATTAGCCTAAACCGTTATAGAAAAAAGGTATTTCAAACTTTCATAACGTTTTTTTATCAGCCGTCATGAAATCCACTTATCAAACGTCATTAAAAGGGTTTTTTGTTGTAGTGGTTAGAGCTACGTGCGGACTTGTCTTACTCGGAGGAGCCTATTCAAATTTTGGACCTAAAGAAAAAGACCTTGCAAAATCGATCGATGTCTTTGTTCACGTACTTTGGTGGAACCATTCAGTTAAAGAATCGATATGGGAGATGAAGGCAGAGATGAAGGAGAAGTATCATTCATTGTTTGCATAACTTAAGATCAGACCCTTGATCTTAAGTTTCGGGATAAAACTTTTTCTTAGTGGTATATTATGTAGTGTCCCATTTTCGATAGACAGCGTATTATGTAATATGCTTGCGGCAAGTCAGACTGTGTCAAAACTTATATGGCTAGTCTGACTCGATCACTGAGCTTGGCTTACGATAACACTGTGGCATCAAATAAATCGATTTGGACGAATGTTACGAGAATCGATCCAACTAATGATACGACTTCTGTTGGAATAAGTCCTAGATGTAGCAGGTTGTGTCTTGACGAGTGAGCTCTATATAAGAGTCCGTTCGATGGGACCAGGCTGTTGTACGATTTTCTTGAGTTTTTGCTACTTGGTTTTGATGAATGTATTTTTGCATCAATTTTTGCATTCATTCTAAGAATTTTGAAACAAAGAATTAAAGAAAGGATTCTGATAAAAAAGTTGGTGTCATTACAGGAGCTCGCATAACTGAAGCTTGAATGTTGTGAAGCGCTCCGACTCTCGGTACGATCAAATACTTGGTGGGTGGTTCGGCCCCTTCTTTTCTACTCCTTCCCGTAAATGAAATTCTTGTTACCTCGAACATATTCAAATTGATGACGCCAAGTTAAATGCATGCCAAATCACTAAGATCAAAACTCCAGATAACTGTATCAATTTTAGAGTAAATTACTCTGAAAATGTATGTTTCATACCAAAACGAGAAAAGTTAAGGTTCTAGAAAAGATATAGACTATTCCATGATATGCAAAATATAATAAAACGTCGGTTGTGGCACATGGTGGCTCAGGAAACTTGGTGCCTACGGGACGCTAAATCAGAATGTATGGCTTTAAGGAAATGAACTCTCACATGAGTTAAAATGATAATGCTGCTTAATATTGTCTATGCTATGCAAATTTGTTTTATATGTTAAATTGTTCACGCATTGACATGGTCATGGACAACTTATGCACAAGCTCATTTTTCTCGAAACGGTATCCGGGACATCGGAACCGAATCGACCTAGGGGGAATGGTTATCGTGTTTCGACGAGGCATGCGGGACCTTCAGTAAGGCTTGCAACCTAGGCTGAAAGGGTAGCATCGTATGCCACCGAATTAGTCCTAAGTGGTGTGTAGCAGCAATGACCACATATAAGATAGTAGCATGCTTACCTATTGTCTTCTGCAAGTGGTAATTATATAATCTCTGTTTATGCAGGGACGAGCACAACCGTGGTAAGAATTGAAATAAACTGCTATATTTTACTGTATGCTTTTACTGTTTAAAAAGGGCTATCGAAATAAACTGAATTCATCTAGTTCTAAATAGAAAGAAAACTTGAATACATGTCTACCTTAACAATCATAGTCGATTTAGACGAGTGGGTTCGTCATGCTCACTAGTGTATTCCCAAGTGTACTAATGCCCCAACCCCACAAGTGATGAGAACTCTGGGGTGCACGGTGCTAGGCCTGAAGTTTGGGGAGGTATTTTGAAGCTATGCCTATTTTAAATTATTTTGAAACAAATTCATCGAAGGCTTTCAATGTATAAAAGGGTGTGAATATATGAAATGACAAGTACTAGTTCAGACAGCTTGTCGAGCATTATCTTTTTTGAATCAAATGTAGCCACAATGATATATCCAATGTAATATGATTTGTATTTAGTTGTAAGCTATCAATGAAAGCATATTTTCTATCTTCCTAAACTGCGTGTTCAATGCTCTGTGATTTATGAAGTTTCAACTTGATGTAACAAAAGATGTATCAAATGCAATGTTCTTGCTTTGTGCAACTCCAGACTCATACGACATCACGCCTTAGCGAAGACGATCGATTCGGCATAATCAATGCGAGGATGAACGGTTTGTCAAATCGGGGCGTGACGGTACATGGCTGCCATCGTGGTTTTGAGAAGATTGAAAGGAATCCAAAAATAAATATGATACATGACGAATAGCTCCAAATATGCGATCTCATAAGTAGATCATGTTTTGGGCAAGATAGAGACAATGATAATGCGATGAAGCTCATAGAAATATTGGTTCAAGTAACGTGACATGAGCCGACCCTGGGTCTAGGGATCGGAGCACACATCGGTTCCTTGAAAGATCTAAGTCTATATCGACACCAAACTGGACTTTGGTAATGTTGACTAAAGCATCTCCAGTGTTGGGGACCTGGAGCCATTCGCTTAAGTCGTCATCATCAAATTCTATTTCAGTCCGACAGACTGAGGAATACATTGTACCTCACAAATATTGTAGGTTGCAGTAAAACATCCTAATGAAGTTATGTAGCTCCCCTTCCCGAAAATTTTGAATTATTTTTTTATTATTATATTTTTTGATTCAAAAAGTGATTTTAGAATTATTATAAATAATTATTTAGTTAATTATTACGGTAGATAATTTTAGCCATGGTTGAGTTTTGAAGTACCAGACGGCTAGGAGTCATGGCACGGGTAGTGCAGTAGCGTGCTTTGACTAGTGTTTAGCCATGGTAGAGGAATGCCAAGCCATAAGTGTGTCCTAACTAGGAAAACCAGGCCAAGTTACGACTTAACCCGTACCGAAGATTTTATTTATTATTTAATTATATTATTGAGTTTCGGAAACCCGATTGTACCGAACCTGTCCAGATTGGACCCAAGTCAAATCCAAGCCCATGTAGTCATGTAGTAGGACCAAATACGGCCTTGTAGACATATTTGGTAAATGCAAATATTTTTTTATATATTTTAGGAATTGGCAATTATTTTCTAAATATTTATTATATGTAAATTATAGGTATCATTAATATTAAATAGCGTTTTAGAATATTTATGCGATTTTCTGGGGCCCAGTAATGGGAGTATAAGATATGCCCATCCATGAGCTACTATTGAATTATTTTAATTACTAGTGGAATTATTATTATTAATAATATTATTATTGTGGTTATTGAGAATAAACTATTTATTATTATTAATTTATTCTTTATCAAAAGAATAAATATATGTGTGTATGAGTATTTATATAAAAATATATATATGTATATGGGTGTAGGTGTATTTATATATAAATATATAAATATATATATCTATGTGTGTGTATATATATACATATATATAGGAGGATATGTGTATGTGTATATTTTTTTTTTGTGTGTATGTGTATATATATATATATATATATATATATATATATATATATATATATAGGTGTATATATATATAAATGTATATATATGTGTATACGTGTATATATAAATATATATATATGTGCATACGTATGTGTGTACGTGTATATATAAAAATATAAGTATGTATGTATATAAATATATATATGAAGATAGGCATAAATATATACTTGGTTATGTATGCAAATAGAATAAAAGAATTAGAAAGCAAAACCCAGCCTAGCCCGAGAGAAGCAGCCCACAACCCTATTAAAACCCATGCCCGACCTTCAGCAACTAAGCCCAACCGAACACAGGAAATCTCAGCCGCCGACCCGCGCGGGTTCCTGCTACACGCGTATAAGAAATCGAGTAGTCGAGGGATTGAATACACTAAACCCTAACACCAACTCGCTGCCCCACCAACCCCCTACACTAGGCACCCACTCCGGCACCTGTACGTCGGAGGACGACATCGGCGTTCGGCGGAAACCGTCGGCCGAACCCAGACACGCGCGCGCGACAGAGGAAGCTGGACGACAGCAGCCGCGGAAGGCCACTTCGCTACGCGTTTTTGCAACACTTGGTGGATCGTTTGTCGATCCAATTGATCAGGTTTGTTCCTGATCTATACAACTCCGATTCCCTTCAAATATTTTGATTTGTTTTGCGTCATGTGCATCGTAAAGCGTGCCCGAAGTTTGGTGAAAAACTGATCCAAAACAGAACCATTTTTAAATTAAAACCCGAAATTGGAATACGAATCCTGATCAATCTGTTAAGAATTTTAGAAATCTTTTTAAAGAGACTTTTAGACAACATATAGGACAAGGAAACCTCATTAATAGTTTTATTTGTTGTGGATTAGACAGTAGTAGAAATCGGATTGAAAATCATGAAAAATATGTTTCGAAAACTAGAAAATTTGTCCGAGACGACGTGCATCCCGCCAATCTGGGCGACGTGGTCACGAATCGAAAGCATCGAAAGGTGCGTAACGGCTTCGTGGTCATGTGGGCTTTGACGGAATTCAAATTGGTCGTGTATACGCGACGAATTTGATGCGTATCCGTCAAAATTTACCGTATCGGCCTCTGTGCAATTTCTCCAATTACTTTGTGCACGCTCTTCAGATTGAGAAGAAACTTGCGCCAACTGGACCGTATCGTTTTTCTAGTCCTGCATGCCAAGTTTGGTCCGATTCTGAGACAGCTGATTGGATCGACGTTTCGTAGGCCCCACGGTTTGACTTAACGGGTGATTTTGTGCACGGCCCGTCGGAATCCAACTTTGGACATACGGTTGGGTTCGTATCGGAAAACTGGATCTGTTGACATATAGTTTGACGACTTTAGAGACCATTGACTCTGGCATAATTTTCGGTGCAAAGCGGGTCCAATGACGGACATCGTTTTTGTCCGAAATTATCCTTTTGTCCCTGTGTCCAAAATTGGACTTAAGGACAGGCGATCCTAACTAATTTGATTATTCTGAGAATGTTGGCGATATCTGTTTCAGCTTTCGAAGACATTTGTGGACTTTGGACTTTTTGGCGTACCAGTTGACGGTATTTTATTGGTTCTTCGCGCTACCACCAGGCAAGTATACCTTGCCTCCCTCTACAGTTTATTTTTATGCTTATAGTACACATGTTGTAGTATGTTATCTTTAGTTACCTTAGTTGTTATAGATTTATATGATACCGCATTTACCAGTTTATTGTCTTGCTTGTACATCAGTATTTCATGACTTGATAGTGTAGTTATACCAGGCTTGTTTACGTCATGGATCATGCTAGAGTTGTCCTTACCTGTGTCATGACTGAGTTGTACCATATCTTCACCTATATCTTGACTGAGTCGTGTCTACAAGTATGTGTGAGTGAACTGCTATTCCTTTGTCTTTTCCACAACCTGCGAGTCCACACACGGGACGAGGGTTGTCCTTTGCACCTGTGAGTCCACACACGGGGCGAGGGTGACTTGTCTTGAAACTGACCTGCGAGTCCATATTTGGGACGAGGGTTGGTATTCTATTGATCTTCCAGCTGTTCATTTATGCATACTTGATCCCGTATCCGTGTTCATAGCTACCTGTCAGTAGCCACATGTCAGTCTCATGTCTAGTTCCTATTTATACCCTGGTTATATTATTGCTTGATTAAACTGTTAGATAGGCATGTTATATGTATCTTTCTAGTCCTCTGAGGACCTGATGATCTCTTCAGGTTTAGCGATTGTATGGAGTTAGTCAGCAGAGCGGGATGGTAGAGGATTGCGATACATGATACAGGTATTTGCTTGTGATATTTCTTTATTATCCTCTCGTGCTTTATATTCAGTACCATGATATTTTTGACTTATTTGATAGACTCATATCATTCTTAGAGTCTAATCGGACAATATGCTAATGGGCTACAGACCATGACCCATAATTGTTCATTCTTGTTTTATTTGATTTTTGTGGATTGAGATACAGTTTAGGTTAGACATGATACCCATGACCTTGACAGCTTATAGGTACTCGAGTCGGGCTGGAGTCCGCTCGATACATAGCTGGCTTGCTCACGAGCTTGCGTCCAAAAAGCGGGTATGGGTCGTGGCACGTTACCATATATCGGATTGGAAATTTCTATAAATTCATGTAAGTAAACGTTTTGGAAAGTCAAAGCATATTCCGGGAATATGTTAAAATTAATGGAATTGCCCGAATGTATGGGACGTTTGTGAAAGTCATGAAAGCAAGCAAGTGAGGTTTCTAAGTCTACGAATAACGTAGAATCATAGTCATCCTCATCGGATGGTGGAAGTGGACTAAATAGACTTTCAAGAGCCGTGGATGATGGGCTTGATGTAGAAGCAACATCTCCTCTCTTTTTTTCTTAGAAAATCTAGGAGCCATATAAAATTAACAAAAGAGAGTAAGAATTACTGAAAAATAGCGATGTAGAGTAGAAGAGGATGTGCCAAAACCCTTAGATTCGAAGTATTAGGGCCTAACACCAAAAGATTTGGGAGAAATAATAGGGTTAGGTTTAGGTTTTTTTGGGTGTTTGGGCAGCTGTGTTCGTTGTAAAAGCTTAAAATATATCAAGACAGTGCATCGCGCCCTTCACAAATAGTGCTGGGACTAATTCATCAGAATGCGCCCACTGCTTAATGGCGCCTAACGCCAATTCGTGCCACCATCAGATCGCACAGATTGCCACATGTCAATCTTTCTCGAGAAGCTAAGTTGTCAGTCATGATGACTGGCAACATATCAGTCGATGAAAATCTCTTCGAATCCCGAGCACACAGTGCTCGAGGAGATTTTGTCAGACTCGTCATAGTAACGGCTGTTTGTTTCTCTGCACCATTCATCAATGGTGCGAAGTGATTAAGCGCTTCCTATTCAGTGTTTTCCACAGTTAGCGCCAATCGACAGTAGGCGCCAATCAATGGATCGCCATTCATGTACTGGCACCAATCAATCGATCATCATCCAAAAGCAGTTAGATGATGTGGCACACATGCCACTAATATCGAATAATGCACACGCAATATTGCCCACGACCAAGTGCACTTTTCTCACAGAATGCCATGCGTCATATGCAGTTAAGCCAACCGTTCGTATGATTGGGTGATTGCGTGCCAACCATTACAGAATCAGCATGTACGCCAATTGTGATAACTGTTTGACAGTTTTTCCAAAACTCTATAAATAGATTTCAAAATCACTTTCCAAGCATCACTAATTATCATAATTGCTTGAGAAGTTGTTGCAGCACGTTCAAGAGCTTTTTCTCTCCGATATTGCATAGCCAAAGGATAAAGTGGTCGTCTTCTGATCAGATTCCTATAGTTGTACTTTTTCAAAAAGTAATTGTAATTTTCTTCTTTTCTTTGTTTGTATTTAAACTTTTGTTTTTGTGAACAAAATGAGGACTCTACTGGAGACGACTTTCTCCTCCGATGAGAAGGTGACAACTCAATGCGATGCTGTGTCGGTTGGCACAACGCAAGAGACATTGGTCGTCGAGTTCGACCAAACTGCTTATGAACATCTGATTGGCGTCGGGGTGCCAAGTGCGATTCTGCCAAGCACGCTACCACTATTTTTGCCAAGAACAAGGTATTCACTATTTGGACTCCAAAGTCCAATGCCGCGCCAGTTGCTACTACTGCTACTCAAGACAAGGAAAAGCGCCCTATGGCCATTCCTCACTCTTCCACAGTCCTGGACTTGGCAAAAAACCTACTTGATTATGCCTCTGCGCCAATCAGTACCAAATCTACATCTCTGAATAAGAACTTTACTTCCCAGAAAGTAGGTTCTATTCATAGTTCACTTCCTTCTGCCTATATGTGTAACGCCCCAGTCCCAAAATAGTAGGATTAGAAACGTATCATGCCAGCTGTATACATACGAGTAAATATACGACTCGTATATATACATAAGCTGTAAATGTAGTAATCCAAGACAACTAAATCTCATCCACAAAGATAAATAATGATATAAAGCAACTTTGAGTTTGTCATGTACATAATAGTTGGACGGAGACAAAGTCCACTACCAACCAAATTAAATAGAGAAAAATATACAAGAAAAGAATTTAGCAAGCGAGAGCAAGTGACAAATCCAAGAGTAATCATCATGACGGAATAGAGCGCAAGACATGGTCTTAGCTAGAGCACCTGCAAGAAATCATGAAAACACACACCTGGGGAAAAACCAGGTCCTCAGAGGGACGTAACAAGACACATAATATCATGCCATAAACTGAATAGTAAGAGCTCAATAAAAAACATACATGCGTAAAGGTTCCTAACCATTCTAGGTGATATGCACTTTGAGGACAACGTTCTACGCAGGGGCTGTAGGCTCAGCAGAAAAGTAAAGAGTGGCAGTAAGTAGCGCTCATCCGAGTCACTATCGGCCTTGGACAGAAGGTAGTGCTTGTAAGAGTCACCCTCGGCCCAAAATGTGTGTAAAAATAAAATGTAGCCCCTACGCTAATAACTGTCCCCTCCCCCTAATGATAATATACATGCGTCGTCTCCACGACACTGTTTAATCCTTAATAACCGTCAAGTCTTCTACACAATCTATTGACAGTTATATCTTAACGCACGGCCTGTACGCACCGATGTACGGTCGGTACGCAAGTCCGAAGCTATATGCGACTCACCACTCACACACAATCCGTGGCACATCGTGACAGTTTATGAGATGCACATACGGTGGTCCCTTAACTCTAAGCCAATTGTATAAAATATAGTAATTTGCATTTACATATAATTTAAAAAGAAACAACTAAACATGCATGATATTGAGCAGGAAATTTAAACAGTAAAGGCAAGGTGTCTTGCCTGGTGTTACGTCTGGTGTGGTGCAATGATCCAACAAGTCCTGTTCTGTCCAATGGTCGGGGTCGATGTGCAAGGGTCCGAAATTCACAAGAAATAGAAACGCATGATCAGTCAGGATCAATGGTGATAATCAAGGAGAATTTGGGGAGGTAAATACGTATACCAATTTTTTTAGAAAATATTTATAACACTTGAAAAATATTTTGTTTGTCAAATAGTTTTTTTAAAAATAAAATACATACTTTGAAAAATCGAAAATCGTTTTTAGGCTACAAAATCTAAGTTTATCAAAATAAAAGTTATGGTTACAAAATCTATATCTTTATTAATTAGATAAATTTTTTTAAAATGAATACTATAAATTATTTTATAAGAGGCTACATATTTGTTGGTCAACATATTTTAGATAAATTTTTACTATAAATACAATAGAATTATCTATATATCTAATGATATTTAATAATCTTAATAATAATAATAATCAAGAAAACTAACAGTAATAATAATAATTATTGATAATAATAATGATAATAACAAATAAAACTATTGATAATACTAATTATATAATAATAATAATGATAATAATAATAATGATAATTAATAATTCCTTTCAAAAATGATAATTAATAATAATACTAATAACATTAAAGGTAATAATAATAATAATAATAATAATAATAATAATAATAATAATAATAATAATAATAATAATAATAATAATAATAATAATAATAATAATAATAATAATAATAATAATTGTAAAATCCCTACTACCATTCTAATCCCCCCCCCCAAATCCAAATCATGGATTTTACTATTTGGATTTGGATTTGGAAATCCTCCAAATCCAAATCATGGATTTTACTATTCAAATCCAACTCCAAATTCAACTCCAACCAAACATAGGATTTGATTTTATGATTAATAATTAAATTATAGTCATGATCAATAATTAAGCTATTAATTAATTATGATTAATTATAGTTATTATTATTTAAAAATTAATAATTAACGATTAGTAATTAATAATTGACGATTAGTTATTATTAATTATAAAATTAATAATTAATGATTAGTTAATTTTTAAATAAATAACGATTAATAAATAACGATTAATAATTAATAATTAATGATTTATAATTAATAATTAATAACTAATAACTATAAATTAAATAAATAATAAATAACAATTAATAATAGTAATTATAAATTAAATAACTAATAATTAATAATTAATAATTAAGGATTATAAATTAATAATTAATATTTAATATTTAAGTAAATATAATTAAGTAATAAATAATTAAGTAATAATTAATAATTAACAATTATAAATTAAGTAATTATTATTAATAATTAAATAAATAACGATTAATAATTAACGATTTATAATTAATGATTATTAATTAACGATTATAAATTAAGTAATTATAAATTAAGTAATAAATAAATAATTAGGTAATAATTAATAATTAATAATTAACAATTAAAAATTAATAATTAATAATTAAGTAATAAATTAATAATTAATATTTAATAATTAATAATTAACGTTTAATTAACTATAAATTAAATATTTTAAAAATAGTAATTATAACCAATATTATTATGATTAGTAAATTATTAATTAAATTATTATAAAATATGATTCTAATTGTGATTAAAATATTATTAATTAAGATTATAATAAAAAGTTATTAATAAATTATTAATTAATATTATAATTAATATGATTATAACAAAATTAACTAATTAACTAATTAACCAATTTTTTAATTAATAATAGTAAACATAGGATATGATTGTTAATTAATATTATAATAATACTAATAAGTTATTAATTAATATTATAATAATAATATAATAATACTAGTAAGTTATGATTATTAACTAAATAATAAAATATTATTAATTATTATTATAATAATACTAATAAATTATTAATTATGATTATAACAAAATTAACTAATTAACTAATTTCTAAAGAAATTATTAAAGATTAACTAATTTTTAACAAAATTATTAAATAATAAATATTTTAACGAAATTATTAAAGAATAATTATTATTTTCTCCAAAATCCAAAGAAATCCAAGTTTTGGATTTTGTCATACTTTCTATATCCAAATCCATCTCCAACCAAACATAGGATTCCATGGATTTGTCTCCAAATCCATAAAAATCCAAATCCTACCTCCAAATACGGTTTACCAAACGGGCCCTAAGAGAGAGAGAAGAGAAATTGAGAGAGAGAGAGAGAAGAAAAGGGGTTCGGTAGGTTTACCAAGGAAGCGGCCGGCGGCGGCTTCTCCGGCATGGCAGCGCGGTTGGAGAGGAGAGAGGGGCGCTGGGACGGTCTCGGCGGAGCCGTCGGCTGCGGGTGGAAGCGCGTCGGCGTGGATGAGACGCGCGATCGACGAGGATGAGACGCGCGGTCGGCGAGGATCGCGGAGGAGGAAGAGGATGGGGGCGCTGCTCGTCGTCGGCGGAGCGCCGTGCTCGACTGGAGTCGGCGGACGCCGTGCTCGACTGGAGACGGCGGCTGCGACTTCGGCGGCCGCCTCTGATTTGGGAGGCAGAGGCGCGCGGGATCTCTTGGCAGCGCCGGTTCAGATCTGACGGGAAAGTTGGGGAAAAGCTCCGGCGGGTGGTGGCTCCGGCGGAGCTCTGGGCGGAAGTCGGTGGCTGCGGAGGGAATCGATCTGGGGCGGCGTCGGGGTGCGGCACTGCGCCGGTGGATGGGCGCGCTCCGGCGCGGAGAGGCGGGGGATCACGGCGGTTGGCACTCACACGGGACGGAGAGCTCACCGACGAGTCGGTCGACGGCTCGTGACCAGGTACTGCCGCCCGCGGGGAAGTGGTTTGTGTCGGGCGGCGGCGGACCGTCCTGGCGGCGCGGAGGGACCGGAGAGGAGACCCAGTACGGGCGGCTGTGGCGCGGAGGCCCAAAGTCGGCGGATCGGTAGGCGGCGGTCTGGAGGAGCACGAACGGCGAAGGTGAGAGTCCCGTCCCCTTCCTTTTCCTTGTCGGGGGAATTTTTGGACAGTGGTGGTGGACTTGGTGAGGTTTGTTGGCATGGTGGTGTTGGCTGTTGCCTCGACCGGGGTAGTCGAGAGGAGAGGTGGTGTTGGCGGCAATGTTGTTGGCAGTGACGTTGTCGATGTGGTGGCGGTAGTAGGGAGTCGACGGGGATAGTGATGATAGGCTGTGGCAGTAACAGTTTGGTCGGAGGCCGGGAAGGGGAGTCAGAGGAGAGGTGAGATGTGGGCAATGGTGATGGTAGAGACGGGTTGCTGCGGACATGGAGGACATAGGTGTAGGTTTGATTGTGTCGGGGATATGTCCGACATGGGATTAATGTAAATATATAATATGGAATAAGACGGGGAGGGAACACGGACACGGTGCACGGGGGTTGAGAATTATTTGGTGGATGAATAATGAATTGGAGGAGTACCTGCCTATTTATAGGATGTGGGAATTCCCAATTAGGATAATGATTGGGATTATTTAAATCCTAATTAGATAAATCATAATTTAATTTACAATCAATCGATCCAAATCCAAATACAAATCAAATTAAATCTAATTTAAATTCTAGTTTAAAAATCAAATGGGATAAATAAATTTCAAATATTTAACTTATTTAAATAAATCCATGAATTCAAATCAAGATTTTAAATCTTCACAATAATTTCGAAATATATTTTTCAAAAATATTAATAATAATAATTTCGAAATTACATTAATATTTTAAAATAAACTAATAAATAATTATGAAATATTTATCTATGACCAATAATATTTACATAAATATGTGCTTCTAAAATAAAATTTTATAAAAATATCATTTATTATTATAACTGTCTAAAAAGACTTCTCATAAATAAATCATAATTTAGCAATTTTGGTAGCTAAAAATAATTATTATGTATATTATTTTGAATTGATACAAATAGAAAAAAATATTTTTAAAAAAAATATGTACGCTCGCACATATTCGCACTCGTCGAGAAATTTCGAAAATTCAAAATTTCGCGCATGACGTACAATACGACTATGCGACGTACAATACAAAATTTTAAATCAGTACCAAAAATTTAAAAATATAGTAGAAATTTAGAGATTTTACAATATGTGCTGCGCCATATGCGTTGTGCCAATATACGCAGAGCACCAAGGCATCTTGCCTACTCCACAGTAACCTGGTTGGCGCCAGTCTGCTCCGTGCCAATCAGGCCAATGCTATAACTTTCCTACTCTCGTGCAGCGATGACTCCACAGACTGAACATCACTGTAACCAGTATCATGAAATCGTAATCAAGTGCTGTTGCAAGACAGCCAAACGATCTGTATTTGACCGCTTAAATTACCCTGTCTTTCCTAGAATGATCTTAATAGTTGACGATGATATGTTCACATATGACAAATGTTACTGTCATTCACATGAAGTCGACGTCAAGTGCTACTACAAACTAGCAAAACGGGTGGTGTTTAACCATTTGAACTACTCTCGATCTTCCAATCACTCCCGATCTCCCAATGTGATCTTGGTGGATGAAGATGAATTGCTATTCGCTTTAGTTAACATGACATCTCGTAGCACTGGGGATAGAAGATGCTCGAGACGTAAATCGATACGATTTTCAAGGCGACAAATCTGTAGTCAGATCTCGGACTCTACTGATGGGGTCTACCAAAATACAAGATCAAGAAACCGAGATTTTTTCGATCAGAGGAATCTTTCTGATTCCAACCGAGACTTCCCCGGTCAAAGAAATCTTCCTGATTCCTACCCTGGGGGTAGCAGGCTGCTAGACTTTGACGCTGATAGTAAAGACTCTGATCAGACCATCTTATCTACGAGCTCATCTTCTGTATCGAGAGAAGTGTCAGCTTACGTGATGAACGAAGAGCAATAGGTTCCGTGCCCATCAATACTGGTCCTGGAACACAATCTTTTCCAAACACTACCATCCCGGACGTCATGTACCTTCAAGCACAGGCTACTCTAAGTCATTCGGTGCTGGGGGTGGTGCTTATAATGCAGTTCCACCTTCCAATCCTTTGAATCAATCTGTTGCTCCTCAAGCATCAGGAGATCCCCTTAAGGTAGTCAAGCTTCTGCAAAATTAGTTTGAAGCTTTCAAATAGAAGGAGGGACTACAAAAGTTAGGGATCAAGCAACCTTATCCTGTAGAATGGAAGGAAGTTCCATTCCCGCACAAATACAAGCCGCCGACCATAATGCTATTCGACGGCAGCACATCACCGAGTCAGTATATCAATCACTTTGAGATGATGACTGACCATCTCCAACAAAACGATGCTCTACTTACTAGAGTCTTCGTCGAATGCTTAGCGGGTGTTGCCTATGATTGGTACCAAAGTCTACCAGATGATTGCATAACATCCTTCGCAGCATTGAAACAGATGTTCCTGGAATGATTCTATGAAGGGGCTCACAACATGACCATGTTTGCCTTTACCAAAATCAAACAGAAGCCCAATAAAATAGCTGAACGTTTCATCGAACACTTCCGACGGGCGGCACTCAAAATGCCTCTAGGTACTCTGGACGCATTAACGATAAATACATACAAATCAAACTTGTTACATATCGTTAGCATATGGATTGGACCAACATAATTTCAAGATCGGGATTCCTTCATAGTAAGTGCCAGAGCAGCCGAAGACAGTGCTGAGAAGTTCAAGCAACTAGGCATTCCGATGCCTAATCTGGATAAAGCACCTTGCTACCAGCAGCGGTAGTCACCAAAACAATTGTAAAGGCAAAGAAGCCTTAGCCATCAATATAGGTCAGTCAGCAACTAAAGTAACAACACCTCCACAGAGGGCAACACCATGACCTAAGGAAGAGTATTCCTTCGATGATGATGACATCATGAGCATCTTTGATTGCTTAATCAAAATCAATAAACTTCAATTGCCAAAAATCAAACGGCCAGATAAAGTAGGTAAAACTAATAATCCTAAATATTGCGTGTATTATAGGTTTCTGGGACATCCAACAGGGTATGCTATGTGCTCAAAGAAAAATTCAGGAGTTAACCAACGCTAAAGCAGTCACCCTCCGAACGGATGAGAAGACAGTGACAGCTAATGTCATCTCTTTACAATTCGGATACTTTGCTCCTCATTTAGTTCCTAACAGTATTGTCCCAATTTCGAAGGCAACTATAGAGATTGTCAACCTTCCGCCGTATCAAAATGACGGTTTGGTGCAACTATCAACAGCTAATGGTGAGATCATGTGGTTCCATCCAGACCTCATTGGCGAATTTGAATAGAAGACATTTGTTCCTTCTGTTAAAGCAAAGAAGTTAGCTAAGTATAAATCATGTAACATGACTTCAACTGAGCACTCCGTGCTTGATGGTTGTGTTCCTTCTTTGAAGACTACTTTTATTCCGACAGGATCTGCATCTTCTTCAGAGACTGCTCCGACAATATTGAAAGTCAACTATCGGCCCGAATTCCATCGATACAATCAACAATCTCAGGAGTTGATGATAAAGATGGGATATAACTTTCAGAAAGCACCATGCTTAAACAATGGAAAGGGGTCTCCGATACACTTATCTGTATAACTCTAATATAACAGGTCTCGTGTTGGATTGGGATTCGGGATAGATCACACAATTCCCCATCAGAAAAAGAAATCCTCCAAGAGCAAAGAACGAGTGAGAACCTGTAACATAGTTTCTCTCTTACCCGCTCCCGAAGAAGAAGTCTTGACCGATACAAGATCTGGTAGACTCTACCTTAGTGACTACCCAGATGGTCAAGAGAATGAAGTTGTCACTCCCCCTCCTGCTCCTGATGCTCCTCCAACATCAGCTCCACCAGCTGACTCGTGTCCTTCTAAACCAATTGAAGCTGATAAAGGCAAGCAACAACTTCGCTTTGACAGGAACATGAAGAAGACCCCACTGTAGGGCCTTCAGAAACCATATAACTTTGACATATGGGCTCAACTAGCCAATACTCCAGTAAGATTATCGATCTTCGAGCTCCTTCTTCTCTCAAAGGAAACTCGAAAAACATTAAGCGAAGCCCTGATACAACCCGATGCTTGTCTTGCACATCTCAAAAAGTCTGATGAAGAGCCAGTAGCTTGCCCTCAATGTCATACTGTGATGGAGATCATGCTAAATATCACCTTCACCCAGGATAATATGTTGTTGGAGGACAATCTGTCACGACCCGCACCCTAGAGTAAGGGTACGAGACGTGGGTACATCCAGCCTACGCCGCAGTGTCGGCGGTAAAACGCTGTCCTAGGTCAATCATCTAACAATATAAAGGTACCTGTACAGTATATACACTCCGAATGGAGGTGACATAGCAATATACAGTCTCAATCACACCTAAGGCAGAATGATAAGATAGAAAGATATATAGATAAATGCTGAAATGAAAGATCCACATAAGTAAAACCAGAGAGTCTAAGTGTCTAAAGATATCACAAATCTACAGAATCCCAAAATATCATAATACAGTCCTCCAGAAATAAACATAAGAAAATCCTAGTCTAGAGGAGTGTCGTCCACAGCTAAAGGATCCGGCTGCTGGTCCAAGTCACAGCTGTCATCTAGGGTAGTCCCATAATAGGTGGGGTAGCACGTCTCATCCTCATCCTCTGTAATATTTCAACAGGTCCAGTCAGGACAGGAGCGAGCACAGTACATCTCACGCAGTTCATATAATGACAGGAATAAAATACAGGCAATAGAATAAAATACATGAAACGCTGAAGAGTATACATGAGTAAAAAGAAGACTGTAACGAAATATCTACTATAAGTAAAGAGCTATAGTGAACTAGTGATTTAGAGTACAAGCTAGACATGTGAACGGCTTGATAATAAACATGAGAGGTCGTATATGGCTACACTACTTTGGAAATTGTCCACATGACTATTTATACTCCCCCGTACCCCAATCAATACACAAGGATCCGTTCAAGTTATGTTATTGTACATGATATTCACATGGGGGCCCATAAATGGGTGCACATGAATATATACATGGGGGCTCCGTGATCATGAGAGTACATGAATCACGGGAGTGCACATGTAAGGTGAAAGCACAAGAGTACATGATGAAAGTGAAACGTACATGACATGATGTATCTGATGCTCCCGAGGGGAATAATATCGTATGAAAAGATCCATATAGTACTAATCTGTGTTTCTATCGTGTCAGCATCAAGTAAGATAATCTAGAGCGAAAAAATACTCCTAGCAAGTATGAAACGGTCAGAGAATGTACTCGCCTGATACCCTGGATGTCCAGAAGAAAATACTGCCTGAGGAGTGGTGTCTGGCTCCTAATCAGAACAGCACAAGTCACAACATGTCTAAAATAATGAAATAGACTGCTACAATGCATCTACATGATGTTTGGGGTCAATCTAGGCTAAAGTCAACCTTTGGTCAATTCTAGTCAACCCTAGAAGTCAAACTAGGTCAACTAAGTCAAACCTAAGTCAAACAAGTCTCACTAGGCCTAACTAGTCTATTCTAGCAAGCCCACATCAATTCTAGACTATACAAGTCAACTACACATGTAACTGACATTCAAACCCATAGGCTATGAGTCCTAGGCTATAGGCTATATTACCTATATACCCACCCACATATCACATATACACATATCAATATATATATCTAATATAATATAGTACACACATTATAATATAGGCCACATGGATATGCGCAGCACACACACACACACACACACACACACACACACACACACACACACACACATATATATATATATATATATATATATATATATATATATATATATATATATTATATATACATGTATATATATATACATATACATAGAGATAGATAGAGGCATATTTGATAGTGTACATGTGAGCATGTGTGTGTGAGAGAGAGTGTCAAGAGGGTGTGAGTGATAGTGTGAGTGAAATGATATGAATGGGGGTGAAGTGTCATATGGAAAAACAGTGAGTGTACATGGTGTAGTGTCACATAGGAATAGGAATAGTGTACTACATGTATAGACCTGTGTGTGAAAATGATATAAAAGCAGTGTGGCATGTGTAAGCCTGGGAGAACAATGAAGGTATCAACTTGAAACCAATGTATAAGCTAACATGGTAATGATCATTCAATTTCAGTTTAATGAGAAACTATTTGACAGTTTACATAACCCTTCAACCAATTTCGAATTCCCTCCCAATAGCTAACATCAACTCATGCATCAATTCTCAGTTTGTTTGTGTGTGTGTGTCTTCATGAGATTGTGTGTGTGTGTGTGTAGAAGAGGAGTGGTACATGTGAGGCCTGTGTGTTTACACATATAAACCTATGTAACAGAAAGGGTTAAATAGAGGGTGTGTGACAGGAAAGTGGGGGTAGGCTAGTGTGTGATATGTGACAGTGTCTCTCAATAGCCAACCTGCCATATGAACTCGAGTAATTCACCAACAGATACCAAGAATTGATCCTATACATGGTATCTAATATATACAGAAAGATATAGCGAACCCATGATATCATCATTCAAGAACTGCAAAAACTGAGAATGAACTCAGTGTCTCAGGACATTAATTCCCAGTGTACAGGCTAATCCCTGTGTACAGGGTAACAAATGACAGAAATAAAGGAAACCTGTGTGTTCTCAGGTTTTCAATTTCCAGTGTGTGAACTTGTGTACAGGAAGTGGACTGTGTACATCTTACAATGTGTGTGTGTGTGTGCATGTTAATTTTCAGTGTCTCAGTTATCTTGGTTAGGACAATGTGTGAGTGTGTATTCTCAGGATTTGAAACTAACATTGAAGCTTAGTGTTCATTCATTGGCATTTAATCTCAGGAATTTGAATCTATCTCAGGAAACAACATCTCACAGGTTCAACCCCAAATCAACAGTTAACACAAATTCTCCCATTCGAATTCCATTCACAACTCTTCACAAGGATCCCCTACAATCTAACATGTATTTAATTTACAGTAATTAAATCATACTAAAACACATGATACTTAATCATTATCATTCAATTCGAATGGTGAACAGAGATTTAGAGTTCACTGATGCACTAGAGTATCAGGAATTAGAAACATTCCTAATTAATCATTGAAACAACTATTTATCAAAAGGGTTAGGGTTGGTAAATAATAACTAATATGTGAATGTGTCATACAACCAATAATGTGTCCAAAATCAGGACACAAACGTGTCCAAGCACTCGCACAGACCAGAGCACACTGAACTGTTCAGTGGCTGTGCTCCCCGTATCCAGTGCCGGATAGATTCCTCACCCGACACGGATCCAAAGGACACGAGACTTGGGGAGTGTCATATCAGAAACTGCCCCGAGCTCCAGGCCAAAGGACACGCGCCCACGTGCCCTGGATAGCTCGCACGAGCCTGCTGGTAGCAGGGCAGCGCGGCTCGCACGCGCGCGGGCACGTGCACGAGTGCGACACAACACCAACACGACACAAGACACGCTCAGACACCTATAAACTCTTAGGCGACACTAAAACCTAATTTCCTATTCAAATATATTTCGAAAACTCGATCGAAATGCCCACTGTGGCATTTCGTCGAACACCTGCGGCTGTCACTGATACGTGTCCGATACGGACACGTATAGGACACGAGAGGGTGCAAAACCTATCCCTACAGTACGAGGACACCTAGGGCTTGGTGTTCATGCAAAGAAACCAAAATTTCATGGAAGGAATAGTGATTTACCTATGTGTGTTCCTCCACAATAAAAACCTTCAAAAGAAGATCTCCACTAGCTAGCCAATGGCTCCAAATTGGCTCAAACCTGAGAATGGACTCTACCAACAGTAGGGAAACATCATTTAGAACACCATGGAAGAAATCTCAATGAAAAAGGACCACTATTGATTAATTTAGAAAGAGTTTTAAATAAAGGCAAACCTTGTTCTTAGAAAATGAAGGAATGGATGAAAAGAGGCACAAACATTTTGAGAAAGACTTTATAGCAAGGGGGGGAATCCCTAGGCCGGCCAAGGAGTTAGGGTTAGGGTTTTAGGATGAATCTAATGGCTATCAATCCATCAAGTCCAATCAATAGCCTAAAATCTAGGTCTCCCCTTATCAAGTTGCAACCTATTCATTCTAACTAATCATGACTTAAACTCCAGTAACCAATACTAACTAATACTCACCATGGCTAACTAGACTAGCTATGACTAATCTGGGTTAGGTCCAAACTAGGTTAGGGCTAATCTAAACCACAAGGCTATCAATTAAATAATATTTAAATCACACCATTCCTAATAATCATATTAAATTCCTAATAATATATATTAAATTCAAATAATTCAAAAATGACAAAAATATCCTCAAACTAGAAATGTGGTAGTGACAAATCTACCCTCCTTAAAAAAATTTTGTCCTCGAAATTGAAAGACGAAACTAACAATGAGAAGGATAGACAATCATACCTCACGGTCCCAAAAGATAAGGGTATCGCTCGCGCATCTCATCCTCCCACTCCCAGGTAGACTCTCCTGGAGAATGATGCCTCCATGCGACACGAACCAAGGGTATCACCTGGTTTCTCAGCACCTTCTCTCGGCGATCCAAAATCTCCACTGGCTACTATGGATAACTGAGAGTAGGCCCTACCTCAATCTCTGAATGATCAAGCACATGGCTAGGGTCAGCCACGTACCGTCTCAACTGTGATACATGGAATACGTTGTGGACACCCACTAGTGCAGGTGGCAAGTCTAGCCTATATGCCACGTCACCGACTCTTCCGCTGATCACGAAAGGTCCGATGAAGCGCGGGCTAAGCTTCCCACCTCCACCAAAACATATAGTACCACGAGTCAGAGATATCCGTAGAAAAACCATGTCTCCGACCTAAACACAAACATGGTCTCATGTTACTAAAAAAATCAAACATGATCAAACAAACAAAACAAACAACCTACTTCTAATCCTATCTCTAATCAACTGAGTCAAACATAGTCAATTGTCAACTACCAGTCAACAACTAGTCAATTTGTCAACATCCAAGTACTTGGTCAAAACTGGTCAACTAAGTCAACTTAGACTATTGGGTCAATGGCTAATCTAGGGTTCAGACCTAATAGTCTATAGTGTTAAAAATATCAAGGCCAACTAAATCCTAAGTTCAATATACCCATGCATACCCTACATTAAACTAGACTCATAACTTCTAACCCTTAACCATAACACATACTCTAAATACCTCACATATCCCCCTAAAACCCACACTATTCTAAATGCATCATCTATGCATACATATAGACTAACCATCTCATATGCCTAATCTATATAATATATGCAGAACCCCCTTAATCCAAATTGCTTATCACATGTATCCTATAATTAATGCTGTAAGACATACTAATATCCTATATGGAATTTGGCTGGTCAGGGGAATCATCTACAATGAGTTATTATTCTAATACCAATGCTAACTACCATCTCTAGGGTACAGACACCCTACAAGTCGTCATATCATTACACTATGAAGATCTACCTATGAATAAGTTCTACAAACTAAAATATCCCTACTCCTAAGTTATTGATGGAATAAAATTTTATATCAACAGAAGGGTATGATAGAGATGATAGGTTGAAACCTTCTCAAGATAAAATCTGATAATCATATGCGTCTGTCCAAAATCATGTTACTCAGAGTCTTCGTCATGCTAGTGAGCAAGACTACGATAATCACAGAGTCCTTGACTAAGGTACATACCTCTAGAATCATGGTATTTAAAATTTTTGCATTGTCGCATGCTTGGCAGCAAAAATCTTAAATTCCCACACCCGAGAAATACGTCCTAAATCTGACTATATGTCCTCGTTATGCCAGCTAACACGACTATCGAAGATTCTAGATCCCATAACTGAGGTGACCTAGCCCATATGATTCATCTCAGAAGAAAATCAAACATAACACATGAACAACAGAACAAAATTGATTAATCAATCAGGAACAGAGGGAATCAAAATTCAAGACAGCTATAAGAGGCAATTGCGAAAATGGAATCAAAAGAACGGAACCTGCAATTAGATCTCTAACGGCCTGAGCATCCTCGACTGTCCTGGCGAAAGCTCGCTCCTGCTAGCCTCCCCTGGCCTGCTGCTGATGTAATGCCGTGCTCCGCACGGCGCATTACGCTGAAGCGTTGACTCAACGAGTCGCATTGACGCAAAGAAAATGTATCGATGCAAAACGATGCGAGAGTTAAGTTGTCCCGAGCAATGCATCAAGTTGAATCAATGCGAAGTGCCGCGTTGCCCCGAAGGATGAGTGCGTTGAATCGGCTCGAAGATTCTAAGATATCGAATCGACCAAGGCGCAAGTCCGAATCGATGCAAGTATTGATTTTAGTTGGTTTCGTGTGCAGGTTATACTTTGACGAGAAAATATTAGAGGTCGATCTTTTGCAATATTTAGTAAGGGGTCTGTGAAATCAAATCGTCGCCTTGCGACGGGCTAAGACTTGGGCACGCTAAGGCAAATCGGACGTATAACTCAATGAAGCACGAAGTGCTCGAATGGCTAAGTCAGGAGAGCGGCCGTACAATAAAGTTATGGAATCGAGCCGCATCGGCTCGGCGAAACGACGAAGGCATATCGACTCAAAGGTGGGAGGATTGACTTCTTTTTACTCCTTCATTCGATAAGTCAAATATATCGTTGTATGCTAAGTTAACCTATCGACGCCACGGGCGTGGCCGATCGGAGATAAAATCGTAGTGTGAGTCGAACACTAAGTTAGAACAATTGAAATGAAACGTGCATCAATATGCATGAGTCGCTATGGGACATTGGATATCGCTAAGGCGAGCGCCTCGGTACGCAAGCCGTAAGAACATGGGATAACTGTAATCGGCGAGTGCCTTAGTGCACGAACCATACCGTGTCTTTGCTGTACGAGTTAGACGGCTAGAACATTGAAAGACAATAGGCGAGCGCCCTAGCGCGCAAGCCCCGAACATTGACTGCTAAGTTATAGAACATGGGGATACGGTCGAAACGTGCCTACGTGCACGGGATAATAAAAGATGGCTTCGTTGCGAGAGAATACAGTTGTGGCATGAATGTGGCGGAACTGTCGGATATGACATGGTGCCTCGAAAGGTGCTCAAGACCTTCGGATCGTTCGGTTGACGAGCATTGAGTTGAGGCACTATGCCATTGAATCATTGAAACGAAGTACGAAACGTAATAACACAGTAAGTTAACGAAAGAGATGCGAGATGATAAGTCTGAGTCTCGAACTCGAGACTATGTTTGGTTGTTTGAATTTGATTGCTGAATGATAGGGCGTTGCATGGTCGATTGGAATGGGCTTGAGATTAAATTGTGATAATAGCCCGTGCACGGGTATTTTCCCCAAAACGGTTAAATGCCGGAGGAGCGTCCCGGAACCGATTGGCCGCGGAGGGATTCGAATAATCTTTGTAGGCGCACATCCTTAAACGAGTAGCGCTCGTCTTATAGATGGGAAAATCCGTAAATGATGGCATGCAGCGGGAACGTTTCGGTTGTTGGGCCCGCAACCCACCCGTGAAACGCCGGGCAGCCCGACAAATAGAGAGAAAAGAAAGAGAGAAAAGAAAGGAACTCCTTTAGTCCATTCCGGCGCGGATACGCCAACGGCCCTCATATAGTTAAGGAACGATGGGTTGAAAGTGTAGGCGCGTATGCGTCCCGCATAGAGATCCTGCTTAGAGATGCACAATAACATGACAGGGAAGGATTACGGCGTATTCACCTTGCGTCGGTGCAAGGGCGAGTGCGTCGACTTGGTAAGTCGTGCCACGAATCAAACACGAGATTGCTTGTTTGCTTGCCTATTAAATTCGATAACATGCTGCTATATAACATGCTTTACGCTTTCGAAGATGCCATGAAATTGACCCTAAGGAGAACATAGCAAGATCATATGCTAAGTTGCATGATTCAACATAAATATTAAAATGTCGGTTTGGAAAGATGATCTTTGCTTCAGTACATGCGAGGACGAACGTACTGATCCCCCACCAGCTTCATGCAGGGTGCAGGGAATGGATTGCTCGCGGCGAAGCATTGCTTGAACGTGTTAAGGCTTGGAATGCCGAAGCGCATTGAAGCGTGCTATCGCATTGACGCTCGGACTACGCAGCTGGATTGATGCGGTCGAGATATAGAAGGCATGATGTATGGAACGGGGAAATCCTTTGTGGGCAAGAGAGAACCTGAGTGTTGTAGCCAATCTGGCATATATTATTAGGCTATCGAAAGCCATTGTAATCTCAGTTTCGAATATCAATAAAGAGAATTGTTTCGTATACTCTGTTTTCCTATCGTTGCTAATATCGAATCAAAAGATAACCATTTGAGAACTTGTCATCTTGTCTTGCACGAGCACAACTCCAGGCTCGTGCGGCATCACGCCCCCTGCGAGGACGATGATTCGGGTGATTCCGGGTCGGGGCGTGACAAATTGGTATCAGAGCCCTAGGCTCAATTTCCTCTGGACGCTCGCTTCATTTCAATTCGAAAAGTTGTCCACCACCACTTGATATCACTCTTGACTCTACTCGATGCCGCACTGGATGTTCCATACAATAAGTCTAATACAAATCATGAAATTTTGCCGCATGTGTTTTGGAAATTTTATGATGTTTGCTAAGAAAGTCGCGAAGGGTATATTGCATTGAATGCAACGAGCCGTAAAAATGTTAGTTGCTACAAGCGCAACAAATTGTGAAATACGATTTGGGATGTTGTTGTTGCAATGTGATATGTTGAAAGAGAAATAAAAATGATGCACGAAGTGCAACGAGTAATGGTGAATATACGTTAAAATAAAAGTGAGAAGTGATAAGCCAATACCGAATGTGTTAAACGGATTGTGCATTGGCTTAGAAAGTCGAGAGTAATTCGTTGCACGAGGTGCGGTAAATATCGAAAATAATCGTTGCCCGATGTGCAACACGTGTTGGAAAGTAAAATCATTGCACGTGGTGCAACGCATATCAAATTAATCGTTGCACGAAGTGCAAAGGAAAATTGGAAATAAATCGTTGTACAAAGTGAAATAAAAGTGTCGGAAATAAATCGTAGCACGATGTGCAACGCGTATCGAAAGTAAAATTTGTTGCACGGGGTGCAACGCATATCAAATAAAATTGTTGCACGAGATGCAACGTAAGAAAAGAATTGAAATCGTAAATCGATAGAACGAATCGTTCGGTTGCACACCAAACTTATGTTGGCAAGCGAGAATATTGACCGAATCGTGTCGAGTTTTGATAGAATCAAAGTTACGGTTGTGATCAAGCACGATCACTGCGGAAATCGTGAGTCGAAAGAGATTGTCGGTTATACTAAGTATAGTGCGAGGGAAATGACTTGAGTTCCGAGTGGTATATGCCATACCACGTAGGCGATGAATGACTCGATTTCGAGTGGTATATGGTGTATCACTTGTACGATGATTTGTATTGACGCGTTGTGAGAATTGTGGAAGGTTTGTTCGCAACGGACGGGGGAGTACCGAGACTCGATTGGAAATTTATATGACGGTATGTTGATGCAAGTGATCATCGAAAATCGGCTGGGACGATAAGGCGAGTACTCGTATCAATGAATGATACGTCGAACGAAAATGATAAGTCGGTCGGACGACCGAGACTAGCGGAACGATTATGCCTTGACGAAATAATCGGATCGACGGGAAAGGGAAAACTTGAACTTATAAATGAGTCGCACGACTTGCGAACTCGGTAGAAATATTGGGCGAGACGAATCGAATCGAACGACTTGTGATTTCGGTAGAAATGTTGGGCGATGTGAATTGTAATCGAATCGCATGATGTGCAACTTCGACGAATAGTTGGTTGACGGATAAATAGTGCCCAAAGGATAGTTGGTTACGTTACGACGAAACTCATTTGAGTACGACTGAAAAACACGCGAAACTTAGAGGGCGTGATCGTATAACTCGAGGGTTCGATGTTGGATAATCGGTAACTCAGTTACGCGATCAAAGTATAGCGGGATGCGGCGAATCAGAGAACGAGTGGATGCGTATGAAAAAGTTTGTTGCAAACTTGGATGTATGCGATGCGAGTTAAGTTGACGTTGAAACGGATTCGAAGTCGACCCTCTTGCTATCGAAATTGATATGAACTATCAAGATCGATATACAAGGAAACGTAAGCACGATGTGAGAATACAAAATGGAGTGCGCCTTGCGCTATCAAAATTTTGTAAGTAAGGATACGAGAATGAACGAACTTGGTTGATCGTAAATTTTGTGATTGATCAAAGACGAGACTATAAGTCATTGACGATTGCTCGATGCGTATAGCATCTCGTGTGTCGACCCGCAAATAAGATAGACTCGAACTTGATGCGAGTAGATGTTTCGTAAATTGCAAAATCATCGACGGCAGTGCATGACTTGACTCGGAGGATAGTTGCGCATCAGTTGCGCCGATAGAAATGGTTTTGTCCGAAATTGGGTAGTCGCATAGAATCGTCGGAACGTGATTTGGCTCCGAAATAAGATATAGCATGGTTCGTAGTAAAATTGTCCTTCGGTGATGATCCATAATTATTGAGCGTAGCTTCGGGGCAGCTGACCCTAGAAGACTTGACCGCCAAATCAAATTGAATGCTGCAGACCGTAAGATGACCCATGCGATATCGCATATGAGATTGCATCGATAACAAATGTAACATGGTGCATGTTGACGATAAGTCTAGGCAATCGAGAATTGTTGGAACAACTTTCGATTGCGAATGATGTAGTTAGATTTTGAGTATTCGTCGGATGAATGCTCGAATGGTTATGTTGGTCGACGATAGAACTTGAAATTCACCGATGAACTTGGTGATGCGAGTAGGCGATTGCGAGAAATATGCTATGCACGAGAGGGAACGATAAGGGAAGGGCTTACGAGCCATGTCATTAGATTCGGATTCACCTTGCAATTGAGCTTACGTGAATCAAAATTATGTTCGATGTTGCGAGACGGATAAGTTGGGAATTTGGCTAGTGAATTCCTATTCGTTAGGAAATTGGATGTAAGATACATCGTAAAGACTTTCGTGCTAAGGCGATCGTTGCCTTGAGCACTGTCGCCTTGCTGTAAACTTTCAGGTCGGATAGATTGTGGCCTTTGTGCAATGTCAATTTAAACTTGTGTCGGGAGAATCTAAGCACGAGGATTATGTAAGTAACCTAATGGGCGTAGCCCTGAACGTTGATGCATTTGCAAGTCAACGAAGGAAATCGTAATCGAGATAAGTGCATAGCCAGACTTCGAAAATAGTTGGATAGCGACTTCGAACGCAAGGCGTTGCGGATACTCGTTGTGATTGAATGCGCGACGGCTTGACGCAATGCATAGAATTGATAGTCCCGATGAAACATACGAAACGAGAATGGCGATTATGAATCGCGTCGCGTGCAGTAACTTTATTGAATAAATCACGTATGTATCGAATATACGTATGCGATGAAATTTCGAGAACGGTTGCTAAGGATAAGTCCGATCGAGAGTACGAGATGGCAAGCATAGGATTGAAATTTACCTGTCAGCTTTGTTCCAATTTGCTACCACTGGAATTGGTCAAAATACATATATCTTTGGGACGCCTTGAATATAGGTATGGATCCAAATCGAGTTGTATACAAAATTCAAATTGAGCTGCAGGGAAGACTTAAAATATTAAAATGAAAGCTTGCAAGATAGTGTGAGATTGAACAACGTTGGTGGGACGAGATCGTGATACGATCTATAAAACACTTAGTCGGAGTGTTGGTTTTGGTTCGAAGACGAACCTTGTTTTGAGTGGTATATTCTGTAATGCCCCGCTCCGCACGGCGCATTACGCTGAAGCGTTGACTCAACGAGTCGCGTAGACGCAAAGGAAATGTATCGATGCAAAACGATGCGAGAGTTAAGTTGTCCCGAGCAATGCATCAAGTTGAATCGATGCGAAGCGCCGCGTTGCCCCGAAGGATGAGTGCGTTGAATCGGCTCGAAGATTCTAAGAAATCGAATCGACCAAGGCGCAAGTCCGAATCGATGCAAGTATTGATTTTAGTTGGTTTCGTGTGCAGGTTATACTTTGACGAGAAAATATTAGAGGTCGATCTTTTGCAATATTTAGTAAGGGGTCCGCGAAATCAAATCGTCGCCTTGCGACGGGCTAAGACTTGGGCACGCTAAGGCAAATCGAACGTATAACTCAATGAAGCACGAAGTGCTCGAATGGCTAAGTCAGAAGAGTGGCCGTGCAACAAAGTTATGGAATCGAGCCGCATCGACTCGGCGAAACGACGAAGGCATATCGACTCAAAGGTGGGAGGATTGAATTCTTTTTACTCCTTCATTCGATAAGTCAAATATATCGTTGTATGCTAAGTTAACCTATCGACGCCACGGGCGTGGCCGATCGGAGATAAAATCGTAGTGTGAGTCGAACACTAAGTTAGAACAATTGAAATGAAACGTGCATCAATATGCACGAGTCGCTATGGGACATTGGATATCGCTAAGGCGAGCGCCTCGGTGCGCAAGCCGTAAGAACATGGGATAACTGTAATCGGCGAGTGCCTTAGTGCACGAACCATACCGTGCCTTTGCTGCACGAGTTAGACGGCTAGAACATTGAAAGACAATAGGCGAGCGCCCTAGCGCGCAAGCCCCGAACATTGACTGCTAAGTTATAGAACATGGGGATATGGTCGAAACGTGCCTACGTGCACGGGATAATAAAAGATGGCTTCGTTGCGAGAGAATACAGTTGTGACATGAATGTGGCGGAACTGTCGGATATGATATGGTGCCTCGAAAGGTGCTCAAGACCTTCGGGTCGTTCGGTCGACGAGCATTGAGTTGAGGCACGATGCCATTGAATCATTGAAACGAAGTACGAAACGTAATAACACAGTAAGTTAACGAAAGAGATGCGAGATGATAAGTCTGAGTCTCGGACTCGAGACTATGTTTGGTTGTTTGAATTTGATTGCTGAATGATAGGGCGTTGCATGGTCGATTGGAATGGGCTTGAGATTAAATTGTGATAATAGCCCGTACACGGGTGTTTCCCCCAAAACGGTTAAATGCCGGAGGAGCGCCTCGGAACCGATTGGCCGCGGAGGGATTCGAATAATCTTTGTAGGCGCACATCCTTAAACGAGCAGCGCTCGTCTTATAGATGGAAAAAGCCGCAAATGATGGCATGCAGCGGGAACGTTTCGGTTGTTGGGCCCGCAACCCACCCGTGAAACGCCGGGCAGCCCGACAAATAGAGAGAAAAGAAGGAGAGAAAAGAAAGGAACTCCTTTAGTCCATTCCGACGCGGATATGCCAACGGCCCTCATATAGTTAAGGAACGATGGGTTAAAAGTGTAGGCGCGTATGCGTCCCGCATAGAGATCCTGCTTAGAGATGCACAATAACATGACAGGGAAGGATTACGACGTATTCACCTTGCGTCGGTGCAAGGGCGAGTGCGTCGACTTGGTAAGTCGTGCCACGAATCAAACACGAGATTGCTTGTTTGCTTGCCTATTAAATTCGATAACATGCTGCTATATAACATGCTTTACGCTTTCGAAGATTCCATGAAATTGACCCTAAGGATAACATAGCAAGATCATAAGCTAAGTTGCATGATTCAACATAAATATTAAAATGTCGGTTTGGAAAGATGATCTTTGCTTCAGTACATGCGAGGACGAACGTACTGATCCCCCACCAGCTTCATGCAGGGTGCAGGGAATGGATTGCTCGCGGCGAAGCGTTGCTTGAACGTGTTAAGGCTTGGAATGCCGAAGCGCATTGAAGCGTGCTATCGCATTGACGCTCGGACTACGCAGCTGGATTGATGCGGCCGAGATATAGAAGGCATGATGTATGGAACGGTGAAATCCTTTGTGGGCAAGAGAGAACCTGAGTGTTGTAGCCAATCTGGCATATATTGTTAGGCTATCGAAAGCCATTGTAATCTCAGTTTCGGATATCAATAAAGAGAATTGTTTTGTATACTCTGTTTTCCTATCGTTGCTAATATCGAATCAAAAGATAACCATTTGAGAACTTGTCATCTTGCCTTGCACGAGCGCAACTCCAGGCTCGTACGGTATCACGCCCCCTGCGAGGACGATGATTCGGGTGATTCCGGGTCGGGGCGTGACAACTGATGCTGCATGTACCTTTGCTGCTGAGTCGGTAAGGGTAATCCTTTCTGCTGGCCTACCGGAGCCTTAGCCCCTGCTCCCTGAACTATCTGTCCCGATGACTTGGGACACTCTCTCAGCCGATGATCGGATCCTCTGTAAAGTAAACATCTGCCCAGCCTCTTCCGGCATTCGTCCTAATCGTGCCCTGGTTTCCTACAGTAAGGGCAACTGGTAACATGCTGCTGTCTAGGGGTCTGTTGTGTCTGTAACGGTGGTCACTTCGGCTGCTCTGTCGGAGCCCTAGCTCATGCTGCTACCTGAATCATTGTTGTCTGGCTCCTGGGACATTCCCTCAGCTGGTGGTCCGCTGTTCCACAAAGTAGGCACTTGTCCAGCCTCTTCCTGCACTCACCCCATTCATGCCCTGGCTTCTTGCAGTAGGGACAACTGACCGTCTGCTGTCTAGGTACCTGATACTGTCTGGGCTGCTGCTGTCTCTGCTGATGGCCCTGACCCTGGAACTGCTGCTGAACAGGCCTCTGCTGAAACTGGTACTGAATCTGTACGTGAGGCCTCTTAGCCTGACCTCTATTGCTGCTAACTCCATGAATGTCATGTCCCCTCTTGAACAACTGTTGTCGCTGAGTTTCCACTATCTGCTGGAAGAAGGAGAACAACCGTGCCACGACCTCTGATCCTGATGGCGACTGCTGCTGAAAAACATTCGGGATGACGGGGGAAAGTCTCGGAGTAGGAAGAGGTGCACTCCTATAAGCTGCAGATATCCCAGCCTGAGCTGTCATAACAGGAGCTGCAGTCTCGGGGCCCTGCTGATCAGGACGAGGAGTGGTAGACCCCTCAGTGGTATCTTTCCGATCGAGATGAGATCGCGCCTCCATAACCATCATGAAGACAGATCAAACGAGAGGACAATCACTGAGAATGAAGCAATAACATCAAGGGAGGACGGTTTATTTTCAAGGAAAGACAATAATGCAGCAATTTTTTTAGGTAACAAGAATCTGATTAAGAGTTCTTTCCTAATGTGATTGAGTACCTTCAAAATATCCTAATCCTACTGCAGGCTGTAGTGATACTCTAGTTCGAATACCACTACATAAACTCGACCTGCATGGGCCACCACTAAAAACGTGTCACGACCCGCACCCTAGAGTAAGGGCACGAGACGTAGGTACGTCCAGCCTACGCCGCAGTGTCGACGGTAGAACGATGTCTTAGGTCAATCATCTAACAATATAAAGGTACCTGTACAGTATATACACTCCGAATGGAGGTGACATAGCAATATACAGTCTCAATCACACCTAAGGCAGAATGATAAGATAGAAAGATATATAGATAAATGCTGAAATGAAAGATCCACATAAGTAAAACCAGAGAGTCTAAGTGTCTAAAGATATCACAAATCTACAGAATCCCAAAATATCATAATACAGTCCTCCAGAAATAAACATAAGAAAATCCTAGTCTAGAGGAGTGTCGTCCACAGCTAAAGGATCCGGCTGCTGGTCTAAGTCACAGCTGTCATCTAGGGTAGTCCCATAATAGGTGGGGTAGCACGCCTCATCCTCATCCTCTGTAATATTTCAACAGGTCCAGTCAGGATAGGAGCGAGCACAGTACATCTCACGCAGTTCATATAATGACAGGAATAAAATACAGGCAATAGAGTAAAATACATGAAACGCTGAAAAGTATACATGAGTAAAAAGATGACTGTAATGAAATATCTACTATAAGTAAAGAGCTATAGTGAACTAGTGATTTAGAGTACAAGCTAGACATGTGAACGGCTTGATAATAAACATGAGAGGTCGTACATGGCTACACTACTTTAGAAATTGTCCACATGACTATTTATACTCCCCCGTACCCCAATCAATACACAAGGATCCGTTCAAGTTATGTTATTGTACATGATATTCACATGGGGGCCCATAAATGGGTGCACATGAATATATACATGGGGGCTCCGTGATCATGAGAGTACATGAATCACGAGAGTGCACATGTAAGGTAAAAGCACAAGAGTACATGATGAAAGTGAAACGCACATGACATGATGTATCTGATGCTCCCGAGGAGAATAATATCGTATGAAAAGATCCATATAGTACTAATCCGTGTTTCCATCGTGTCAGCATCAAGTAAGATAATCTAGAGCGATAAAATACTCCTAGCAAGTATGAAACGGTCAGAGAATGTACTCGCCTGATACCCTGGATATCCAGAAGAAAATACTGCCTGAGGAGTGGTGTCTGGCTCCTAATCAGAACAGCACAAGTCACAACATGTCTAAAATAATGAAATAGACTGCTACAATGCATCTACATGATGTTTGGGGTCAATCTAGGCTAAAGTCAACCTTTGGTCAACTCTAGTCTACCCTAGAAGTCAAACTAGGTCAACTAAGTCAAACCTAAGTCAAACAAGTCTCACTAGGCCTAACTAGTCTATTCTAGCAAGCCCACATCAATTCTAGACTATACAAGTCAACTACACATGTAACTGGCATTCAAACCCATACCCATAGGCTATTAGTCCTAGGCTATAGGCTATATTACCTATATACCCACCCACATATCACATATACACATATCAATATATATATCTTATATAATATAGTACACACATTATAATATAGGCCACATGGATATGTACAGCACACATATATATACATGTGTATATATACATATACATAGAGATAGATAGAGGCATATTTGATAGTGTACATGTAAGCATGTGTGTGTGTGAGAGTGTCAAGAGGGTGTGAGTGATAGTGTGAGTGAAATGATATGATTGGGGGTGAAGTGTCATATGGAAAAACAGTGAGTGTACATGGTGTAGTGTCACATAGGAATAGGAATAGTGTACTACATGTGTAGACCTATGTGTGAAAATGATATAAAAGCAGTGTGGCATGTGTAAGCCTGGGAGAACAGTGAAGGTATGAACCTGAAACCAGTGTATAAGCTAACATGGTAATGATCATTCAATTTCAGTTTAATGAGAAACTATTTGACAGCTTTGCTAATGATCATTCAATTTCAGTTTAATGAGAAACTATTTGACAGCTTACATAACCCTTCAACCAATTTCGAATTCCTTCTCAATAGCTAACATCAACTCATGCATCAATTCTCAGTTTGCTTGTGTGTGTGTGTGTGTGTGTGTGTGTGTGTGTGTGTCTTTATGAGATTGTGTGTGTGTGTAGAAGAGGAGTGGTACATGTGAGGCCTGTGTGTTTACACATATAAACCTATGTAACAGGAAGGGTTAAATAGAGGGTGTGTGACAGGAAAGTAGGGGTAGGCTAGTGTGTGATATGTGACAGTGTCTCTCAATAGCCAACCTGTCATATGAACTAGAGTAATTCACCAACTGATACCAAGAATTGATCCTATACCTGGTATCTAATATGTGCAGAAAGCTATAGCTAACCCATGATATCATCAATCAAGAACTGCAAAAAATGAGAATGAACTCAGTGTCTCAGGATATTAATTCCCACTGTACAGGCTAATCCCTGTGTACAGGGTAACAAATGACAGAAATAAAGGAAACCTGTGTGTTCTCAGGTTTCCAATTTCCAGTGTGTGAACTTGTGTACAGGAAGTGGACTGTGTACATCTTACAATGTGTGTGTGTGTGTGCAGGTTAATTTTCAGTGTCTCAGTTATCTTGGTTAGGACAGTGTATGAGTGTGTATTCTCAGGATTTGAAACTAACAGTGAAGCTTAGTGTTCATTCATTGGCATTTAATCTCAGGAATTTGAATCTATCTCAGGAAACAACATCTCACAGGTTCAACCCCAAATCAACAGTTAACACAAATTCTCCCATTCGAATTCCATTCACAACTCTTCACAAGGATCCCCTACAATCTAACATGTATTTAATGTACAGTAATTAAATCATACTAAAACACATGATACTTAATCATTATCATTCAATTCGAATGGTGAACAATGATTTAGAGTTCACTGATGCACTAGAGTATCAGGAATTAGAAACATTCCTAATTAATTATTGAAACAACTATTTATCAAAAGGGTTAGGGTTGGTAAATAATAACTAATATGTGAATGTGTCATACAAACAATAATGTTTCCAAAATCAGGACACAAACGTGTCCAAGCACTCGCACAGACCAGAGCACACTGAACTGTTCAGTGGCTGTGCTCCTCGTGTCCAGTGCGGGTTAGATTCCTTACCCGACACGGATCCAAGAGACACGAGACTTAGGCAGTGTCGTGTCAGACACTGCCCCGAGCTCCAAGCCAAAGGACACGTGCCCACGTGCCCTGGATAGCTCGCACGAGCCTGCTGGTAGCAGGGCAGCGCGACTCGCACGCATGCGGGCGTGTGCACGAGTGCAACACGACACCAACACGACACAAGACACGCTCAGACACCTAGAAACTCTTAGGCGACACTAAAACCTAATTTCCTATTCAAATACATTTCGAAAACTCGATCAAAATGCCCACTGTGGCATTTCGTCGAACACCTGTGGCTGTCACTGATACGTATCCGATACGGACACGTATAGGACACGAGAGGGTGCAAAACCTATCCCTACAGTACGAGGACACCTAGGGCTTGGTGTTCATGCAAAGAAACCAAAATTTTATGGAGGGAATAGTGATTTACCTATGTGTGTTCCTCCACAATAAAAACCTTCAAAAGAAGATCTCCACTAGCTAGCCAATGGCTCCAAATTGGCTCAAACGTGAGAATGGACTCTACCAACAGTAGGGAAACATCATTTAGAACACCATGGAAGAAATCTCAATAAAAAAGGACCATTATTGATTAATTTAGGAAGAGTTTTAAATGAAGGTAAACCTTGTTCTTAGAAAATGAAGGAATGGATGAAAAGAGGCACAAACATTTTGAGAGAGACTTTATAGCAAGGGGGAAATCCTTAGGCCGACCAAGGAGTTAGGGTTAGGGTTTTAGGATGAATCTAATGGCTATCAATCCATCAAGTCCAATCAATAGCCTAAAATCTAGGTCTCCCCTTATCAAGTTGCAACCTATTCATTCTAACTAATCATAACTTAAACTCCACTAACCAATACTAACTAATACTCACCATGGCTGACTAGACTAGCTATGACTAATCTGGGTTAGGTCCAAACTAGGTTAGGGCTAATCTAAACCACAAGGCTATCAATTAAATAATATTTAAATCATACCATTCCTAATAATCATATTAAATTCAAATAATTCAAAAATGACAAAAATACCCTCAAACTAGAAATGTGGTAGTGACACAATCGGCATGATTGACCTCTTTACTTTACTGGGTACGTCGATACGATGAGGGTGGATCGTATCCTTGACGATCTTGGGTCCGCACTCAGCATAATCCCAAAGACTTTGTTGGATTATCTAAAGATTCCAGTCCACAATCTCTTAGCAAAGGTTACAACTATTCTCAGCTTCAATTCTAGGAAGAGTAGACCGCTCGAAAAGATCCGCCTGAGAGTCTAAATTGGCGACCTCCATAAAAAAGTCACATGCTATGTGATTGACAACTATGCCTCATATAATCTATTACTAGGAAGGCCGTGGTTGCATGAACATAACATTGTGCCATCTACTCTTCATCAGTGCTTCAGGTACGTAGATTATAACGGAGATATCAAGAAGAAAATTGCTGACCTCAATCCTTTTTGAGGTGTCGAGGCCTACTATACAGACTCTAGAATGTATAAAGAAGAGTACATGAAGATAGTGCTGGCTATGGACACCGAAGAAGAACAAAAAGATGACTCGAACAACGTCTTAGTAATTCTAGTCAAAGGACGCACCTCTCGTCCTTCCTCATCTCAGATGCTAACCATCACTCTTGCTCCTCCTACTGAAAAAGTGGAGCAAAGGAAGCTCACCTCTTCCGAGCCTCTTGTTATCGACATTCGTCGTAACAAGCCTACTCCTTCTCTTTCTCCTCCTCTTGTTCTCGAGCTGACGATGTCTCCAGCCAAGGTCGCAAATGTTATTGTAACTGTTGAGACTGAAAATATCAATAAAGCAATGTCTCCTTTGCAGTATATTGATGTCAATTATTATGCGCAGTATTACTTAGAAATTCTGGACAAGTCCAAACCTTTCACCTTAGGAACAATTCAACCTTTTTATGATGAGATAGAGTACAAACTAATGCAGAATTCATTCTTCGTAATTCTTCCTCGGAATGATGATGAGCATCAAATCCTCTTCATCAGAGAACGTAATCAAAGAATTATACTTGACAGTGATTCTGAAAATAATGATTGTGGAAGAATATAACTGCATCGATATAGTCAGCAGTCCAAAAATATCATCCGAAAAATGGGTTACAATTTTGAGCCTGGGCTGAATGACGGCAAAGGTAGACATACTCATATTAGAATACCTGCTCCGAAAGGAAAGTCATCACAATACTACAACAGGACCAGACATGGGTTAGGCTACATTACGCCAAATACAACCCCAGATATATCTAAATCAGACAAAAATATGATCTTATTCTTTCAATTCTGCTTCATGGGACTCATACACCAGCATAGGAGAAGTTCATCAACTGACTCTATCTGTCAATATGGTAACAACTGAATTCCTAGAAGATGATGATAATGATGACTTTACTGAGGCTTATAATGAAGAGCCTTGGGTACAAAGGATGGATACTCAATGGGAGCTTCGCTTCGAACAACGTGAACCACCTACTGAGGATGAGCTAATCCAAATTGATGTCGGAGAGGAAACTTCTCTAAGGCCAATCTTTATCAGCAAAAATCTTCCCGAAGTAGACAAACAAGACTTGATCTAGCTCATTAGAGAATACATTGACGTATTCGCCTGGAGCTATGAAGATATGTCGGGATTAGATCCTCAAATTGCTACCCATAAGCTCAATATTTTACCAAATGCTAGGCTGGTCAAACAGTAGCAACGACGGTTCCGTCCTGATATGATGGATGCCATAGAAGCCAAAGTGAAGAAGCTCATCGCCTGCGCCTTTGTTAGGAAGGAACAACATCCCGACTGGGTAGCTAATATCGTCCCTGTTATGAAGAAAATTGGAAAGGTTTGAGTCTGTATCGACCTTAGAGATCTCAATGCAACTTGTCCGAAGGAAAAGTTTCCTCTTCCAATCAGTGATGTCATGATCGATAATACCTGCAGGTTCGAGAAAATGTCTTTCTTGGATGGATTCTCTAGTTGTAATCAGATCAGGATGAATCCCGAAGACGAAAATCATACATCTTTCCGCACTCTTATGGGAGTCTAATACTACACAGTCATGCCATTTGGTCTCAAGAACGCTGGTGTCGCCTATTAGCGAGCTATGAGTACTATTTTTCGAGAATATTTATGGAAGACAGTCGAATGCTATGTCGACAATATTGCTGTCAAGAGTCGTCTAAAGGAAGATCACATTCAAGACTTAAGAACTATTTTTGATCTAATGCGCCAGCATCAACTCAAAATAAATCCTACCAAGTCATTTCTGGAGTCTCTAGTGGAAAATTCCTTAGATTCATTATTACTTCTAAGGGTATACACGTTGACCCCAAGAAAGTCAAAATCATTCAAGAGATGCATCCTCCATGCAACCTAAAAGAGCTATGATGATTCCAGGAATGACTTGCATATATCAGGAGATTCATCTCAAATCTTTTTGGATGCTGCAGACCGTTCACTCAACTAATGAAGAAAGATGTGTCTTTCGTTTGGACTGACGAATGCCAGCAAGCATTCGAGGACATTAAACAGTACTTGACGAACCCTCCAGTCCTAGTTCCTTCAATCACAGGAATACCCTTCCTGATGTACGTTCGAGCAATGGATCACTCTCTGGGTACCCTCCTAGCCCAGAAGAACAATGAAGGCCATGAGCAAGCAATTTATTATTTCAGCCGCACAATGATCGGTACTGAACATCGATACAGTCTGGTAGAAAAAAATATATTTAGCCTTGATGTTTGCCGTCCAGAAGATGCGTCATTACATCACGCGCCAGACCATTCATGTCATCTTTCGAGTCAATCCTCTACGGGTTCTGATGAAGAAGCCTAGTACACTCAATTCCAGACTTGCTATATAGGCAATACTGCTAGCATAATATGATATGGTCTATGTCCCGTAGAAGTCTGTCAAGGGTCAAGCCCTAGCTGACTTTTTGGCTGCTCATCCAATTCTTGAAACTTTAAAACTCTACGACGAAATTCTTGATGAGACTCTAGAGTCCAACATGACTTCAGAATGAATACTCGCTTGGCGTCTATTCTTTGATGGTAAATCTAGAATTGGACCCAACGGTATCATCATCGTTGGAGTAGGAATTGTCCGTGTATCCCTAAAAGGGCTAACCATTCAAAGAGCCTACTCTCTGGATAATCCATGCTCTAACAATGTTGTTGAGTACAACGTTTTACTCATCGGTCTTCAGTTAGCTAAACAACTGGATATCAACTATCTTGAAGTATACGAGACTCTAAACTGATTGTCAACCAGGTTAAAGGTACTTACGAGGTCTGACATCAAGATCTCTCCCTTACCAAGAAGCAGCAGTTAAACTGGCTACATCATTCAAAGGTTTCTTTATTGAGCATATAAGCCAAGCATGCAATACAGAAGCCGAGGCACTCGTGAATCTAGCAGCCGTGTTAGCTGTCCCGGTGAAAAGGCAATATTTGATCATCATCGCTAATCGAGAATTATTCTGTGTCAAGAATAATTTGAATATTGAATTCAGTAACACGGTTGAGATTTGCACTACTACCGAGGATTGGAGAACCCCCTTTATCGACTTTGCAGTGCATGATATCCTGCCAGAGGATCCTAAAGAAGCTACGATAATTCGTCGTCGATCACTCCGATTCTATTATAATCACCTGTCTAGGACACTTTTTTGGCGATCCTTTGACGGTATGCTCGTACACTGTCTTGTCGGAGATGAAGCAAAATAGATACTACGTGAATCTCACGATAGTGTCTGCGGTGCACATCAGCCTGGTCCTAAGCTACAGGACTGTATCAGACGTATTGGATACTATTGGCCCACTATGGTGGCAGATACAATTGAATATGCAAAAAAATGCAGAGCATATCAGATCCATGTAGATTTCATCCACCAACCATTTGAATTATTGCATCCTACTACAGCATCTTAACCCTTTGAAGCCTGCGGCATGGGTCCTATCAATCCACCATCATTTCGAGGACATCGGTTCATTCTAGCTATAATCGACTATTTTTTAAAATGGGCAAAAGCAATTCCCCTACCTGAAGTCAAGACAAGTAGTGTCATCAACTTCATCAAGCATCACGCCATCTATCGATTTGGAGTTCCTCGGAGAATCATCCATGACAACGGACCTGAGTTCATAAGTCAAACATTCACTCGATTCTATAATAACACTCGAATCAACAATATTGCTTCTACAGCTTACAATCCTGCAGCCAACGATTTAGCAGAAACATTCAACAAAATAATCATCAAGCTCCTCAAGAAGTTCGTTTTTGCCAATAAACACAACTAGAGCAAAAAGCTTGGAGAATGCCTATGGACGTACCGCACCACTGTACGTACCCCAACTGGCTGTACACCCTTCTTTTTTGTGTACGGATACGAAGCCATCTTACCGTTGGAGATTCAAATTCCATCCTTGAGGATAGCTCTTTCCAACGAGTTAACGGTAGAAAACAACGATCGTATGCGACTTCAAGAGCTTGAAGCACTTGATAAGAAACGACTGCTAGCTCAACAACACATTGAGCTATATCAAGCCCGAATCTCAAAAGCTTTCAACCGCAAAGTCTTACGAACCTTTAAAAAAGGTGAGCTAGTCCTTACTGTCAAACGTCCTATGACTATGACACACCTGAGCAAGGGCAAATTCGAGCCAAAGTGGGAGAGTCCTTACGTCATAAGCAAAGTTTTCTTTAATGGAGCTTATCAGCTGACCGGGATGCACGGTCGAATAGCTATGATGCCTATCAACGGCAAATTCTTGAAAAAATATCATGTTTGAAAGTATGTATTATATTTTTTGATAAATATTGAACATACACAAATCTTTGAATTATTATCTTTTATTCACTCTTTCGTGAATAAACCCCATGGATAATAAGTTCTCAAAAATCTCCAGTGGATTCTAACCAGATCTTATGGTACATCCTCAAAAGATTAATCCATAATATCCACCACAAGATATCAACACAAACATCATCTTTTGAAATCCAGTTATTTTAAAAGATATCCTATTCTTGAGCCCCAGTTGGTTTAAGGATAATTAACAGATATACGAATTCATGTCCACATTACCTCTGAATTCTACTATTTGCATCAACGACTTGTTACGTCCATATTACCTCTGATAACATCATCCTAAAAATAACACTATGTCAAAATTATACTCTGTCACGTCCACACTATCTCTGAACAGATATAATAAGTGTTGTTATTTTCGAGAAATATGTCACGTCCATTACCTCTGAACATATTTCTTACTCCTATCTATTACTTGTGTCTCAAACAGATACATAATAAGTAATAGAGCCACAAATTTTTTTTATTAGTCTTTCCATTTCATAAGTGATCGTGAGAACATAAAACTATTACATTGTTCAAAATGTCATAAAAAATTGTTCAAAAAATATTATTACATTACACTCATTGGGGAGGTGAAGTACCGAGGTCAAAAATTGTCTTCTTCAAGGCTTTGGCTCACTCCATCCTTGTAGCAATCACCCTTGCCATGGCTAAGTCCCTCCTGAAAGCTAGAAGTAAAGGTTGCATTGATGTAACATGACGCTCCATCTCTGCATTTTGAGCTCGAAGAAGTTTATCTCTCTGCCTATTCAAATCATCTAGATGGCTTGAGGCAAATTGATACAGCTCGAGGACCTCTTCTTGGCATTTCCTAGCTGTTGAGACCGATGCACGATGTCACTACCACTTTCTAGAATAAGGATATTTTGGTAATTGTGATTTTTGATTATTTTAATATTATTTTAATTAGTGTATTGTGTTAGTATCATTAGTTAGTGAAACCTTAGAACCACTTTGACTAGAGGCTAACCATGATCATAGAGACCTAGCTAGTGGACTTAGACTTGTTAGTTGGACTCTGATATTGTTAGAATATCATGTAGAGGCTAGATTTTGACTCAAATCAATAACCACTTTTGGGCCTTTCTCAAAAGGGCCTTTAAATGACAATAGGAGAGACTTTTAGCCGAATACACCTTAACCAAACCCTAGCCCACCATGTGGCCGGCCAACCCTTGCTTTCCATACTATTTAAAGCATCATTAGCCCCTCTTCTTCCCCTTTCATCAAGAACCCTAACCCTAATTTGGTGTTCTTCTCCAAATTGCCTCCATTCCTCAAATTGAGCCCAATTTCCTCCAAACAAGTTGCAATCTCTTCCTCTTGAAGAAAGGGAGTCTCTATTTGCTAGGAGGGAGCCTATTGGAGCAATTTGGCTAGTAAAAGTGAAGGAGATCTAGATCTAGAGGTTTCTCATTGAGAATCCATCTCTCAAGTGGTGAGAAGCTCTAAAACCCTTCTAATTTCCCATTTCTTTCCATAGATGCATTCATTTAGGGTTCCCATAGCATTAGGAAGGATTTGGAACAATTTCGGATTCATTTGAGGTGCGTATCGCAAGAGTGTCGGATACGCACGTCAAGTGTTTGGTGAAATATCTCTTAGGACTTTTCTTGCTTTAATTTTAGATATAATTAGTCAATAATGTTGTTAATGTACTGTAGAGGATGTGGGTACTGTTCTACGGGATTTGGAGATGGTTGATGGGTTATTTTGGCTATGGGGAGCTCGGGCTATGTTGCATTCTCTATTTCATGGACTATTCTGTTGTATAGTCCATAAATTTTGGTTTTACACTGTTGTATGATCATCTAAAACACCCTAGATAGCATGCCTAGCATCTGTACACTGCCACCTTGCTCAGATCTGGGAGCTATGGCCAATCGAGCCAGTACATAACTCTCACATATCCTGTATCTGCTGTTTTTGGCACTGTCCTGCATATTAACATTTAACCACTGCAACATTCTAAATATTCACTGCATTCACATTATCTAGCACTGCACCTTCATTCATTGAATCCAAATTTTGCTGCAAGTACACTATCACTACTACATATAGACCAAGTCGAGCATATCTCTAACCCACTGCACACTTTTCCATTCAATATACATGTCCTACAAACATTCATTATCTCCCTGTATTGCCCTTCACATATTCAATTACAGCATATTGGTATCAAAACATTACCTGTCCTGTTTCAGAGTTAGCCACTTTGCATATCCTACATCATTTATCTACTGAATTACAAGTACAACCACTGCCTGTATTTAGGATACATATCACATGTATCAGAACTTTCTGCTAGCCACTGCACAGATACATACACTGCCACTCTTCACATATTGTATACTGCACTTGGTGATGACTTACACTTATCTGCATATCCCTCACCATGTTAGCCCTGCACAGGTTGGATCTTTGCATTACCTTGCCTTATCCTGCATTCATGTAGATGTTAACCAACTGCACATGTTATATGGCAAATGTTTCACTGATACATATTTTGGTATCATAACATGTATGCTGTCCTGCTCCCAATTAGCCATAGCACATTACATATTCCCATGTATTCATTGCCTTGCATTAGACATTTATTCCCTACTTTTGGCTTTTGTCCTGCAAACAGGAGAGCCAGGTCAGAGTTTGAGTTCAAGTCTGAACTCAGATTTCATATCCTGCAACACAATTCCTGAAGCCATTAACTCCTTTGCATACATACTACACTTGAGAGGTCCAGCATCCTCATTAGCCCTGTATTGTACATTGCAATACTCATAACACATTGCATATCTTTCTTAGCATGTCCTGCATTTGGTCCTGCACTCTATATCAGGAGCAATCCCAATTCCCTCTTGTTCTGTCTTTGATGTTCAGATTTGAACATCACTTGGGGACAGAACACTGCCCTTCCAACTTGTTTCAGTCCTTTTGTGGGATCAGCCTTCTTATATGAGATTATACACTTATAGGTAAGGCTTTGATCTATTCACTATATGTAGATATGTATGATATAGATATATGTTATATATAGGTATAAATGTGATTTACCTTAGGTATATGCTATGGTATATGGTTTGAGTTGGGAGTAGAGTTTAGTATAATGTAAGTTTAGGCTAACTTAGTTGTCTTCTATATAGCCATTAGCCCAAAACCTTAGACTAGACTAGCTAAGACTAATGTGGACCCAATAGTCCAAGTTTGACTGAGTTGACTATATAGTTGACTAGAATTGACCAAGGGTTGAATTTTGACCTAGAAAGGCCTAGAGCATGTAGAATTCATTATTTAATTCAATTATTAAATTTAGAACACATTGTAACCTATATTTCTCATAATAGGACATTGTGACTCCGATTCAAACACCGATACATATCAGTTGCTCAGGATATCAGATGAGTACATTCTCTGTTAGTTTTTATTCATGATAGTACTTATATTGCCTGCTCTAGACTACTTTACTTGATGCTGACACATTGTTCACACGGATTAGTACTATATGGATCTTTTCATGAGATGTTATCCCCTCATCGGATGGATCGGATATTTCATGTTCAGGTGCTCTTCATGTACATTATGTACTCCTTGTACTCGTATTATTCATGTACACACATGTGCTCTTATGTACTCTCATGTGCTCTCATGTGCTCCATGTTAAAATGTCACGACCCGCACCCGCTTTTCGGACGCGAGCTCGTGAGCAAGCCAGCTACGTATCGAGCAGACTCCAGCCTATCTCGAATACGTAAACGCTGTCTGGACTATGGTATCACGTGCCTAATCATGGCAAGGCAAATCTATATCTCAATCCATAATAAGAATATGAAACATGAATAAATACTATGGATCGTGGTCTGCAGCCCACTAGCATACATGTCCGATTAGACTCCAAGAATTAACATGAGTCTATCAAGTAAGCCAACAAGCAGAGTATATCATGATAAGTAATGAAAGCACGAATGGATAATAAGCGTAATATCAATATACCTGGATCCTGTAAGTGTATCACAAACATCTACCGTCCTGCTCTGCTAACTAACGTCCTGCTCTGCTAACTAACTCCATGCAGTCGCTAAACCTGAAGAGATCATCAAGTCCTCAGGGGACAGCAAGATACATAAAAACATGCCTATCTAACAGTTCTATCATGCATAGGACTATAAACAGACTATAAACAGGAAACGAGACAGAAACTAACAGGTGGCTACGGACAGGTGACTATGACCGCGGATACGGGAACAACTACGCATAAATGAACTGCAGGAAGAACAAGTAAACAAGAGATCAATGGAATACCAAACCCTCACCCCGAGTGTGGACTCGCAGGTTTGAACTAATCACTAACCCTCGCCCCGAGCGTGGACTCGCAGGTTAGTTCATGACAAACACCCTCGCCCCGAGTGTGGACTCGCAGGTGCAAATGGTCAACCCTCACCTCGATTGTGGACTCGCAGGTTGTAGAAACAATACATGAATAGCAGTTCAATTACACATACTTGTAGACATGACTCAATCAAGATACAGGTGACGACACGGTATAACTCAGTCATGACGCCGGTAAGGACAACTCTAGTATGGACTATAATATGAACAAGCATGGTATAACTACACTATCAAGTCATGAAATACTGATATACAAGCAAGACAATAAACTGGTAAACATGGTATAAAGAAAACATATAAATCCATATCAACTAGAGTAACTAAGTGATAACATAATAAAAAGCAGAAGAACTATAAGCATGAAAATGAATTGTAGAGGGAGGCAAGGTATCTTGCCTGATTCTGCACTCTTAATATGAAATGTCGCTCCCGCATTCACGCCCCCGGAACCCGACGCTCCTAGATAATTAATTAGCTAGTTTAAGTCACTACCACTACTAATATGAGTCATAGTAGCGATGTCCAAAAATGTCGCTAATAAGTAAAAATACGTCGCTAAATTAATTTAGTGACGTAATTAGCGACGGAATAAGCAGGTCGTCGAAAAGCTAGTCGCAGATCAAAAGTTCGTCGCCAATCGTCGCTGTTGCGACGAATAGTCTACGACGCTAAAACGTCGCAAACTTAGCGACGTTCGGCGATATTTATAGTACGTCGCCAATTTAGCGACATATATTCGTCGCATGTGGTGACATGGCAAGGTTTGCCATGTCAGCATGCTGAGCGACGTTTAGCAAAGGCCCGTTGCAGTTAGCGATATTCAGATACATATTTGCGACGTACTTCTACGTCGTAAATCCGTCGCCAAACGTCGCAATCCGTCGCTAACATGCTGGAAAATTAAAAAAAAATAAAATGCAGTTTTCAAATCCTGCACACTGTACTTATTACAGTTTAAACACAAATCATGCACTTTATATATTGTTTAAACACTAATCCTGCACACTGCACTTTATATTCAAATCCTGCACACTATACTTTATATTCAAATTTTGTACACTGTACTTTACACTTTACACTGCACTTTTGTCACGCCCCGCTCCCGTAGGAGCGATCGTCCTCGCTAAGGCACGATGCCGCACGAGCCTAGATTGCGCTCGTGCAAGGCAGTTCCATAACGGCCGATTACATCGGCGGCGACGAGGCCGTCGCACAGAAGTCCCAAGCAGAAACATTGAATACATTGCAGCGGAATTTAAAGAAGAACACATGAACACAAGTTATTCATAAGAAACTCTTTTATTGATATTGAATACAAGATTACATTTGTGGGCGCAAGGCCAAATTACAAGTCTCTCGTGCTCACTTTTCTCTCGTTTACAAAGTCACTCTCTGCTCTCTCTCTTGATTACAATGCTTGAGTCAGCGGAAGCTTCGGAAGGCGATGTCCATACATTATGTCATGTATAAGTCTTCAGATCACGCGGCCGCACGCTTCGACTCGCCAAGGAACTCCGTGCCTCGACGCATCCAAGCGAGCTCCACGCCACGAGCTTCTACCTGTGCCTGCACATGAAACACTGTGTGGGTGTCAGTACCACTGTACTGGTGGAGTGAGCTTCTCGTCCACCCGTACATAACCGACACGTTTCATTTACTTTGTGCAGCTTAAACCCTTTCAATTGTCTTTCTAGTCTTGCCTTAGGATGCATTTTAAACAAGACGTCTCGGTCTATACTTAGCGATGCAACGACAAGGTCGTGCAACGACGGGGTCGTGCTATAATGCCAACGTGTATTACGATCGAGGCAGTGCCTCATCGCTTAGGTACTTAACCAACTTGAACTCGGGACGGCAGGGTCGTGCCATACTTTATTTGCGACTTAGACATATTCGAGACAATGCTATGCTGAGGAGCAACTTACGCGAACTCGGCCGTGCCAAGACCTTTACTTACTTCAGCGCCACTAGACCAATTCTCGTGCCAATGATTCAAGTGCCAAGGATGGCAATGGGACGACTCGTGCAGGTCGTGCCTCTAGACCTTGCTTAGACTTGTCCGTGCTTCAAGATGAGGCCGCGCCTCGCAAGTTATCAAGACTTATCGTGCTACCGCCTTGCGGCCTACCTGTTAGACCCATTTGCTAACTTAGACAAGACTTGTGGACCATAGTATCACTTTCATGAACATCCCGACGCCAATCTATCGTGCCAAGCACGGTGCCTATGCTGCAGCCCAGTCCTAGGCCCAGACCTTGTGTTTCCAACTAGACAAGCATTCAAGTTCTAGACTCAATCCAAAGGCATACACGCGGTGTGCCGCTATCTGCCGACACATCTACATGAGCGGTCACTAGCAATTTCAAGCTATCTTGGACTGGCTCGGCGGGGGTATCGGTCCGCCCTTCTAAGGGTAGCTAGCCCCGGAAGCGCCGATACTCCCATGCGGTTATCCGGCATGCAGGTTGAGCCACACTCGCTTCCCCCGGGCCGAATGATCCCGGCGCCCCGGTAATCATTCGAGAAGACTACACCTTGTCGACAAGTTGTCCATGACCATGCAAGTCTAAACTCGATCTACCAGTCTTTCCTTAACATGAACATGCTTTTCCTTCTTTCCATCAAGACTTACGAGACTCCCAAGCCGGAGGACCGATCTCGTGTGCGGGACATATCAAGACATGGCGAGACTCCCAAGTTGCGGGACCGATCTCGACGACAATAAGTCGCGTGGACTTCCTTTGTTCGTGAGCAAAGGCTACGCCGAGCTACGCGTCTAGTTGGTTAAGTACCTAAGCGATGAGGCACTGCCTCGATCGTAATACACGTTGGCATTATAGCACGACCCCGTCGTTGCACGACCTTGTCGTTGCATCGCTAAGTATAGACCGAGACGTCTTGTTTAAAATGCATCCTAAGGCAAGACTAGAAAGACAATTGAAAGAGTTTAAGCTGCACAAAGTAAATGAAACGTGTCGGTTATGTATGGGTGGGCGAGAAGCTCACTCCACCAGTACAGTGGTACTGACACCCACACAGTGTTTCATGTGCAGGCACAGGTAGAAGCTCGTGGCGTGGAGCTCGCTTGGATGCGTCGAGGCACGGAGTTCCTTGGCGAGTCGAAGCGTGCGGCCGCGTGATCTGAAGACTTATACAGGACATAATGTATGGACATCGCCTTCCGAAGCTTCCGCTGACTCAAGCATTGTAATCAAGAGAGAGAGCAGAGAGTGACTTTGTAAACGAGAGAAAAGTGAGCACGAGAGACTTGTAATTTGGCCTTGCGCCCACAAATGTAATCTTGTATTCAATATCAATAAAAGAGTTTCTTATGAATGACTTGTGTTCATGTGTTCTTCTTTAAATTCCGCTGCAATGTATTCAATGTTTCTGCTTGGGACTTCTGTGCGACGGCCTCGTCGCCGCCGATGTAATCGGCCGTTATGGAATTGCCTTGCACGAGCGCAATCTAGGCTCGTGCGGCATCACGCCTTAGCGAGGACGATCGCTCCTACGGGAGCGGGGCGTGACATAATTTTATTTGCGACTTAGACATATTCGAGACAATGCTATGCTGAGGAGCAACTTACGCGAACTCGGCCGTGCCAAGACCTTTACTTACTTCAGCGCCACTAGACCAATTCTCGTGCCAATGATTCAAGTGCCAAGGATGGCAATGGGACGACTCGTGCAGGTCGTGCCTCTAGACCTTGCTTAGACTTGTCCGTGCTTCAAGATGAGGCCGCGCCTCGCAAGTTATCAAGACTTATCGTGCTACCGCCTTGCGGCCTACCTGTTAGACCCATTTGCTAACTTAGACAAGACTTGTGGACCATAGTATCACTTTCATGAACATCCCGACGCCAATCTATCGTGCCAAGCACGGTGCCTATGCTGCAGCCCAGTCCTAGGCCCAGACCTTGTGTTTCCAACTAGACAAGCATTCAAGTTCTAGACTCAATCCAAAGGCATACACGCGGTGTGCTGCTATCTGCCGACACATCTACATGAGTGGTCACTAGCAATTTCAAGCTATCTTGGACTGGCTCGGCGGGGGTATCGGTCCGCTCTTCTAAGGGTAGCTAGCCCCGGAAGTGCCGATACTCCCATGCGGTTATCCGGCATGCAGGTTGAGCCACACTCGCTTCCCCCGGGCCGAATGATTCCGGCGCCCCGGTAATCATTCGAGAAGACTACACCTTGTCGATAAGTTGTCCATGACCATGCAAGTCTAAACTCGATCTACCTGTCTTTCCTTAACATGAACATGCTTTTCCTTCTTTCCATCAAGACTTACGAGACTCCCAAGCCGGAGGACCGATCTCGTGTGCGGGACATATCAAGACATGGCGAGACTCCCAAGTTGCGGGACCGATCTCGACGACAATAAGTCGCGTGGACTTCCTTTGTTCGTGGCAAGCTTTTCACTAAACCGACCGTAACTCGTGCCTTAGACAGGCCTGGTTCTCTAGGCGACGCTAACATTCAAGTCATACACTTTGCACGACGAACCTTATTCTCAAGGGGCTACGCGACTTGACAACCGCAGCTAGAGCGGGACAGTGCTAGAAATGGCTTCGATAGCCCAGCACAACTCATGTCTAACTTATTCGGACAACGACTCGACGAGCAAAGGCTACGCCGAGCTACGCGTCTAGGGAACGTGCTAGGCACGGGGTCGACTTGAATAACCAACTGCTGGGTGCCTAGACTTAAGCCAACAGCCGTGCAAGACGACTTAACTTGCGGGACGTGCGAAGGCTATGCCAAGCCTTGCGGGACAAGACCGTGCATGCTTTGTTAAGCATTCATGGGGGCGACGCCTATGACTTAGGCAAATTCGAGTGTCGGGACGAATCGACGGACCAATGGGACATGCGAAGGCTATGCCAAGCCTTGCACAACGGGACCGTGCCTGCTTTAGCAAGCATTTACGCAGGCGACGCCTAAGACTTAGGCTATTTCAAGTGTCGGGGCAACTTAACAACTTAAGCCAACGTCCTTCTCCCAAGCCACGGGATCGAAGGACCGAGTGTCATTTGAAAGCACGCTGAGCCGACTTCTATGTTGACCGTGGGACCATTTTCCATGTTCTAGGACATTTCGACGGTTCGGGATTACTCCCTTAGCTATGTGCGTTCGTAGCTTTTAGATTAGCCTACTTGTGCAAGTTGAAAACAAGCGAGTTATTAAGTGAAGGCTAAGATGAAGCAAGTTCACCGAAACTCCCCCACCTGTGCGAGGAGTTGCCTAGACCGAGCGAGCCTTCGAGTAGCCGTTGCAAGGCTAAGTTCCAACGCCGTCGGCGTTTCGATTCCTCCGATAGACTTTGCGGGACGGGGCACTACAACTTTATATCATCACAAACATCATCACAGACACACATCATAGGGCCAATACATACAACTCATAACAAACATCATCACAGACACACATCCCGCGTCACAAACATAAATATATTCAAATCATGCATACTGCACTTCACAGACACACATCATCACAAACATCCAATAGAGTCAAATAAAAATGGGAGATGATAAAAAGTCTCCCACCAAGTGTATAAACAAAAGTGTACCAATAAACAATTTGCCCATAGGGCCAATACATATAACTCATAAAAAAATCAATAAAATCACTGAGGAGCCCTGCTGCACATCTGAGATAGAATGTACTCATACTGCTCCTGTGTGAGCTGCACCGTAGGGGGAGTAGGAGGCAGTGCAATGTCTAGAGTCGGCGCCGTCGATGGACCGGGAGGACGTATCTACTCCAGCTCTCGCAGTTGCTCGGCATGCGCAGCAAGGATACTCACCATCCTCTTAGTACTCTCCTCAATCGAAGTATGTACCTGAGTGAGTGAGGCAGACATGGTCCTCTGTGATCCCTCCAGCTCAACCTATCTACGCTATGTACGCTGCGTAGACTCGGTGAGCATGTGCAAACTGGCAGCTGTAGCCTGCTGCAGACTCATCAGCTCCTGTATACTGCGCTCGACCGCATCAAATCGTCCGGTGATCATCGGATCGTCGGATCATCGCTCTGCGGTATGGTGATCAGAAATCTGCTGCTGCAACTCGCGATGCAGCTCATCGATCTGACGACCAATATCCTGAGCTCGTGATGACGCCTGTGAAGCTGGAGACTGCGCACTGACAGAGGGGGCCCGGGATGACTCTGAAGCCAAATAGGCACCGTAGGATCCCGTACCGTAGTACGTACCCTTCTGAAGACCACCAACGGCGGTCATCCAGAGGTTGTCTGACGATGGACCTGTAGGCGGCTGGGAGGAAGTACCAACCCCTCCCTCTGCTGGCGCACTAGCAACAGTAGCCGCCTCCTCTTGTAGCCGAAGAAACTCGACCTAGAACAATGTTTGCTAATGTCTAAGTGTTTGCTAAAGTCTATATTGATATCTATTTTCCTGTTTTCTAAATTATAGTAAATTAATATAGAGAATAGAACGTACATATTCCTGCGTTGCCCTCTCGTCAATGAACTCTCCAGCCCTCCGATGGATGACCAGGAAGACGGTAACCATGTTGGGGTCCTCACCCTTTTTTACCTGTTAAAATATATTATCTATTATTAGTATTAAACATTCTATCCAACTATATATAAAATGATGTCCGTCATAGGAAATGTACCAGACGACAAAAATGCTCCGTCATAGGAATGGAGCCACCACACCACTTACTGGCACTCGACCGCGCCATCTTGGCCTTGTCAGACCGCTCCTGGTACCTGGCCTCGCCGAATCTAGCCTTTATCGCAGTCCACTGCTCTGGCGTGATCCAACCATGGATCGGATTTTTGGAGCGATCACGAGACTTCTGGTCGTGGATCGCATCACGGACGAGCTTGCCTGCGACGGCAGAAAATTGGGCCTCGATCTTCGTCGCTCGGTGTGGTAGATATAAATATGTCCTCTACAAGAAGTAAAATAGAAAAGTTGTATAATATACACAATTGATTATTAAAATTTAAAAATAAACAAATTTTTTACCTTGAAGTGGGCCGTCCAAAAGGCCTTCCTATCTGCGGGAGCATCTGAGTAGTTAATCCAAGGCCCGCCATAGTTCTGTCTCAGAAATAACCCCAGCTGTCTCTATACTACAGGAGGCCGATATCTATACAATAATAAATTTTATGAATATATATGTACATATAATCATTTGAGAAATATATATTAACTAATTAACTTACTTCGTAGGCCCGTCCGTCTAAATCTCCATACGCGTCTCGTCCGGGGGAGCGCATGGAGGGTCGCTCTCACCTCCTGCCTGGGCATGATCAGTCTGATCGCCGTCCTCCATATGCTCGGCGTCGGCTCTCCCATGGAGCCGTCGGCCGGAGGAATGCTGGATGCGGAAGGAATGCTGGACGTGGGATCAGGAATGCTGGACGACGAGGGAGGAGTCGCCAATCTGCTGGAACTGCCCTGTCCCAGTAATGGACCGGGAACAGAACGGTATACTGGTGTACTCGGAGATGAGGATGAGGGTACGGAATCTACATCCCCAGCCTGAGGCACATGGGACTGCCTAATATAATATTCTCCGCGTCGTCCTCCTGGTCTAGTCATACCTGATAATAACATATGATAATAAAACAAATATACATATTTATATGATAGACATCACAGATTTTTGAAAAATATCATAGTCACAGATAAAAGTGTCACTAAAGTGTCAAATATGATGATAAAACAAACGTACAGATTTAATCCTCTTCTGAAAATTCATCTAGTTCGTTTAGCTCATCTTCTTCTTCTTCTTCTTCTTTCTTCTTCTTCTTCTTCACTTTCATCTGCATCTTCCTCTTCTGATAATTCTACTTCTTCTACACAATTAGATGTGTAATGAGGAACTTCCGTCGTGTCCACTTCTATAATATTTGTTACAAGAGGTAGTTCATCCTCTTGATAAGCTATATCGTCAACCTCAAAGGTATTTCTAGCTTTGGTCTTGCATACTGTCCACCAGTCCGACCTTATTGTTCTCCGTTTAGGATAACTTGTGAAGTACACGAGCTGTGCCTGACTTGATAGGACAAATGGTTCATAGGCTTGATATCGACGCCGATAGTTTATATCCACAAGACCGTGCTTGTCTACTTTCTAACATTGACCTTCAATCGGATCGAACCAATCACACCTGAATAACACAATCTTAGCAGGCTCTATTCCATAACTATATGTCAGCTCCACAATCTCCCGTAGAATGCCATAGAAATCGTTGCCCGCATCAACATTTTTGTAGTTCGAAGATCTGATACACAAACAGCTATTTTTGGTGGAATCGAGATCCACAAAGTTGTCTCTGATTGGGCAAGTTGTTGACTTGAACCTAAACCCATTAACACAGTAGCTTGGCCATATTTTTGCAGCATAAATTGGTCCCTTGGCTAGCATTCTCATTCTCAAGTCTTGCGTATGGACGATCGACCTAAATACCACGAAAAAATAAATTAAGCTCATTCTCAAGTGCATATACAGAAAGGTAATTACAGAGTTCTCAAGTCTTACATATGCATTCAACCATGATGGAAAATAACGTCTCATTTCTTGTTCTAGTTCTTCTTCTGTTATGTGTGGCCTACCTGACCTCACATCATCATTAAATATGCTAAAAACAACATCGTTCAATTAATGTAATAGTATAATAATCAACACTATTAAAATAATATAGACGTATTAATTACTTACCCCTCCAGCTTCTCTACTTCATCATCGTCGCAGTTGAGTAATACATACACCTGAGCAGCCCTTAGCTCATCATCGTTCAGATATCTTTTCATCATTTTACCCGATGGCTTTTCTGGAGTATTGAATACCTTCAGTATTGTATCATTACATTCATGATCTCCGTCGTCGTCTCTGGAAGCTCTCGTTCTATTAGTTGCAACATGAGGCTTGAAATACATCGAACAAAAGTTTGTAATTTCCTCGAAAACATAGGCTTCACAAATAGAACCCTCGACCCGTGCCTTATTTTTCACCTTTATTTTTAGGTGATTCAAATATCGCTCGAACGGGTACATCCATCGATATTCGACGGGTCCACCAATACGTGCCTCATAGGATAGATGAATCGGCAAATGCTCCATAGAGTCGAAGAATCCAGAAGGAAACACCCTCTCTAGCTTGCACAGTGTTACCGCAATGTCCTTCTCTTGCTTTTCTAGACGATCAACGAGCAATTTCTTAGAACAAAGATCCCTGAAGAATATGCTAAGCTCCGTCAATGGATCCCAAACTTCCTGCGGTAAGAATTTTCGAAATGCAATCGGAATTAACCTCTCCATGAATACGTGACAATCGTGGCTCTTCATACCTGTCAATTTATTTTCCTTCGGATCGACACATCTTCTCAGATTTGACACATATCCGTCTGGAAATTTTAGGCCATGGATCCACCGACAAAGTCTCACTTTATCCTCCTTGTCCCGTAAGAAAATTGACTTCGGCATGAAATGTTTTCCATTCTCCTCTATCAAATGCAACGCAGGGCGTTTGTATATTTTTTCTAAGTCCAACCTGGCCTTGGGATTGTCTTTCGTTTTTTCCTTTACGTCCATCACAGTATTAATTATGTTATCAAACACATTCTTCTTAATATGCATGACATCAAGATTATATCTGATCATATTGGTACTCCAATATGGCAGATCTCAGAATATGCTCCTCTTTGTCCAGTTATGATCTCTACCAAATCCATCGCACTTGTACCCAGTTGTAGGATCTTCGATAGCACTTGAAAAATCTTTAACCTCCTTCCATATCGTGGCTCCATACCACCTTGGTGGTGGATCACCCTTCTCTACAACGCCGACACGGAATGCATTCCTGTTCCTTCTGAACGGATGATCTTTTGGCAGAAATTACCGATGACAATCAAAGAAGCACGGTTTTCCTCCGTATTTTAAATGGAAAGCCTTAGTACGGTCCATACAATACGGACATGAGAGACGGCCATGAGTGCTCCATCCAGATAACATTCCATAGGCCGAAAAGTCGTTGATGGTCCACATAAGGGTTGCCTTCATCTGAAAATTCTGCTTCCTGGAAACATCGTACGTGTTAGCGCCCACTTCCCATAACTGATTCAAATCATCTATCAAAGGATGTAAGTACACATCAATGTTCCTCTTGGGATTGTTCGAACCAGGAATTATAACGGTTAGAAACATGTACTGAGTCTTCATGCACATCAAAGGCGGTAGGTTATACGGAGTGACAATCACAGGCCAACACGAATACTGGGATCCCGAAAGACCAAAAGGAGTAAAACCGTCAGAAGATAGCCCCAACCTGACATTACGCGGATATGAAGCAAAATCAGGATACACTCGATCAAAGTGCTTCTACGCTTCTCCATCGGATAGGTGATCCAACACTCCTTCAATCTGTTCTCCCATGTGCCAACTCATATTTTCGGCCGTCTCTTTCACCATAAATAATCTTTGCAACTGCGACGTTAAAGGTAAGTAGTGCATTGAATCGGTCGGTCTTCTTGCACCGGTAGACCTTCCTGTACTAGTTGTCTTATAGCGATCAGCACCACAAAATTTGCACACATCTGCATCCTTGTCGTCTTTGTATTACAGCATGCACCCATTGTGACAAGAATCAATTTTCTTGTATCCCATCCAGAGCGATCTCACCATCCTCTTAGACCGATAGAAGTCTTTAGGTAACTTAGCACCCGCCGACAAGATCTCTATAATCAACTCCAACACTCGGTTGAGCATTCTTGCGGCATGTTAAAATCTGACTTAATGCTCAACAGTCTTGTAACCATCTCCAACGGTGAATGATCCTCACAACCAGGATACAATGGAGTCCTTACATTCTCCAACAACTCCATGAACTTTACAGCATCTACATTCGGTGCCTTCTCAGCTGCATCATGAACGAAACTAGGTCTCGCAGCGTTGAAAACCATGTTCACGCACCCGTCGTCGTATGCATGATTATCTAAAACAAAATTAGGTCCCGCATGCATATACGGCTCAACATAAGGCTCCGGCTCTGATGCTAAAGACACAAGTTCTCCGTATGCAGTCTGTAGAAGCATGGAAAATAATAAAGAAAGAGCCATGCGACCAGGAAACCCCATGCGGCTCAGAAGACCCATGCGGCTCAACGAGTCTATGCGGCTCTGTGATCTCCATGCGGCTCAGAAGAGAAGACACGTGGCTTGCAAACAGTTCTCCCCTCTGCACTGTACTGCATTAATTGCTTGGGACGACTGACCACTCTGACGAAACGACAGGCCTGACATGAAGAGGCAATTATGACTCTGTCATAATGACAGAATCCTAGAAAATCTCTGACACAACCCCCCTGAGATCCAGAAAACACCACGCAACCTAGACACGTGGACAGCCATACGCGGCTCGAGCGGAGACCCTTCTATGCGGCTCAGGCTAAAGTTGTCCTATACGGCCCAGATCGAGACAGCCCTATGCGGCTCACAAGGATCAGCCCTATGCGGCTCACAAGGATCATCTCCATGCGGCTCACTACCCATTATATGGTCCAGATTATCATGTGGTTCGAAGATTCAGAGGCCACTCCCTAGGCAGCCCTGACACGTGGCCAGGCTTATGCGGCTCAATCCTTATGCGGCTCAGTGACTCTCGGGACACGTGTCATAAAGCCAATCAATTTCCCAGATTTACTACAATCAAAGATTGGGTCAAATCCCAATAATCTGGGACACGTGGCGGGAGAATGAATTAAACTGATTCATTCAGATTTGCAGACATCAGTAAATCATCATCATGGAGATTTATTCCAATCAGCATTAATTACTGATAGGATTTGGTGCAATCTACACTAAACGGCCCAGATTCATCACACTCAAGATTAATGGCCCAGATTGATCAATCAACAGGCCGCTGCCACTCTAAGGGGCAATCATTGCAAACCCTAATGATTGCATTCCCTCCTTATAAATAGCAAGGTGCCATTCCCTTGCAAAAGAGCATTTTTTTGGAGATCAGAGAGAGCACCACATACTTGGAGAGAAAAAGCAGAGAGAGAGCAAAGAGAACATTTCTTCAACGCCGAGCAATCTTCTGGAGCCAAGGCTGCATACCGATCGTCCAAGGAGTAAGGCAGAGCTGACGTAGCTTTCCCGAGCCTCTATCGTCACCCTCCAGAATCTAAAATAAACAATTGTACTTAGACTGCTGTACCTAGGCTTTCGTCCCTAGGCTTTCTTTGTACAAGCGAGTTTGTAACGTGAAGTAAAAGTCCAGTCCTCCGATAATTGTTCTGCTCTTTTATATTTTATGGCAAACACGATGGCGACTCTGCTGGGGATAAACTTCTCCACGGCTGAGGAGTTGGTGACCCAGTCGGATGCAGCCAAGCTTGGCTCCATGCAACAGAAGATGGTCGTCCGTTTCGACCAACAGGCGTTTGAAGAGATGCTCTCTGAAGGAAGTGCCGGCCCGATCCAGAAGTGAACCCGCACAAAGAAAGCTCGTTGCGAGTGGAGGCCAAAATTATTTGCTCCTCCACAAGCTCTGGACGGGGTCCTCTCTGCTACCCAAGACGGCGAAGGCAATTCTCATACGGCTCCACTTCGAGCCGTAGAGAACTCTGCTGTCCCCAAGTCCGGCAGAGGAAAGCACTACGATGCTGGACTTGCAGGGACAAAGAGCGACTCTATGCGCCCCGAGAAGAAGCCGAGCACTCCTGTGGCCAAATCTCCCAACCACATGCAGGAGGCTCATGCGGGTGGATCTACCAGCCGCATGAAGAAAGTCTATGCGGCCAGATCATCCAGCCGCATAAAGAAGACTCATGCGGCTGAGACTCCCAGCCGTATGAAGAAAGCCTATGCGGCTACGTCTCCCAGCCGCATGCAGAAAGCCTATGCGGCCACGTCTGCCAGCCGCATGAAGATTGTTGAGAACGACAGCATGACGTCTACCCCGCGTGGCTCTGTCTTCGACCGCCTGTCTTATGGTCCTGATCTCTTGTGCTCCCAAGAAGATATGTCTGACTCTCTCCAACATCACCTAGACTCTTCCTACTATGTACCTTTACGCACTAGAGCGAAGAAGTCTAGGGCAGCGCGAGCTTGGCACGCTTGGTCCGCTGATCATGTCTCTGATCATCTGAGCGTCCCGTATACCGTTATGCGGGCCTCAGATGGGAAGTTGTACAGAACCACTCGAGTCCAGCCGCCGACGGCAAACGGACAGAGAGGTTCGCAAAAGTCTCCCAAAATCCAAGGAGCAAACATGGTCGATCCAGACCCATCTGACTTGCGTGAGGCCATCCTCCACAAACGCAAGGAAAGAGAAAATGCATCGGGGTACAAAGAGTCCTCCCACGGACGTCATTGCACCCAAGTCATCGTCAACTGCTACTGCAATAATACGACGGTGCGAGAAGACCGACAGTCCGTCTTTCAAAGACTGCAACAGCCATCTTCAGAAGACGAGGCACTTCCCGTCGTCTCCTGCAACTCTGCTCAGAAAGTCTCCGCCGATGGGAGAGGGAAGAAGACCAGTGCTCCCAGCCCGAAGATTTCAAACACTTCAACTAAAAGGCTGTCGTCTAAGCGGGTGCCCACCATCGGAGTCTTCCAAGGCACCCGCTCTAAGACGAAATCTGCCACAGTGGGAGGTTCGTCGTCCACAACACAGGGGGTTGCTGGGACTAGGGGTAGCACTCCTCCAAACCTCCACAACAATCCGATATTCCAAGAAGACGAGCCGGGGGAGACAACTCTCCCATTAGATGCAGCAAACCCCGACGTCCCCGAGGACGTCCACAACTCCCAAGACGAGGCGAACTCGGAGACTGGGGGTAATGTTCCTTCCGAGTCTGAACCAGAAGAGAACATACCCACATACCCCGATGACTTCTCACTACAGGGGTATGATTCGGAGGGCGCTTCCTCCATCGCTCCGTCCATCTCTCCTCATGTGAGGACGGTATTCATGACAGACAGCAGCCAAGGTGGTTCCAGCGATCGCCAACGCATCGAGACGCTCGAAGCCATCTTGCTTGCCTTGGTCAAGTCTGTGGACGAGATCAAAGTGGCCCTTCCAACTCTGCAAGGAGGGACGCCTGGCCAAACAAGCGCGGGTCCCACGGTCAATGCGGACTCAAATTCGGCGGCACCAAACCCGGGCAACGATCCTTCTGAAACAACGGCCCCCACCGCCGTGGACGAGGCCCGCGAAGCGAGAAGAGAGGTCCAGGAGCTCCGAGCCATGTTTCACGCTCGAGAAAACTCTTAAGACCTCAGAATACGACAACCGTACCCTGCTGCCTGGAGGGACGTTCCATTCCCACCAAGATATAAGCCATTCAATATCAATCCTTATGATGGCAAGACCTCAGCAAGTCGGTATATCACCTACTTCGAGGTCACCACCGACCATCTGTCCGATGACGATGCTATTCTCACACGATTATTCATCGGGGCATTGGAAGGGGTCACCTTCGACTGGTACCGCAACCTGCCAGACAACTGCATCCACTCCTTCGCCGGCTTCAAGCGCATGTTCTTGGAGAGATTCTACGAAGTAGGGCAGGACATCACAATGTCCACCCTCATGGACGTCGTCCAAGGGGAGAAAGGGCTAACAAGAAACTATATCGAGCGGTTTCGCCAAACCGCAATGAAGCTGCCATCTGGAAATCCGGATTCCTCCTTGATTGAAATTTGCCAAAAGAGATTGCTCCCAACAATCAGTCTCTGGATGGGCGAAAGTCAATTCAAGGATTGGAAGACGTTCATCATCACTGCCACAAGCGCCGAAGAACGATTGAAGAAGGCTCGCCAATTAGGATTGCACATCTCGGACGAAGAGAACAAGGGCAAGCATCCCAACAACGACAATGGGGGTAGCCCCTCCAACAATCGGGACAGCAGGGGTAAGCAGGCTATGGTGGCCGATACAGCACAAAAACCTAAGCCAAAGCAGACAAACAATGGCCGCAAATCACTTACTCCTTCGAAGACGGTCACGTCAATCCCATCTTGGACATGCTCATACAAGGAGACAGAATTCAGCTTCCTCCACCAAGACGGGAACCGCGGTCGGCAGAGATGGAGAACCCAAAGTACTGCCATTATCATCGCTACGTCCACCATGCTACACACGACTGCTACCAGCTAAAACGGTACATCCAAAATCTCATCGATTCGAACGCACTGGCCATCGATTTCGAAGAGGTAACGGTGGCAGCCAATATGGTATCGGTACAATTCGGCAGCTTCCCTTCGACGGAAGCTCAAGACGGCGTGGTCCCCACCCCTCTGGCGACAATAGAGATTGCTAATCTTCCATCTCCCCGAGATCAGGCTGCTGGTCTAGTACCCCTCACCACATCACGAGGGGAGGTCATGTGGGTCCATCCAGACTTGGTGTCAGAAGTGACTCAGCCCACACCATCTTCCATTTGCAAGAAGAAGAATGGGAAAGTCAGGTCTTGCCACACAATCTCGGCAGATATCGAAGAAGCTACGGCCGTCGTCACGCGGTCTGGGGCACAATCCCAACCTGTGGCTGACAATCCAGCTGAAGATCATCAGCCCGCTACAACTGATGCTCCGGGACCGGCTCAGCCTCCGACGACCGACAAGCCTAGACCGAGGGAGACTCGCTTTGACAAATCCCTCCGAAAAGAGGCATCATAAGGCTGGAGAAGCCCTACAACTTCGACATCTTAGCACAGTTGGCCAACACACCAGCCAAGTTGTCATTATACGAACTTCTGAGACTCTCTAAGGATGTTCGTGCGGCTTTGAGCGATGCACTCCAAAATGTCGACGCATACCTGGCTCAGGTCAACCTCACAGGAGAAAACCCGCCTGCAGATCTCCAAGACAGTGCCTGCACGGGAGCGATGCCCAACATTGTCTTCACTCCGCAGGACATGCTCATCAAAACCAACCTACATGATCGCCCGCTATACTATACTGGATACATCGGCGACGTAAAGGTGGATCGGATGCACATCGATCCTGGCTCTTCCATAAGCATTATCCCGAAGGGCCTGCTGTACCATCTCCGCATCCCAATGCATCGCCTGACACCTACAAGCACCGCCATCAACGGTTTCAATTCGGGCAGGAGCTACCCAATTAGGAAGATTCGTCTGAAGTGTCAAATTGGTGATCTCCAATCAGAGGTCACCTGCTACGTCATAGATGCAGACACTTTATACAACATTCTCTTGGGACGCCCGTGGATACACGATTATATGATCGTGCCTTCCACGCTGTACTAGTGCTTCAAATATGTTGACAAACACGGCTTCGTGAGGACAAAATTTGCTGATATCGATCCCTTCAAGGGGGTCGAATCCTACTACTCAGACTCCTGTCTGTACGAAAAATCAAAGAAGCACCTTGGTGAATGAGATGTGCAAGCTCGTACCGAGACAGCCACAGGATCAGAAGAACCTCTGACGATCCATCTCCAAGCTCGCAAACCTGGCAAGTTTGCACCCCTTACCGCCACTCTGCGTAAGGACGCAATTAGCCTCTCGGCACAAGAAGAGCAGATGATAATCCGGCTGCCAAGGTCTGGCCAAGTGCCAAGACCCACAACGGAGCCACTGACAATCAGGCTGCCGAGAGCCGGCCAGCCGTAAACGGAGAAGCTCAATCCCTCCGACAAGCCAATGACGATACGCCTTCCCAAGAAGAGTCGTCACCCCGATGCAAGGCGTGGAACTTCTAGCGAACCAACCACTCCCCGCCCAGCATCGAGTACTAAGCTGGGGGTCGCTAGTTTGCCAACAACTCCATACTCTGCTCCACCAGCTGAACCACTGACGATCAAGCTGCCCCGGTCGTCCTCTCAGTCTTCATTTATACAGGGGATAGCTGAAGAAGAACCGGAGCTAGCCAAGTATGTGGCTGCCCACACTGATGTTCCCTCCGCAGACGATGTAATCCCCCTAGAAAAGATACCTTACTTCATCAATAAAGGGCTATCTTTGAACTACCTCGAGCTTAATAAGCTCTGTACGATGTATGCTATGGAACACGGTATAGGCACTCACCTCCACACACAGGTGACAAATGTGCACACCGCAATCCAGCTTACTCCAGCGGAAGACACTTACCGCATAATCGAGGGAGGGGACCATCCAATCATCTTCGGCCGGAAGGACGACCCGCATCCCTTCACCGTAGAAGAAGTCGACCTTGGATTAGATGCCGGGAGACTGCCTCTATATATTTATAGCCCCCAATCTAAATATCTCATGCAAAAACAGGGGTATGATCTGGAGACCACGCCAGGCTTGAACTACGGCACTGGACGACGATTACCTTTGAAGCCACCGGTCCCGGCAGGCAAACCACGGGACTACTATAGCAAGACTCGATGTGGATTAGGGTATGTTACACCCACAACGACCCCCGAGAGTTCAGATGAAGAATGTGACTGGCATTCACATTCGACCGGGTCACCAACTTCTGACTCAGATACCAGCATCGGAGATGTGTTCAGACAAGTTTTATCAGTCAACATGGCATTCGCCGACGCTTATGAAGAAGATGAAGACATCCTCGAAATCCTCAAGCTAGAGCCGTGGGCCCAACAGCTGGATGCACAATAGAAAAAGCGATTTGAATAGAGAGAACCTCCTACTGAAGATGAGGTCATACAAGTGGATCTCGGCAGTGAATCTTCTCCAAGACCGATCTTCGTCAGTAAAAGCCTAACAGACAAAGAACGAGAATCGCTGCTGGAACTTGTCAAAGAATATATTGATGTGTTCGCCTGGAGCTATGAAGACATGCCGGGGTTAAATCCTGATATTGCTCTTCATAAGCTCAACATTCGACCAGATGCAAAGCCAGTCAAACAACAACAGCGACGCTTCCGCCCGGGCATCATGGATGCGATCGAGGTCGAAGTCAACAAATTGATAGCCAGCGGCTTCATTCGTGAGGAACAACATCCGGATTGGGTCGCCAACATAGTACCCATCCTCAAGAAGAATGGGAAGATTCAAATCTGCATCGACTTCCGCAATCTGAACGAGGCATGCCCCAAAGATGAATTCCCCCTCCCTATAACAGACATCATGATTGACAACACCTGCGGCTTCGAACGTATGTCATTCATGGATAGTTTCTCGGGGTACAACCAAATCAAGATATCTCCTGACGACGAAAAACATACATCATTCCGAACACCGATTGGCACATACTGTTACACAGTCATGCCTTTCGGTTTGAAGAATACCGGCGCCACATATCAAAGAGCCATGAGCATCATCTTCAGAGACCACTTACGCAAGACGGTGGAGTGCTATGTTGATGACATCGCCGTCAAGATTCGCTATAAGGGAGACCATCTGCATGATCTGAGGACGATATTCGACCTAATACGAGCGCACAATTTGAAAATGAACCCTACGAAGTCCTTCCTGGGCGTATCCAGCGGAAAGTTCTTGGGCTTCATCATCACCGCCCAGGGTATCCATGTAGATCCTGAAAAGACAGGCAATTATGGAGATGGGTCCCCCAAGAAATCTCCGCGAACTCAGAGGCCTTCAAGGGAGGCTATCTTACATTAGGAGGTTCATTTCTAACCTCTCCGGGCGATGCCGACCATTCACCCACCTCATAAAGAAAGGCATCTCGTTCGTATGGGACGAAGAATGTCAGCGGGCCTTCGACAGCATCAAAGAATATTTGTCAAACCCTCCAGTCCTGGTGGCCCCGGTTGCTGGAAAACCATTCCTGCTCTACGTACGAGCAATGGAACATTCTTTCGGAGCCCTGTTGGCGCAAAACAACGATGCAGGCCATGAACAAGCCATATATTACCTCAGCCAAATGATGATTGGGCCAGAGCACCGATACACCGCTGTGGAGAAGGAATGCCTTGCCCTAGTGTTCGCCATTCAGAAGACGCGGCACTATGTCACTGGACAAACAATACATGTGATCTCATAAGTCAATCCTCTCAGGGTCCTCATGACTAAACCAGGGGCGCTCAGCTCTCGCCTCGCTACATGGGCAATATTGCTGTCCCTTTATCATATGATCTTCGTCCCGCAAAAGGCCATCAAAGGTCAAGCCCTGGCAGACTTTTTGGCAGCCCACCTAGGCTCAGAGTCATCCAGGATATATGAAGAAATCCCAGATGAGGTCGCCAACTCGCATACAACCTCTCACGATGATATATGGCGAATGTTCTTCGACGGTGCTTCGAGAACTAGACCCAAGGGCAACATCATCGTCGGAGTTAGGGTGGTGCTAGTCTCCCCTTCCGGATTGGTGATCAATCGCGCTTACTCTCTTACAGAACCCTGCTCTAACAATGTGGTCGAGTACAAGGCTTTGGTCATTGGCCTCCAACTTGCAAGGGAGCTGGGGGTAGAATATCTTGAAGCATACGGCGATTCTCAGTTAATCGTCAACCAGATCCGGGGTTCATACGAGGTCCGCCATGAAGACATGATCCCCTATCACCAGATAGCGATCGACATCATCTCATCGTTTGAAGGGTTCTTCATTGTGCACGTTCCCAGACTCCGAAATATCGAAGCAGATGCCTTGGCAGGTCTGGCCGCTTCCCTAGCAGTGCCAAATCATACTCATCAATCGGTAGATGTGATAGGCCACGAACTGGTCTGCCCCAAGAACAACGTTCAATTCGTGGCAAGTTATTCCGCTCAGGCGATTGATGATGCCCCCGATTGGAGACAACCATTCATCGACTTCTTCGTCTACGACATCCTGCCCGAGAACCCAAAGGAAGCCACCTCCATCAAACGGTGTTCCCTCAGATTCTTCTACGATACAGAGACGAAAATGCTGTATCGCCGATCCTATGATGGATTATTGCTTCGGTGTCTGTCAAACACGGAAGCCAAAGAAGCCGTGCGAGAAGCTCACGACGGTATCTGCGGGGCCCATCAGCCTGGCCCTAAATTACAAGATCGTCTTCGCCGGATGGACTACTACTGGCCTACGATGGTAGCAGATGCGATAGACTATGCGAGAAAATACAAAGCTTGCCAAGTCTACGCAGACTTCATTCACCAGCCATCCGAATTTCTACATTCGACAGTGGCGTCCTGGCCGTTCGAAGCATGGGGGATGGACATCATCGGTCCGATTACCCCACCTTCCTCCCGAGGACATCGTTTCATACTCGCAATCACAGACTACTTCTCCAAATGGACGGAAGCTGTCCCGCTTGCAGAAGTCAAGACTTCAAACGTGATCAGCTTCCTTAAGCATCACGTCATCTATCGCTTTGGACTGGCCCGGAGGATCATCCACGATAATGGTCCGCAGTTTGCAAGCCACGCCTTTTATCGGTTCTGCGACAAACATCGCATCCAGAATATTGCTTCAACACCGTACAACCCGGCAGCGAACGGGTTGGCAGAGGTATTCAACAAAACAATCATCAAACTCCTCAAGAAGTTTGTCTCTTCCAACAAACGTGACTGGAACGAGAAGCTTGGTGAATGTTTATGGGCATACCGTACTACAGTCCGAACAGCTACCGGGAACACACTATTCTCCCTGGTATACGGGAGTGAGGCAGTTCTCCCATTAGAGACTCAAATACCCTCACTCCGCGTCGCCCTCACTTATCAATTGACGACGGATGATAACTACCGACGTCGACTACAAGAGTTGGAGGCCTTAGATGAAAAGCGCCTCCTAGCCCAGCAAAGGATCGAACTATACCAAGCACGCATCTCTGGAGCCTTCAACAAAAAGGTTAAAATCAGAACATTCTAAGTGGGCGATCTTGTTCTGGCAGTCCGGAGGCCGATGGTCATGACTCACAAGACCGCCGGCAAGTTCCAGCCAAAATGGGAAGGTCCATTTATCATCGAGGCCGTATTCTCCAACGGTGCTTACCGCCTCGCCAAGCAAAATGGAGACTTGCTCATGTTGCCCGTCAACGGCAAGTTCCTGAAGAAATATTATGTCTAAACGACATATTCCAGATCATCGAGTCACGTACTCGCTGGTACCGCTGAACTCACCCTCACAATTTTCCAGATTTTTGAGTCACGTATCCACTGGTACCGCTGAACTCACCCTCACAATTTTCCAGATTTTCGAGTCACGTACCCGCTGGTACCGCTGAACTCACACTCACCATTCTCCAAATTTTCGAGTCATGTACCCTCTCGTGCCGCTGAACTCACATCCACAACATCCCAGATTATCGAGTCATGTACCCGCTGGTGCCACTGAACTCACACTTTCACAATATCGAGTCATGTACCCGCTGGTGCCTCTGAACTCACATCCCGGTCACTCTTTCGGATAGTAAGTCATGTATGATCATACCTCTGAACTTTCTTCCTGGAAGAGATCCTCCCTCATGATATAATACCCGCACTCCCAGTGCACAAAAAAGGTAATCGATCCACAAATTACCAGAATGGCCATGTCCTCATTACCTCTGAGTCGTTTCACTTCCGCCAAAAACAAATCACCCCCTACATAGAACTTCTATGTCCTCATCACCTCTGAGTCGTTCTATGTACCCCCTCTTCATTGAGCCCACTCCTGCCATGTCCTCATTACCTTTGAGTAGGAAGGCTCCGTAGAAGAAACCTTCATACTTGCCATGTCCTCATTACCTCTGAGCAAGTATGTCGATTCCCTTTCAACCTATTATCTGTACCCACAACCGGAGTACGACAAGGATAATAGGCCCACAAATGTCCTCTGTTGACCACAAATATTCTCCGTGAATTCACTCCTGCCATGTCCTCATTACCTCTGAGTAGGAAGGCCCCGTCAAAAAAACTCTCATGCTCACCATGCCCTTAGTACCTCTGAGTAAGTATGTTCGTTCCCTTTAACTTGTTGCCCGTGTCCAAAACCAGGGTACGTTAGGGGCAATGGGTCCATGCCAAATGTCCCAATAAGATGATTATTACAAAGCAAAATAGTGAAGCAAATATATTCCATTCATTCAGAAATCGGTTACATCCACGCGGTTACAAGAAAGTTCTTCATGCAGACAAGAAGAAAAGCAAAACAAAACAAAGACTACAGATAGGCATTTACGAGAAACCTCTAAAACCCTAGTTGCAGAAGTGCCTATACCACTCCCTCAACCATTTTACATATGAAGGATGCAATTGAAGAAGATCCTCGTCCAGAATAGGAGAATCAGAATTCCTAGCGCTGCCACCCTCAGCAGTCTCGATAGTGGGGAGGATGTCGTCCCTCTCAGGCTCCGGTTCTTCTTTTATCGCCTCCTCCTTAACATAGGAAGGCCCCTGATTGATGACAGGAGGCGGCGGCTCCTCTGTCACTGCAATCTCAACATTCGGTGGAGACACTACAAGAACCAAAGACGGAAAGAATGATAATGAATGATGAAAACAGTCAGAAGATATTCAGAGATATTCATGCGGCCCGTTTAAGACAACTTTTATGCGGCTCGGACATGGAATATACCCCCATGCGGCTTATGGGACGTGTATGCGGACCATGTAATTTGAAAAGCTTGCATCAAATGATTGTGCACGAAGCATGCAGCAGAGCAGCCTCTGTTAGGGTGTCAAAGTACCCAATCTTCTACACAGTCCTTACCTTCGATGGCAACATGAACGTCAAGACGAACGGGGGGTATGGCAGTCGAAGACGAAGCCGATTTCCTACTCTTCGCCACAGCCTTCTTCACCGCCTTGGAAGCCCTAGGTGCCATCGTTGTCTGTCGGTCAGAAGAAGAAAATAAGACAGAAATCTTAGTCAAGAAGAGTCTAAGAGAGAAGTCCCCCCAAATACCCTTCTATTTATAGAAAAAGGAGGACCACAGACCGATGCCTCGTGAAATGTAGTCGACTCTTCGGCTATCGAGACAAACTAGCTAATTAAAGATCAGAAACTCTTGGGATCCTGCCCCTAAAAGATTTGCACGCATGACATAATGACGTGGCAAAGAACTATGCGGCTGAGACATCCCTGCGGTTCAAAAGTCTCTGCGGCTAGCCATCCATGCGGCTGAAACAACTCTACGGCTCGAAAGTTCATGCGGCTGAAACTTCCATGCGGCCAAGACATTTATGCGGCTAGAAAGAGCTTCCACACGGCCATGCTTCTTATTCAAAGTATTTCAATTTTGCAAATTGAAAACTTTGAAGGGGGTCTTGTAGAAGCATGGAAAATAATAAAGAAAGAGCCATGCGGCCAGGAAACCCCATGCGGCTCAGAAGACCCATGCGGCTCAACGAGTCTATGCGGCTCTGTGATCTCCATGCGGCTCAGAAGAGAAGACACGTGGCTTGCAAACAGTTCTCCCCTCTGCACTGTACTGCATTAATTGCTTGGACGGCTGACCACTCTGACAAAACGACAGGCCTGACATGAAGAGGCAATTATGACTCTGTCATAATGACAGAATCCTAGGAAATCAAAGAAAATCTCTGACACAACTCCCCGAGATCCAGAAAACACCACGCAGCCTAGACACATGGACAACTATATGCGGCTCGAGCGGAGACCCCCCTATGCGGCTCAGGATGAAGTTGTCCTATGCTGCCCAGATCGAGACAGCCCTATGCGGCGCAAGCAGACGCAGCCCTATGCGGCTCACAAGGATCAGCCCTATGCGGCTCACAAGGATCATCTCCATGCGGCTCACTACCCATTGTATGATCCAGATTATCATGTGGTTCGAAGATTCGGAGGCCACTCCCCAGGCAGCCCTGACACGTGGCCAGGCTTATGCGGCTTAATCCTTATGCGGCTCAGTGACTCTCGGGACACGTGTCATAAAGCCAATCAATTTCCCAGATTTACTACAATCAAAGATTGGGTCAAATCCCAATAATCTGGGATACGTGGCAGGAGAATGAATTAAACTGATTCATTCAGATTTGCAGACATCAGCAAATCATCATCACGGAGGTTTATTCCAATCAGCATTAATTACTGATAGGATTTGGTGCAATCTACACTAAACGGCCCAGATTCATCACACTCAAGATTAATGGCCCAGATTGATCAATCAACAGGCCATCGCCACTCTAAGGGGCAATCATTGCAAACCCTAATGATTGCATTCCCTCCTTATAAATAGCAAGGTGCCATTTCCTTGCAAAAGAGTATTTTTTTGGAGATCAGAGAGAGCACCACATACTTGGAGAGAAAAAGCAGAGAGAGAGCAAAAAGAGCAATTTTTCAACGTCGAGCAATCTTCTGGAGCCAAGGCTGCATACCGATCATCCAAGGAGTAAGGCAGAGCTGCCGTAGCTTTTCCGAGCCTCTATCGTCTCCCCCCAGAATCTAAAATAAACAATTGTACTTAGACTGCTGTACCTAGGCTTTCGTCCCTAGGCTTTCTTTGTACAAGCGAGTTTGTAACGTGAAGTAAAAGTCCAGTCCTCCGATAATTGTTCTGCTCTTTTATATTTCATGGCAAACACGGTCCACTGATAGTAATTAGGCGTGAAACCCCTCGAGTACAAATGATATGTCACTTCCACTTCTGGATAATATTTCACGTTATGACATTTTACACACAGACACTTAATTTTGGTACCGTCTATGTACTGTGAAAATGTCTTAGCAAACTGCAGGAACTGCTCTACTCCTACTATGTATTCATCCCGTACACCACACATATCATCAGGACGACAATTGTACATCCATGAACGATTCCACAAGTAGTAATTCATATCCATTTGGAAATAATTCTGCAAAGATGGACACACATGTTCAGCGCAGTAACTAGTCAAACTGGGTGAAGTTGAGTTGACTAAGTCAATATCTTGGACAAATTAGTCAAACTGGATGAAGTTGACTAAGTCTAGGTAATTATCCTTTACTAGACATTGACATGGAACAAACACCGATATTTGTAGTGTCCGAATTTCCTAGTGTATATTATAGTAGAGAGACATGGTAATCGTGTGTAGGGGTGCAACTCGGGCGGGTTGGGTTGGGCTTGAGGTCAACCCAAGCCCAACCAGATGAATCATAAGCCTAATCCGAGCCCAAGCCCGGCCCGACCTCGGGTTCAACATATGAAGCCCAAGACCAAGCCCGGAGGATCGGGTTGAACTCGGGTTGGGTCGGGTCCATCGGGTAATGTTGACCAAATGTTGACTTTCAGTCAACTGGTCAACTCTGGTTTGGTTTCGAGTCAATTCTAGTCATTTTTAGGCTAAGTTTGACTTTCGGTTGACTTTCGTTGACTTTTGGTCAAAATCGTCAACCGAGGTCAAAACTAGTCTAAGAGCACTAATCCTAACCATTACCAACCAAGACAATCAATTTCTAACCATATCCTAACACCTTAGACTCATACCTTAGCTTCTAGGCAATTACCTTAACTTACCCTATTACCTTACCCTTTCATAGCTAGGGTAAATCCTAATTATCTTGTGATACCATATTGGTATCACAAGATACCTCAACCTTTCACGCTCACTCTAGCCCATATCTAACTCTAATACAAAACTTCTAATATAAAATCTTACTAACATATCTTCCACAATTTTCTCACCCTAACATATTATCTAACCACTAACATACTCTTCTAACTAAACGCTCAACTCACTAACTCACTAACAACACACACACACAACATGAAGGGGGTTAAGTGACTATTTTTGATGAAAATGATGAATGGATGAATGAATGGTGAATGGGTGAATGGATGAATGAATGGTGAATGGGTACATGGATGAATGAATGGTGAATGGGTGAATGAATGAATGAATGGTGAATGGGTGAATAAATAAATGAATGGTGAATGGGTGAATGAATAAATGAATGGACTGCTATATGTGAAGGATGAATGGATGGATGAATGAATGGATATGGATGAATGGTGAATGGGTGAATGAATGAATGAATGGTGAATGGGTGAATGGGTGAATGAATAAATGAATGGTGAATGGGTGAATGAATAAATGAATGGACTGCTATATGTGATAGATGAATGTATGGATGAATGAATGGATGGATGGTGAATGGGTGGCCGAATGAATGATACTGCTGCTGCATATGCTGCTGCTGCTTATGCTGCCTAGCTGCTGCTGCATATGCTGGCCTAGCTGCTGCTGCATATGCTGGTCTCAATCCCCCCTTCAACCACCATAAACACCACCACAAACTACCACTACAACACCACAACCTACCACAACAACTCCCTCCATTCTCACTCAAACTCACACACAACCAATAAACATATATATACATATATCAAGACACCTATATATATACACTCTCAAATATAAAGAGACACACACACAATATTTCGAGTTCGTCGGGTAACCCGACACATGAACCCGAGCCCAACCCGATTGTTGATCGGGTTCAAATATTTTAACCCAAATTCGAGCCTGAACTCGAGTATCTTCAACCCTAATCCAACCCATTAACGGGTTTATCTGATTGGGTTTGGGTTTAGCCCGCCCAAGTTGCACCCCTAACCGTATGTCCGTGTGTGTCTGTGTGTGTGTGTCCGTGTGTGTGTGTGTCTGTGCGTGTATGTGTGTGTGTCCATGTGTGTGTGTGTGTCCGTGGGAGAGGATGAGGAGGAGGAGGAGGAGGAGGAGGAGGAGAAGGAGGGAGAGGAGTTAGGTTAGGGTTTACCTGAGGAAGAGGAGGAGGCGCTCGGATTGGAGGAGGAGGAGCTCGACGGGGGGGGGGGGGACTAGGGGTCGCCGGGGGGGGGGGGGGGGGGAGGGAGTAGCGGGGGGTCGAAGGGGAAAAAGAAAATTCTAAAATTTTTGAGTGAGGGGGAAAAAGGAAACAGTGTGCCATAAGTAAAAAAGTTAGCGACGTCAGGAGGAGACGTCGCTAAACGTCGCAAACATTTTAATATATGGCGACATATTTAATAATATGTCGCTGAACATCGCTATTTAGCAACGTAATTTATCTCCTGTCGCTGAACGTCGCTATTCAGCGACGTTTTGCGATGTCTATAGAAAGGAGTCGCTATATTCGATATTTAGAGACGTTATTTTATTTCATCGCTAAATTACATCGCTAATAGAGCATATTTTAGTAGTGTACTCATGAAACTTATGATACGACTTAATTAGTTAAAGTAATATTTTAAAACTGTATTAACTATATTCAAATCTCCCGTGGAACCATTTAGATTCATAAAATCACACACAAGTTCCACGAGACATCGAAACACAGTTTTAGGGTTTCCAACTCTAAATTGGTCGGTTATGCCCCTACTTCAATAACATACTTAAAAATCATATAAATTTCATAAAAATAATATTTAAACAAATTTTCTACAGATTTATCTCTGAAATTCCAGAATTAATATTTCTAAAGAAATTTATGACTAGTTGATTACTAAGTCAGCTAGTCTACCCGAAACTCGTCCGAAACATAGTCAATTACTCAAAATTTCTAAAATAATGAAAAATATATTTTAAATAGAATTAAAATATCTTATTTCTCAGAATAACATCATGGGTACAATACAAGTTTGGGACATTCTAGGTCAGCCGATTACCCGAAATTAGCTAGTTTTGACCTATAATTTTTTGACCAGATTTGAGTTTATAAATTCATGGAAAAATAATTAAAAATCCTAATTTATATATATGAACACACATAAAATTCAGTTTTGAAAATAACCACCAATAACTTATAGTTCATTCACAACGGGGTTAATTTTGATCCTACCGAAACATGAATATTACGACTATAAATCGTGAAACTTTTATAGATGATTATACATAGAAAAAACCATCAAAATATGATTTCTACAGATTTAATAACATATTTTCTACAGAAATTTAGTAAGGTTTTGAGATAGAAAAATTAGGATTTCTTACCAAAAGTCCTTGCTAGAGAGGTTGTAAAGACTTTTCCTTGCCAAAGCTCCAACCTTTCTTGCTATCTTTGTTTGCTAATCCTTTATTGGTGAGTTTGAAAGGGTTGGCAATGGCTTTAGATGGTTGTATGGAGAAGATGGAGTTTTTAGGGTTTATTTTGAGTGGTTGGATGGATGTATGGTGGACGAGATGAGTTTTTGTGAAGGATGGAGAGATGTGCAATAGAGAAGATGATGTATGGAGGGCTATAGGGGAGAGGTGATGCCAAATATGAGGTGGAAGTAAGGGAGTGGTCGGCCAAGAAGGAAAAGAAGAAGAAATTAAGTTAGGGTTAGGGTTTGGGTATGAGTTGATGTACATATATGGGCTTTTTGGGTTGCATGCATGAAAAGGAGTGGGAATCCTATTGCTAATGAGATGCTTCGCCGAATATCCAAGGGAGGAGCTCTTTGGTCGGCCAAGAGTGCTCCTACTTGGTTGGGGTGGTGGTTTGGTGAGTTGGCTAATTGATTGGATTGAGGATTAAAAAGGTCTTTCCTAATATAGACTAATTAAATCTATCTATATAAATACAATCCAAAATATGAATTAAATACAAAATATATGTATTAATTAATATTTATTAATGTCTAACATGTCTACTTAGGATTGGGTTGGACTTTGGGTCAAATATAAACTAATGCCAACTAGGATTACACTAGGATTACACGTAGACACTTTCTATAAATAGAAACTTTCCAAAATTGAAAATATATCAATATTAATAAAATATATATACAAAATATATATCAACATGAAGGTATTTGAGAGTACTACATGTTTATTTAGATTTGGATTTGGTTCGGGTCAAGTCGGGGCTAAATTGGTACAACCGGGTCTCCTAAAAAGTCAATAATCTAATAATTAAATAGATAAATCATCGGTGGGGGTTAAGTCGCAACTTGGTCTGGTTTTCCTAGTTAGAACACACCTATGGCTCGACCTTCCCTACGATAGCTAAAATACTAGTCAAGACATCCAACTACACTATCTGTGCCAAAAAATTTGGTTATCTTGTACTCCAAATTTAATCGTGACTAAAGGCATCTACCATAATAATTAACTAATTAATTATTTATAACATTCAAAAATCACCATTTAAATCAAATAAATAAATAAAAATATTTTAAATTTTTTGGGAAGAGGAGTTACATAAGCTAACAATCATGTACGTAACGTAACATGAACGGATCCTTGTGTATTGATTGGGGCGGGAGAGTAGAAGTGGTTATGTGATTAAATCCTATAGTGTAATCAAGTGCATGTTGATTATGCTTTCACGTATAATCGAGTTACCTTAGAATAATCAAGTGTAACGTAAACCAATCACATAACCAACTTGTGCTCTAAATCACTTATAGTTCTTACAGTTCATAGTTCTCTATCTTATTTATGTACTCAGATTTCTTGTCCATTTCCTGTATTTCATGTATTTCCTGTACTCTCATTTACAGCACGTCATGTATCTTATTCTATTGCTTGCTTTATATTTTCTATCATGTTTTGGAACTGCTTTCAGAGTTATGTATTCGCTCCAATCCTGACTGGATATGTTAAAATTTTTACAGAGAACTTGGAGGACTTTTGTACCACATATTATGGAGCTGATGTAGATGAAACTTGTGATTTGGACCCTCAGGAGGATCCAGCTTGCCTAAAGGAGACTACCATAGTTCCTAGGCTAGACTGTTAGAGTTATTATCTGCTTTGTTTAGCTACTTTGAATTGTATTAATTTGTACTTTGTTGTGGTGTTGATAATACTTAACTCATTTTATTTCTGGTTTGTATCGTATTCTGTGATTTTCAATCTATCTTATATGGTGCTGATTATCCACCTCTAGTTATTGTGATTGAGTTATATCTTTTGAGTTATCCTCCAATTGGAGAGTATATTCTGTACAGGTACCTTTATGTTGTATTAGATGTTATTGAGACCTAGGACAACGTTCTACCGCCGATACTGCAGCGTAGGCTGGACGTACCCGCGATCTCGTACCCTTACACTGGGTGCGAGTCGTGACACACGAGTCTTGGCCAGTTCAGCTTCTAGCTCTTGAATGCGAGCTTGACCCTCGTTCACTTCTTTGTCTTTCTCCATTGCCTCGGCCTTATAGAGCTCAGTGGAGGAGATAGCCTTAGCAATATTAGACTCTACATTGTGAACACGACCATATAGTTGTCCAGTACAGCTTGGCGTTCCTCGTACTCACGAGCAATAATCTCGTACTTAGCATCTTCCAGTCTTTGTATATTTTTCTTTGTCAGCTCTTGGTACTCTTCGAGCTCCTTCAGGGTCCGTTCTAGGACATTGGCCCTTTCAGCGACGCCAAGATCGCGTATGGCCTCAATTAGAAAAAGTTAAGTCCTCTTTACAAAATCATAATGATAGTTCTTCTCTATGGCTAATTGAACCAGAGAACGCAAGGAAGTGAAGAAGGCATCCGTGTAAGTTTGGATGATGCTACTCGTCAACGCCGATACACCAGGTATCGCTATCTCGGTAGGAACTTCTTCTTCTGTAGAGACAGAAGGAATGGAAGCTTGCACAATATCAACACTGGAAGATTTTGGTGCATGCGTTCCAGAGGAGCTTCCCTCCATGGCATGAGTACCGATATCCAAAGGAGCCATGGTGGAACTGAGGCTGAAGCGATAGAAGCCAACGGGACTTCAATGATCATCCCCACATGACTTGATGCAATTCAAAGCAAAATCATTATGTCATATGGCATTAAGTAAAGAAGCAATGGTAAATAAAGTCAGAAATTTACCTATACCCGTTGGCATATATGGACTTTCCATAGGCGTAGTATTTCGTTCTGTAACGAGCCTCTCCATTGTAGAAGCAGATACTGCTACCTGGCTGCTACTTGCTTCCGAGCCTTCTGACATAAAACGACTACTCCCAGCCCCTGACTCAGCTTGGTCTCCTTGCGATGCCTTATTCGCCCTCTTCGTTTCAACAATGTCTTCAACAGAGGTCTGAATCCCCTCGGTATCAATATTAGGGTTTTCATGACCCTCAGGACCTTCGAGAACTTTAGCAAGATCTTCGTCACCTTCATCATCTTCATCTGGGCTTTCGTCGCCCTTAATGTCGACGACAGAGTTCTCATCGCACTACTGTTAATCATGGCTTTGATCATCATCACTAGGGCTCTGGTCACCTTCATCTTTAACAGGGTGCTCACCACCCTCAATTATAGTCTGGCCATCCTTGGCCACCAAGTCTTGATTCTCCTGGGCTACTTCAGGATCGGAGGCTGCATCAACAGGGTCTTCCTCAATCGATTCATCTCCAAAATTACAATCCTGTAATGCTTCCATCATCTCCTTATCCTCTCGGGATGGGACCTCGTTCACGACAGGAACTACAGAAGATTGGATTATTGAACGAGCTAAAACTTCCGGAACAACATCCTTTGAAGCTAACGTTTCTTCGAGAACTATGACCCTTGTAGCGTCATCAGTGGCCGGTGGTGATATTAAACACGCTGAAGCAAACGCCGTTAATGTCCTTGTAGACAAGGGAATGGTGAACCCAACGATTACTGATTCTGAAACAGTAACCGGAGGGGTATCCGCTGCAGCAGCTGGAACTAGAGCACTGGTTGGTAGAGGTTCTAGAGATGAAGAAATTTCAATACAAATGGCCAATGGGTTAACATCTGATAACTCTGGTTGGACTGAAAGAGTAAGGGTATCACCTTTTGGAGAAGATGAATCTTGTGATGGCAGTGACGGTTCTGGATGATCAGGAGACCGCCTCGGTGATGATAAAATAGACAAGACTACAGTTTTTTCCTTCACAACTCTGGTAGCCAACAGTTTCCTTCTCGCTGCCCTCTTGAGTGGTGGCTGTGGGGTGTAGAAGCATGAAAAATTTTCAGCAAATGAAGCCCCATGCATCCAAGTCAGTGAAGCCCCATGCGCCCAGTCAGGGGAGCTCCATGCGCCCAACCAACAAAGCTTCATGCGCCCAGTCAGTACAACTCCATGCGCCCAAGTCAAGTGTAGCTCCATACGCCCAGTCAGTGAAGCTTCATGCGCCCAAGACTAGGTCTCCCGAAAGGAGGGCGCATAGCCTGAGACATGGCTATGCGCCCAAGCCTGACTTAGTCAAAGCCATGATCAACACGTTAACCGAAGCACACGGCCACGTCAGTCTCCACGAGCAGTCGTGCACCGAAGCATGCAGCCACGTCAACACCACGACCAACCCATGATCTCGCAGCCTGTATACGCCTACGTCCTATGCGCCCAAAGCAGGACTATGCTCCCACAGAAAAACCAGCGTGTTTCCTCATGTGGGCGCATAACACCATTCCAACTCAAGAACGACTATAAAAGGGGGGTCTCATCCCTCTTCAAAATACAGAACGGAGAGCATTTTCAAGAGCCAAATTGCTGCACTTCTTGCCAGTGAGCCGAGAGTTTGCAATTTTGTCACGACCCGCTCCCGAATAATCGGATACGAGTCGGATACGCCCAGCCTTCGTCGATGGACACGACGAAGTAAGCTGTACAATACTAAGGAAAACTCCAAGTCATAATGTAATGTAACGAACACAGCTTTTATAACGTTCCCAGAATGATCACCAATATCCATCAAGTCATTTAGTACAAAATCAGCCGAAGACAAATTCGGTCAAAATAAATATACAATAATGAATATCCAAAATACAATCTCCAAAAAAATAAAAATAAAATAAGATGCAATATCCAGTGCAATCACATGCTCCATGTGGCCTCAAGCTCACCTGCAACGTATCATGTCAGGAAAAAAGCAAAGTACAACCCCGACAAGACAATATACAATGTAATCTGTAATACAGAATACAAGGTAAAACCAGAAATGGAAGTGAAACTACGGTACCAGAAATAAAATATAAAACTGCAGGCAATAGACGACAATCAATATGCTAGACAACGAACACGGCTATCAATGTACAAGGCAATGAACACGACAATCAATATGCAAGTGTGACAATTTGAAATATTAAACTAATGTGTGACCGGCATAGGAGCACAATCAATCAATGAGTCAATCAATTCTACAAGGTCCGGCTTCATCGTACGTGAAGTGTACGATTAGGCTATCCACAATACCTATGTTGGGTGTGGTCACACAAAAGCTAATATTTTCCCCAATCCCCATAAAACAATGACTCACAAGCAATGAACAATGAACAAGACAAACGTGTGTATCTCGTGTCCGATATGAGAACATGGCACAGGAATGTAAGACAGAAAGTACAGAGTACAAGTTGAGTCAGTGTACTTGTCTCGCCTTGGAAGCACGGGAGTAGTACTGCATGGTTGCTAGTGATCACCTGGTAGTTGTACAATTTTGTTAGGGTTTTGAAATATGGACAAGGTCAACTAAATCATTTCTAACCAAAACTTGTTAGCTATCACTATAATTCTAGTAAATTTATATGTATTTATTTAAGCTAGCAATATTTTAGAACTAATATATATAACTTTATCCAAAATAATATTAACTAATTACTAATCCATATTTTAGTTTTAATCAAAGTAAATATTTTAACCATGTTTTTGCAAAATAATATTTTGAAAATATTTGCAGCTAACCATATCCATAACTAGCTACACAACATTTTGAAAATATAGAATGTAGCTTAATCAAAATAATGTTTTAGGCTATATCTAGTAAATAATTTATTTTAGAAACAATAGAACATTTTCTAGCAAAATATTTAGTAAACAAAATTAACTAAATATTTTGCTAGCTAATCAAATATTATTAACTACATAGATAATTTCAACAAGATAAAATAATAATAATAATATGATTTAACAAGAAATTAACATTTATTATTTAGAATATTCTAAGTCCAAACTTACTAGCAACTATTAGCCCACAAAATAATCCCCTGCTATATATTCGAACTAAATAGATAGCCCAACTCTAAAATTAATTCTTCTAAGTTAGCCCATTTAGTTAACAAACACATAGGTTTACTAAAATCTAAACTCTTATAAGCCCAACTTCTGTTGCTCAGCCCAACAACCAGTCCTCAGTCTGGCCCACTGCTCCCAATCACACAGTCTAATCCAACTCAAAATTAACTCTACTGCTAATTAAAAGCTCACCCAGCCTTAATACTCAGCCCAGAGCCCAATACTCACTGCTAATGTAATTAATCTAAATAACCCAAAGTCCCTTCCATCTAAACCCGACCCACAATAACCCAAATATAACCATAATGTTTAACTCTTAATACTCTCTCTCCTCACACAAAAGCTCTCAGCCAAACGAAACCATTCCCATTCTCCTTCTTCCTCTCGAGCCTCCAGGAACCCTAATCCCCAAACTCCTTCTTCCCCAGCGAGCAACCCCCTATTCCCACTTCATCTTCGCCTGAACCCTAACCCTAATCTCATGGTCTCTCCTCTTCTTCACTCCAGAACCCTAGCTCCCATCCATCACAGAAATCCCTAAGTAAAACCCTAGATCTCTAGGTCCCCTTCTTCTCTATATACTCAGTCGCACACAAAACCCTAAGTCCGACTTCATCCTCCCCCAACCAGCAAGATTTCCTCGCCTGAACCCTAGGTCCGACTTCTCCCCTCACCTGAACCCTAACCCTGGCATTTCCTCTCCATGGCCGCACCCTTCTTTTTCTCTGGGTTCGAAACCCTAACCCTAAGTCAATTAGGTCGTCTTCCCCGATGGTTTCTCTCGAACCCTAGATCCCCAATTTTTTATCATCCTGACCTCGAAACCCTAATTTCTAGGTCATCTTCCTCACAGAAACCCTAACCCTAAATAAAACCCTAATCCACCAGCAATTACAAACCCTAACCCTAGATCTAGAAGAATGAAGGACAAGAAAGGGGATGGAGTGGATCGAAGATAAACTCACCAGCCTGATGAGGATGTCGATCCACGTAAGCAGATCTAGCGGCGGTGGCTCGTCGATCTCGGCGAGGAAGATCCGGCCAGCAACAACGAGCAATCGGGGGTCCGCGAGGCGCTGTGGTCCAGATCCGGCTAGGCGCGACTCGACTCGGCCCCAAGCGGCTGAAGACGGCGGCTCCGGCGACTCTCCTGACTTGGATGTTGACCTCCCTCGGTGGCTCGGTGACGGCGACGAGGGACTGCTGGTCGGCGTGGTCTCCACGGTGGTTCCTCGAGGATCGGAAGGCATCTCGGCACACGATGATAGCGACTCGTCCTCCGAAGGGTCACACGCGACTCGAGGTGGCCACACGAGACTCGAAGGGTCAGCGCGTGTCTCGAAGAGACACGCGAGAATCGAGGAGGGCGCTGTCTTCGAAATGACAGCACTGCAGTCGAGGCCCTGCTGCTGATTGATGGTGGTGGCACAGTCTATGAGGCAGCGCTCTGCTCGAAGCAAGGTGCACGACTCAAGAAAACAGAGGTGGCGACAGAGGACTGTGGCGGAGCTCCGGTCGTGGAGGATGGCCGGGGGTCGGCCAGGAGAGAAAGGAAGAGAGAGAGAGAACATGAGAGAGAGAGAGCTGTGTCAGAATATTGGAAACTGTGTAATAATAATAAAATATTATCCTGTATTTATAATAAAATATGTGGGTGGCATTGTTGTAATTAACAATATATCTGGGGGTGTTTAGGAAATAGTTTGTAACTGATTTTCAAAAATTCAAAATAATAACAGATTTTAATTAGACAACAGAAACTAGTTATTCTCTAACATTCAAACTGATTTTCAAATTATTCAAATATTCCACAGATTTTCAAAATTCAAAACAGATTTTAAAATAGAAAAGAGATTTTGAAATCAAATAGTTTCAAAACGGATTTTGAAAATTCAAATATTTCCTCCAACAATTTAAAAGATTCGACTATAAATTCCAACAAATTATCGAAACTAACTATAAAATTAGTGAATAAATTGTCATCACTAATCACTGTAATTAGTTTAATTAAGCAACAAAATATTAGGATTAATAATGCAATAATTTATAATTAATAATAATTAATTACCAAATTAAGTAAATCAAGATTTCGAAGACAAATCTAAAATTGAAAAAAAAAACGTTTCACTAGCAAAATTCAATATAATACATTTACTTAAGATTAAACAAAAAAGAAAATTCTTTTTAGAGAAACTCAATAATTTTAAAATACACGAAAATGGGCTTAGGGAGTTACAAATCTACCCTCCTTACAAAAATTTCGTCCTCGAAATTTCAAGAGTTTTATAGAGTACAAAATCAAGTAAAATTTAAAGACAACGAGAAAACAAAATGATTTATTTATGGAGTAAAATAACAAGGACTAACAAGTAGTCACTAGACAATATGAAAATAGTAAATGCAAGAAAAACTCAGAGACAAGCCCCAAGATAGGCAATACAAAAGAAATCCAGCTATTACAAGCAAGTAAGAAAGATAATGGTCCATCCGACTGCGCTCCTGCGGCTACTACTGATCCTCAAAGACTGGATCCTCCTGCTGCTGCTCTGGTGCTGGTCCCTGACGAGTGAAAGCCGCAAGACAATCTTTCACTTAGTGAGTGGCAGATCCACAAACCAAGCACTGTCCTAACTTCTTGCGGCATTCCTCGACACGGTGTCCCGGCCTCTTGCCGTATGCGCAAGAAAAGTATATCGGAGTCTGAATCTGTCTCTGCTGCCTCGGTGGTGTCGGAGCTCGAACATGAGGATGATGCTAATGTTGAGGTGGCCTCTGCTGAGTGTCGGTCCGCTTCGGTGGACCCTGGGAATTGCTGGCGCCAATTTCTCGGTCCCGCTTAAGCTTCGGGTCCATCTCCTTCTCCACTCCCTGAGCAACTTTAAGGATGCTCGCATAAGTAGTGGCCTGGCTGATAGCTACTGCATGTCGTAACTCCCTGGTGAGGCCCTTCTTCAACTTCCAAGCCCTCTCCTTCGGCGTGCTGACTAGGTTCTCTGCGAACCTGCTGAGTCGGGTGAACTCCGATGTATACTGGGCCACTGTCATACTCCCATGCTGTAATGCCTCAAACTGCATCCGAATCTCATCCTGCTCCACATCCGGGAAGAACTTCTCCTGGAACAGCAGTTTGAAATCCTCCCAGAGAACTTGGGGTTCTACCAACTGAGGCTCCTCCCTGTACCAAGCTCTGGCAATGTCGAAAAGTCGCATGCATGCAACTTCGACCTTCAAATCATCCGGGATCCTCGCCATCCTCAATGACCGCTCAACATTCTCCAGCCACTCGTCTGCGTAAACTATCCCCTCATGGCCCCAAAAATCCATCAGACATAGGTTCTGATAGTCTTTGGCAGTTCCTGGCCTCGGCGCTGCTGGTGCTGCACGTGCTACTGGAGCTGGTCCTGCCGGCTCTCTGGTCTGAGTGCGTCGATGACGGTCGCTCCGAACTGTGTGGCCTGCTGACTCTGAGCCTCTCTGAACTGCACAGCCTGGTGATTCTGGGCCTCCATGAACTGCTGAAACATGGCCATCATCTGCGTGCCGTCGAACGTCATCGTCGGAGGAAGCGGCTGAGGCGGAGGCGGTTGAATCTGCTCCTGCGCATTAGGTGCAGGCTGATCGCTAGTCCCAGCGTTCGTCCTGGCGACCGTCCTGTAAAAGAAAATAAACTGTTGATTGCTATGTCCTAGAAAAATCATAAACTAACCAAAAAATCATAGGTAAAATCAAATTTCAAATTTAAACATCAATAACCATAAACCATAAACCATAAACCATTTTCCCGCGGTTCCAATGATGTGATGAGTTTTCCTTAGCTTTCGCTGGTCCCCCAATAACACTCTATTGACTAAGTGTCATTAGGATAGACCTGCATGGACCACCACTAAAAATATGTCATGACCCGCTTCCGAATAATCGGATACGAGTCGGACACGCCCAGCCTTCGTCGATGGACACGACGAAGTAAGCTGTACAATACTAAGGAAAACTCCAAGTCAAAATGTAATGTAACGAACACAGCTTTTATAACGTTCCCAGAATGATCACCAATATCCATCAAGTCATTTAGTACAAAATCAGTCGGAGACAAATTCGATCAAAATAAATATATAATAATGAATATCTAAAATACAATCTCCAGAAAAAAATAAATAAAATAAAAGCTGCAATATCCAGTGCAATCAAATACTCCATGTGGCCTCAAGCTCACCTGTAACGTATCCTGTCAGGAAAAAAGCAAAGTACAACCCTGACAAGACAATATACAATGTAATCTGTAATACAGAATGCAAGGTGAAACCAGAATACCAGAAATGGAAGTGAAACTACGGTACCAGAAATAAAATGTAAAACTGCAGGCAATGGATGACAATCAATATAGTAGACAATGAATACGGCTATCAATGTACAAGGCAATGAACACGACAATCAATATACAAGTATGACAATTTGAAATATTAAACTAATGTGTGACCGGCTTAGGAGCACAATAAATCAATGAGTCAATGAGTCAATTAATTCTACAAGGTCCGGCTTCATCGTATGTGAAGTGTACGATTAGGCTATCCACAATACCTATGTTGGGTGTGGTCACACAAAAGCTAATATTTCCCCAATCCCCGTAATAAACAATGACTCACAAGCAATGAACAATGTACAAGACAATCGTGTGTATCTCGTGTCCGATATGAGAACATGGCACATGAATGTAAGACAGAAAGTACACAGTACAAGTCGAGTCGGTGTACTTGCCTCGCCTTGGACGCACGGGAGTAGTACTGCATGGTTGCAAGTGATCACCTGGTAGTTGTACAATTTTGTTAGGGTTTTGAAATAAGGACAAGGTCAACTAAATCATTTCTAACCAAAACTTGTTAGCTATCACTATAATTCTAGTAAATTTATATGTATTTATTTAAGCTAGCAATATTTTAGAACTATTATATATAACTTTATCCAAAATAATATTAACTAATTACTAATCCATATTTTAGTTTTAATCAAAGTAAATATTTTAACCATGTTTTTGCAAAATAATATTTTTAGAAAATATTTGCAGCTAACCATATCCATAACTAGCTAAACAATATTTTGAAAATATAGAATGTAGCTTAATCAAAATAATGTTTTGGGCTATATCTAGTACAGAATTTATTTTAGAAACAATAGAACATTTTCTAGCAAAATATTTAGTAAACAAAATTAACTAAATATTTTGCTAGCTAATCAAATATTATTAACTACATAGATAATTTAAACAAGATAAAATAATAATAATATGATTTAACAAGAAATTAACATTTATTATTTAGAATATTCTAAGTCCAAACTTACTAGCAACTATTAGCCCACAAAATAATCCCCTGCTATATATTCCAACTAAACAGATAGCCCAACTCTAAAATTAATTCTTCTAAGTTAGCACATTTAGTTAACAAACACATAGGTTTACTAAAATCTAAACTCTCATAAGCCCAACTTCTGTTGCTCAGCCCAACAACCAGTCCTCAGTCCGGCCCACTGCTCCCAATCACACAGTCTAATCCAACTCAAAATTAACTCTACTGCTAATTAAAAGCTCACCCAGCCTTAATACTCAGCCCAGAGCCTAATACTCACTGCTAATGTAATTAATCTAAATAACCCAAAGTCCCTCCCATCTAAACCTGGCCCACAATAACTCAAATATAACCATAACGTTTAACTCTCAATACTCTCTCTCCTCACACAAAAGCTCTCAGCCGAACGAAACCATTCCCATTCTCCTTCTTCCTCTCGAGCCTCCAGGAACCCTAATCCCCAAACTCCTTCTTCCCCAGCGAGCAACCCCCTATTCCCACTTCATCTTCGCCTGAACCCTAACCCTAATATCATGGTCTCTCATCTTTTTCGCTCCAGAATCCTAGCTCCTATCCATCACATATATCCCTAAGTGAAACCCTAGATCTCTAGGTCCCCTTCTTCTCTCTATACTCAGCCGCACACAAAATCCTAAGTCCGACTTCATCCTCCCCCAACCAGCAAGATTTCCTCGCCTGAACCCTAGGTCCGACTTCTTCCCTCACCTGAACCCTAACCCGGGCATTTCCTCTCCATGGCCGCATCCTTCTTCTTCTCTGGGTTCGAAACCCTAATCCTAAGTCAATTAGGTCGTCTTTCCCGATGGTTCATCTCGAACTCTAGATCCCCAATTTTTTATTATCCCGACCTCGAAACCCTAATTTCTAGGTCATCTTCCTCACAGAAACTCTAACCCTAAATAAAACCCTAATCTACCAGCAATTACAAACCCTAACCCTAGATCTAGAAGCATGAAGGACAAGAAAGGGGATGGAGTGGATCGAAGAGAAACTCATCAGCCTGACGAGGACGTCGATCCACGTGAGCAGATCCAGCGACGGTGGCTCGTCGATCTCGGCGAGGAAGCTCCGGCCAGCGACGACGAGCAATCAGGGGTCCGCGAGGCGCTGTGGTCCATATTCGGCTAGGCGCGGCTCGACTCAGCTCCAAGCGGCTGAAGACGGCAGCTCCGGCGACTCTCCTGACTTTGATTTGACCCCCCTCGGTGGCTCGATGACGGTGGCGAGGGACTGCCGGTCGGCGTGGTCTCCAAGGCGGTTCCTCGAGGATCGAAGGGCATCTCTGCACACGATGATAGCGGCTTGTCCTTCAAAGGGTCACACGCGACTCGAGGTAGCCGCACGGGACTCGAAGGGTCAGCACGTGCCTCGAAGAGACACACGAGAATCGAGGAGGACGCTATCTTCGAGATGACAGCACTGCAGTCGAGGCTCTACTGCTGATTGATGGTTGTGGTACGCTCTACGAGGCAGCGCTCTGCTCGAAGCAAGGTGTGCGGCTCAAGAAAATATCGGCGGCGACGGAGGACTGTGGCGGAGCTCCGGTCGGTGGAGGATGGCCGGGGGTCGGCCAGGAGAGAGAAAGGAAGGGAGAGAGAACATGAGAGAGAGAGAGAGAGCTGTGTCAAAATGTTGGAAACTGTGTAATAATAATAAAATATTATCTTGTATTTATAATAAAATATGTGGGTGGCATTGCTGTAATTAACAATAGATCTGGGGGTGTTTAGGAAATAGTTTGTAACTGATTTTCAAAAATTCAAAATAATAACAGATTTCAATTAGACAACAGAAACTAGTTATTCTCTAACATTCAAACAGATTTTCAAATTATTCAAATATTCTACAGATTTTCAAAATTCAAAACAGATTTTCAAATAGAAAAGAGATTTTGAAATCAAATAGTTTCAAAACGGATTTTGAAAATTCAAATATTTTCTCCAACAATTTAAAAGATTCCACTATAAATTATAACAAATTATTGAAACTAACTGTAAAATTAGTGAATAAATTCTCATCACTAATCACTGTAATTAGTTTAATTAAGCAACAAAATATTAGGATTAATAATGCAATAATTCATAATTAATAATAATTAATTACTAAATTAAGTAAATCAAGATTTCGAAGATAAATCTAAAATTGAAAAAAACGTTTCACTAGCAAAATTCAATATAATACATTTACTTAAGATTAAACAAAAAAAAAAATTCTTTTTAGAGAAACTCAATAATTTTAAAATACACGAAAATGGGCTTAGGGAGTTACAAATTTTCTTAGGTTTTCTGCCACTTTTGTAATCAGAGTTTCAACGGAGTAAAGGAGCAACTGCCGCTCGATCTCCATTGTCCCATTCCCTAGAATTCTTTTTTGTACTCGGGGATCCTCAGCGCAGGATCTCTCAGGCGTACTCGATTTGTGGTGCCTTGCGCCAATAAAAGAAAAGACAGCATTTTCTTCTTCTTTTTTTGTGTATTTCTACAAAAATGACGACTCTGCTGGGGACTACCTTTTTCTCTGACGAGAAGGTTGTAACGCAATCCGATACCGACAAAGTAGGGAGTACTCAGAAGATGCTGATCGTAAAGTTCGATCAACAGGCGTTCGAAGAGATGCTCTCGAGGGACGGCTCTACTCCCTCAAAATCAGCGAAGCCAAACAAGTCTGTCAAGACTTGTCTTCCGAAGGCTCCCTGTGCATATCCTGCTAGTGTCATAGCAGATATACAGCTGGAGGACTCTGTCACATGGGCGCATGACTCTGCCACAGAAGTTCTCCAAATGGAGAAGGCTCACATCGTTCCGGGATCTACTAGCCCAGTGACTTCTTCCCTGCACAACCAACAATAGGGTGTTCAACACCCGAGACTTGGCAAAAGAAAATACTACAATGCCAAGAATCGGGGTGTACGACACTCTGGCCGAATCCGACGAGGCTCACAAACGAAGGAGGCCAAACTGGGAGAAAACAACGCTGCTCCACCAGGCATGCGCCCAAGGGAGTGTTTGGGCGCATAGCCCCAACCAGAACACTTCTGTCTTCAACAGGATGGGCATCCAGAGCCATGCGCCCAGGCTCTCTGGATCCATACTATACGCCCACATCAAGGAGGCTCAGACATGCTGTCAAGGAGCATGCACCTAAGGCCAGTCTCCAAGGCCTATGCGCCCACAATAAAAAGACAGGCCCCAACTCTTATAACACGGGGCTGTCTTCAAGGACATCACAGAACTTAGGTGTAGGGGTTTCCCCTGCACATGAACTAAGTCTGGATGTGCCTACTCTCCTTACGAACCCGCATGCAAAGCTCGGCGATGTATGCAACATGGGTTGTAAGGCAAAACTCCCTTCCGTTGACTTGCACGACATGATAAATCATAAACGCAAAACGAGGGAGAACATATCAATTCATAGTGCGCTTCCGTGCACCAGTATTGTTATCAACTGTTGTTGCTCCAAAGCAACAAGAGTGCCTCAGAGAAAATCTGTGTTTCGACGGCTACACTTCTCTGACGACGAGAAGCCACTATGTGTTTCATCTAACATGGCTTTGTGGAGTCCCCCTTACGGAAGCCCCAATCAAAGACGATGGACTACGAACCCAAATTTCTCTCTTAGCTCCACAAGAAGAAGAAGAAGTCTACCAACAGATGGCCAACAGGCTGTCGCATCCGAAGGAGTCTATATGGGCACTCGATCAAAGGCAAGACTCCGTATGGACGACGAAGATTCCCAAGCTGGGGGTAGCGTTCCCTCAGAATCTGAAGCAGATGACCCTCACACTGGGGGTAGCCTTCCAGAGGACGATGATCCCTCCGAATCTGATGGCGACTATTTACCTCCTCTACCTGAAGATGAAGGACTTATCCACTCGGAGACAGACGGTATCAGCACCAGTTGCACTGCTTCCTCTGTTCATCTTCTCATGCTATCTACATACATGGCAGACGAAGAAAGACCTGAAGAAGCCAGTGATCAGACTAGCAAACGGCTAGAGGGTCTCGAAATAGCATACGCCAAGATCACTGATATGCTTACCAGTATCATAGCAATTCAAGTTGCTGGGGCTGTTCCTCCACCTCAACAAAATGTCTTGGCCCACGTTAGTCCGGCTCACAGCAACAACCCTCCTTCACTATAAAAGGAGTATCATTCCGTTGCGCCTCCTCCAAATCTTGCAAATACCGGAGGTGGACCTTCGCCAACAACGCCTGACAATCGTTCAACAGCCGTTTTCTAACACCTGCTCAATCAACAAGATACAATTGATTCCTTGGTCGCTCGCCTCGACACCATTTCACACAAAGACGAGTTTCAGAAGATGGGGATATCTCAACCGTATCCCCCTGAATGGGAGAACGCTACTTGCCCTCCTAACTACAAGCCGCTGACGCTGAACTCATTTGACGGTTTGACTTCTTCTCGTCAGCACATGACGTACTTCAACACGCAGACTCTGCACTTGCCCAGAGACGATTCGTTCCTATCGAAGCTGTTTATTAGCACCTTGCAGGGGGTAGCCTTCGAATGGTTCTGCAGTCTGCCTGACGGGTGTATCAATTCATTCAAAGACTTGGAGAGGTTGTTCCTCAACAGGTTTTACGAGAGTGGCATGCATGTTGGTATGTCCACCCTCATCGAGACCAAGCAAAGGAGGACTGAGTCTATTATCGCCTTCATCGAACGCTTCAGGCGGCTAGCACTGAAGATGCCCTTCGGCATACCAGACTCAGAACTTATGGATACTTGTCGACATAACTTCCTTTCTATATGAAGTTTTGTCTAGGTATACATAAGTATGATACATGGCCCGCTTTCATTGGGGCCGCTGATGCTACTGAAAACGACATTTCTAACTTGGAACTACTGGGGTTGAAGACACCCAAATCCGAAGACAAGGGCAAGCATCCTCAAACTATCCCTGTTCGTAGGGGTAAGGGAAAGAAGTCCTGAAAGTCAACACATCCAAAGGAGCTTCCAATTCTCAGGACGCCTCTAACAAGCCTAAGGAGACCCTCTCCTTCGACGAAGACGATGTCATTACCATCTTCCACACATTGATGAAGGACAATAAGCTGGCATTACCTCCACCACGACATCCTACAGAGGCGAGCCAACTCAATGATCCCAAGTGTTGTCTCTATCATTAGTACGTGCATCACTCCACCAAGGACTGCATCGTCCTGAAGAAGAAGATACAACAGCTTATCGACATCCAAGTGATCAACCTCGAATATGAAGACAAGGTCGTATCTGCTAACATGATCTATCTTCAGTTTGGCGACTTTCCTCCTACAGAGGTCCCAGACGGCGTGGTCCCGATCCCCAAGGCGATGATGGAAGTCGTCAATCTACCACCAGCTCGCAACTCGACCTTGGTCCCACTCACAACTGAAAGTGGTGAGATCATGTGGGTCCACGCGGACCTTGTCCAAGAAGTGACGCAGGGGGTAGCACCTCCCAAAGCAAGAAGGGGCATGAAGTTCAAGCCATGCCATATGGTATCCTCCCCCATCTACGAGGTTCTATCTGGCGAGACACGATCGGGAAAGACTTATCTCCGGACGTACGATCCCGTACAAGAAGAAGTAGTACCTCCTCAAGCTCCTGCTGCCTCCACAAGCTTAGAAGCCATCCCATCCAAGCCTCAAACCATGGACAAATCCAAGCAGAAGGAGACGTGGTTTGACAAATCTCTAAAGGTGCCAGCTCCCGAAGGCATGGATTGACCCTACAACTTTGACATACTGGCTCAGCTAGCCAATATACCTGCCAGGTTGTCTCTATTCGATCTATTGCGGCTCTACAAAGAAACGCGGAAGGCCTTAAGTGAGGCATTACTACATGCCGACTCTTACCTTGCTGAAGTCAAAGCCTCCGCTGGAGCGCATGCACATCGATCCAGGATCCTCCCTCAGCATCATTCCTAGAAGTTTGCTTCAAATTCTGGGAATCCCTCTGCACAAGCTATCCGCAACCAACACAACCATCATGGCTTTCAATGCTGGTCGAAGCCATCCACTGGGCAAGATCCGTCTCAAATGCCAGATCGGTGATCTCCGAACGGAGGTTTTCTACTATGTGATCAATGCCAATGTATCCTACACGTCTTGTTGGGACGTCCATGGATACACGAGAACATGACCGTTCCTTCCATACTTCACCAATGCTTCAAGTACGTCAACAGCGACGGTGTTGTGAAGACGGAGTTTACCGATGTCGATCCTTTTAAGGGCCTCGAAGCTTGCTACGGGGATTCGGTACTTTACCAATCTCAGCCCCCCAAGGATGACGACAACGAAGCCGACAATAAAGCTGAAGCAAGTCCATCCTCCAATGATGGTTTCCTGATTGTCCGAGTCAAAGGACGTACTACTCCAAAAAGTACTCCGAAGCCTCTCACAATCTGGGTAAAAAAGAAGAACCCTGACAAGGTCAAGCCACTGATTATCACTCTCAACAAGACATCCCGGAAGAAACCTACTGACGCCTGTCCCTCCAATCCTGAAGAATTACCCTACGTGGTGAACTCGGCCTAGACTGTGGCTCCCCTTCCAGATGATGATCCTCTCAATGAGTATATCAATACTCATAATAATGTACCTTCGGTGGATGATGTTATCCCTGAAGAAGTACTTGCATATTTTCTTAGTAAGGATTTATCTTTGAATTACTTCGATGTCTATCAATCTGTAAACCACTACATAGATACGATATACGCTCTAGAGAACGGCATAGGACCACACCTCTGCATGCCGGTCACAACACCTCACCTGCGAGAAAAAGTTTACCCTGAAGATATCTTCTACTTCATCGTTCCAGCCAGAAAGAAAGATGAAGAGCTAATCATCTTCGGTCGTATAATTGGCGAGAGAAAGTTCGTTCCAGACTCTACTTCTTCCAAGCACAACACAGAAGCTGACTATGACTCTGGAAAAATATAACTTTTCCGGTATAGTTGGCAGGCCAAGAACATCATCCAGAATATGGAATATGACATCAAAAGCGACAAAGGGCTAAATTATGGCCGAGGTCGACGGTTGCCAATACGACACTTTGCTCCCCCGGCAAACCCGAGAACTACTATCAACGAAGCGGTATTGGTTTGGGCTATGTCTCTCCTCCAACAACTCCCGAAAGATCAGATGATGAAGCAGATCGTTGTTCTTATTCTTCTGATTCCTCCTTCTAGGACTCAGACTCCAGCATCGACGATATGTTCAAAGCAACTCTGTCCATCAACATGGTTTTTGCCGACCAAATTACAGACGATGTCCAATCAATCGAACTCGAACAATAGGCTCAAAAGATGGACACCAAGTGGGAGCTGCGCTTCGAACAACGGGAACCACCTACCGAAGACGAAGTCATCCAAGTCAATCTAGGAGATGAAGCATCCTTCAAACCAATCTTCATCAGCAAAAGCCTATCTGACGATGAACGCCAATCTCTTATACGACTTATAAGAGAATACATCGACGTCTTCGCATGAAGCTATGAAGACATGCCAGGCTTGGACCCTAAAGTCATTATGCATCGCCTGAACATTCCGTCTAAAGCTAAGCCAGTGAAACATCAACAACGACGATTTCGTCCAGACGTCATGGAAGCCATCGAGAATGAAGTCAAGAAGAACATTGCCAGTAGATTCATTCGCGAGAAACAACACCCAGACTAGGTTGCCAACATTGTTCCAATCATGAAAAAGAACGGTAAAGTTCGAGTCTGTATCGACTACCATGATTTGAACTCTGCATGCCCGAAAGACGAGTTCCCTCTGCCGATCACTGACGTAATGATCGACAACACTTGCAGCTTCGAGCGGATGTCCTTCATGGATGGGTTCTCAGGCTACAACTATATCAAGATGTTTCCCGACGACGAGAAGCACACATCTTTTCGAACACCGTTGGGGGTATACTGCTATACGGTGATGCCCTTCGGATTGAAGAATGCAGGGGCAACATACCAGCGAGCCATGAACATAATTTTTTGTGATCATTTGTGCAAAACCATAGAATGCTACGTAGACGACATTGCAGTCAAAATTTGTCTCAAGGGCAACCACCTCCAAGACCTGAGAACGGTGTTCGAACTAATGCGTGCATACCAACTCAAGATGAATCCAACCAAGTCTTTTCTGGGAGTCTCCAGCGGCAAGTTCCTTGGTTTCGTCATCACTTCAAAGGGTATACATCTGGACCCGGAGAAAGTGAAGGCTATTCTCGACATGCATCCTCCAAGAAACCTCAAAGAGCTACGCGGACTACAAGGAAGGCTAGCCTACATCAGACGATTCATTTCGAACCTCTCTGGAAGGTGTCAACCATTCACTCAGCTCATGAAGAAAGGCGTATCTTTCGTCTGGACTGAACAATGTCAACGCACATTCGATGACATCAAGGCGTATCTTATAAGCCCTCCAGTATTGGTAGCTCCAATAATGGGGAAGCCCTTCTTACTATATGTCTGCGCTATGGATCATTCTTTTGGTGCCCTCTTAGCTCAGAAGAATGAAGGTGGCCATGAACAGGCAATCTACTACCTCAGCCGCACAATGGTGGGTGTCGAGCACAGATACACACCGGTGGAGAAGGAATGCCTTGTACTAGTATTTGCCATCCAGAAGACACGCCACTACGTGTCTGGGCAGACTATCCACATTATATCTAAAGTCAACCCTCTCAGAATACTCATGACTAAACCGGGCTCTCTCAATTCCCGTTTAGCTACATGGGCAATGTTGTTGACTCCATATTATATGATCTTCGTTCCTCAAAAGGCAGCAAAAGGCCAAGCATTAGCTGATTTCCTAACAGCTCACCCAGTGCCGGAGTCGTCCAAACTTTACGACAAAATCCCCGACGAAGTGATGGAGTCTAATACTGCAACTAAAGAAATCCCCATTTGGCGAATATTATTTGACGATGCATCAAGAACAGGACCCAAAGGGAATATCGTGGCTGGAGTAGGTGTCATGCTCGTGTCACCTGATCATCTGTTTATACACCGTGCATATTCTCTCGTGGAACCATACACCAACAACGTGGCCGAATATAATGCCCTATTAATCGGGCTGCAACTGGCAAAGCAACTGGAAGTTGACTATCTAGAGGCTTACGACAATTCCAAGCTAATAGCTAGTCAGGTCCGAGGGGATTATGAAGTTTGCCACGAAGATATCATCCCCTACCACAGAGCAACAATCGAGCTGGCGTCTGCCTTCGCTGGATTCTTCATCGAGCACGTACCTCGACTACAGAATATAGAAGCAGATGCTCTAGCCGGTCTCGCTGCTTCCTTGACCGTTCCTACCAATACATAGCAGTCGATCACAGTGTCTGGTCGAGAATTATTCTGTGTGAAAGATGCCTTGCATATTCATCACAGTTACGCAGCGGAAACAAACATCGATGCTAAAGACTGGAGATTTTCCTTCATAAACTATGCTGTCTATGGAATCCTTCCTGAGGACTCGAAGGAAGCAGTATCCATCCAAAGGCGATCCCTCAGATTTTACTACGACACAGCTACCAAGATGTTGTACTGACGCTCTTACGACGGGCTACTGTTACGATGCTTATCAGACACAGAAGCCAAGCATGCACTCCGGAAGGCTCACGATGGAGTTTGTGGTACACATCAACAGGCCCCAAATTACAAAATTGCCTCAAACGAATAGGTTATTATTGGCCCACAATGATAGCAGATGCTGTTGAATATGCAAAGAAGTGTAGAGCTTGCCAGTTCTACGCCGACTTCATTCATCAACCTTCGGATTTTCTACACCCGACGGCAGCGTCTTGGCCATTTGAAGCCTGGGATATGGATGTTATTGGACCAATCAGTCCGCCATCCTCCAAAGGACATCGGTTCATCCTAGCTATAACCGATTACTTCTCCAAATGGGCGGAAGCTATACCGCTCACCGAAGTGAAGACGTCAAACGTGACCAGTTTCATCAAACATCACGTCATCTACTGCTTCGGCCTACCTCGCAGGATCATCCATGATAATGGTCCACAGTTCGCAAGCCATGTATTCTATCGTTTCTACGATAAGAATCGAATCCAGAATGTAGCCTCTACTGCCTACAATCCAGCGGCTAACGGGCTAGCAGAAGCCTTCAACAAAACCATCATAAAGCTTCTCAAGAAGTTCGTGTCTTCAAATAAGTGTGATTGGAACGAGAAGCTCGATGAATGTCTATGGGCCTATCGCACAACGGTCCGGACTCCAACATGCAGTATGCCATTCTCTCTAGTTTATGGGAGCGAAGCAGTTCTTCCCCTAGAAATCTAGATTCCTTCTCTTCGGGTAGCCCTAGCCAGCAAGCTGACTACTGAAGAAAGCTATCATCTGCGACTCCAGGAGCTCGAAGCGCTAGACGGAAAACGCTTGTTAGCTCAGCAGCGCATTGAGCTATACCAAGCACGCCTTTCCAGAGCCTTCAATAAAAAAGTGAAAGAAAGGATCTTCCAAATAGGTGATCTGGTCCTAGCAGCTAGAAGAACGATGGTCATGACGCACAAAACGAAAAGGAAATTCCAGCCCAAATGGGAAGGTCCTTTCGTCATAGAATCGGTGTATTCTAACGGTGCGTACCGGCTAACCAAGTCCGATGGTGACTTGCCCATGATGCCTATCAATGGCAAGTTCCTAAAAAAAATACTATGTGTAACCTCTTTTTGTTCACATATACTCAGTCATGTAAATGTACAGTACGATGTTTATATGATTCAAAAAAAAACTATCTAACTATTATCCGTATTTCAAGAGTCTTGAATACGCCCTGGATAATAGGTCCTCTAAATATTTCTCCAGTGGAATCATTTCCATTTTTGACTCTGTCCAAACTCGGTTTGACGAAAACAAGTCACGTCCCTATTATCCCTGAATTGTTTTCTGATAATTATTTCCCCAGTGAAATGATTATGTTTTGCCACGTCCATATAACCTCTGAGCAAAGCATTCATCAAGGATAATCACGTCCCTATTACCTCTGAATTATCCACTCCTACTTAATGTTATATATCTTTCCACGTCCATATTACCTCTGGTCAGATATAGAACATCCTCTGCTATTACGTCCATATTACCTCTACTAGCAGCTTCGCTCAACTTATTATCTATATTCGAATCATTCGAATATAAAATGGATAATAGGTCCACATTAAAAATTCCCCAGCGGAATATCCACCAGAGATATCCTTGCTACATCCACATTACCTCTAGCATCGATATTTCACAAAACTACATTCATTTTCGAAAAGATTCTTTATTTTGTACTTAAACGTCTACAAAAGACGGAAAAAGGTACAAGAGTCGTGAACAGCAAAAAAAGAGAAGTTACAAAATCTACGGGATACACAGGCGATTGATGCTGTCCTTCATAGCTGCAATCCCGACCTCGGACTTCACAGTAGCTCGGCGCCGTGTCTCTTCCTGACGAGCGGCTTCATCTTCAAAGAGGATCAGACTCTGATGTTCCCCCTCCAAGTTCGCCAGCTGTTCTTCTAATCGGGCAGAAGTGGTGGCAGTCATGGCAGCCGGGGACAAATAATCCTCCTGTTCAGATGTCGTCGCCCTCAAGACGGCTTCTAGCTGAGCGATCTCATTCCTGATCTGCGCAATGTGGTTATGCTTCTCAGTGATCTGCACAACCAGCCTGTTCTTCGAGGCAGCACGTGCCTCACTTGCAGCATTAAACTGGCCATACTGGTCAGCCAGCTTGCCGATCTCCCGAGCCAGGGCATCCTTCCTTACCTGGAAGGTAGCCTTCTCCTCTGCAAGAGCTGTCATCAAAGCCTCGCCCTCTGCGCGGAACAGTGACGTCGGGCTCCACTGTTTGGTGTCCCGAAACTTGGCCACTTGACCCTCCAGGTCGTTCAGAACTTTCCTTAGAGTGTTGGCCCACTCCTCATGGCCGACTATGCTCTCGAAGGCCGCTACCTGATATTTGGCAACAGCCTTCACGGGACCGAAGGCAGCGCTTCGATTCAAGACTCCAGGAAGCTTCACCTTCAGCACCAAGTAGAAAGCTCTGACAACTTCCTGAGCCATCTTCTCGTCTTTGGTGGAGGTCGTAGGAGAAGAAGCTTGGAAAGTTTCCTCCGCTTCAGGGAGGAATACCTGACAAGAAGACAAACTTGACAAGAAAATCCATTCCACCAAAAACCTCTCTTGATTATCACGTGTCACGTCCATATTACCTCTGACACCGATAGTCTTCCAACTTGACGCCTGTACCCAACCCGAGATGAAAGACACGACGCCAAGATTACAAAACCTATCACGACTTGTTACCTCTGTTAGGTTTTGTTTCAAATCTATTACCCGCACCGCTGGTGCGCCAAAGGATAATAGGTCCACGAAAGTATCATTCCAATCTATTTGCTCCCATTTTCGGATACACAAAAGGACAATAGGTCCAAACAAAAAAGAGAGAGGGGGATCCCCCAGTGGGATATCCTTTACACAAATGCGGTATTTTGGCTCTCTAATACAAAGCACCACAGATACCACAAGCAGAGAATGGAGCGAATGTACTCTGTCTATTCAAAACCAGTTACATTCACAGGACTACATCTCATGAGCAAAACAAAAGGTTCTTCATCCCTTCATCTGGATAAGAAGTAAAAGATTACACTGATGTCCAAAAGAAGGAAGAATCCGCTACTCATCAGCAACACATAGTTTGGTCAGCTTGGCAGCACCACGCTTTCGTCGAAGGAGGTCATGTTTTACTGTTGAGCAGCAAACAAGGCTGTTGAACCTTCAAGAAGCTATACGGAGGAGGGTAAATTTAGCATGCTAAAACATCTGCAAATGGTGATCTCCTCTTCTCCATATTGCGGACGTCGTGGGCCCATTTCTTCAAGAGACCATACCTTCAAAACAACATCTCTAATGTTGCTTTTGCCTACTTGAGGAAACGTGAAAGCAAAAATTTCACGGTAACACCCAACTACCGTCCGACTCTTCGATGTATAAAGGTTCTTCCTACCATCTGAGGAAAACCCTTCCAAAATACGAAGAGTCCTGAGCTCTCTGATATTGGTGTCAAGTGTTGCATCTTCACTATGTCCAGAATCGCCGATACCGGTCCTGGAGAAATTTGCTAGCCATATCCCAACAGAATATAAAAAGGGACAAAAAGACAAGTCAAACTCAGGAAGCTGTAGAAAAAACTAAGTCCTGAAGACTCCTATGCACCCAAAGGGCTATGCGCCCAAAGGGATATGTGCCTAAAACAAGACATGTGGGCGCATACCTCTCGGACAGTACGCGGGCGCATAACATGCCACAGCTTAAAGGGCGCATAACATGGCAACACATGGGCGCATAGCACACCACAGTGTTGGCGCACAACTTCTGTGGGTGCATAGTAATGCTCACAGAAGTATGTTACCCTAGGTGCAAGCGACCAGGCAGAAAAGAAGTCCCAGCGTCGCAAATTAACGCTCGAGACTTCGTTTTTTGAAGCATGCCCTCACCCAAAATCGGGTCCTGGACTGCCGAGGACGCTGCCGCAGGAGGAGAGTCACTCGGCGCAGCCCTCTTGCCCTTTGCGGATTTCTTGGCGACCTTGGGAGACATGATTCTCAAAAAAAGAAGTCAGAGTTTTTCTGAAAAATTCAAAGAGAGGAATAATGAACTTTCTCTCTCCTCCATGGGTCTATTTATAGACACGGGCTATACTATGCTCCCACCTGCTGTATGTGCCCATTGTGTTGTATGTGCCCACTACAGCCTATACGCCCACGTGAAGGATTAGCTCTATGTATACTATGCGACTGTCCCTTGCTGATGTGGACGATGTATGAAGGATGGACCGCTTCAAATTTTGTTCCGATGAATCTGTCAGTTCGAATTTTGAGGAAAATCTCAACAGTTGTATCTCCCTGACAGGCTGGCCAAATACTATGTGCCCAAAGAGAGAGCCACACTATGCACCCATTGCATCACGAGAAGACGATCCATGCTTCTTTCAAAGTATTTCGAACTTGTTCAAGTATCGAAAACTTTGAAGGGGGTCTTGTAGAAGCATGAAAATTTTTCAGCAAATGAAGCCCCATGCGCCCAAGTCAGTGAAGCCCCATGCGCCCAGTCAGTGGAGCTCCATGCGTCCAGCCAACGAAGCTTTATGCGCCCAGTCAGTACAACTCTATGCGCCCAAATCAAGTATAGCTCTATGCGCCCAGTCAGTGAAGCTTCATGCGCCTAAGACTAGCTCCCCCGAAAGGAGGGTGCATAGCCTGAGCCATGGCTATACGCCCAAGCCTGACTCAGTCAAAGCCATGATCAACACATGCACCGAAGCACACGGCCACGTCAGTCTCCACGAGTAGTCGTGCACCGAAGCATGCGGCCACGTCAACACCATGACCAACCCACGATCTCGCAGCCTGTATGCGCCTACGTCCTATGCACCTAAAATAGGACTATGTGCCCACATAAAAACTAGCGTATTTTCTCACGTGGGCGCATAACACCATTCTAGCTCAAGAACGACTATAAAAGGGGGGCCTCATCCCTCTTCAAAACACAGAACGAAGAGCATTTTCAAGAGCCAAATTGCTGCACTTCTTGCCAGTGAGCTGAGAGTTAGCAATTTTCTTAGGTTTTCTCCCACTTTTGTAATCGGAGTGTCAACGGAGTAAAGGAGCAACTGCCGCTCGATCTCCATCGTCCCATTCCCCAGAATTCTTTTTTGTACTCGGGGATCCTCAGTGCAGGATCTCTCAGGCGTACTCGATTTGTGGTGCCTTGCGCCAATAAAAGAAAAGACAACGTTTTCTTCTTCTTTTTTTGTGTGTGTCCACATGGGGAAATAGTGACAACAGGCTGGTCTTATGCCATTTTAGGAGCAATCCGCTCCCTACTTGTCGTCTCAACCCTACTCTCCTTCTGAGCAGGGGATGAGGTTGTTCACCTAAAAGAAGATGCCCCTTTAGGGGAGGACCCAGCTTCTAATTGCCGTGTTTGAAGCCTGGTCGTGGTTGTTGGCTTCTCGACATTAGTTGTTTCTTTCTTCTTCTTCTTCCTTTTCCTTTTGGCAGGAGAAAGAGGTTCATCTTGAGTTGATTGGGAAGGCGAAGTCCCAGTTTTTTGCTTTTGGCATCTTCTCTCGTGGGAGATTTGCCCTTCCGTCTCTTGAGAGGGATATGCAATGGGTCTTGTACATCGTCATAAAAACCAGCAGGCACAGCTTCTAAAAGATCGTCGACAGGAACATTCTCCTCTACTACGGACAAATTTACAGTGGCTTTAGTCCCGTCAAAAGCTTTTCTCACACCAATGAAGCTTTCAGACATGGAATAGCCTTCGAAGAAAGTGTTGGTTGAGGTTTAGAAGTTTGCGTATGTGTCTAGTATACGCGAACCATCTTCAAAAGTAACGGAGGGCATGGTAAACATAACATTAGTGCCTCTCGCATTATAGTATCTCCATCCTCGAACCCCATCGATCAGATACCCGAAGGCTCGCAGGCAAGTGGTTGCATTCCCGACATGCATCTGGTTATAGCCGAATTGACGAGCAAAACGGCTAGGCAAATATGGTTCCAAGTAGCATACGCTCTTAAACCGATACACCAGAGGAGAAGGCCTGATCATCTTCATCCAAGAAAAATTTTCTGGAGGTGGACGGATACCAATAGGCTCTGAGTCTACCAGAGGAGCCTGGAAGTCTTCGTACCCAAGAAGAGGAGTAACACAGAAGAACTTCCAGTTAGTGCCCATATTTAGCGCTCTTCTACAATCATATAATAAGTCTACTTTCCATCGAGACTCAGCATATCTACCGATGAAGTTCGCTGCCAGAGCTCCACCAGCACCAAGATGTCATGGCCCGCTCCCGAATAATCGGACACGAGTCGGACACGACCAGCCTTCGTCGTTAGACACGATGAAGTAAGCTGTACCAATCTCTAGGGAAACTACAAGTCCAGATAAGAATGAATATAAACCACATCATCTATAATATCGAATCCCAGAATCAAAGTACATATCTAAGAGTTATTATATTTCCAGCAAATGAAAAGTAACTAAAGTCTTTAATACAAAGTCCGAACGAAACTAAAAAGGTAGGTAATAGGCCTCCTCAGCCTCTAAGTCCAGAGCAACATCGGCTAGCTCATAGGTGCCTCCAGGCTCCTACCCGTAATAAGTGTCACAGATAGCCTCTATCTCACCTGCAACATATCCTAGTCAGGAGCAGAGCTAAGTATATCCAAGGAAATGAATAAGAACATCATGATATGGAATGAGTACAGAAAAATATAAAGTACATAAAATGAGAACACGAATGCTGGAAAGTAAATACAGAAAATACAGGGAACATGAAATGAAACCTGAATCATAAAATATACAATGAACCTGACGTGTACAATATATCAAAATACATCCAAAATGTGTGATCGGCTTGGGTAGAACATAGAACATGAAATGGTACGGCTTCAGTCCCGCGTGCACGATGCGGGGCCTAAGTTATTCACATGAATTGTAACTCGGGTTTGACCACACATCTGTAGTATTTCTCCTCCCATACACAAGTAAACTCAGAAAACAAGATACAAGACAATCTCATGAAATATCGTGTCAATAAGAAGGTACAAGCATGAATATAGAAACACACAAGACATGAAGTAATGGACAAGTCCGAGGAGTATACTTGTCTTGCTCAGGGTGATCAAGTGTGGGTGGTAAAGCTGGATGTCCCCCTGTTAAATTTATAAGTTCATTAATATCTAACAAATTCTAATTAGTGATTTTCCACTAATCAGGCTTAATTTATAGAGTAACATAATATTAACTATACTCTATTCTAGCAGATATCTATGTACTGATTTGTACCATACCCTTCTAGCTACTAGAATTACTTAGCAAAGAAGACAGATAGCCCAAAGTATCAGACTAAAATAGGATTGTAAAGAGACAAGACTGTAATGTAATAGTCCAACACTAACTCATTTACCTATTACACATTTAACTGTGATACTAAAAGACTCATAGAGTAAAACTTGAAATAACACTAGACCAATGGTATCTAAAGAAAACAATTGATCAAAGGGTATGATGGGTCCTTTAATCTCAGGTTTATCCTCAAACAGTAATAACCAGGTCTTAAATTCAGTAGGCATTCTCCAATATCACTGTCCAATAGACAATTGTCTAAATTAATATCAGTAGACAATTGTCTACTGGTATCATGAATCAGTCAAGCCAACATATCCAGATTTCCATTTTTTAGAAATATTATTACCTGAAATAACTTCATAACAGTCCTCAAGGGATCAGTCCTGAACAGGACTGTTACTGACAGTCCCAAAAGCACTGAACTAAAACAACCTACACTAGCTAACCTATCAGTCATGCTTAACATTGAACATTCAGTCTAACCCAGATATTGGCTAACCTTTATATTTTCAATTTCAGATGTGAACCCAGATAGCAAATCACCCTCCTCGTGTTCAGGTAAAACTTTACTGATTCTACACATCAGGTAATTGTCTACTAGTATTCAAGAATCCATTCAAGACAATATATCCAGGTTTCAAATTAGACAGTCATCTCAAGCTACCCATACAGCTTTTGCAGGTAGAAGCTCTGCTACCTAGTACTGGAGCTAAGTCGAGGTAAGCATCAGATTTTGCTCTCAAGGAACTGGTATCTAACCTATCTACTGAAGTTAGGCTATAGCTGATACACTTCCTAATTCCCAGGTTAAAAACCTTTCTAAACACCCCCAGTTTCAGTAACAGTAAATCCAATGCTAACTTATCTAAATACTGTAAGCAATAAAACTGGAACAATACTGTTAGGAGTTGAAACTGATACTAAAATGTCTTGAATGAAATACACTCATCCATTGTTGATATCATAACCTCAGTCTCTGGACTTGTACCAAATAACCAAAATCTATTCTCAAATATAAAGAGCTAAGAAAATAACTGCAGTTAAATAAGTATAATCACTGGACAACTGAACAACCAAGAGAGCTCAGCTTCTCCATCCAAACACAACTTGCAAGACTAGTTGATTTTGAAACCGATCATACAAACAACTAACTGTTCCCAATTCAACTCTTAATTCCAAAAATCTAACTCAAGGCATAGTTTGAATCTACAGCTACCCAATCATGGACACGGTCTTCAACAGATATGGACACACCAATAGATTGAAATCTGAACACGAAATGAGTATATACTACAGGACTGAATTAAGACTCTCCAAACAAGACTTAAAAGTAACTATTAAACCAAAATGAGTAGGAGATAAGAAATTACCTGAAACAAACTCAAGATGAAAAAGAAGATGATCATGTGTGTCGGTACGAACGATTGTGTCCTGATACCAAAACAAGGTTCCCTGCGATATTTCGTCGAACAAAAGGAAGACGAAATAAGAAGAAAATTAGAGACATCTCCTCTGAAAATTGTTGAGGCACAAGTGAAGATCACTGCTAAATCTAGATTTCTCTTAACCTCTACTAGATCCACAAATTCTATCGACGCAAAATACGAATGGATTTAAGAACAGAATTCAAAACTTTATATCAACTGATTTCAATCGAACAGTAAATACAAGATTGGGAAAGAACTCACCAAGGATTTGATCGATCGAATAAGATTTCAGAACCCAATCTGCGAGAATCACTCGATCTGCTTGTCGGAGAGAATCACGTATGGTCACAGACCACTTGATTCAAAATAAAGCAAAACATTACTAGGGGTTGATCTAGATTCAGATCTAGACTGGATCACAAAACCGATTCACAAATTAATTTGGAAATTTATGATAAATGAGTCTCAATCCAGACCTCAACTCACCTTGATTCGTTGTAGACGAATTTTTGATGAAGAATCAATGTAGAATTGATGTCATCAATGGCGAGAACTCGGCAGCGTCGAAGAAATCGAATCCCAGAAAGAAGGATTGGGGCAGAGCTTCACCATCGCCGTCGTAACTCAAGCCTCGTCGTTCTTGTTTGCTCCGATATTCACCATGGCCATAGCTGCTGCTGTTGTTCTTCAATGTTGAATTTTGAAGGAAAGAGGAGCGGGGAAGAATGGAATTGGCTCTGGAGAAAAGGAAGAATGGAATGAGAATTCTAACAGGAGAATGGTGGGATTATATAGGCAGTTGAACTTTTGAATTGAAGGAGAAAATTGAGAGGGAAATGAAATAGTTTGTAACAATCAATTGCATCATAGCTTGCTCTCCAAGCTCACTTGCTCGAGCAAAGCAGAACAAAGCAAAACCATTATATGGGCTGGCTGCTAAAAGCCCATATAAATCTATTGGTTAGAAAAAAAACAATACCATAATATGGCCAATTGTTAAAAAAACAAACATTAGAAAATATTATTAAACCAAAAAGTTTTATTATATAGAAAAATATTATATTAAAATATTTGAGAAGTGGGGTTACACAAGAGCAAGGTCTATCAAGGTAGGATGATGTAGAATTAACCAGCTGAATAAGTAGGTGCACGACATCTCGGTACGAGGATAACTGATTCGGGAATCAAGATTCTCCATCAGCTGCCATAAATTCACGGAGACTTGCATTCAGTCGCCTGGTCATTGCAGAGAGGATGTCCATCTTGTACCCAAAAAACTAAACGCACTGTGGCAAACGACACACCCCGATGAATGCGGTCAACAACACTGGCTCTAGGGACCACGAACCGCCTTAACTATATAGAGAGGAAGCCCACCAAGGTGGCCTCCGGGGACATGATTTCCCCACCTTCTCTTATATAGCTTCTGATAGGAGTGCCAACTTTATAGCCATTCCAGTAATCTGTCAGCTCATTGTCAATATATCTAGTTTCTTTCATCAACTTGCTGATAGTCTGGCTGTCAAGCGGCTCAAAGAAGCATGGATCATAATCCACATGCTCATGTACCTTATTCTTAGTATAATGACCCAAGAAGAGGTATACTAGCCATTTGGACGTATAACACGTCGCTTTGCTCCTGAAGTGATGGGTGCAAATCATGAAGTGACATAGTAGTTCTTTAAAGACCGCCACCATCTGAGGGTTCTCCTTGGTCAGAACCTCTAATTCATCTTCTGTCGGCACATATTCTTCATATGGATTTTTGCCCATGGACAGACGAGACAGAAACTGCATCTCGTGAAGGACAAAGCCTATTTCCACGTGAAGGGTAGCAAAGGTGCCAGTCCTACTATTATATCGCTCCACCAAGGCCAGAAATAGGTTGGTGTTGATGTGGATACCGCAGGTGGTGGTCATGATGGCTTCATAAAGTCCTATCTCATTCAATTTATTTCAAAAATTGTTTGGAACCCATACGGAGAGCCGATTCCAGCGTATAAGGTCCGGATGCATTAACCCTATCAGTCTCAAGGTTCCCTTAGGGTATTCTTCTTCAGTCGTAGCAAAAGTGTTGGCGAAGATAGGTATCCTAACCTGTATCATCAGAGATAAATCTTTAGCCGGCACGCAACTTGGCCATAAACCCCTCAAGTACATGCTGTGTTTTTTGGAAGCACTAAAAAATATGCTTTTTCTTCTGAGGTCCATATTTGTGACATATCTTTCCAGTCCTGGCCTATTGGAATGGAGTCAGTTCCCACGACATCCTCCAAGGAGAGCTGGCATGGGCGTATCGGGATAGAGACAAGTTTCTGAACATCTCTGGGAGATATACCAGTCTATCTCCTCTTTTGAAGAACCGAGATTCTTTCTTTGCCTTAGGTTGAGAGGCGGCTTCGAAAGCTTCTTCGAAAAAGAAAGCTGTTTCTTGTAGGAAGCCTGACTTGCAGTCAGGAAAGGTGTACCATTCATTAAACACAAAAGTGTTCGATTTTCTTGAGTCTCAAGAAGAGCTCTCCTATCAGCCGGGCCGTCAGGGTCGAATTGCGAGAATATGACGTGTGACAAGTCCTCATGATACTTTGATACGCAGAAGACAGATGCCAAAATTTCAGTATGGAGATCTTCCTTGAGGTCAACTGCAAAACAAGAAAGAGAAACATAGTTAGAATCATGAAAAAAATTGCTCTTCTGAGTGAAGTAATTTCTAGCTCTGCGCAAATGAAGGATGGCACGACATATCAGTTCTAATCCGCACGGTGGCATGTCAGTGCTTATTCGCACGGTGGCTTGTCAGTTCTAATTCGTGCGACATGCATGTTAGTTTTTATTTACGCGACATGGCATATCATTTCTAATTCGTACGGCAGGCATGTCAGTTCTAATTCATGCGACATGGCATGACAATTCTAAACTTGTGCTACAGTTTCTATGCGCGAAGTGACAAAATGAGCATAGCGCGACGCACTTTGAATGAACAAAGGATGCGCGCATTTTGTTTGATAACGAACACTCTTAAAGAGGTAGTTTGTGTTGGAAAAAGTGCGGCGCCAATCAACGCTCTAAGAGAGGCGATTGACGTCGGCCTTAGTTCGTGCAAGTTATTGGATGGCACCAACTATCAAATGGAGCCGAGCATACTATTCATCTTCTTCCTTGACCCAACTTCTCACCTTCGAGAGCGGGGTTGGCCTCTTCACCTCTCGTCGACGGCGACACGTGTTGTGGCATCCGCAACGATGGCACGTGCGACGTGGCTCCGGCCACTTTCTTGTCTTTTTCAGCCGCAGATCTCTTGGGAGCCATTTGATCGGAGGAAAACTTTGAAAGATAGAGAGGAAGAAGAAGACAGAGAGTTCGAAAAAGAAATTTTTTAAGAAACTCTCTCTCTCCTCTCAAAGGGCTATTTGTAGCCTAAGTTGGTGCGTAACGGCCACACAAATCTTGCTCAAAACGTAAAGACTGTTGAGATTCTGACGTGCGCGAATCACGCCTGAACGCTTCTTATTCAAAGTATTTCAAATTTCAAAAAATTTAAAATTTGAAAACTTTGAAGGAGGTCTTGTAGAAGCTTAAAATATGTCAAGACAGTGCATCACACCCTTCATAGATAGTGCTGGAACTAATTCATCAGATGTCGTCTAATACGTAATGGCGCCCAACGCCAATTCGTGCCACCATCAGATCGCACAGACTGCCACTTGGCAGTCATTCTCGAGAAGCTAAGTTGTCAGTCATGATGACTGACAACATGTTAGTCGATAAAAATCTTTTTGAATCCCGAACGTGCAGCACTCGAGGAGATTTTGTCAGACTCGTCATAATGACAGTTGTTTGTTTCTCCGTGCCATTCATCAATGATGCGAAGTGATTAAGCTCTTCCTACTCAGTATTTTCTATAGTTAGCGCCACTCGACAGTTGGCGCCAATCAATAGATTGCGTCATTCATGTACTGGCGCCAATAAATTAATCATCATCTAGAAGCAGTTAGATGACGTGGCGTGCATGCCACTAATCTCGAAGAATGCATACATAATACTGCCCACGACCAAGCATACTTCTCTTACAGAATGACATGCGTCATATGCAGTTAAGCAAACCATTCGTACGACTGGGTGATTGTGCGCCAACCATTACAAAATCAGCCTACGCGCCAATTTTGATAACTATTTGACAGTTATTCCAAAACTCTATAAATAGAGTTCAAAATCACTTTTCAAGCATCACTACTGATCATAATTTCCTGAGAAGTTGCTACAGCATGTTTAAGAGATTTTTCTCTCCGACATCTCATAGTCCATAGGATAAAGTGATCGTCTTCTAATCATATTCCTATAGCTGTACTTCCCCAGAAATCAATTATACTTTTCTTCTTTTCTTAGTTTGTATTTAAACTTTTGTTTTTGCAAACAAGTAGAAGGAGAAGAAGATGGAGTGGTATTAATATTAAGTAGGCCAGCAGCTGATAGGTCAGTTCTGTCGGCGGGTGACCGAACTCGGCTAGAGTTCGGTAAGCTTGTATTTTGAATTTTTTTTTGATTTATGAATAGAAATTATATTTGAACTAATATTCATTTGTTTAAATAAATCTTCATTACTTCGAGCTAGCTGTAGGGGCCGGATCCCGGCTAGCGGTACTCTGAAGGCTAGTGCACCTTATCATTTTAGGCTATTTACACATATATGACAGAAGGGCCCATTCGGCTTGTACCCAAACTAATTATGACTTAAAATAAATTATTTGAATATAGTCTAAACAATTTCCTAAACATAAAGCATTATATTTTCAAAAATTCAAGAATACATAAATCGCGACGAATAAAGTTGAATCGGTCTTCAGCTAATAGTTTTGTTAAAATATCTGCTAACCGATGATCTTTGTCAATAAATTCTAAACAAATAACCATGTGTTGCTGGTGATCACGTAAGAAGTGATAACGTATTTGATGTGTTTAGTGTGTGAGTGACAACAGGATTCTTTGTCAAATTTATTATGCTAGTGTTATCATAATAAATGGGAATCCTTATGTAGTGCAGATTGTAGTCTTCTAAAGTTTGCTTCATCTACAAAATTTGTACACAACAACGGCCTGCAGCGATATACTCGACTTCAGTCGTTGATAATACAATATAATTTTATTTTTTGCTAAACCAAGAGATTAGAGTTTTACCTAGAAAATGACATGTACTGCTGGTACTTTTACGATATAATTTACATCCAACAAAATCAGCATCAGAATACCCAATTAGGTCAAATGATGTTATTTTGGGATACTATAAGCCGACAGTAGAAGTACCCTTAAGTATTGAGAGATACACTTAACTGCGCATAAGTGTGATTCTTTAGGGTTAGCTTGATATCTAGCACATATGCAAACACTAAACATGAGTGGATTGGCTAGCCCTTCGGGGGACCGATGTATAATCAATGTGTTATGTGTTATAGAGTCGATTGGCTAGCCCTGCTAGAAGCGACACGATCTGAGGATTCTTATAAATAGTATTGTGGGGATAACCCCGCCAAATGTAGATAGCCGTAGGAATGATTGGCCGCTCGTAAAATAACTTGCTTGTGATCTATATCTTCTGTTAGTAACCGAGGAACATGGACTATCATGGTGCATGGTTGAATTCATGTCCTTATTTGGTTGTTGGGTTAGGCTATCGTGCTATGACAGACTATAGACCGAAGTTACGATCAGAAGCCCATAATTTAACCATGGTTATAGGATGTAACTTATCTCGATACGATATTGGCAATGTTTGTCCTTGTTTGGTTGTGTGGGTGCCGTATGGTCTCAATGATACATTATAAACCTATAATTCATGAGCCAAGTCTTATTATTATGCTTGGGTTTTATCTCTCTCTTATGTGCTCCCTTGTGGTACTTGCTATTCGGGACTGACCCCGTTGGTTTTGTTTAGCCAGATCTTGTAGCATAGCCCGAGGATCCAGTCTTCTTTCCTGATAGCACTGGTGTATACTAGGAGCCTGGCCGTCGGAGGACTCGAGTAGGTTTTTTTTTTCCACCACTTTAGTATTATCAGTTTTGTTCTAGCATTTAGCCACCGACACCTGTTTAGCCGGTTATTCTGGATATTTAGTTTCCATGCATAATTATAATTAAATCAGACTACAGCTGAATATGATTATTTAGTTATGACTCTCTGGGCTAGTTGACTTATAAAGCTAGTTCCTTATAATCATTTTGATGAAGCGTCTAGGACGCCTTACTGCTTTATATTATATGTTCACTAATTGTTATTTCTTGCTTTGAACGATTGAGGCATAGATGTGATGTATGACCCTAGGCAATTTGATTGTAGTATACACCCCCTTGTCTCTTGACAGTCATGACCGTTCTGTAACGTCTTCGTATCTCATACGGTGTAGTTGGCCATGTCCGTCGGCACTGGGGCATGACAAGATTTTAGTGGTGGCCCATGCAGGTCTGATTTTTAGCTTTGTAGGGTGTTATTATTATAGGAGCTTCAATCAAAACCTGTTTCCTTTGATCTCTTACCTTATCTTCTCTTTTCTCACCTTGATTGTTAATTTGAATTATATTCTCAAATTTTTCTTATCCTGTCATTTGATATCCTATATCTTTCCCTATATGGGTGTTTCTTTCTCAATAGCTGGCGAGGCTAACGTGAAAGAACGTCTAGCAGGGAATGGCTCAACAGAGCCGTAAATGGAAGGAATGTCGCCTTCTAGTCAGATTCGGATAGAGATTATACCAGAGCCAGTGGAGCAGCAGGTTCCAGAAACCCCTACACCACTAGCAATGCCAGAAGTGGCGGTAATATCCGTTGTTACAGTGCTCCTAGAGGTTATCCGAGGATTTTTGGCCACTCAATAGCGTCAGGTGGCAGTCCATCAGCAACAACAGATCCAACAGCAAGAATAGAATATAATAACTGAATTAGGGGTTACAGTTAGCCCTCGAAAGGGGTGTCAGGACTGACTCGGGAGCGTCGGGAAGGTTTTGCCGACTTAACCCGAAGTACTTTGACGGCACGGAGGATGCCATTATGGCAGATGCTTGGCTTCAAGATATTGAGGCCATTTTGGCAGCCATAATGGTTGTAGCAGAAGAGAAGGTTGACCAGGTCAGATTATTACTTCAGGATCTCGCCTGCGACTGGTGGGCAACAGAAGAGGTTGGAATGAGGCATCTTTTTTCTTGGGATAGCTTCAGTACCAGGTTCAAGGTTAAGTACTTTGGCGTGGTAGCGCAGTATGAGCTTCAGCAGAGATTTATTAGGCGTCTTGTTAGTTTAAGACCTCTAACTATTTAAATGAACATTGTCGGGCCCCCTTTCATAAATACTTTATTTATTTAGTAATTAAAATAAAATATTTTTAATTATTATTAAATTTTTGTAAAATATAAGTAATCCATGACTTGTGATTTTAACTTAGTAGAACTAATTTTTATGTGTATTAAATATTGCGTTAGTCTTAATGTTCAATATTAGGACTAGTATGCCATATCTAGTACAACGTGACCCCGTAAGTAGCACAACACATAGATAATACTTAACCTTTAAACTAAAAAAATATTATACATTGTTACAGCTTGAGGACTTTGGACATCAACATTTAACAACAATCCTTTTCGGTAAAACAAGGCAAGTACACTACAACTTTACGTTTTTGTTCATGATTCCTATTTCGTATTTTAGACTTTCGTTACATGTTTCTTACTTTTTCTACAAGTTGTTTTTCACAAGTATTTCAAGTTTTACTTAGCATTTCTCAAGTTTTACTTTTCTTACATGTTTCAAGTGGTACTATCCTTACATGTTTCAAGTTGTATACCTCTTACACATATCTTACACTTGCATGGGTTAGGAAAATGTTTAGTTAACATGTGATCAAAGTCCATAGTGTAGTACATGTATCCGAGCTTGACTGTACATCGTGCACGTGTAGTCAATGCCGTACTCCCATGTTGTCTTTATTTACATGTTACAAGTTCTCCTGTTATTGTCGATCACATGTCTACTACCTTTTCAAAATCACTTTATATAGTCATATCTCTTGTCATATTACAACCATTATTTCTTATTGCAATTACAAATTCTAGTTGTCATTTCCTTATTTCTATGTCTTTCCATATTTGTCATTTCTATGTTCCAGTAACTGTAAGTTGTAGGGTTGTACTTTGCTCCTTTCCTGATTGGATCATTGTAGGTGAATTAACTGAGGAGAAGTTGCTTTGTAATTCATACTATGGATCTGCTACTGAGACGCTAGTCCACATCCCAGAGGATGTCCCTGCTGGGGAATACCATATAGCTTAGCTTATATTTCGCATTTGAACTTGGTTTGTAATAAATAGTTAACATTCATTTTGCTGGATTTGCTTCCAGTTTACTATTGTTTTGGGGATGCAACTAAGTGACATCTTCGGATTTATTTCTATTTTATCTCGATATAGATGTTGTGATTAATCTGATTCAATATAAGTTTGAAGATAATTAAAGGTTTAGAACAGCTTACTACGCTGTGTCTCGTAGCGTAGGCTGGATGTGTCTGACACGTATCCGAATATTCGAGAGCTGGTCATGACAGGTAAGACGGTGGATGGATATGTAGCAAAATTCTGTAGACTGAGTTGCTTTGCATCGGCGATGGTGGCTATGAAGCCAGAGAAGGTGTGAGGACCCTAATTTTTGGAAATTATTTTTATTTTATTTTATATGATTTCTAGTTATTAGATTATATTTTGTTCTTAATTATGATTATATATGTATTTTTTGTAGCTTTAATTTTTAAAGTACAAGAAATGCCAATATTTCAAAACGTCCTTCATAAGTTTTGAAGTAGACAAGCCCACCTTCAACTTGATATATTATGTCCCATCCAAACTTGTCCCCTAGCATTCTTTTGACTTCGCACAACTTTGGGTCAATTAGGTCATTTGACCGTTTACCGTAATTCTAGATCAATCTTCCAACTTGAGCTCAAAATTCGACATCGATCAAAACCAGTTGACCCAATATATAGTTTTAACCCATTTTGAGCTTACGACGCACACGCCAAGGTGTGCCACTCAATCGAGTTCCCATGTGCTATTTATTTACGAATGGCATATGAGACCCATTGGTTGACTTATCGAGTTTGATTTGACTAAAAAAATATATTTGGACCATAACCTAGCCAACCCCATTTGGTAGAGCCATGTTACGTTGCTATGATTTAGTAGAATTATTTTGAACTTATTTTGGGCCTAATAGATTTAAATACAATTTTGTATAAATATGATTATATTTATAATAGCCTAAAACTATATATATATATATATATATATATATATATATATATATATATATATATATATATTATATATATATATATATATATATATATATATATATATATATATATATATATATATATATATATATATATATATATATATATATGGCCTGAGCCATGGTTAAGTTTTGAGCTGCATATCGACTAGAAATTTTGGCATGGCTAGCTTAGTTTTGTGCTTTGACTAGTGTTATAGCCATGGTAGGGCAGGCCGAGCCATAGGTGTGTTCTCATTAGGAAAACAAGTCAAAGTTGTTACTTGAACCCTATAAATGGTTAATTAGTATTTATTAAGAATTTTGAATTTTTAGGAGATCCGGTTGTGCTAAACTAGTTCGGACCTGACCCGAAGCAAATCCAAGCCCATGTAGTCACGTAGTACGTCCAAAGATGTCCATGTATATAATTATTGTGTAAATATAGATAGTGTATTTACTTTAGTGGTTAAATAAGTATATTTTTATAAATGAGTATTATATATAATATATATGTATTTGTTATAAAATTGATATTTTGTTTTGAGTGTATGATAAGATTTTCTTACAAAATGTCTTTTTAGAGTTTGGGATTTTTGGGCTACAAATACTTGCTCATATATGAGTGTATACACAATATGTAAAATTAGGCTTTATATATATATACATAACAATAGAAGTTTATTTATATAAATTTTAGTATATATAACTAAGGTATATATGTTGCAACAATGATTATATTTTTATAAATATTATTTGTATCTATCTAAAAAGGTGTGTATACATATTATATACTCATAGGTGAATTATATAGGTGTGTATATATAATAGGAATAAGTTATATATAAGTATATATAGATAGAAAGAAAGAAAAAGAAAAAGAAACCAAATCTCGTGAGATGTTATTATCTCACGAGTTGAAAACCTACAACCATACACGAGCCCAAGCAGTACTCACCCGACCCCCTTATATATAGAGACCGAGCGGGATTGAGAGAGAAGTTCGATAAAACGTAGCTCCAAACCCTATTCCTTGTGTTCGTCGTCGACCCTATAGCCTTCCATGATGCCTGGGTGGCCACCTCGATGACTACATGTCGGCATGGGACCGTCGGAGCTGCTGGGAAGCGCGATCGCACGCGAAAGCGGCAACAGCAGCCGCAACAGATGCAACATCAACTCACCCTACTTCATGGTAGATTTTCTCCCTACTCGTTCGATGAAATTTTGAACTGTAAATTTTCTCGCATAGTCTAGTTGACCCCTACAAACCCCTTCAAATGGTTTGTCAAAATTCGTCCTGTAGTTCTCGTGAAAATTCTTGAAAGTTCAAGAAAAATCACAAGAAACTACTGCTAGTTACAGTTTCATGAACCTGTTTTGGAAGGCCGATTGTTGGCAACCTATTAGAAATTTTGGAAAACTAATTGAACAGCTTCATATAAAAACTATAGGTCTCTAAAATCCTTTTTATTATTTTCTATTTCATCCACTGGGCGAAGAGAAAATTGATTTCCAAAATCAAGAAAAACTTGTTTTCAAAACCTTGAAATTTCCCGATACGGGGTCCGTCCCGACGAACTAGGCAACTTTGTCACAATCCATGAGCATCAAAAGATGTGTACGGATGTTGTGTACGTGTGGGCTTTGACGAAACTTGAATTGGTTGTGTGTGCGCGACGAATTCGATGCGTATCCGTAAAAAATTACCATATCGACCCTTTGCAAAATTATTAATTACTTTGTGCATGTTCATCACCTCGAGACAAAACTTGTGCCATTAGGACTGTGTCATTTTCTGGTCCTGTGATCCAAGTTTGGTCCAATTCTGAGAAGGTCGACCGAAATACTATTTTGGCGGGCCCACTACCCGATCCAATGGGCGAATTTGTGCACCGTCCACCGGAATCCAATTTTGGACATATGGTTGGGTTCGCATCATTAAACCAGACCTGTAGACATATAGTATGATGACTTTAGAGACCGTAGGTGTTGGCATATTTTTCGGTACAAAGCGGGTCCAACGGCGGATACTGTTTTGGCTCAAAATTACCGTTTTGCCCCTGTATCCAGAATTGGACGTTTGTGTTGTTAAACTGAGACATTTTTATAAAAAATACATTGGGGATGTCTGTTTCAGCATTCTGAGTCGTTTGTAAGTGTTAGACTTTTGTGGCTCATTGATTGGTTAGTTATTGTTGGTTCTACGCGCTACACCAGACAAGTACACCTTGCCAAATTTTATAGTATTTACATACATTTCTTATGTCACTGTTACTTTTCTGACTGATTTGATCACATCTTCCTTTGATTCATGTTACTGTTACTTTCTTATTATCACCACTATTTTCTCTTTACACGTGAACGTGAGCTATTTCATTTATTCTAGTTATTACAGTTTTTCTATTCAGATCCTGATACTGTTGTCATGTACCATGCTTACCTGATATGCCTTGACCCATGCTTGACTTGTCATGACTAGATAGACTTGACTTTCTAGTACCTTAGGCGAGAGTATTTTATTAGCCGTGGTTGTACCTCTATTGTTAGTGCCTCACCGGACTGCAATAGAAAACCTGTTATAGGACTGTTAGTGCCTTTCCGGACTGCAGTTATTATCACATGCACCTATAGCCATGATTAATATTATATTCTCATGACATGTCACCATCTATAGAGTTCTCATATGTGTTATTTTTCTTGGTTTTATTATTCCTGTCTTTCCATGCATGTTATTACTGTCAAAGTAGGCTTGTATATTATGTGTCTTGCTAGTTCCCTGAGGACCTGGTGATCTCTCCAGGTTATGGCCAAGCTGGTAGAATCGATGGATGGTTATGATTTGTGTCTACATGATTCAGGTATCGTTGGTGCATGGTTCTACTTTATCGTTCTCTCGTGCTGTATATTTTTATCATGATATATTCTGCTTATTAGCCTAGTTTTATAGACTCGTATTTTCTTTCGAGTCTATTCAGACATATATGCTAGTGGGCTACAGATCACGAACCATATTGCTCTTTCTTGATGTTTATTATTTTATGTGGATTGAGATATAATTTTGACTTGGCATGATTAGACCTATCACCATAGTCTAGACAGCTTATACATACTCGAGCTGAGCTGGAGTCCTCTCGATACGTAGCTGGCATGTATACGATCTTCTAGTCCTACGTATTTTGGGACTGGAGCATTATATGCTTTTTTGGTGGCACATGCAGGTCGAGTTAGCCGTTTCGGTTACGTTACTGTACCGAGCAGGCATGCGAATATGATTAAACCCTTAAGTATATAAATCCACAACTTTTTTGAAAATTCTTTAAAAAAAATTATACCATCCTTGAACTTCGTATTTGCTCTCGATTCTTCTTCTTTTGTTTCCTCGTGCGATTGTTTCTCGTCCCTTCCTATTTTGGAGTAACGAATGATCGTGTTATATAGAATTTATCAAAAATTCTTAAGTTATAGTGTAAGTTAGTTAGTTTATTACATTTTGGTTGTTTGATAGATAGGATGGGATTAGAGATGCCATATGCCATAGATATCTAGTGGAATAGAATTTTGTAACGAGCGTGCAAGGGTTATAAATTTTTAGCGCATCATGTGGTTGATGGGGGTAGTGTGACCAAAGGTGGGTAGACGTTCTCAGTATAGAAATAAATATATGATCATACTAGGTTACGCCCTTATGGTATCCACTTGATCAAGAATAGAGTATTATTTTTAGTGTAGAGATTGGCCCTCTACAAGAAGAACCTAGACATAAGCCTAACCCAACCCATTTACTATTATGCCCTATCGGTTGTAAAGTTAGGATTAGATGGATTAGTAGGTACCACTTAGCTTGGCCAGGTGAAAATAGACTTATATAGTTATGATAATATGGTTAGGAAGACAAGCCTTCAACATGATTGTTGCAAGACCGCCAGTGCCAAGAAGAGCGAGTAGAGATAACCATCTATAGTTTTACGATATAGATGTTGCAAAACCAAATTGTTTAGGATTGATTATTACTTGAGTTGTTAGGGGACACCGTAGTGACCTAGCGTTTCCCTTGAACTATTCCTAGTAACACTAGCGCGGTTCTTCGTTAGAAACTTATTTTAATTTCGAGGATGAAATTCTTTTAAGGTGGGTAGATTGTGAGGACCCTAATTTTTGGAATTTTTTTAATATGATTTCTAATTATTAGATTATATTTTGTTCTTAATTATGATTATATATGTATTTTCTGTAGCTTTAATTTTTGAAGCACAAGAAATGCCAATCTTTTGAAACGTCCTTCATAAGTTTTGAAGTAGACAAGCCCACCTTCAACTTGATATAATATGTCCCATCCAAACTTGTCCCCTAGCATTCTTTTGACTTATGCAATTTTGGGGCAAATTAGGCCATTTGATCGTTTACCGTAATTCTAGATCGATCTTCCAACTTGAGCTCAGAACTCGATATCGATCAAAACTAGTTGATCCAATATATGGTTTTGACCCATTTTGAACTTACGACGCACACGCCAAGGATGTGCTACTCAATCGAGTTTCCATGTGTTATTTATTTACGAATGGCACATGAGATCCATTGGTTGACTTATCGAGTTTGATTTGACTAGAAAATATATTTGGACCCTAACCTAGCCAACCCCACTTGGTAGAGCCATGTTACATTGCTATGGCTTAGTAGAATTATTTTTAACTTATTTTGGGCCTAATAGATTTAAATACAATTTTGTATATATATGATTCTATTTATAATAGCCTAAAACTATATATATATATATATTTTTTTTTTTCCTAAAACTATATATATATATATATATAAATAATATATATATATATATATATATATATATATATATATATATATATATATATATATATATATATTTTTTTTTTTTTTAACACTAAAACTTTTATTGATCATGAGCCAAAAATAGTACAAAAGGACATTAGCTGTGTCTACATTTGATTGTTGCTTTCCCAACTTGCCTATGAACTTCTGAGATCAACTTGTCGATTGTATATGAATGATTTTCATATCTCCATTTGTTCCTGTCTTTCCAGAGCACCCAGAGAACAACCGCCGCTACGATCCCATTTTTGTGTTTGTTCTTTTTCCTCCACCAGTCACGTAATCGTTCTAGTAACGTCCGACCACGAGACCGGACAGTATAAGTTGTTTGAACAGCTCCCCACACTCCTTTAGCCAGTTCGCCATGATGCATCAGATGTTCCAATGATTCAGACTCATTCCTGGAACAACAATGGCACTTCGAGGCCATGCTATACCCAAGGCGCGCAATGTTATCATCAGTTGGCAATTTGTTATGCAGTATTCTCCATAGAAGTATCGACTATTTGATTGGTATACAAGTGCCCCAGATGTGTATAAAATCTGGTAATATTGGCCTGTGAATCCTTGCAATATCCCAAGCAGATGACAGTGTAAATTTGCCCGATTGTGTATTCCCCCATCTCCATGTCTCATCAATGTAAAGAATATTCTGTTGAGCCATGTCTCTCCCAGATATCAACCTCTTCCAAACATGAGAAGCATTAGACGTAATAGCAACATCCAATGGATTAGTGTTCGAGCAATATTTGACATTGAAGAACCTAGTCCATAAGCTGTCTTGAGTCAAAAATTTCCACCAAAGCTTTATAGTAAAAGCTTGCATCATCTCTTCCAGTCTTTTAATACCCAGTCCTCCTTCTTTTTTAGTTCTAGCCATTCAATCCCAACCAAGCCAAGTTCTTTTAGCTACACCCTCTTGGGCACCCCAGAAAAAGCTCGAGAACATACTCTCCATTCGGTGTAGAACCGCAAGAGGAGGATTACAGGCCGCTAACGTATACATGGGGATAGACGTTAGTACTGATTTGATCAAGACTAGCTTACCTCCAGGGGAAAGGATTTTGTTGTGCCAACCTTCGAGTTTGCTCCGAATACGAGCGAGCAAATCCTCATACATGCCTCCATTGCATTGGCCTGCCATAAGAGGACACCCGAGATAAGTAAATGGCGGAGAACCAATACTAAATCCCATTCTATAAGCCAGCTCTGAACCACGTTCCTGAAGAACGATCTTTGACATGAATATAGAAGACTTAGCCCTGTTAATAAGCTGCCCTGAGACATCCTCATATTGCGATAGTAATTCAGTGACTTTAGATATGGATCGAAGATCTCCAGCTGAGAAGAGGAGTATGTCATCAGCATACGCCAAATAAGTAATTGGTGGGCAGCCACGAGGAGAAATGAATGGTGTAAAACCATCTGTGTCAGGAAGCTGCTTCAGGCTACGCGAGAGAACCTCCGCCGCAATGATGAACAAAGCTGGGGAGAGAGGGTCACCCTGTCGAACACCTCGGAAAGCCTGAAAATATTCGGTCGACTCGCCATTGATCAATGGAGCATACCATATATTATTGACAATCCGAAGCATCATGTCCACCCATTTGTTATGAAAGTTGAATTTACGAAGTACCTTCAGCAGAAATCTCCAGTCGACCCTGTCATAGGCTTTCATCATATCAAGCTTGATTGCTACATTCCCGCCTCTGTGTTTCTTGTTCATTTTAGCCATCATTTTCTGAGCCAGGAGTATGTTATCAACAATCTCTCTACCATGAACAAAA